>CM070523.1:52942465-53648825 GCA_036346145.1 Olyra latifolia | reverse complement strand
CCCGCCGCCGCCGCCGCCGCCGCCGCCATGGGGAACTCATCATCATCCGTCGCCGTAGGGAACTGTAAGTTCGTGTCGAAGCCGGAGTCGAAGTACCGCCTCGAGAAGCACCGGTCGCCCTTGGATCCGGTGGTGGAGATGGAGAAGCACAGGCCGCCGCCGCCGCCGCCGCCTCCGCCGCTGCCGCTGGACAAAATCCTCCGGAAGTGGGAGCAGCCCTCGTTCGACCCGGAGGAAAGGGCTCACGATGCCGAGGACGAGGAGAAGAAGGCTCCACCACCACCAGGCCCCCGCCGTCGCGTCAAGTCGAAGCCCCTGAAGATGAATTACCGCCTCAAGAAGCGCATCCAGCTGCCGCTCGACCTGGGCGCATTGGCTCGCGCTCTTGCCGCGGAGGTCCAGATTGACGAGGTGCGCCCGCCCTTGCACCTGGAGGAGCCCTTGGAGAAGGTGAAGGTGTTCCGGATGGAGGAGGGAAGCCAACCGCCATTGGCCTTGGACCCGGAGAAGGCAAAGGCTCAGCGTCATTTCGTGGAGGAGGCGCTGAAGCACTTCAATAGACCGTCCTGGTCCGAGGAGTGGCAGAAGAAGAATGCAAAGGAGATGGAGGAGTTGCAGGCAAAGGAGAGGGAGAGCTCTCACGCCGAGAAGGAGAAGAGCACTCAGGCAAAGGAGAAGGAGGAGCGGCGCCGGCAGCCCTTAACTCTGGAGGAGGCAAAGTCTATCCTAGACAAGCCCAACATCATAGACGCTTGTACCATCAAGGGCGGCTGGCTTCCCAAGGTGTACCAAAGCGGGGAAGGCCAATATTACAAGGTATTTGAAGGCTGGACGGCTTGGTATCTGCCGCCTCCGGGCTACGACCAGGACCTTTATATGGAGGAGCTGAACAAGGGTCTCTGGTTGGTGAAGGACCAGCACGAACGGGATGCCCTTGTCGAGAAGTTGGAGGAGCACTTGAAGAAGATTGGCTACACTCCTCCGTCCATTGACTGGGATATGGTGGAGGCAAAGTCTCGCCTAGCTCGCAGGGCGGATCACCGTTTGGTCTTTGCATAAGTACCTTAAGCTGCAGTGCAGTTGGTACGTATATTACATTCCTATTGTGCCTTTGATAATTGCTTAATTTATGACTATTCTTGTACAGGAGGTTATTCAAGGTTTTGTTTGTTACTTAGAGTTCTCAATCCACTGAGCTAATCAAATATAAAGTAGTATGCATGCAATGATCTCTTGTTTGCTTCTCTATTAAGCTGTGACAAGAAATATTCCTAGTACCTAATTGTGGTATTGTTTGTAATGTACTTATTCATTGAGTGTTAAATCCGTAACTGATATATATATATATATATATATATATATATATATATATATATATATATATATATATATATATATATATATATACATATTGAAATTGTGAGCTGGTTCTTGTTATCTGTTAGAAAGTGCATAATATGTGGAATTGTAGGTGTGGTTTTTTTAAAAAAATTTGGTGAATTAGGAATTTCATGTAATCATGCTTATGTAATTGTATGTACACCAAGGGTTTAGTTTCTGCTCTTGTTTCCTTGCAGAAATTTTCTATTATTTATATTGTCGTGAAAAGTTACTAGGCATTGCATTGCAATACTGATGTTGACTTCAGTTGTTCTCATTTGTAGTAGTTGTGGGCGGTACTTAAGTCTCCTTTTGGGATTACAATGTGGATTAATAATTGAACTTGGTTACCTAGCATGTTAGCTGCGATGGTTACTAGCAGTTCAGCACTAGATAACTTCTGGCTTTAGCATCAAAGTTGCATCTCGTATTTATCAGATAATATGATTCTTACTAGCATGCTCACAGCAGTCCAACGAGCTGTTTGAAGTGTTTTCTACTGTTTTTATAATGCAAACAGAGGATACTAGCTTGCTAGCTTGCTGTGAAATAGATGAAATAGGAGTCCAACCTTGTATATTTTTTTGCTTTGGATGCTTTAGTTTATACTTAATATGTATGCATGATGAAATAGAAGTTTGCAGCTTATTGCTGAATAAACATCGTGCAATTTCTTGAGGAAGAGTTTTTTTTTCTAGAAATAGCACCTAGAAGACCCCACTTCTTGAATAGAACATAGTGAGCAAAACATTGGTCGTTCCAAATACATGTTTTTGGTACCAGTTATTTTCATATCTTCTCAATGCACTTCTATGATTCTTCCTCTCTGATCTGCTATGCAATGTTGTGATGCTGACCTATAAAGTGAAAATTCCATTCTTTAGAGCGCTGTGGATAATCTGTATCAAATCTTAAATCCCATGGCTGTGCATTTCAGGGTAGAGTATGGCAACCAAGGAGTTGGTGTCGTACCACAGCAGCTATACACTTCACTTACAAGCCTGCTGAGGATCAGAACCCCACTTAAAGCTTTTGTGTTTTGACCTGCTTGTTCTTCCCTGCACACTTTGTAGGCCTTCGGTTTGAGAACAAGTTGCGAAGTTGATGTTTTCTCCAAGCTGACAAATGCCTACTATTGGCTCTGCTTGTTCCTGGCATTGTGCAAATGTCCATTGCTTTTTTTTTTGCTCCAAGCTGAATTGATGTGATGGGTAATGCTCTGATGCTTTGTAATGTTGATGCATCGGAAGTAGGTAGCAAAATAGTACGAGGGTAACGTGCTGCAATGTTGAAAACTAAGGGTGTGTTTTCGTTGGCTTATCCTGTTTAAAATTATCTGCTTATTTGACTTATCTTGTAACTTCACAAATTTCTCGAGGTGGCCTTGAGTGCCGGATGCCCTTGGTTTTTAAAACACGTCTATGAGATAAAAAAAGCGGATTCAAATTTTTTTTAAAAAGATCAAATAAGACAAGAGATAAGTCAAATAAAACAAGAAATAAGTTATATATGACATGGCTTATTTTGACTTATTTAATTTTTTAAAAAATAATTTTGAATCCATTTTTTTTTATTTTTTATGCGTGTCTTAAAGCTCTCTACACTCTAAAAATCAAGGTCATCCGGTATTCGAGGTCACTTTGAAAAATTCTTTAAGTTACAAAATAAGAGAAATAAGTCAGATAAGTTTAAGAAAGATAAACTGTCGAGAACAGGCCGTAAGTCTGAATGTAATAATATATACATGTTTGCATGCTACTATGCCATTATTTCGTTGTAGTTCCCACTTCCTAGTCATTTGTTCTTGTTCCGTTATTTCCCTGTTAACATACGCCCTTTGACCCTTTTGACCTCCTAACTAGTTCGTTCCCTCATGAGGCATCATATCCTCGGTCTCGAGCCTTTTATGCTCCAGAGCGTGATGGGTCTCTTCCGACATCCTTATCAGAGTTCTATTTTCTAAGGTGCTGTTCTCTTCCTATTATTTCAAGAGTTCACCAAGGTAGCTTGGAAAATTTGAGAGCTTTGTATTTATCATTTCTAAGAGCTCTGAGATGTAGTTTCGAGAGAGGGAAAAATGAATCGCTAAAGTCAAATCTTTTGACTTTTTGATTCGAAGATAATGAGATAATAAGATAAGGGGAAGATAACAAGAAGATTATCTTTGGTCTCTAAGATCTACGTTACATTCTATTATGGATTTGTTATCCGAAAATTCAAATTTATTTCTTATTTCAAATATTCATTATAGCATACCATATCTCAACAGATTGGCGTAATTTTTCTACCGCGTGTAGACATGATCCTGTCATGTCATTTCCTAAATTCCCTATATTTGGGGAGACTAGCGGAATGGGATGGTGCTGCGTGCCCGACCGTAGGAATACTAGTACGAGTAGAGTAGTTGCAACGAGACTACAAAGGAAATGTTGCAACATGACTATAAAGGTAAGAAAGAAAACATAAATGGAAGCAGCATGCTGATTTTAAAGTTTATCAGACCGTAGTACCACATACTTTGATATCACTAAGGATCAAATCTATGAAACAACAAACTAACATGAAAAACTTATAATCTCATGGTCATAACCGCTAATTCCAATATTTGTAGCAAAATAACAATATTCCGGATAGACTAGATTGTGCCACGTCACCCTTTCAGGACAAAAACCAGTTCAAAACCTGATACCCATTTAAATCGTTAGCCTAATACTTAAATCCAACCGCTCGGTTTAAAATCAAAGCTCCAGATAACACCATGTCATGTTGAATGACATTGACCCTTCTGGCACTGTAGCGCCATCTTCAACCTCCATCCCTGTCGCCCTCGCTGCCGCTGTTCTGTCGCAATTTCAAAGTGCGCCGCCACCACAGCCCGCCTTCACCCCTAGAACTGGCCTAGATAGATAGCTCTCGCCGCCGTCTCCCTTATCCCCACCAAGAACTTTATTCGCAACGCAGTTCGCCAATCCAAAGACCGCCACGCCACGGCCACCACCGCCATGGACGAGGACATGCAGAAGCTCGAATTGGCCATGGATTTGTCTCGGAACGCCTATCAAAAGAAGCCCCTCAACCTCCTGTGACTCCTAAGCCATTCTCTCTTCTCCGCCACACAGAGAGCCAATCGCCGCTTTCTTCTCCAGCTCACGACTTCGCCGCCATCGCCACGAAGCGCCTTAGGCCTCACCACTTTAAGGAATCGCTCTGTCGTGATGCCGTGATCATGATTGTGCCCATCCCCAAAACCCTCACCCACTAAAACCCTGCTGGCGACGAGCTCCTCTCGGCTCCGCCGCTTGCTCACGTCGCCCGCTCAATTCCAGCCACCACCTTTATCAAGTCGACCACCAGAATAATCCTCGTGACACTAGCTACCTTATCCCACCTCAATCACTCACCGAGCTCTCGATCACCGGATTGCAACACCGCCATCACCAAAGTCCTGTGCAGCCTCGCCGTAAGCCACTAACAACAGGGACTTAGCTGTCAGTCCCCATTTCTCTCTTAGTGAATCACTGGACGTCAGGACCCATTTGCCAGCCAAGCTATCCGGCGCCACCTGTAAGACCCAGATTCATTCATATTGAGACACCGACGCCTGGGACCCACTTGTCAACCTCCTAGGTATTGGGCCAAGCCATTACTGTACCAGTTTCGGCCCATTCAATTTTCTGAATTTCTGAAAATAATCTCTTTTCCATTTAAAAATTCCAGAAAATCTTCTATTCAATTTTAAAAATACCTACACTTTGCACAAAAATTCTGGAAAAATACCGATAAATACTAGAGACCATGCCCAATTTTTAAAAAATATTAAACCACTTATTTTCTATAGCGTGATTTTTGAAATTCTCAATTATTCTGAAAATTTATATTTAATTCAAAATTAATATTTTAAAACTTTCCAATTCAAAATAAATAAAATTTTTAAAATTAGGAAAACCTATAATAATCTCAATTTAAATTAATTAAGCCTTCCAAAATTAATTTAGACCTTTCAAAAATTCTCTCATTTGTAAACTTTGATAACCCCTAACCACCTCACCCACACCTCATCTAATTGTATTCTTTAGCCAAATCTCATGGCAAAAAGAATAACATTTGAAACCCTTTGATTTTCCCAAGAATTCAATTTCTCCTTCCATCCAATGCAAATCCAACTCCACCCTTTCCTTTATACCAAAATTCCAAAATCATTTAGAAAATCATACATCCCATCACCTCTTAAACCCAACCCCTTTTACATGCATTACATAATTATTTTTTATATTTGTTTCGAACACTTATTTTCTTCTTCTTCTTTTATTTTCCAGATTTCTACGTATAGAAGCTGACATCAATCCTCCAAATATAAATTATTAGGACTTTGACAATAATCTAGAAACCAAAGAAATATTGGATACATGCATGTTTTCTATCCTTGGAGCATATTGAACTCCTACATTTTGTTTATTTAATATTTATCACATTACTTTTTAGTTATTTATTTGAAAGGCTTCCCCTTTTAAACTGGGTAGAATATCCAAACCCCATAGCCAGATGACCTCCCTAATACATTTTAAATTAACACAACCCTAAGAGTAGATCATAGTTCTTTATTTTCATTTTGTCAAGAATGGAGATAGAAGAGATGTGAGTTGGAGATGATGACCGCCTCCTGGATACGCAATATCCCAGATGTGCGGCATCCATAAAAGAGAGAAATATGAAAGAGTGAGAAACCCATAATTGTAATGTCTGAGCGAAAGGATGGAGAGCCTTCCTTATTGGACGCGATCCGAGTGCGCGGCTCTCTAGGTACGTGGTACCTACCTGCGGCAGATGTTACCACAACATTGAATGAATCTAAAACAGAAAGATACAACCCTCGTCCATCCGTATAACCATACATTATGTGGGTAAAGTTGGACAGGTTCTGCAGAGCTGATAACAAATTCATCGATGGACCTTGCTTTGGGTATATAAAGATGTATCGCGGGGTGATGCCTATCTATTCAAAATTCAAATTCTTGCTTAAGGATATAAGGATGGAGAAAGGATGACAGAATTGGTGAAAGTGAAAGAAAACTTGAATTGGGTACTGGGAAGTATTTTGAAAATGATTAGAAAATCACTTCTAAGTTTTACATCTATTACATATTATTGCATTCCATAAAAAGCTTACCATCTCATTTGAATTTAAATTGCATATACTTAATAGTGTTATTCCTATGGGAAACATGCAAGTACATGTGGTAGTACTTTCCCGATTTACCTTGGGAACTGTTCATTTCGAGCAGATTCCTATCTTAATGCAGGTCCGAATGCAAGTTTAACTGAAGACGAATTGGAACAATTTGGCATATGTTTCTAGTTCTTTCCTTCGCTCATAAGTTTTGTGTAGAAGAAGGGTGTAGATTATATTAAATCTCTCTATTTTGTAAGCACTCTAATAATAGCATGTAATAAGGTATGGTTTTGTACTAATTCTGGGAAAGCTTTCGCAATCCTTTGGAGACTTATTTTTGGTGTTTAATACTTGTGAGTTTGATGATGAGCAAATGTGCCCCGTCTATCCAAAAATGCATCAAATATAGTTTTGCATAAAAATAGATTTCAAATAGTTTGTATTGGTTTTAAAATGCATGGTTTAAACTCTACAAATGATTTGCAAAAGTTTGATGTTGGTTTGGCTCTCATTGGACTTGTTTTCATTCCTTTGCCAATTCAAATCAACTAGACTAGACCCAGTCCAGTGGTGACCAGACCTGGTCCGGTGAAGGCAGTGTAGTGCGGGAGAGAGAGCGCGGGAGTTTTTGTGTTTGAATCATCTGAACCGAACCCAGTCCGGTGAGCTAACGGGTCAGTCCGGTAGAGGTGTTGCACGGTCATGTGTGAACCGGACCGTGAACTCATGCTGTCGGACCCGGTTTGAGGCGGTCCGGTGGCATGGCTGGTTCGGTCCGATGGACATGGTCCCCAGTTGTTTCTACGCTGGGCCGTTCCCAGTCCGATGGGCCATTAGTTTTTCTGTCACAAGAGATGGACCGGACTGAGTCCGGTGGCGACTGGACCTAGTCCGGCTGTGCACGTTTGGGCTTATTTTGGATGGATTTTTGAGTGAATGTTGTGAAATTTTTGTTGATTTTGTGTTGAGATTAACCCCGGGCCAAGTGTGGGTCACTTGGTATCGGTTCATGGTGGATTGTCTTTGGTCTTTGTGACTACAGGTGTTCAGGTGATGGACATCATCTTTAGGGCCACGCACTGAGGCCAGGAACCGAGGCCACGCACCGAGGTGACTTGACAGGGAGGCCAAGTGCACTAGGTAGGCTAGGTGAGGCTATGTGGGCAAGAAGAGCTGGAATGACTTGGCGACGCCTATGGATGCGCAAGGATCAAGCTGACAGGTGGGGTCATGGTCTTTTTCGTTGCCGAGGTGACTCAGTGGGGAATCTGAGGGACACTAAGTGCGGGAAGACACGAACCACTCGGTGGATGCGTGGCCCGCGTGGAATGGCGCTCAGAAGATTCGCGGAAGCTAAGGTGACTCGGTGGGGTATCTAAGGGGCACTTGGCGAGCCGGTAGTTTCAAGGCCATGGACACGTGGATGGCGGAGCGTGGATGCTTCGAGGCGAAGGGAGCTAGGAGGGTTCGGTGTTCGCTTCAAGATTCGTGCATGTGTGGTTGTGTTAAAACCCGTGTTAGCTATTGGGTTTCGGGTTAACCTAGGGTTGAGTTAGTGGATGTGTTAGGTGAGACTATATAAGGGGGTGGCTGCCTCCTTCTCACCTAAGCTATATATATGTGTGTATGAGAGCTGAAAGAGAGAGTTACAATTAGTGAGAGTTTGCTCCGAGGAGCAGTTTGCCACTTGTGGTGGTGTAATCCCAACTCCAAATCAATACAAACCAATTCCCAAATCACTTGTGTCATGGCTTCATGGTTGGTCTGATTTGGTGTTCGTTTTGCCTTGCTTCTCTTTGTGTTTCTTGGCTTCCACCCTCTTCTATCCTTCGATTCATGATGCCCCGAGGTTGCTCTTACAATCCCTTGGATTGATTGCACCATAGGACAGGCAAGAAATCGAGTTTTCATCTCTGTTTCATCTAGGTCTCTAGTGTGTACGCCAGGTGTTCGGTGGAATGCCCGCAAGGGGTTCTTGGGCTTGTTTGGCCTTGGTGCTTTGGGAAACATCCTAGCATCATTGCTAAGGTGTTTGGAGGTCTTGTTCACTAGTTGGGGGTTTGTTTTTATAAAAGGACCAAAATTAATTTGGGCTCCTATTCACCCCCTCTAGACGCCATTGCCAAGTCTACAACTGGTATCAGAGCATCTAGGTTGTCCTCGTAGAACTTAACCATTTGCTTGGACCGATCCTTGTTTCCATCTCAGCTATAGCGGAGGACAAGTACTCGACCAAGCCTCCCGTATTTAATGGCAAAGACTTTGGTTTTTGGAAGGCTCGGATGGAGTCGTATATGATGGCACAGGGATATATCATATGGCTTAAGGTCAAGAATCCCTATGAAGTGCCTGATGACGACAAGATTACCGCTGGTAATCTCATGGATGTTGAACTGAATGCGAAAGCTAGAAACTATCTAGTTCAGGGTTTGAGTCACAATGAATATGAGCGGGTTGCTCATATTAAGTCTACGCACACGATCTAGACTACCCTCCTTGCATATCATGAGGGGACAGTTAAGGTTAAAATAGTGCAGTAGGATCAGTACAAGAGGCTGTACAACAAGTTTGAGATGAGGCCTGGTGAGTCACTAGATGCCTGTTTCAGTCGATTCACCAAGGTACTCAGCGATCTTCTCTTAGTTGAGACCACGTTCACTGATGCAGAGTATATGCCAAGTTTGAGATTGATGCTAGTTATTTGGAATTCACATGTTTGTCCTGTTCCTAGTGTTTCTGTGAGTTTGTGAACAGTATATATGCCCGTTTTCTCTAAAATGCATCAATCTTATCATTGAGCTAACATGGAAGTTGCATTGACACCAAAATGCATATTTGGAACCCCAAAGTTGTCTGCACCAATTTGGTTTTTGGTTTGGTCCAGTTTGAATTTTATTTTCCTTTTAAACCATTCAAAATCAACTGGACCGGATTGAGTTCGGGGGGGACCGAACCCAGTCCGGTGGAGGTGGTGATCGCGCGAGCAAGCGAGCGAGCGCACGAGCGAGCGCGGTGACGATAATTCAAATCGAGGGGATCGGACTCAGTCCGGTGGAGGAGCAGACTGTGCAAGTGTACTGGAGGACCCAGTTGGGGACCGGACCAGACTTGGTCCGGTGGTGTTTGAGATTGGTGATTTTGAGCTGGACAGGACTAAGTCTGGTAGGGACCGGACCTAGTCCAGTGGGTGAGCTGACCGAGCAACGGTACTGCTGGACCCACATGGAGGTGAGTCCAGCGAGGTGAGTAAGTCAGTCCGGTGGAGGCTGTCAGTGAGCCGGACCGGACCCAATCCGGAGGGGACCGGACTGAGTCCGGTGGCGTGTTCAAAAGTGGTACGCGTGAGATAGCCGGACCCAGTCTGGTGCCGACCGGACTGAGTCCGGTGGAGTTCGTATTTGTGTGAATTTGGCATGTTTTTGAGCTGAGTTTGTGGAGTTTCTTTTGGAGGTTTGTGTTGTGTTTTGAGGCTAACCCCGGACCAAGTGAGGAGCTTGGTGCCGGTTCACGTTGGTTTGCTTTGGTCTTTGTGACTGCAGGTGTGCAGGTTATGGATGATGTCTTCGGGGCTTGCACCGAGGCCTGCACCTAGGCCATGCGACCGAGGTGGCACGGTGGGGATCCATGCGCACTAGGCGAGGCTAAACGAGGCTATGTGAGGCGTGAAGAGTTGGGGCCATTCTGGCGACACCTCTGGATGCGCATGGACGAAGCTGGCAAGTGGGGTCGTGGTCTTCGCCGTTGTCGAGGTGACTTGGTGTGTGATCCAAGGGGCACTAAGCGCGGGAAGGCACGAACCACTCGGTGGACGCGTGGCGTGTGGTGAATGGCTTTCGAAAGCTTCGCGGAAGCTGAGGTGACTCGGTGGAGATCCGAGGGGCACTAAGCTAGCCAGAAGCTTCGAGGCCGTGGACACGTGGATGGCGGAGCGCGGATGCTTCGAGGCGAAGGGAGCCAGGAGGGCTCGGAGTTCGCTTCAAGATTCGTGCGTGTGTATGGTGTTGAAAACCCGTGTTAGTTTGTGGGTTGCGGGTTAACCCAGGGTGAGTTGAGTGTGTGGTCTATGATGCATGAACATAACACTCCTAAAATTTTGGGCTGAAATTGTGAATACTGCTTGTTATATTTATCGTATGCTTGTTAGACCATTGTTTCAAAAAACTCCATATGAACTCCTTTTTGAAAAGAAACCTAAAATTGGATATTTTAGAGTTTTTGGATGCAAATGCTTTATTTTAAAGAAAAGAGGTGTGTTGGGAAAATTTAAATCTAGAACGTGCGATGGCATTTTCATGGGGTATGCTTCAAATTCAAGGGCTTATCGAGTATATAATGTTAAAACTAACCAACTCGAGGAGTCATTTAATGTTTCTTTTGATGAGTCTGCTTTACATACCAGAACTACTTTACAAAGTGCAGATTTGCCGATGGATGAGACTGATGACGAGGTCATTTTGGTAGCCAATCATGAACCTACAACCAACACGAATATCTTGGAAGAATCTCTACCTCAACATGAACATGGTGATCAACGTGATGGGACAAACTCGAGTCATGAAGAATCATAAGAACCATTCACATCACAACAGGTAATCTGTGGGTCAGCCAGAATACATCAGGTAAGACATCGCCCAAATCAAATTCTGGACAACATCAATGAAAGAACTACAAGGTCAAAACTTCAAGGTAATGACACTTCCTTGGTTTCCCATGCTTTTGTGTCCTTATTTGAACCTAAGAATGTCAATGAAGCATTAGTTGATTCTTTTTGGATTGATGCTATGCATGGAAAACTTAATAATTTTAAAAGAAATGAAGTTTGGGAACTTGTTGAACCTCCTCTTGGCAAACACATAATTGGCACTAAATAGATTTTCAAGAATAAACAAAGGAGAAATTGTTAAAAACAAAGCTAGACTAGTAGCACAGGGGTATTCTCAAATAGAAGGACTTGATTTTGGTGAAACTTATGCACCTGTTATTAGAGTGGATTCCATTCGCATTTTACTTGCTTTTGTATCCTCAAACAGATTCAAATTATATCAAATGGATGTAAAAAGTGCCTTTTTGAATGGCTTTTTGGATAAAGAAGTGTATGTTAAACAACCCCTGGTTTTGAGGATTCAAAATTTCCTGATCATGTGTTTAAACTTACAAAGGTTTTATATGGTTTAAAATAAGCTCCTCGTTTCTGGTATGAGAGACTGAAAAAATTCGTGCTGAAAAATAATTTTGACATGGGTAAATTTGACAAAACTCTTTTCATTCAAAGAAAGAATCATGAGTTCTTGATTGTTCAGATATATGTTGATGATATCATCTCTGGTGGTAGTTGTGAAACACTTGTTAAAAATTTTGCTCAAACCATGACCAATGAATTTGAAATGAGCATGATGGGTGAATTGAATTTTTTTCTTAGGTTGCAAATAAAACAATCTGCTAAAAAAACCTTTGTTCATCAAACCAAGTATTGCATTGATATCTTAAAACGATTTGATATGTTTGATTGCAAAACTTTGGATACTCCTATGGTAATTTCTGTCAAACTTGACCCAGATGTGAATGGCACTCCTGTGAACTCGACGAAATATAGAAGCATGATTGGAGCACTCTTGTATTTAACTGCTTCTCGACCAGATATACAATTTGTTGTTTGTAAGTGTGCCAGATATCAAAGTTCTCCCATAGAGTCTCATCTGCAAGATGTGAAAAGAATACTTCAATACTTGAAAGGTACGCACATATTTGGCCTTTGATACTCTTGTGATTCCACTTTGGACCTAGTAGGATATTCAGATGCTGATTTTGTGGGTGATAGAATTGATAGAACTAGCACTTCTGGCACATGCACATTTCTTAGAAATTCACTTGTTTCATGGTCCTCAAAGAAACAAAATTCAATTGCGTTGTCCACTGCTGAAGCTGAATATGTTGCCGCTGCTGGTTGTTGTGCTCAATTGATTTGGATGAAATCTACTTTACTTGATTATGGTCTTAAATATGATACTTTGCCTCTCATGTGTGATAATCAAAGTGCTTTGAATATGACTAAAAATCCAGTTCAACATAGTAGAACAAAGAATATTGATATTAGATATCATTTTATTCGAGACCATGTGGAAAAGAAAACTGTTGAATTGATCTTTGTAAAATCTGAAAAACAACTGGCATATATTTTCACAAAACCTTTGGCATATCTTAATTTTGACCAGTTGAGAGGAGAGTTGGGACTCATGCATTCTGATAATGTCATTTAGATCACTTAGTTTTACATTTTCTCATGTAGGATAAGTATTGTTTATTATTCTTGATGAATATCTATTATTATGGCAGTGATCTTTCACATGACAATTTTTATGACAAAGCCATCTTAGTTGAGCTGTTTTCTTACTAGTTGAGAATAGAATGTTTATGAGTTTACAATCTTCTACTGGACTAGGTGAATTTGTCATGAGGGCTATTTGAAAAATCAAAACAATTTGCTAGTGTGAGTCTGAGTACTGTTTTTGAGCATTCAGTTGATAACCCAGATGATCATGATGAGTCCTTAGAATTGCAAGTGCAAAATGCAGGGCAAAAGATGTGAGCTTGACAGTGTGATGTCGCTTACCAAATTAGAAAAAGAAGCAAGGTCAACCTTGCCATACCTGCAACTACAAGATGCAAGTAAAAATATTTGCTATATAGGAAAAGATGCAACCTCAAACTTGCCATGCCCGTGAAATAAAAAAATCAAAACGGTATCTTGAGAAATATATTTAAAAAAATAGGACTTAAAAGAAATATATCAAAAGGCATCTTTGGACAGATATTTGTGTGTCTGGCATGCTTTATGTGCTCAAATCTAGTATCTTTCTCACATTGGTCTATTTTATTTTATATATTATCTATTGTCCAAATGATTTATTCTCTTTTCCATGCGTATATTGTAATCTTATAGACATTGTGTTTCAAACTGGTAGTTACTACTTGACTATGGGGCAATTCTTGAATTTTGAACTGTGGAGGTGATTTGCTATCATATTTATATTCATACTGAATAATCCACAATAATTTATAGGGTTGCATTTCATGGCATTTTTAGGAGTGCATTGCATGTATCTTGATGTGTGTTTTGACAAAGAGGGAGGAAGATTTGAGAAGATTTGAATGTTGAGAGCTAGTGTTGAGGGGGAGATGTGTCAAGGGGGAGAAAGTGGTTTTGAAATCAAGTGGTTGTCAAATCACTCATCAAGGGGGATATTGTTGATTTATATTTTGTGATGGTGTGATTTGATAACTAGACAAGTTATATTGGACTAATATTGGACTAATGTGTTTGTGTGAGTTAGTTGGTATTTTGGAATTTTGGTATTTTATTTGTGTGCAGGAAATGCAAAAGAGAAAAGAAAGAAAAGGAAAAAGGAAAGAAAAAGAAAAAGAAAAAGGAAAAAAAGGAAAATGGGGAGAGAGAGCTGTGGCCGAGCTGAGTCGGCCTTGACCTCTTGAAGAGCCAGAGGAAAGCGCGTGTGGCGGCGGCGAAGCTGCGGCGTCTTGGCGCCGGGACACGTGCACGGGAGGAGCGCGCGCGCATGGAGTAGCGTGAGTGAACCGGCAGGAGGCAGCGTGGAGGCGACAAGCGAGGGCGCATGACGCGGCTTGGCGTGACACGGTCGTCAGGCAGTGCGTGGCGCCGCGAGCTCCATTGGGCCGCGCGAGCAAGGCTGCCCGATTGATGTCTTGGCGCCCACGTGTCGAGCGTATATAAAAGGGACCCGAGGGGGTCACGAACTGTAGCAATTTTTAGGGTTTTTGACTGCGGAAAAATCCCAAAAATTAGAAGAAAAATTCCAGAGTAATTGTAAATTTGATAGAGAGAGATCAGAGGTGTTTTAGAGGTGATTTGGACTTCAATTGTAAAGGAACCATGGTCAATTATTGAGGTAATAAAAATTGGGTTCCGGTAATCGATCCTCGCAATCTCCCTTTATATTCATGTTATTTTGTCTCGCTTTAGGCATGATTTACCTACTGTTTTAGCATTAATTTCATTAGATTATCATCGTTTAGTCTCATTTTGTGCGCCACGATCCTTTAGTAACCCAGCCTTTGTCCGGACGGAGCTAGGGTCTTGTCCGACCTGTTGTCTGGTTGGAGTGCGAACTCCTCCACCTGAGTTGTTGGGGAGGACGTTGAGATTCAAGGGGGTATTGTCTGGGTCCTTGGGGGGTATTGTCTCCCTTGTGAGTATACTCCTCCACCTCGAGGAGAATCTTAGGGTATATTCCTCCTGAATGTCCCTAAGTACTTAAGGGTTTGTGTCGAAGAGAGAAGCTGAGAGCTTGAGCATTCGTATCTCCCTTGCTAGGTGAGTTCTTGAACCTCCCAAGCCCGTGTGAGTGTTTGGTTCTTCCGGTGTTCTTCGTTCTTCCCATTGTGCTTCGTCGGGGTTTCGGAGTCGCAGAGTCATCGTCATCGGGCTTGTTACCCTCGGGAGTGTGTCTCCCACCCGACGTGTGTCGTCAGGGGTGGCGTGGGGTTGAGTAGCTCGCCAAGGCATGTGAGAGCACTCGACTCGATGTGAAGGTGCGGAGTCGACCTACTGGAGCGGCGAACGACTACCACGAGTGGCGAAGAGGACTAGGTTCAATTGAGAACCGGCCTTCGTTCGTCGAAGGTTTCCTCAATGGGGAGTAGGAGTTCGTCTTCGAACCTCGGGATAAAAATGTCCTTTGTCCCATGTGCTCCTTTAATTTCTTGCACTCTATTCTTGTTCATGTAATGATTGTGATGCTATCGTCGATCTAGTTTACTTGTTTTCAATGTGTTTCCGTTGCTTAGAATAGGTCGTTGTTCTAGGGTTAATTTGTCGTTAATTCCACTAAAACCTAGAAAACGTAAAAATTGATAGAGGTCTCAAACTCATTTGAAGCTCATTTTACAAAAGTTTTAAAAGTTTCCCCAATTGGAGTCTTGTCGGTCAAGAAGAACACCCATGTAAACTGGGAGAAGTCATCAACAATGACCAAGCAGAAGAGGTTTCCTCCCAGGCTCACATAAGGGTTGGCCCAAAAATATCCATGTGGAGTAGTTTCAAAGGTTGAGAAGTGGACATAAATGACTTCATGGGATTGTGAGTTGGCAACCTGCTTCCTCGCTTGACAAGCACTGCATAGCTTATTCTTCTCAAATTTCACATCCCGCAAGCCGACCACAAGCTCATTTTTAAAAATCTTTTTCAAATTCCTCATCCCCACATGTCCAAGACGGCGATGCCAAAGCTAACCAAGCGTGACTTTGGTGAGGAGGCACGTCGAGAGACAGGATGAGGGGGAACTAAAGTCCACAAGAAACAGGTTTTGGAAACGAAAGCCTTTGAATACCAGTTTTTCACTTTTGTCAAAAATAGAGACCCTATCAGATGTAAAGTGGCAACGGAATCCCAAATCACACATTTGGGCCACGGAGAGTAGATTGAAGTTCAATGAATCAACTAGAAGCATATTATCGATTGAAAGGTGTAAAGCTATCGCAACTCTACCTCGAGCCAAGATTTGTCGCTTACTGTTGTCACCAATGGTGATGTTGTGTCGGCCCCCAATTTTCGGTCCAAATCGGGAACCTCCGTACGTCTGCGCTAGCCCAGGATCTGTCTTGCTAGCGCTGTACGAATTACAAAATGCTGGATCATTTCATACACGCATTAAGAGTCATTCATTTAATCAACATCATATTACATAGTGGCTCAAGTTTGGTAGGGCCGATCTGGCGAAATATTACAATACCAAAAGTAGAGCTCTTTAATCAGAGTTCGGAAAGTGCGGAAACGAAGATAGATTTGGGGTTCCAAGGGCTATGCCATCCAACCAACAGGCAAGCGACTGGAGTCCCGCCTAACACCCTGCCTACGCGTCAGCTCCATGGGCTTCCTCGTCATCATAGCAGTCGTAGGGATCTTCACCTTCTCCATCTTGACCTAAAAGAGTGAGTGAGTGCGAGGGTGAGCGCGCAATCCAACCGCGCTCGCGAGCCAATACCCAACCTAATGCAGTATAATGATACTGGCTGTTTGGTGGAGGTTGGGTTGATTTTATTTGCTTAAAGCCAAAGTTGCAATAATCTATAATAAAAGCCTATGACTTAGCCATTTACCAAATAAAAGACGTACTGGGCTATATATGCCAACAATATTCATAACTGGGGGTGTTCTTCTCTATTCATGTCACCAAGACCAATCCAACAAAACGGCACATAGCCAAACGACACATAGCCAAATGGCACATAGCCAAGAAATGACACAAAGTCCAGAAATGGCACATAGCCAAAGCACATAGCCAAATGACACATAGTCAAGAAATGACACAAAGTCCAGAAATAGCACATAGCCAAGAAATGGCACACAGCCAAGGCACATATCCAAATGACACGTAGTCAAGAGATATCACATAGCCAAGAAATGGCACACAGCCAAATGACACATAGTCAAGAGATGACACACAGTCAAGAGGTGGCACATAGCCAAGAAATGACACATAGTCAAGAGATGACACACAGTCAAGAGGTGGCACATAGCCAAGAAATGACACATAGTCAAGAGATGACACACAGTCAAGGGGTGGCACATAGCCAAGAAATGGCACACAGCCAAGGCACATAGCCAAATGACACATAGTCAAGAGATGACACACAGTCAAGAGATGGCACATAGCCAAGAAATGACACATAGTCAAGACCAAATCTGCTCCGTCACTTAGACCCCAAAAAATCTAATAAGCAATGCATGGCCCTCACACAGAGTCCAATGCCAAAGCACACATAGACTATAGTGGGTTTTTCGGGACGTCACATAGACACACAAAGATTATCACTAAGATACCAAACCCGATCACCTAGATCAAATCACCAAGATTTTCATGCCACACAAAGCTTCATAACAAGGGATCATCATCAAGTATGTTGAAAGGGGGTCATTTGACCAATATTCGCACTCGGGCAGACCTGGCACCCAAGTGCATGGATTTTCTCCCGTTCTATGCCGTTTTACGTTGATAGTCGGGACCAGCGACAGCTATACCATTACACCGTTGATAGCGTTTGCTATGCCGTTGCAATGTTGATAGGATCGATCCGTCATACCTATGCCGCAAACCGTTGATAGGCAAGGATCAACCCATTTGACCTAGACTGGCAATGACTAAGCATTTCTCAAGGACTTTAAAGAGTCCAAAAATGTTTATTAATTATCCTAGGGTGATACCATGGACTTGATATTCAAGGAAATCAAGGTTTGGTGGTAACAACTATCAAGGGATAAGGCATGTATACAACATGATTAAATAAACAGGGCATATCTACCATCATTTAGTTCAACATATTATACCATCAACATAATATAAAGCATGCATTTCATCATTTAAATCAACATAGATTTAAGTAAAAACTGGGTTAGAAGAATGTTCTAGAGATATTGGCTCGCCTGGGCCAAATGTGTTGGGGTCCTGATCTTCCCACTGTCCTGCCGGGTCTTCCGGATCTATCGTGAATAATCCAAATAGCACAAACATAATTAGAAATATGCTAGAGCATGATGCATGATGTGCAAAGGTTTTACAAATATCATGGACCTTCTAAATGGATCCATAATCTACTTGTTTTATTAAAAGAGCCTTTTATAAATGCAAATATAGATGTATATGCATGATATGTATGAAGTCTACCCATAATAACTCTAATAATTTGGATAACAATCACAAAAACAGTAAAAACAGTAGGCATAGCAGAGATATAATTATATCTTATATAGAAAATGCTTAGCACAAATAATCCTATACTCATTTATTGCCTAACTTATTATTTAGAGAAATAATATATGGGGGCATGAGCAAATATTAATTTTATTAAGTTACAGATACTTTCAAGTGTTTCTAGAAATATTTTCAAGATTTTTGGAGGCCATCTAGTATTTTTAGTAAAGGAAAAACCTATTTCTGGATTTTCTGCTTAAAGGAAAAGGCTAGAAAAGGGCTATTAATACTTTACAGAGAATTATATCATTTTAATATGCAAAGTAATATTTTTACTAGGTCCCAAAAGTTTTCTAGTATTTTACCTAATTTTTCCAGGATTTTACAAAGTCTCTAAGTATTTTTAATAAATCGAAATAATTTTCTGTCATTAAACTATATGGGAAATCACTGGAAAACGGGTTGAACAGTGACGGGCCGGCATCGGTCGCGGCCCAATGGCGCTCGGCCGTGGCTGGCCCAACCATGGCGGCCACAAGACGCGAACAGTGTGGCGCACTTTTAATGTGCGCTTTCACTTAGTATGACAGGTGGGGCCAAAGGGCCCACATGTCGGCCTCAAAACGCAGCGCCGCGGGGATATTTAAATCCCGCGGGTCCCGCCTGTCGGCGAGACGGGGAAGGAGGCGCGCGAGGGGGGTCGGCTCGGTTCAACTCCGGCGACGATTCCGGCGATCTTCAGCGTGCCCTCGGCGGAGCTACGGGGCACGGGCGAAGTGCTTTATGATCGCTAAGGGGTCTCGAGAACTAGGGCTAGGACGTCCCGGAGCAGGTTCGCCGGCGGCGAACCGTGGCGGCGGCGCGGCTAGCTGGGCGGACGGGAGCTCACGGGAGGCCATGGCGACGGCGAGCTAGGGGCTTGCGAGCTCGGAGAAGCTACCCTAGGGCTAAAGGGGGCTATGGTGAAGGTTACCTCGGGCTGGGTCGTGGCCGGGGAGGTCCGGAGGCTGCCGGCGACGATGAAGCCGTGGAGGCCGAAACAGGGGCGACGGCGCGGGGGCTCTCCCGGGAAACTTCACGGCAATTGAGCCCGGGGGCCAGTAGGAGATGATGCCAATGAGCCGTAGACCGAAGGGGAGGCCGGGGGAGGCTGCCGTCGGCGAGCAATCACGAAGGGGACGGTGGCGGCCGGTGGCGGTGAAGATGGTCTCCCGCGGGCTACAAGCAAGGATAGAGCAATTAAGGCGGAGGGGAGCAAGAGGGGAGTAAGGGGAAAGGACGGAGCAGGTCGCCCATGATCGGGGATCACCGGAGTGACTTGGCGACGGTGCGGCCGATTCTTGCCCGAGCGGGGCGGCGGAAAGAGGAAGAAAGAGGGGCTCGAGCAGGACTTTATAGGCGCGGGGAGGGCAGGGAAGGACGGAGGAAATGAATGCGCGCACGTCGGGGCGGAAGGTCGTCGTCCTCGCGCGAGTTGAATAGGGCAGCAGTACCGTCCGTGCCGTCGTGCCAACCGGGGAGAAGCGGGGCGGCGGTAGGGCTCCTGTGGACGAGGACGGTGCTGACGGGGCCACGGCATGGCGCCAGGGCGGGGCGACGTGGGCGATTGGTGGCCAAAGGCGAGGCGAGGCCGGACGGAGGTGGGGGCGGCCAGTCAGTGGTGGAGACAGAGCACGGCGAGAGCAGGGGCACGGGCAGAGAGCAAGCAGAGCAGGGGAGGGAGCCAGGAGGAGGGGGCTCCGGCTGGGCCAAGCTGGGCCGCGGCGAGGGCAGGCCGTGGAGGCCCAGGCCGAGGGAGGGAAGAAAAAGGCCAAAACAGGGAGGGGAAAGGGAGAAAAAAATAGGAAAATGGGCTGAGGGCAAAACAGTAATTTCACTAGGGGAATTCAAATTTGATTTCAAATTTGAATTAGAAAGGAAGAATAGGGAAGGTAGACTCAAGTATTGGTAAGAAATGGGGAAAAGAAATTGAGAATTTTGCTTCCCTAAAGGGTATAGATGGTAATTACTATTCACCATCCTAAAAATACTATTCACGGTAAGAAAATACCATTCTCCATTCAATTAAATAATTATAATCATAATATAAATTACAATCCAAGTATTATATTGAAAATCAAAGTTTGGGGTGTATTTACTATTCATGGTTTGAAAATATGGATATACTAAAATAGTGTTCATGTATATACTTATACATAGGTTTATTTGATTTCATGAAGTCAAAATAATATATTTTGATGAAATCCTTCCAAAATATCCATGGCATTGTTAATGTTTTAAAATTTTCAAAAATTTTACATTTTCCCAAAAATGGGATGTTACATGTTGTTGGTGGCACCTTCTTTCTCCATAGAGGTGAACAACCTAGAGTTGCTTGTTATTTGTTGGGTGCATCCACTGTCGATCACCCAGTGGTGTCCTCCACTCTGGTAGTTCACCTTGGCCTTGTCGTGGATCCCCATGAGGCACATGGGAGGGAACGCCGAAGGAGGTGGAGTCGACTCCACAATCGCAAGGCCCACAAGCCCCTTGGACCTTGACCCTTTGTCTTCATCAGATGATGAACTTGACGAGTCGCTCGATGTCTCCTCGTCGGTGACCCATTCACCCATGAAGGCTTGCCGCTTGCCCTTCTTGTCAGTCTTCCTAAAGCGAGGCTTAAAGTGGGACTTCTTCTTGTCTCTCCCACGACCCTTATCCTTGGACTTGTGCTTGGGCACTTCATCATCACTTAATTTGACCTTGAGCTTGCCCTTGTCTTTGAGCTTCGTGTCACACATAGAGGCAATGTGACCTCTCTCACCACACTCATAGCACCGAAAATTGGCAAATGTCTTAGGGGCAAGAAGAGTTCAAGTTCCTCTTCCTTGGATCTCCAAAATTGTTCCGCCCCATGATTTTTCTGGCCCTTCTCATAAGCAAGGCTAGCTCATTGAGATCACTCTCGGAGTCAGCATCACTTGACTCATCTTTCTCATCAGGTGCACCCCCCTTTGCCTTGAGAGCTATCACCTTGGGTTCACTTGACTTGTCCTTCTTCTTAGAGCTTGGATCCTCACCATTGTGGATGAGCATCTTATGAGCTGACAGTCTTCTCAGTAACTTAGTTGGCGTGAGCTTCTTCACATTGCCACTGTTAGAGAGGTAGGTGATGATGTCTCGGTACTCCTTGGTCAAGATGTGTATCATCTTCCTGCAAACATCAATAGCTGATACAGGGACATCCAGGACCTTAAGCTCATTCACAATAGGATTCAAGCGAGAGAACATGTCATTCACACATTCATTAGGCAACATTTTGAATTGATCAAACTTTTTTTTCACAACCACAAGCTTCTCCTCCTTGACTACGGTGGTACCCTCATGGATCTCAGCTAAGGTCTTCCAAACATCATTGGCACTAGTGAGATTGCTCACTCGATCAAACACCTCTACACTCAAAACAGTGAAGAGGGCGTTGAGTGCTTTGGTATTGATCTCCCTAACCTTGATCTCCTTAGGTGTAAGAGGAGCCTCTGTATTGGCTCTAGCGGAAATGGGATTCTCAGTCACCTTCCAAACATCATACCCTAGGGATTGAATATAGCATCTCATGCGAATCTTCCAATAGAGGAAATAGGTACTATTGAACAGAGGAATTCTATTGGCTGTGACACTATTGCTATTCTCGGCCATCCTTAGCGGTTAAGCAAGACCTAGGATACCTAGCGCTCTAATACTAATTGAAACGGATAGAAGGCCTAGAAGGGGGGGTTGAATATGCCTAATTGCAATTTTTACGTTTTCTAGGTTTTAGTGGAATTAACGACAAATTAACCCTAGAACAACGACCTATTCTAAGCAACGGAAACACAATGAAAACAAGTAAACTAGATCGACGATAGCATCACAATCATTACATGAACAAGAATAGAGTGCAAGAAATTAAAGGAGCACATGGGACAAAGGACATTTTTATCTCGAGGTTCGAAGACGAAATCCTACTCCCTGTTGAGGAAACCTTCGACGAACGAAGGCCGGTTCTCAATTGAACCTAGTCCTCTTCGCCACTCGTGGTAGTCGTTCGCCGCTCCAGTAGGTCGACTCCGAACCTTCACATCGAGTCGAGTGCTCCCACATGCCTTGGCGAGCTACTCAACCCCATGCCACCCCTGACGACACACGTCGGGTGGGAGACACACTCCAGAGGGTAACAAGCCCGATGACGATGACTCTGCGACTCCGAAACCCCGACGAAGCACAACGGGAAGAACGAAGAACACCGGAAGAACTAAACACTCACACGGGCTTGGGAGGTTCAAGAACTCACCTAGCAAGGGATATACGAATGCTCAAGCTCTCAGCTTCTCTCTTTGACACAAACCCTTAAGTACTTAGGGACATTCAGGAGGAATATACCCTAAGATTCTCCTCGAGGTGGAGGAGTATACTCACAAGGGAGACAATAACCCCCAAGGACCCAGACAATACCCCCTTGAATCTCAACGTCCTCCCCAACAACTCAGGTGGAGGAGTTCGCACTCCAACCGCACAACAGCCGGACAAGACCCTAGCTCCATCCGGACAAAGGTCAAGTTCTCAAGGATCGTGGCGCACAAAATGAGACTAAACGATGATAATCTAATGAAATTAATGCTAAAACAGTAGGTAAATCATGCCTAAAGCGAGACAAAATAACATGAATATAAAGGGAGATTGCGAGGATCGATTACCGGAACCCAATTTTTATTACCTCAATAATTGACCATGGTTCCTTTACAATTGAAGTCCAAATCACCTCTAAAACACCTCTGATCTCTCTCTATCAAATCTACAATTACTCTGGAATTTTTCTTCTAATTTTTGGGATTTTTCCGCAGTAAAAAACCCTAAAAATTGCTACAGTTCGTGACCCCCTCGGGTCTCTTTCATATACGCTCGACACGTGGGCGCCAAGACATCAATCGGGCGCCTACTCGCCGCCCAATGGAGTTCTGCGTCGCCACGCACTGCCGCCGACGATCGTGTCACGCCAAGCCGCGTCATGCGCCCGCCTGTCGCCGCCACGTCTTGCCTCCTGCCGGTTCACTCACGCTACTCCATGCGCCCGCGCTCCTCCCGTGGCACGTGTCCCGCCGCAGACGCCGCAGCAGCTCCGCCGCCCACACGCTGCCGCACGCGCTTTCCTCTGGCTAGGTCGCACGCGGCCGACTCGGCTCGGCCTGGCTCTCTCTCCCCATTTTCCTTTTTTTCCTTTTCCTTTTTCTTTTTCTTTCCTTTTTCCTTTTCTTTCTTTTCTCTTTTGCATTTCCTGCACACAAATAAAATACCAAAATACCAACTAACTCACACAAACACATTAGTCCAATATTAGTCCAATATAACTTGTCTAGTTGTCAAATCACACCATCACAAAATATAAATCAACAATATCCCCCTTGATGAGTGATTTGACAACCACTTGATTTCAAAACCACTTTCTCCCTTTCTCCCCCTTGACACATCTCCCCCTCAACACTAGCTCTCAACATTCAAATCTTCTCAAATCTTCCTCCCTCTTTGTCAAAACACACATCAAGATACATGCAATGCACTCCTAAAAATGCCATGAAATGCAACCCTATAAAGTATTGTGGATTATTCAGTATGAATACAAATATGATAGCAAATCACCTCCACAGTCCAAAATTCAAGAATTGCCCCATAGTCAAGTAGTAACTACCAGTTTGAAACACAATGTCTATAAGATTACAATATAATCATGGACAAGAGAATAAATCATTTGGACAATAGATAATATATAAAATAAAATAGACCAATGTGAGAAAGATACTAGATTTGAGCACATAAAGCATGCCAGACACACAAATATCTGTCCAAAGATGCCTTTTGATATATTTCTTTTAAGTCCTCTTTTTTTAAATATATTTCTCAAGATACCCTTTTGATTTTTTTTATTTCACGGGCATGGCAAGTTTGAGGTTGCATCTTTTCCTATATGACAAATATTTTTACTTGCATCTTGTAGTTGCAGGTATGGCAAGGTTGACCTTGCTTCTTTTTCTAATTTGGTAAGCGACATCACACTGTCAAGCTCACATCTTTTGCCCTGCATTTTGTACTTGCAATTCTAAGGACTCATCATGATCATCTGGGTTATCAACAGAATACTCAAGAACAGTACTCAGACTCACACTAGCAAATTGTTTTGATTTTTCAAATAGCCCTCATGACAAATTCACCTAGTCCAGTAGAAGATTGTAAACTCATAAACATTCTATTCTCAACTAGTAAGAAAACAGCTCAACTAAGATGGCTTTGTCATAAAAATTGTCATGTGAAAGATCACTGCCATAATAATAGATATTCATCAAGAATAATAAACAATACTTATCCTACATGAGAAAATATAAAACTAAGTGATCTAAATGACATTATCAGAATGCATGAGTCCCAACTCTCCTCTCAACTGGTCAAAATTAAGATATGCCAAAGGTTTTGTGAAAATATCTGCCAGTTGTTTTTCAGATTTTACAAAGATCAATTCAATAGTTTTCTTTTCCACATGGTCTCGAATAAAATGATATCTAATATCAATGTTCTTTGTTCTACTATGTTGAACTGGATTTTTAGTCATATTCAAACAACTTTGATTATCACACATGAGAGGCAAAGTATCATATTTAAGACCATAATCAAGTAAAGTAGATTTCATCCAAATCAATTGAGCACAACAACCAGCAGCGGCAACATATTCAGCTTCAGCAGTGGACAACGCAATTGAATTTTGTTTCTTTGAGGACCATGAAACAAGTGAATTTCTAAGAAATGTGCATGTGCCAGAAGTGCTAGTTCTATCAATTCTATCACCCACAAAATCAGCATCTGAATATCCTACTAGGTCCAAAGTGGAATCAGAAGAATATCAAAGGCCAAATATGTGCGTACCTTTCAAGTATTGAAGTATTCTTTTCACATCTTGCATATGAGACTCTATGGGAGAACTTTGATATCTGGCACACTTACAAACAGCAAATTGTATATCTGGTCGAGAAGCAGTTAAATACAAGAGTGCTCCAATCATGCTTCTATATTTCGTCGAGTTCACAGGAGTGCCATTCACATCTGGGTCAAGTTTGACAGAAATTGCCATAGGAGTATCCAAAGTTTTGCAATCAAACATATCAAACCGTTTTAAGATATCAATGCAATACTTAGTTTGATGAACAAAGGTTTTTTTAGCAGATTGTTTTATTTGCAACCTAAGAAAAAAATTCAATTCACCCATCATGCTCATTTCAAATTCATTGGTCATGGTTTGAGCAAAATTTTTGACAAGTGTTTCACAACTACCACCAGAGATGATATCATCAACATATATCTGAACAATCAAGAACTCATGATTCTTTCTTTGAATGAAAAGAGTTTGTCAATTTTACTTATGTCAAAATTATTTTTTAGCACGAATTTTTTCAGTCTCTCATACCAGGAACGAGGAGCTTGTTTTAAACCATATAAAACCTTTGTAAGTTTAAACACATGATCAGGAAATTTTGAATCCTCAAAACCAGGGGTTGTTTAACATACACTTCTTTATCCAAAAAGCCATTCAAAAAGGCACTTTTTACATCCATTTGATATAATTTGAATCTGTTTGAGGATACAAAAGCAAGTAAAATGCGAATGGAATCCACTCTAATAACAGGTGCATAAGTTTCACCAAAATCAAGTCCTTCTATTTGAGAATACCCCTGTGCTACTAGTCTAGCTTTGTTTTTAACAATTTCTCCTTTGTTTATTCTTGAAAATCTATTTAGTGCCAATTATGTGTCTGCCAAGAGGAGGTTCAACAAGTTCCCAAACTTCATTTCTTTTAAAATTATTAAGTTTTTCATGCATAGCATCAATCCAAAAAGAATCAACTAATGCTTCATTGACATTCTTAGGTTCAAATAAGGACACAAAAGCATGGGAAACCAAGGAAGTGTCATTACCTTGAAGTTTTGACCTTGTAGTTCTTTCATTGATGTTGTCTAGAATTTGATTTGGGCGATGTCTTACCTGATGTATTCTGGCTGACCCACAGATTACCTATTGTGATGTGGATGGTTCTTATGATTCTTCATGACTCGAGTTTGTCCCATCACGTTGATCACCATGCTCATGTTGAGGTAGAGATTCTTCCAAGATATTCGTGTTGGTTGTAGGTTCATGATTGGCTACCAAAATGACCTCGTCATCAGTCTCATCCATCGGCAAATCTGCACTTTGTAAAGTAGTTCTGGTATGTAAAGTAGACTCATCAAAAGAAACATTAAATGACTCCTCGAGTTGGTTAGTTTTAACATTATATACTCGATAAGCCCTTGAATTTGAAGCATACCCCATGAAAATGCCATCGCACGTTCTAGATTTAAATTTGTCCAACACACCTCTTTTCTTTAAAATAAAGCATTTGCATCCAAAAACTCTAAAATATCCAATTTTAGGTTTCTTTTCAAAAAGGAGTTCATATGGAGTTTTTTGAAACAATGGTCTAACAAGCACACGATTATAAATATAACAAGCAGTATTCACAGTTTCAGCCCAAAATTTTAGAGGAGTGTTATGTTCATGCATCATAGACCACACACTCAACTCACCCTGGGTTAACCCGCAACCCACAAACTAACACGGGTTTTCAACACCATACACACGCACGAATCTTGAAGCGAACTCCGAGCCCTCCTGGCTCCCTTCGCCTCGAAGCATCCGCGCTCCGCCATCCACGTGTCCATGGCCTTGAAGCTTCTGGCTAGCTTAGTGCCCCTCGGAACTCCACCGAGTCACCTCAGCTTCCGCGAAGCTTTCGAAAGCCATTCACCACACGCCACGTGTCCACCGAGTGGTTCGTGCCTTCCCGCGCTTAGTGCCCCTTGGATCACCCACCAAGTCACCTCGGCAACGGCGAAGACCACGACCCCACTTGCCAGCTTCGTCCATGCGCATCCAGAGGTGTTGCCAGGATGGCCCCAACTCTTCACGCCTCACTTAGCCTCGCTTAGCCTCGCCTAGTGCGCACGGATCCCCACCGTGCCACCTCGGTCGCATGGCCTAGGCGCAGGCCTCGGTGCAAGTCCCGAAGACATCGTCCATAACCTGCACACCTGCAGTCACAAAGACCAAAGCAAACCAACGTGAACCAGCACCAATACACACAAATACGAACTCCACCGGACTCAGTCCGGTCGCCATTGGACTGGGTCCGGCTATCTCACGCATACCACTTTTGAACACGCCACCGGACTCAGTCCGGTCCCCTCCGGATTGGGTCCGGTCCGTCTCACTGACAGCCTCCACCAGACTAACTTACTCACCTCGCTGGACTCACCTCCATGTGGGTCTGGCAGTACCGTTGCTCGGTTAGCTCACCCACTGGACTAGGTCCGGTCCCTACCGGACTTAGTCCTGTCCAGCTCAAAATCACCAATCTCAAACACCACCGGACCAAGTCTGGTCCGGTCCCCAACTGGGTCCTCCAGTACACTTGCACAGTCTGCTCCTTCACCGGACTGAGTCCGATCCCCTCGATTTGAATTATCGTCACTGCGCTCGCTCGCGCGCTCGCGCAATCACCACCTCCACCGGACTGGGTTCGGTCCCCTCCGAACTCAGTCCGGTCCAGTTGATTTTGAATGGTTTAAAAGGAAAATAAAATTCAAACTGGACCAAACCAAAAACCAAATTGGTGCAGACAACTTTGGGGTTCCAAATATGCATTTTGGTGTCAATGCAACTTCCATGTTAGCTCAATGATAAGATTGATGCATTTTATAGAAAACAGGCATATATACTCATCACAAACTCACAGAAACACTAGGAACAGGACAAACATGTGAATTCCAAATAACTAGCTTGCTAGCTAAGTGCTTTACTTCCTCCTCTGCCTCCTTATGCTTAGCCTTCAACTTTGTGAATGCTTTCCCAGCTTTTACAAACGCGCTAAACAATTCCTCATAGGTGGATCTCGGAGATCTACCTCATATTCATCAGAGTCGGAGTAGAGGTCGGAGTCGCTGATGCCGTTGTCATCAGCCATGAAGCACAAGCCGGCATAGTCGTCGTCATGGCCCTTCCCCTTGTCTTGTGGTTCATCGCCATCTTCGTCCCTCCAGCCGAGGTCGTTGAGGTTGCAGCCCTCAATCGCCGCCAAGACTTTCTTGAACACCTTCTTGCCGCTGAAGAGCTTGTTGTTCTTGGTGTCACCTCCTTGAGGCTTGAAGTTGAGGTTTTTGTTGGGGAAGACGTTTACCTTTTCGTTGTTGTAGTCGTTCCTTCTAAGCTTGGGGCAGAAAGCCCTGATGTGCCCTGCATCTCCACATCTATAGCAGTGGATGGGACCTCTTCTCTTGCCCTCTCTCACCCTTCTGTAGGAGTTGCTGAACTTGCGTGCCAACAATCCAAGCTGCTCTTCTAGAAGTGTGTCCATTTGGTCATCGGGCACCTCACATAGAGAGGCCAAAGAGAAACCAGAAGCAAAGGAGAACTTCTTCAAGGAAGCATCATAAACCAAAGCTATGGAATTAGGACCTTGCTCTCTTGACAAATGTTCAAGTTCGTATGTTTTCAGATTTGAGTAGAGACCATCAAGAGTCAGTTTGTCAAGATCGGCTGCCTCTCGAATGGTCGTAACCTTGATCTCCCAGACTTTAAGATCCAAAGCAGAGAGAAAGTGATGAGCGTTCTCTGCATCAGTGAACGTGGTCTCAACTAAGCGAAGATCGCTGAGTACCTTGGTGAATCGACTGAAACAGGCATCTAGTGACTCACCAGGCCTCATCTCAAACTTGTTGTACAGCCTCTTCTACTGATCCTGTTGCACTGTTTTGACCTTAACTGTCCCCTCATGATATGCAAGGAGGGTAGTCTAGATCGTGTGCGTAGACTTAATATGAGCAACCCGCTCATATTCATTGCGACTCAAACCCTGAACTAGATAGTTTCTAGCTTTCGCATTCAGTTCAACATCCGTGAGATTACCAGCGGTAATCTTGTCGTCATCAGGCACTTCATAGGGATTCTTGACCTTAAGCCATATGATATATCCCTGTGCCATCATATACGACTCCATCCGAGCCTTCCAAAAACCAAAGTATTTGCCATCAAATATGGGAGGCTTGGTCGAGTACTTGTCCTCCGCTATAGCTGAGATGGAAACAAGGATCGGTCCAAGCAAATGGTTAAGTTCTACGAGGATAACCTAGATGCTCTGATACCAGTTGTAGACTTGGCTATGGCGACTAGAAGGGGTGAATAGGAGCCTAAATTAATTTTGGTCCTTTTATAAAAACAAACCCCCAACTAGTGAACAAGACCTCCAAACACCTTTAGCAATGATGCTAGGATGTTTCCCAAAGCACCAAGGCCAAACAAGCCCAAGAACCCCTTGCGGGCATTCCACCGAACACCTGGCGTACACACTAGAGACCTAGATGAAACTGAGATGAAAACTCGATTTCTTGCCTGTCCTATGGTGCAATCAATCCAAGGGATTGTAAGAGCAACCTCGGGGCATCATGAATCGAAGGATAGAAGAGGGTGGAAGCCAAGAAACACAAAGAGAAGCAAGGCAAAACGAACACCAAATCAGACCAACCATGAAGCCATGACACAAGTGATTTGGGAATTGGTTTGTATTGATTTGGAGTTGGGATTACACCACCACAAGTGGCAAACTGCTCCTCGGAGCAAACTCTCACTAATTGTAACTCTCTCTTTCAGCTCTCATACACACATATATATAGCTTAGGTGAGAAGGAGGCAGCCACCCCCTTATATAGTCTCACCTAACACATCCACTAACTCAACCCTAGGTTAACCCGAAACCCAATAGCTAACACGGGTTTTAACACAACCACACATGCACGAATCTTGAAGCGAACACCGAACCCTCTTAGCTCCCTTCGCCTCGAAGCATCCACGCTCCGCCATCCACGTGTCCATGGCCTTGAAACTATCGGCTCGCCAAGTGCCCCTCAGATACCCCACCGAGTCACCTTAGCTTCCGCTTCTTCGCCATTCCACGCGGCCACGCATCCACCGAGTGGTTCGTGTCTTCCCGCACTTAGTGTCCCTCAGATTCCCCACTGAGTCACCTCGGCAACGACAAAGACCATGACCCCACCTGTCAGCTTGATCCTTGCGCATCCATAGGCGTCGCCAAGTCATTCCAGCTCTTCTCGCCCACATAGCCTCACCTAGCCCACCTAGTGCACTTGGCCTCCCTGTCAAGTCACCTCGGTGCGTGGCCTCGGTCCCTGGCCTCAGTGCGTGGCCCTAAAGATGCCGTCCATTACCTAAACACCTGTAGCCACAAAGACCAAAGACAATCCACCATGAACCGATACCAAGTGACCCACACTTGGCCCGGGGTTAATCTCAACACAAAATCAACATAAATTTCACAACATTCACTCAAAAATCCATCCAAAATAAGCCCAAACGCGCACAGCCGAACTAGGTCCAGTCACCACCGGACTCAGTTCGGTCCATCTCTTGTGACAGAAAAACTAATGGCCCACTGGACTGGGAACGGCCCAGCGTAGAAACAACTGGGGACCATGTCCATCAGACCGAACCAGCCATGCCACCGGACCGCCTCAAACCGGGTCCGACAGCATGAGTTCATGGTCCGGTTCCCACATGACCGTGCAACACCTCTACCGGACTGACCCGTTAGCTCACCGGACTGGATTCGGTTCAGATGATTCAAACACAAAAACTCCCGCGCTCTCTCTCAAGATCAAGATCGCTTTTCACCGGACCAGGTCCGGTCACCACTGGACTGGGTCTAGTCTAGTTGATTTGAATTGGCAAAGGAATGAAAACAAGTCCAATGAGAGCCAAACCAACATCAAACTTTTGCAAATCATTTGTAGAGTTTAAACCATGCATTTCAAATCTTTTTGCCATGAGATTTGGCTAAAGAATACAATTTGATGAGGTGTGGGTGAGGTGGTTAGGGGTTATCAAAGTTTACAAATGAGAGAATTTTTGAAAGGTCTAAATTAATTTTGGAAGGCTTAATTAATTTAAATTGAGATTATTATAGGTTTTCCTAATTTTAAAAATTTTATTTATTTTGAATTGGAAAGTTTTAAAATATTAATTTTGAATTAAATATAAATTTTCAGAATAATTGAGAATTTCAAAAATCACGCTATAGAAAATGAGTGGTTGAATATTTTTTAAAAATTGGGCATGGTCTCTAGTATTTATCGGTATTTTTCCAGAATTTTTGTGCAAAGTGTAGGTATTTTTAAAATTGAATAGAAGATTTTCTGGAATTTTTAAATGGAAAAGAGATTATTTTCAGAAATTCAAAAAATTGAATGGGCCGAAACTGGTACAGTAATGGCTTGGCCCAATACCTAGGAGGTTGACAAGTGGGTCCCAGGCGTCGGTGTCTCAATATGAATGAATCTGGGTCTTACAGGTGGCGCCGGATAGCTTGGCTGGCAAATGGGTCCTGATGTCCAGTGATTCACTAAGAGAGAAATGGGGACTGACAGCTAGGTCCATGTTGTTAGTGGCTTACGGCGAGGCTGCACAGGACTTTGGTGATGGCGGTGTTGCAATTCGGTGATGCAGTAGCTCAGCGAGTGATTCAGGGGTGGGATAAGGTAGCTGGTGTCACGAGGATTATTCTAGTGGTCGACTTGATAAAGGTGGTGGCTGGAATTGAGCGGGCGACGTGAGCAAGAGGCGGAGCCGAGAGGAGCTCGTCGCCAGCAGGGTTTTAGTGGGTGAGGGTTTTGGGGATGGGCACAATCATGATCACGGCATCACGACAGAGCGATTCCTTAAAGTGGTGAGGCCTAAGACGCTTCGTGGCAGTGGCGGCGGGGTCGCCGGAGCTGGAGAAGGCGGCATATTGGCTCTCTGTGTGGCGGAGAGGAAGAGAGGAATGGCTTAGGAGTCACAGGAGGTTGAGGGGCTTCTTTTGATAGGCGTTCCGAGACAAATCCATGGCCAATTCGAGCTTCTGCATGTCCTCGTCCATGGCGGTGGTGGCCGTGGCGTGGCGATGCTGGATTGGGCGGGCCTGCGTTGTAGATAAGGTTGCTGAGCTGGGGGATAAGGGAGACGGCGGCGAGAGCTATCTATCTAGGCCAGTTCTAGGGGTGATGGTGGGCTGTGGAGGCGGCGCACTTTGAAATTGCGACAGAACAGCGGCAGCGAGGGCGACAGGGATAGAGGTTGAAGACGGCGCTCCAGTGCCAGAAGGGTCAATGTCATTCAACATGACATGGTGTTATCTGGAGGTTTGATTTTAAACCGAGCGGTTGGATTTAAGTATTAGGCTAACAGTTTAAATGGGTATCGGGTTTTGAACTGGTTTCTGTCCTGAAAGGGTGACGTGGCACAATCTAGTCTATCCGGAATATTGTTATTTTGCTACAAATATTGGAATTAGCGGTTATGACCAAGAGATTATAAGTTTTTCATGTTAGTTTGTTGTTTCATAGATTTGATCCTTAGTGATTAATGTGTTTATCAAAGTATGTGGTACTACGGTCTGATAAACTTTAAAATCAGCATGCTGCTTCCATTTATGTTTTCTTTCTTACCTTTATAGTCTTGTTGCAACATTTTCTTTGTAGTCTCGTTGCAACTACTAGACTCGTACTAGTATTCCTACGGTCGGGCACGCAGCACCATCCCATTCCGCTAGTCTCCCCAAATATAGGGAATTTAGGAAATGACATGACATGATCATGGCTACACGTGGTAGAAAAATTACGCCAATCTGTTGAGATATGGTATGCTATAATGAATATTTGAAATAAGAAATAAATTTGAATTTTTGGATAACAAATCCAGAATAGAATGTAACGTAGATCTTAGAGACCAAAGATAATCTTCTTGTTATCTTCCCCTTATCTTATTATCTCATTATCTTCGAATCGAAAAGTCAAAAGATTTGACTTTAACGATTCATTTTTCCCTCTCTCGAAACTACATCCCAGAGCTCTTAGAAATGATAAAAACAAAGCTCTCAAATTTTCCAAGCTACCTTGGTGAACTCTTGAAATAATAGAAAGAGAACAGCACCTTAGAAAATAGAAGAACTTTGATGAGGATGTCGGAAGAGACCCATCGCGCTCTGGAGCATAAAAGGCTCGAGACCGAGGATATGATGCCTCATGAGGGAACGAACTAGTTAGGAGGTCAAAAGGGTCAAAGGGCGTATGTTAACAGGGAAATAACGGAACAAGAACACAAATGACTGGGAAGTGGGAACTACAACGAAATAATGGCATAGTAGCATGCAAACATGTATATATTATTACATTCAGACTTACGGCCTGTTCTCGACAGTTTATCTTTCTTAAACTTATGTGACTTATTTCTCTTATTTCATAACTTCGAGAATTTTTCAAAGTGACCTCGAATAGCTCGAATAGCGGATGACCTTGATTTTTAGGGTGCAGAGAGCTTTAAGACACACATAAAAGATAAAAAAAAATGGATTCAAAATTATTTTTAAAAAATTCAAATAAGTCAAAATAAGCCATCTCATATCTAACTTATTTCTTGTTTTATTTGACTTATCTCTTGTCTTATTTGATCTTTTTTAAAAAAATTTGAATCCGCTTTTTTTATCTCATAGACGTGTTTTAAAAACCAAGGGCATCCGGCACTCAAAGCCACCTCGAGAAATTTGTGAAGTTACAAGATAAATCAAATAAGCAGATAATTTTAATCAGGATGAGCCAACGAAAACACACCCTTAGTTTTCAACATTGCAGCACGTTACCCTCGTACTATTTTGCTACCTACTTCCGATGCATCAACATTACAAAGCATCAGAGCATTACCCATCACATCAATTCAGCTTGGAGCAAAAAAAAAAGCAATGGACATTTGCACAATGCCAGGAACAAGCAGAGCCAATAGTAGGCATTTGTCAGCTTGGAGAAAACATCAACTTCGCAACTTGTTCTCAAACCGAAGGCCTACAAAGTGTGCAGGGAAGAACAAGCAGGTCAAAACACAAAAGCTTTAAGTGGGGTTCTGATCCTCAGCAGGCTTGTAAGTGAAGTGTATAGCTGCTGTGGTACGACACGCGGCAGCTGCTCCCTAGCCACACGAGTTTTTCCACCATGCAAGACTTGTTTGGAAGGCCACTTCATGCCGGTATCGTGGCCCAATCCTAGGGGTGGAGACCCGCGCGGAGATATTCCCCGGTATATACTACCACATGTACTTGCATGTTTCAACTACTTCCCGCGTGCTTTCTCTCTCTTGTGCTGCACTGCCTTCACTGGACAGGTCCGGTCGTCACTAAACTGGGTCTGGTCCAGTTGATTTGAATTGGTAAAAGAATGAAAACAAGTCCAATAAGACCCAAACCAACGTCAAACTTTTGCAAATCATTTCTAGAGTTTAAACCATACATTTTAAAACCAATGCAAACTATTTGAAATTTATTTTTATGCAAAACCATATTTGATGCGTTTTTTGATAGACGGGGCACATATACTCATCATCAAACTCACAAGTATTAAATACCAAAAATAAGTCTCCGACGGATTGCGAAAGCATTCCCAGAATCAGTACAAAACCATACCTTATTACATGCTTTATCAGAGTGCTTACAAAATAGAGAGATTTAATATAATTTGCACCCTTCTTCCACACAAAACTTGTGAGCGAAGGAAAGACCTAGAAACATATGCCGAATTGTTCCAATTCGTCTTCAGTGAAACTTGCATTCGGACCTGCATTAAGATAGGAATCTGGTCAAAATGAACAGTTCCTGAGGTAAATAGGGTAAGTACTACCACATGTACTTGCATATTTCCCATAGGAATAACACTATTAAGTATATGCAATTTAAATTCAAATGAGATGGTAAGCTTTTTGTGGAATGCAATAATATATAATAGATGTAAAACTTAGAAGTGATTATCTAATCATTTTCTAAATACTTCCCAGTACCCAATTCAAGTTTTCTATCACTTTCACCAATTCTGTCATCCTTTCTCCATCCTTATATCCTTAAGCATGAATTTGAATTTTGAATAGATAGGCATCACCCCGTGATACAGCGATACAGCTTTATATACCCAAAGCAAGGTCCATCGATGAATTTGTTATCGGCTCGGTAGAACCTGTCCAACTTTACCCACATAATGTATGGTTATACGAATGGACGAGGGTTGTATCTTTCTGTTTTAGATTCATTCAATGTTGTGGTAACATCTGCCACAAGTAGGTACCGCGTACCTAGAGAGCCGTGCACTCAGATCGCATCCAATAAGGAAAGCTCTCCATCCTTTCGCTCAGACATTACAATTATGGGTTTCTCACTCTTTCATATTTCTCTCTTTTATGGATGCCGCACATCCGGGATATTGCGTATCCGGGAGATGGCCATCATCTCCAACTCACATCTCTTCTATCTCCATTCTTGACAAAATGAAAATAAAGAACTATGATCTACTCTTAGGGTTGTGTTAATTTAAAATGTATTAGGGAGGTCATCTGGCTATGGGGTTTGGATATTCTACCCATTTTAAAGGGGGAAGCCTTTCAAATAAATGACTAAAAAGTAATGTGATAAATATTAAATAAACAAAATGTAGGAGTTCAATATGCTCCAAGGATAGAAAACATGCATGTATCCGGTATTTCTTTGGTTTCTAGATTATTGTCAAAGTCCTAATAATTTATATTTGGAGGATTGATATCAGCTTCTATACGTAGAAATCTAGAAAATAAAAGAAGAAGAAAATAAGTGTTTGAAATAAATATCAAAAAGAATTATGTAATGCATGTAAAAGGGGTTGGGTTTAAGAGGTGATGGGATGTACGATTTTCTGAATGATTTTGGAATTTTGGTATAAAGGAAGGGGTGGAGTTGGATTTGCATTGGATGGAAGGAGAAATTGAATTTTTGGGAAAATCAAAGGGTTTCTGTCGAGGGTTGGGATCCAGCCCTCGGTCGCGAGTGTTAGTAAGAAGAGGGGTGCGAAGCCCAAATAGCGTCGCGCGGCCACCTCTGGTTGCTCGGGATACTCGGATGCAAAATGGTGATGCTCGGAGTGCAAGACAGAGATGGGAGATAGATTTTTAGCTGGTTCAGGCCCCTTCGAGGAAGGTAATAGCCCTACGTCCAATGGATCATAGTGTCTAAAGATTTGGTACAAGTTGTGGGCTGAAAGGGACGAGCCCGAGCTAGCTTGTCAGGCTCCTTTCCTCTACATGGCTAAGTGTATGGATTGAGTGAGCCAGTGTGCCTCTTCCTGTCTGTTCTCCCTTTTTCCCACCGCTGTGGCTGGTTTTTATACTCACGCACTACCTGTTACAAAATCTATGTTTTTAATGCAGTATTGTCCGGACATGCTGCGGGCGCTGAGACCGAGCATGCCCCGTATAGCCTTCCGTCACCACCTGCCCCACATGCTGGCCACGTCTTGTCCACGGGCGGCCAAGTCTGCGGGTTGGTATCCGTCGTGTCGCTCCCGAGCTTCCTTCGTCGCGACACGTGCCCCGAATAATTGGAACTGGTGCAGCTACAGCGCCTTGGTGTCAGAGTGTCAGGGGGAAAGTGCCTATCTTGTCGCCTGGGGCCGCGCGCCATCGCCCGGGAGTGGCGCCACTGGCACGGCACGCGTGCACAGACCATAACGTGCCTCCTTAAATGCGACATGACATGGCCAGCCTCTAGGCGGTATCCGTTACCGCCCGGGTCTATGACCCCCAAGCATCCTGCTAGGCTAATTATGCTCGGGTCGGGCGTTCCTTACTCGGGTCAGCCTTTCCTCGCTCGGTCAGACTGTGAGTAGCATTTGTGGGCCTCCGATGGGCCTCCCCCTGTATGGCCTAGGCCTAATCCCCGTCAGCCAGTCCCCGAGCCTTGAGTAGATAAGTCTGCTCGAGGTTTTGTGCCAACTTTGAGAGGGTTCCCGGGCCATTAAGGGGTAGAGAAAAAGTCCTCTCCGAGTAATGCGTCCGAGGGTAATCTTTTAAGTGGCCCGAGCAAATCTTCGGATTGTTGGCCACCTCCCGTGGCGGTTGGTTTTACTGGCCGTGGGCAGCTGACGTGGCCACGTTTCCAGATACGTTTATGCCCAATTAATGCCCCTTCATACGAGACGTGCGCACGTCCATTGCTGATTTTTTGGGAGTAGTGGGCGGCGATGCTGCCAATGGCCAAGGTGCCGCTGGTGAACAAGACGTCGCCGGTGACCGTAGCGCTGCCAGTGAACAAGACGCCGCCGGTGACCGTGGCGCCAGCTCTGAGGGTGATAAAGCTGCGGGCGAGCAAGGGCCCGGTGGCCTCATCCTGGCACTTCCTAGCTCGGCCCTGCATTGAGAGGATCCATCCGCCGAAGGTCTGGCGGAGGTTTCGTTGGTGCCGACCAGTCCCCGGGCATCTAGTGCTCGAGAGATGGAAGACAGTCCCCGAGTGTCTCGGGACAAAGGGTGCAAGGCCTTCCCTTATGTGCAGAGCACCCGGGAGTTGGCCGAAGAGATTCTTCACGACATCGTGCCCGGAGCAGTCGGAGGCGGTCGAGCTGTGGTGCTAGGGCAGGCCTTAGTGCCATGCGCTGCCGCCGGAGGAGTGGAGCGTTTGGAGGCACCAATTTCCGGGGTCAGCCGTTCTGTTGGGGATTCAGGAGTTGAAGTACTGCCCGCTGGCAGTGAGGTTGTGGACTTGCCAGAAGACCAGGCATAGCCTGTCCTACTCGAGTCTGTGGACCATGCGGAGGACCCTGAAGCTGAGGGCGAGCAGACCATGTCGACCGTCCAAAGCACCACACCTCCCACCACCATCGAAGAGGTGGCACGCGTGGAAGCACCTGGGGCCAAGGGCAACCAGACTGTGGCGACGGACCGAAGTGCCACGCTTTCGGCCGTCACCAAAGAAGTGGAGCGCGTGGAGGCGCCTGCAGCCGGTGGCGACCAGGCCATGGTGACGGCCCGAGGCTCCACGCCTCCCGCTACCGCCGAAGAGGTGGAGCGAGCGGAGGCGCCTGCAGCCGGCGGCGACCAGGCCATGGTCATGGCCCAAGGCTCCACGCCTCCCGCTACCGCCAAAGAGGTGGAGCGCGCGGAGGCGCCTGCAGCCGGTGGCGACCAGGCCGTGGTGACCCCCCAAGGCTCCACGCCTCCCGCTACCGCCGAAGAGGTGGAGCGCGTGGAGACGCCTACAGCCGGCGGTGACCAGGCCGTGGTGACGGCCCAAGACTCCACGCCTCCCGCTACCGCCGAAGAGGTGGAGCGTGTGGAGACGCCTACTGATGAGGAGGCGGAACATCGCGCGGGAGAACTAGGGGCTCCCCTAAGCCCGGTCGCAGGAGGAGTATCTGGCAAAGATGACTTGGCGGGTGAGGACGCGGCCCGCAATTGGATCATAGATCGCTTCATGGTCCATCCGGAGCTAAGGACCAGAATAGAGGGCTACTGCCGAGAGGTACTTGCTTTTCCGGCCTTAATTTGAATTTGGATTTCGCTACGGTGCTAACTTCGAATTCTTGCGGTGTAGAAGATAAAGGGAATCCTTGCAGACATATGTGGTGCCGGCGTGGCTGTAGAACCGGCTATGGCGACTAGAGGGGGGTGAATAGGAGCCTGAATCGAATTTTGGTACTTCTTCGAAATCTGTAACACCCCAAATTTTGGACTTTGTAATATCCTTGTAATATTAAAGAGGGAATTAATAAAAATCCTTTTGAATATTATAAGCCACAAAGTATTATCCAAAATTTGGCTATTTCACTACACATGCAAATATATTTTCAAAACCATTGTGTGAAATCCTTTCAAGTGTTTGACAATGTAAACTAATTCACATATATACTCATATGAATATGGAATAGCAATTAATTCAATTAGGAAATCCTAAAATAACTAAATCATATCACCCTAGTTAAATCATATAACCCTAACTTAACTAAGGAACTATGTGACTCAATAATGTTCAAGAGAACCTATAATTAGCATTTGAATAACCTTTGACCATTCAAAAAGGTAAATGCAAAGTGTAATTACATATATATATGTATTTCCATAACAAACAACCATAAGGATAATTAAGGATATATATGTATAATTATACATAGGTTAGCAAAACACTTACTTATCACTAATACCATGACATTATGAATTTGAGATAATATGGATATAGTTATTAGTAAAGATTGAATTAAATCTTCATGTAAAAGATCATGTCCTCAAAAGGTAAATTAGGAAAATGAATCCTAAAGTCCCTTATAAATTCCAAATAAAGATGAAAAAGTATCCATGGGTCCTTAGCTTTACTGTTGACACTCATTTGACCACATGGGACCCACATGGCAGCCCCTAATTCCCCTCTTTTCCTCTCTGCCCATTGGGGCATTCTCCTGAGCAGCTCCCGAGCGCCCTCACCTCTCTCCTTTCCTGGCTTGCTGGTGCTTCTTCTCTGCTCCCTTTGCCCTGTGGCCTACCTCTCCTGACTTGGCCACCGCGTGGATAGCCTGAGCTATGCTCAGCCAGCTTCTAGCACCGCCGTGGACCCCACCATCGCCGCCTGCAGCCGCCCCGGCGCCAACCAGCTCGCCTGCAGCCCTGCCGTCGCAGTCGTTGGTCTTGGCCGTTTCCTTGTGTCCCAGCTCGCAGAGAAGGAACCAGGAGTCACCTCCGTCAAGCGCCATGAGTGCTCCTGCTCCCTCTCGCCGCCAGAGCGACCAACCAGCCGAAACCGCCCACAGTTTCCCTCGTTGGCTCACGCGCGCTCTCGGTTCACTAGCACCGCTCATAGACGCCATTAGACCCCAGCGACACGCCCGTGAACGTCGGCGTACGGACTCGGTCCAGCACGGCTAGAATCCAGTTTTTCCCCCAACCCGCCGCACCGGTGATAAAACCCCTCCCTTGGCTAGCCCCATCCAGAGATGCTCTTGCTCCCAGCTTGCTTGCGCCTGCTCCGCCTTGCTCTCGCAGTGCTCATGCCCCTCTCCGTTGGTCCCGAGCCTGCCGGAGTGCACCGGAATGCTCGTGCCACTCCAGAGCCACCGCGCGGCATTCGAGCTTGCCATCTTCGCGTGTGGTGAGTCCCTATCCGTTTGCTCGCGTCCCCATACTTCTATCATGCCCTACTCACCTCTCTCGCCAATCGTGGCCTATTATGGTCAGGAGCTTCGTGACCACCATTGCCGCTGCCTCCCCTGTTCGGCTCCACCGGCGACAACTCGTTCTGGACCTCCCCGAGCTCAGCTAACCGCACGGTGAGCTTCTATCAAACCCCCTCATGCTCATGCGCACGCTAGTTTACTAAGAGCACCTTCGTGGCGCCATTATTGGGATGGATTGGCTAAGCCACTATAACATAACCTTGGATTGTGGTTGCAAGGAAATACACTATAAGCGCCATGGAGCGTATGATGAAATTTGGAGGTTAGACCAACCATTCAGACAACACAGAGATGTCTGGTATCTAGAGACTGAAGCTGGTCCAACACAAGTACCGATTGTCAAAGAATACGTGGATGTATTCCCAGATGATCTTCCCGGATTACCCCTAGACCGAGAGATAGAATTCTCAATAGATTTGGTGCCAGGAACCGCCCCAATCTACAAGACGTACTATAAGATGAACTCAAACGAGCTCAGTGTGCTTAAGAGGCAGTTAGAAGATCTGCAGCAAAAAGGATTAATCAGACCAAGCTCGTCATCTTGGGGATCACCCGTTATGTTCGTAGAAAAGAAGGATGGTACTCAACGGATGGTAATAGACTACCGAGCCCTCAATGCGGTAACTATTAAGAATAAGTACCCATTGCCCCGCATTGATGACTTGTTTGATCAGCTACACGGGGCCATGTATTTTTCCAAGATTGACTTGAGATCAGGATACCACCAAATAAAAGTCAAGAAGGAAGACATACCCAAGACTGTCTTTACCACTAGGTATGGATTGTTCGAGTTCCTAGTGATGTCATTTGGACTCACTAATGCTCCCTCTTGTTTCATGAACCTCGTAAACTTGTTCTGGACCTCCCCGAGCTCAGCTAACCGCACGGTGAGCTTCTATCAAACCCCCTCATGCTCATGCGCGCGCTAGTTTACTAAGAGCACCTTCGTGGCGCCGTTATTGGGATGGATTGGCTAAGCCACTATAACATAACCTTGGATTGTGGTCGCAAGGAAATACACTATAAGCGCCATGGAGCGTATGATGAAATTTGGAGGTTAGACCAACCATTCAGACAACACAGAGATGTCTGGTATCTAGAGACTGAAGCTGGTGCAACACAAGTACCGATTGTCAAAGAATACGTGGATGTATTCCCAGATGATCTTCCCGGATTACCCTAGACCGAGAGATAGAATTCTCAATAGATTTGGTGCCAGGAACCGCCCCAATCTACAAGGCGTGCTATAAGATGAACTCAAACGAGCTCGGTGAGCTTAAGAGGCGCTAGAAGATCTGCGACAAAAGGATTAATCAGACCAAGCTCGTCATCTTGGGGATCACCCGTTATGTTCATAGAAAAGAAGGATGGTACTCAACGGATGGTAATAGACTACCGAGCCCTCAATGCGGTAACCATTAAGAATAAGTACCCATTGCCCCGCATTGATGACTTGTTTGATCAGCTGCACGGGGCCATGTATTTTTCCAAGATTGACTTGAGATCAGGATACCACCAAATAAAAGTCAAGAAGGAAGACATACCCAAGACTGCCTTTACCACTAGGTATGGATTGTTCGAGTGCCTAGTGATGTCATTTGGACTTACTAATGCTCCCTCTTATTTCATGAACCTCGTAAACATGATCTTGATGGAGTATCTAGATAAGTTTGTTGTAGTGTTCATAGATGACATCCTCATATACTCTAAGAGTAAAGAAGAACACGAATATCACCTCAGATTGGTATTGGATGAACTAAGAGAACACAAGCTGTACGCTAAGTTCAGCAAGTGTGAATTTTGGATTAAGGAAGTAAACTTTCTTGGACATATCATCTCCTCGGAAGGAATCAAGGTTGACCCAGCCAAGATCGATGCTATAAGACAATGGACATCTCCCACTACAGTTAAGGAGATAAGAAGTTTTTTAGGATTGGCAGGATATTACAGACGATTCATAGAAGGATTTTCCAAAATATCCAACCCAATAACTCAACTCCTAAAGAAGGAAAAAAAGTTTGAATGGACAACAGCATGTGAGCAAGCTTTCCAAGAACTAAAGCTTCGTCTCATGACAGCCACAGTCTTGATCACCCCGGACCTAACCAAAACCTTTGAGGTATACTGTGATGCCTCAAGGCAAGGCCTTGGATGTGTACTTATGCAAGATGAAAGAGTAGTAGCTTATGCATCAAGATAGCTGCGTAAGCATGAGGAGAATTATCCTACGCATGACTTGGAATTAGCAGCAGTGGTTCATGCCCTTAAGCTTTGGAGACATTTTCTTATGGGCAAACCTTGCAACATATACACCGACCATAAGAGTTTAAAGTATGTGTTCACCCAAGCAAACCTTAACATGCGACAACTCAGATGGTTGGAGCTAATAAAGGATTACAACCTCAACATCCTTTATAACCTAGGAAAAGCTAATGTGGTAGCAGATGCCCTTAGCCATAAGAACTAATGCAACCTCCTGATTGCAACTCAGGACCCTTTGGATCTTCCCCAAGACGAATCCCTACAGTTGGAACTCAAGAAATTAGGAATATTCTTGGTTGGAACGGGATTTATAGCCAATATAAGCGTTCAACCGGACTTAATGGACACCATTAAGAAGAAACAGAAAGAGGACCCTGGAATGGAACGATTCAATAGGATGATGGATAAAGACAAGGACAACAAGCTTCACATAGATGAAGAAGGGATTTATTGGATGAATGAGAGATTGGTAGTTCCATCAGACTAGGAACTAAGGGAAGAGATCCTTAGAGAGGCTCATCAAACCCTATTTGTTATGCATCTGGGCAGCACCAAGATGTATCAAGACCTTAAGACCATGTTTTGGTGGCCCCGAATGAAAAGGCACATAGCAGAATTCGTGGCTAGATGTCACATTTGCCAAGTAGTCAAAGCCAAACACCAAAAATCGGCGGACTTTTGCAACCAATTAAGATACCTGAATGGAAATGGGAAGAACTTACCATGGATTTCATAGTGGGATTTCCTCGAACCCATAGCGGTTATGACTCTATTTGGGTAATAGTGGACAGATTAACCAAAGTTGCACATTTTATCCCAGTCTGAACCACTTACAAGGGACATAAGTTGGCAGATTTATTTATGGCAAGAATTGTAAGCCTATACGGAGTCCCAAAAAGAATCATATCAGACAGTGGTACCCAATTTACTTCTAAGTTTTGGGAAGAATTGCATCAAGCTTTAGGTACTAAGTTATCCTTCAGTACAGCTTATCACCTGCAAACCGATAGACAAACTGAAAGAGTTAACCAAATACTGGAAGATATGCTTAGAGCATATGCTTTGGAATATTCCACAGAATGGGACAAATGGTTGCCTTATGCAGAATTTACATATAACAATAGTTACCAAGCTAGTTTAAAGATGTCCCCGTTTGAGGCACTGTACGGAAGAAAGTGCACAACCCCCTTATATTGGTCCCAAACGGGAGAAGGACAAGTCTTTGGCAACAATTATCTTAAGGAAGCAGAAGATATGGTTAAAATAGTTAAGGAACATTTGTTAACCGCTCAATCACGACAGAAAAGCTACGCCGACAATCGTCGAAGAGAGTTAACATTCAACATTGGAGATCTGGTATATCTCAAGGTATCTCCAACTAAAGGAGTAAAAAGATTTCAAATGCAAGGAAAATTAGCACCAAGGTATATTGAACCATTCCAGATTCTGGCAAAAAGAGGTAATGTGGCTTACGAGCTACAACTAACACCAGATATGAGCGACATACACCCGGTATTTCATATATCCCAACTCAAGAAGTGCCTTAGAACTCCGTGGAGAAAGAAGCTCAACCCCCTGAAGAGTCTATCAGCAAGGATTTAACAATAAAAGCACAACCAACCAAGATTCTTAAGACCACCGAGAAGAGACTGAGAAGCAAAGTCATCAAGATGTGCAAAGTCCTTTGGACTAGCACAGCAGGTGGGCATTATTCATGGGAACCCGAAGAGAAGCTTTGTCAACAATACCCCAACTATTCACTAGTGTAGCTTAGCATATCTCGATGCCGAGATATATTGTTAGGGGGGAGGGAAATGTAACACCCCAAATTTTGGACTTTGTAATATCCTTGTAATATTAAAGAGGGAATTAATAAAAATCCTTTTGAATATTATAAGCCACAAAGTATTATCCAAAATTTGGCTATTTCACTACACATACAAATATATTTTCAAAACCATTGTATGAAATCCTTTCAAGTGTTTGACAATGTAAACTAATTCACATATATACTCATATGAATATGGAATAGCAATTAATTCAATTAGGAAATCCTAAAATAACTAAATCATATCACCCTAGTTAAATCATATAACCCTAACTTAACTAAGGAACTATGTGAGTCAATAATGTTGAAGAGAACCTATAATTAGCAATTGAATAACCTTTGACCATTCAAAAAGGTAAATGCAAAGTGTAAATACATATATATGTATTTCCATAACAAACAACCATAAGGATAATTAAGGATATATATATATATGTATATATATGTATAATTATACAAAGGTTAGCAAACACTTACTTATCACTAATACCATGACATTATGAATTTGAGATAATATGGATATAGTTATTAGTAAAGATTGAATTAAATTTTCATGTAAAAGATCATGTCCTCAAAAGGTAAATTAGGAAAATGAATCCTAAAGTCCCTTATAAATTCCAAATAAAGATGAAAAAGTATCCATGGGTCCTTAGCTTTACTGTTGACACTCATTTGACCACATGGGACCCACATGGCAGCCCCTAATTCCCCTCTCTTCCTCTCTGCCCATTGGGGCATTCTCCCGAGAAGCTCCTGAGCGCCCTCACCTCTCTCCTTTCCTGGCTTGCTGGTGCCTCTTCTCTGCTCCCTTTGCCCCGTGGTCTACCTCTCCTGACTTGGCCACCGCGTGGACAGCTCGAGCTATGCTCAGCCAACTCCCAGCGCCACCGTGGACCTCGCCATCGCAGCCTGCAGCCGCCCCGGCGCCAACCAGCTCGCCTGTAGCCCTACCGTTGCAGCCGTTGGTCTTAGCTATTTCCTTGTGTCCCAGCTCGTGGAGAAGGAACCAGGAGTCACCTCTGTCAAGCGCCATGAGTGCTCCTGCTCCCTCTCGCCGCCAGAGCACCCAACCAGGCCGAAACCGGCCATAGTTTCCCTCACTGGCTCATGCGCGCTCCCGGTTCACTAGTACCGCTCATAGGCGCCATTAGACCCCAGCGACACGCCCGTGAACGCCGGCGTACGGACTCAGTCCAGCGACCAAAATCCGGTTTTTCCCCAACCCACCGCGCCGGTGTTAAAACCCCTCCCATGGCTATCCCCATCCAGAGACGCTCTTGCTCCAAGCTTGCTTGCGCCTGCTCCGCCTTGCTCTCGCTGTGCTCACGCCCCTCTCCGTTGGTCCCGAGCCTGCTGTAGTGCGCCGGAACGCTCGTGCCACTCCAGAGCCACCGCGCGGCATTCGAGCTTGCCATCTTCGTGTGTGGTGAGTCCCTGTCCGTTTGCTCGCATCCCCGTACTTCTATCATGCCTTACTCACCTCTCTCGGCCAATCGTGGCCTATTGTGGTCAGGAGCTTCGTGACCACCATTGCCGCCGCCTCCCCTGTTCGGCTCCATCGGTGACAACTCGTTCTGGACCTTCCCGAGCTCAGCTAACCGCACAGTGAGCTTCTATCAAACCCCCTCATGCTCACTGTGGAGTATATAGACCCTAGGGATCTACAAGACAAGGATAGAAGGAGGGGGCCACCCGACAGGGAAAGCCCACACCTAGACAGAAGGCCCATGCGATGTGGCCTTAGATGGAAGCCACTCGGATGAGGAGCAAGCCTTGTGCCTCATGACAGTCTGACAGATATAGCACCTATCCCAAATAGGAAAGACTCTGTTGCAAAGCCCGGATGATTGATAAATCCGGATAGATTAGGCTAAAGATAGAAGTATCTGCCATACAGCCGACAAGGGCTCCAAGGTTGAAACCGGATAGGACTCCCCCTTGTACCCCTGCCCCCTCACTATATAAAGGCGGGCAGGGCTGTTAGCTAATCATCAGAAGATCGAATCCCAACTTAGACAGAGAGGCCAAGATCAGCTCATAGCCATACACCTGATTGTAAAGATCCCTATGAATACAGTCAAACCTGAACACAGGACGTAGGGTATTACCTCTATACCGAGGGCCTAAACCTGTATAAACCTTGCGTCTTGTGTTACCATCAAGCTTGGATCTTGTGCACCACCCCCTTATATTTTCTCATATCATTGCCGACGACACCCCCGGTGAACCAATCGTCGACAGTTGGTGTGCCAGCTAGGGGCCTCGCGTCAAAGATCAACTGCGTCAAGCCCGATGGCAACCAGCAATGGAATCGCCACCGACTTCGACCCTCACCAGGCTTTTCAATTTGGGAGCCTAGATTTTCTTGCTGATGAGTTTGGCAAGCTTTCCCTGGTCAATCAGAGCCAACCAAAAGGTAACCCGTATAACCAATCTACATTGCCCTTTGGATTGAATAACTCTGCTTCATCCTTCTGGCGGATATTGCGTCAACCAATCAACAACAATCCGAAGGATCTCCCGATCAAGTCGGATCCCCGATCTGGTGACGATGAGCACTCCCCCCGAATTCAAGATCGCATGGTGGGCGTGATTGAGCCACTCGCATGCAGCGAAAAAGTTAGCTTGACCCCTTCCCGCTCCTCCGATCCGGATCTTGGGTCAGAGGGCAGTACGGGAAGCTGTCCCCTCTTCCGCGGAGTATATGTTGTTGGTGGGAATCCGACAGGCTCCCAGCTACCGTGGGACGAAGAAGCCTTGGCAAAGGAAGGCAATGATGATTAACTCCAAAACCAAGAAGCCCGAAATCGCGCCCTCCAAGTTAGGGCGCGAGGTCCATGAAGATATATTACATGCAAAGATGGGAGACCAGAATGTCTTCTACACCCCACAATAAAACATCCTCACATCAAAGGCATTATTGGACAATCTGTCTCCGATGATCCCTGAGGACAACCCCGCCACGCCGATTGTAGCTAAGATCAAAGCTATGGTAACGGTTGCAGCAATTTAGCACAATCAAGAAGATTGCCCGCGTACGGTTACTCAGACAGCAACCAGTCGGCTACATGCTGGCCGGCCCAGGTCTCGTCCGAGTGGTGATGTGCGCCAGAGCCTCAGCCATGACCTTCGCCAGAACATCGAAGTAAGGCGGCGCGAGCAGGAAGAAGATGAAAGACGCTAACTTGATGACGAGTACGATCGTTTCGGCACAAGAAGCCAACGTGAAGGCAGGCATCATGATGAATGGTGCGCCGATCGCTCCAATCATGGTTACCACCGTCGCCACGAAAGACAGGACAATGGTAACGATCACCGAAGGTTTTCACCTCCACGGTGGTCACCGCAGCGTGAAGGTAATGCATCCATTGATGGAGTCAGGGCATTTACCACTCGGCTCCGCCAAGTCACATGGCCTGATTGCTTCACCCCAAAGGGGATTGTGAAATTCGATGGGGAAAGGGATCCGGAAGCATGGCTACAAGTTTACTCCCTCGCCATCAAGGAGGCTCTTGGAGACCATAACGTCATGGCCAACTATCTACTGGTCATGCTGACCCGAACTGTACAAACTTGGCTCACGGGTTTTCTAGAGGGTTCTATCGATTCCTAGGGAGAACTTTGTGATCAATTCATCGCCAACTTCCAGGGTACTTACGAGAGGCCTGGAACCCCTTGGGATTTATACCAACTTCACCAAAAGAAGAAGGAATCCCTACGGGAATTCATCAAACGCTTCACCTAGAACAAGAATACCATCCGAGGAATCTCTGACGCGGTGGTCATTGCGTCATTCCAACGGGGCATCACCGATCCAGATCTCATCAAAAAGATGTCCAGGAAGCCGCCGACAACCATCAAAGAGATGTTTGCCATGGCATACACGTATGCGGCAGCCTCCTAAGTGGTAGCAGAGCGGCAAGAGGATTGACAACGCCAAAAAGATGGTAGGGATCAATCCGAGGAACCAAAGCCAAGGGACCGTAAGCAGAAAGGCGAAGAGATGGTGGGGGCTACCGAGCGCGCCCAGCCTCGAGCAGACGATTACAACAAAGTGATGGAAGCACTCTGTCCGTTCCACCCAAAGGGGAGCCACGCGGCGAAGGATTGCTACACACTGCAGAAGTTTGCAAGAGAGCACGGCAAACAGCCGGATCGCCCCAACGCCAAACAAGCCAAGAAGCAAGACCCTCCTGACAACGGCAACTACCAGGATACGGAACGAGAAATCAACTATATATTTGGGGGCTCGGCGGCATATGAGTCCAAGCGAAAGCAAAAGCTTACCACTCGGAGATCAATGCAATGATGCCGGTCACTCTGAATACCTAAGATGGTCTAAAGTTCCCATCACGTTCGACCGCACAGACCACCCTGATCATATCCCGTATCCTGGAAGATACCCGCTGGTACTTGATCCGGTCATTCGTGGAATCAAACTCAAGAAAGTGCTGGATGATGGAGGCAGCGGACTTAATATCCTCTTCTCCAAAACCTTCGACGACATGAACATCCCCCGGAGCTGTATACAGAAGAGCGGGTCGACTTTCCACGGGAAAATTCCTGGCACATCGGCGGTACCACTCGGACAAATCACCCTACCGGTGATGTTCGGAACGAAGGAGAATTTCTGAACGGAGTATCTAAGCTTCGAGGTGGCCAATTTCGAGACGGCGTATCATGCCATCTTGGGAAGGCCAGGCTTGGCCAAGTTTGTGGCCATACCACACTACACTTACCTGGTGATGAAGATGTCGGGACCAAAAGGTGTAATCACTATCAGCGGATGCGTCAAACAATCCTTCATGTGCGAATAGCAGAGCTGCGACATGACTTAGGCCGAAGAGGCCGCAATTGAGCTCCGAAGAATCCAAGCTGCGGTAGCAGTACTAGAGGATGAAGGAGAGGTGCCAGCAAAGAAGCAGGCCAAGGTCACGATAAAACCTGATCAGGAAACAAAACAAATATCTCTTGACCCATCCGATTCGGCTAAGATAGCCCTGATCGGGACCGGGCTTTACGAGAAATAGGAAATCGCGCTCATCGCCTTCCTTCAACAAAATAAGGACATCTTCGCTTGGAAACCTTCTAACATGTCGGGTGTCCCTAGGGAGGTGATCGAGCACGCTTTGTACGTTGACGAGAAGGCGCAGCCCATCAAGCAGCGGCTCAGACGGTTCGCACAGGACAGGAAGGATGCTATTAGAGAGGAGATAACAAAGCTTTTAGCTACCGGCTTCATCAAGGAAGTCTACCATCCCGACTGGTTGGCTAATCCGGTCCTTGTCCGCAAAAAGAACAATAAATGGCGCATATGCGTGGACTACACCGATCTCAATAAAGCATGCCCAAAAGATCCATTCGGGTTGCCTCGCATTGATCAGGTCATGGATTCCACATCTGGCTGCGAGCTCTTGAGTTTTCTGGATGCCTACTCAGGGTATCATCAGATTAGCCTGAAGGAAGAAGACTGCGTAAAAAAGTCATTCATCATCCGTTCGGAGCCTTTTGCTATGTCACTATGCCGTTCGGGTTGAAAAACGCTGGTGCCACCTATCAACGTGCCATACAACAGTGCCTCGACACACAACTTGGACGCAACGTGGAAGCATACGTGGATGATATCGTAGTCAAAACTCGGGTAAAAGCGGACCTCGTCTCTGACTTGGCCAAAACATTCGAGAACCTAAGGGCCTACAGGATGAAGGTAAATCTCGAGAAGTGCGTATTTGGAGTTCCTTCGGGGAAGCTACTTGGTTTCAACGTGTTTCAAGGCGGTATCGAAGCTAACCCAAAGAAAATCAATGCTATCCTAAGATTGTCACCACCGGCTTGTCAAAGAGATTTCATGAGGCTCAATGGATGCATGATAGCATTCGGCCGCTTCGTTTCCTGACTCGGGGAGAGAGGTATGCCGTTTTTCAAGCTCTTAAAAAAGCAGGACACGTTCCAGTGGACTCAGGAAGCACAGCAGGCCTTCGAAAGCCTCAAGGAGTTTCTGACGACACCCCCGGTGCTGGCATCACCCAAGCTTGAAGAACCTCTCTTGCTTTACATATCAACGACGACTCACGTAGTCAGCGCTGCCATAGTAGTGGAGCGAGAGGAGGAATAGCACATCCAGAAGGTGCAGCGCCAATCTACTTTGTCAGCGAGGTACTGGGAGAATCTAAGGTCTTGTACCGGTAGGTACAAAAATTATTGTACGCTGTACTCATCACCTCTCGAAAGCTCAAGCATTACTTCCAAGAACACTCAATTACGGTGATCACTTCCTTCCCGCTCGGAGATATACTCCACAATCGGGAAGCCACGGGGAGAATCGCCAAGTGGGCAGTGGAGCACGGAGCTTTCGAACTCTTTTTCAAACCACGGACAGCTATCAAATCACAAGCCCTTGCCGATTTCGTTGCCGAGTGGACAGAGGTACAAACCCCGGTAGCTCATGAAGCCATTGAACACTGGATCATGTACTTTGATGGATCCCTCAGGCTACAAGGCACGGGGGCTGGCGTGCTCCTCATCTCTCCAACTGGAGAGAAGCTACGGTATGTCCTTCAGATTCACTTTCCCGCATCTAACAATGTCGCGGAGTACGAAGCACTCATCCATGGGCTCCGCATCGCCACGTCACTCGACGTACGACACTTGGTGGTACGAGGAGACTCCCAGCTGGTGGTAAGCCAAGTACAGAAAGAATGGTCTTGCATCAACGACACAATGGCCGCGTATTGCCAAGAAGTACGGAAATTGGAGGACAAATTTGATGGGATAGAACTCAATCATGTGTTCCGGCGAGACAACGAGGCGGCTCATGAGTTAGCTAACATGGGATCCACTCGGGCGCCAGTGCCGATTGGAATTTTTATACAAAAGCTTCACAAACCATCAGTTACTCCGCCGTAGGAGTCAAAACAAACAGGAGATGCTCAACCAGAACCAGAGATACTGACAGTCGGCCCAAACAAGACATTGCTGATCTTGGACTATCTGGTGAGAGACAAGCTTCTAGACGAACGAGCCAAGGCAGAGCGCATCATGCGCCAGAGCAAAAATTACGTCGTCGTGGAAGAAGAACTCTACCGGAAAAGCGCATCAGGGGTATTAAGACGATGTATACTAGCGCACGAAGGGAGAGCTCTACTCAAGGAAATCCATTCAGGCATTTGCGGACATCACGCAGCGTCAAACACTTTGGTAGGTAAAGCTTACCGCCAAGGCTTCTTTTGGCCAACTGCTGTGACAGACGCACAAGAAATTGTCCGATCATATGAAGGTTGCCAGTTTTTTGTAAGGCAGATACACGTGCCAGCGCAGGAGCTGCAAACCATACCAATTACCTGACCCTTCGCAGTCTAGGGGCTTGACATTGTCGGACCCCTCAAGAAGGCTCCAGGTGGTTTTGAACACCTTTTTGTCACCATCGACAAATTCTCTAAGTGGATTGAGGCCAAACCGGTAGCCAAGATCACAGCGGCTAAAGCTAAGGAATTCTTTCAAGGAATAATGGTTAGATTTGGTGTGCCGAACAGGATTATCACCGACAATGGAACCCAGTTCACCTCTGGAGATTTTCGAGATTGGTGCGAGGAGATGGGAATAAAGATCTGCTACGCTTCAGTGGCACATCCACGAAGCAACGGACAGGTCGAGCAGGCCAATGGCATGATCCTACAAAGTTTGAAAGCAAGAATATTCGATCGACTTCAACCATATGCAGCGGGATGGGTCAAAGAGCTGCCCACGGTGCTCTAGGGGCTGAGAACAACTCCAAGTAGAGCTATCGGGCAATCACCTTTCTTTCTTGTGTACGGATCAGAAGCGGTCCTGCTAATAGAATTGACGTACGGATCTCCAAGGGTTCGAAACTACAAAGAAGACTAGTCGGACGACAGCCGATTGCAAGATCTTGACCAACTGGAAGAGGCCAGAGACGTCGCAGCCATCCAGTCGGCTAAGTACCTTCAGGGCCTCTATCGCTATCACAATCGAAGTGTTCGAGGTCGCGCTTACTCCAAAGGAGATCTGGTTTTGAAATTCAACCAAAAGCGTGAGCACAAGCTCGCCCCTATGTGGGAAGGCCTTACATCATTGATGAAGTGACGCGCCCAGGGGCTTACAGACTAAAGTGCGAAGATGGCACACCAATCGACAACTCCTGGAACATCGAACAGCTACATCGCTTCTATACTTAGAAACATTGTTCCATTGTATTTTTATTTTCTTCAATAAGTATTCTCCTTGACTTGCTACTTAGCTACTTCATAACTAAGCAGTAAGTCGGGGGCTACACCTAATAGGTGCGCTGCCCGCGCTTAAATTTGTACCAGGTTCTTTTGTTGATCATAAATGAAAATGAGTATACGTCAAAAATTCCGAGTAGTGAAACTCTGACCCCATGCAAGGCGAACCCTAGTCACCCAAGATGGGCTACACAGGAAAAAGAGCCATGAGCCGACTCCTAACGCCTGGGGGCTAGGCTAGTCGGGCTGAGTGCATAGCAAAAGGAATCAAGACTATGCTTGGACTAATTTTGAAATCGACAAAAGAAAACGGCACACAAAAGGAGCATCCTCAAAATAAAACGTTTAAAACTGGCGGATATTTTCTGAGTAATGTTCTTTTTGTATTTTCTGCATAATGGTTGTTCTGTTTATTACAGGAAAAGAAACCAAGGATTATGCTCGAAAGGACTTTTTCATTGATAAAAGCCTTTTGGCTAAATTACAAAAGGCTAAAACCAGCGCTACATTGTGAGCTAAGGCTCTGTGCTGGCTTTTAAAAAAACCCTAAAAATCTATAGGGACTTCGTCGCAGTGGTGTCCATGCTGGAGGAGCCCGCATCGACGGAGGCGGAGGCCTCGGCAGCGGCTCCGGCGGCATCAGCTCCCGCCGTCACCGCGTCGTGGTACCTACACCATGCGGTGTAGTCCCCATCATCGTCATTGATGGGGACCTCCTCGGCGACGGCAGCAGGGGCGACGATGGCGGCATGCGGCACGACGACCGGAGGTGCGACAGCTGCGGTGGTGGCCTTCTTGGCCGCCCATTCCTCCATGGCGTCGTCGAAGTCCGCCCATAGCTCCTCCTCTGTGGGAGGAGCGCGGATGGCGGGCGGCGGCGGCAGAGGGTCCACCACGGCGGGTGGCGGCTCCGCCACGACAGGTGAAGCCCATGTCGAAGAGGAGGACATCATCGCCAGCGGCCAGTGTCGCCTGAATGATGGGGGACTCTATGCCCTCCGGGTCTGCCTCCACGCCACTAGCGTGGATCGGGGGGAACCCCGGCGGTGCCCGCCGCCCAATGGCGGAGGCGTTGCTGGATTCGGCAGAGCGAGCTGGAGACGCCATGGTTTTGAGCAAGAAGAAGCAGGAAGAGGAAAGGGAGCTATAGCAGCGCAAGCAGGATGAAGGAGGCACGAATAAATCCTCAGCCTTTTATAGGTTGGGGAGACAAAGGGTCATGCATCGTGAACCGCTCCAGCCCTTAAAGCGCACTACAGTGAGAACCCTGTGCGAAACACTATGGCGACGCGACTTGCAAAAGGGTGTGTTTCCCCAAGATGGCGTACAGACAGGTCAAAGTTGGTCAAATTGGCTCAGGAGAAGAAAAAGAGACTAACGTCATCATCCACTACGCAAGAGGGCTTCCTACCTTCACTGGAAAAAATCCTAAGAATCAAGTTTTTTTAAGGTTTTAGGGGTACGCCCAAACTGGGCCTTAGCTGTTCAAGCACAGGTACTACTTGGATGAACCTTGGACCAATGAAAGGGACGGTATACCCCACGATGGGTCAAAAGCCCGGCTCTAATAAAATTGAGTTGGATACCACCACCCAAGCAAGCTCGGTATACTCCATGATGAGTCATGCCAATCACCACCATGAGTGGAATACGGGTATCGAGCTAAGCTAGCTAGACCGTGGTATACCCCATGATGGGTCATGTTGATCACTGGATTCTAGGGTCAAATACCATGAAAAGGAAATATCATGGAAAAAGAGGCTTCGGGACCACTCGGATGACCTCATCTCTACATATATATATACCTTAAAAGGTGGATCGAAAGCCAGTAATTATATTGGGAAACCATCAGAAAGGGGATTCCATTGAGTACCTCACAACCTCCCTGCAAAAACTCAGGATCCCAAGGCAAAGAACTAGTCGGGGCATGTGTCCATTAGTCAGAACCACTCGGCATGAAGCACTCGGCTGAAGGATGCTCCGTATGAAAATAGCAACTCGGTTGTGAAGCACTTGGGGGCTACTGTGGAGTATATAGACCCTAGGGATCTACAAGAAAAGGATAGAAGGAGGGGGCCACCAGGCAGGGAAAGCCCGCATTAAGATAGAAGGCCCATGCGACGTGGCCTTAGATGGAAGCCACTCGGATGAGGAGCAAGCCTTGTGCCTCATGACAGACAGACAGATATAGCACCTATCCCAAATAGGAAAGACTCTGTTGTAAACCCCGGATGATTGATAAATCCGGATAGATTAGGCTAAAGATAGAAGTACCTGTCATACAGCCGACAAGGGCTCCAAGGTTGAAACCGGATAGGACTCCCCCTTGTACCCCTGCCCTCCTCACTATATAAAGGCGGGCAGGGCCCTTAGCTAATCATCAGAAGATCGAATCCCAACTTAGACAGAGAGGCCGAAGATCAGTTCATAGCCATACACCTAATTGTAAAGATCCCTATCAATACAGTCAAACCCGAACACAGGACGTAGGGTATTATCTCTATACAGAGGGCCTGAACCTGTATAAACCTTGCGTCTTGTGTTACCATCGAGCTTGGATCTTGCGCGCCACCCCCTTATATTTTCTCATATCATTGCCGACGACACCCCCCGGTGAACCAATCGTCGACACTCACGCGCTTGCTAGGTTACTAAGGGCACCTTCGTGGCGCCGTGTCTGCATAGGCATGTCCCCGGCCGCCGCTGTTCCTAGTCGCGCCGCCTCTTCCGGCCGCCTCGGCTTGCCGAAGTAGGTCTGTTAGATGCGAAATGTTTTCACGAACACATAGGAACTCGAATCACACAAAATGATGCACCGTAGCACTCGCAATCCTCTTCGCAAAATCGCGGGGTCGCGCGTATCCGTGCAGATAGCCGGAGGTTGAAGACGACGTGTCATCCGTCCGATCGCCATCCGATGGTCCCCTTTGAATCATGCCATGCGTCGCTGTCGGGTGGGCCCGCTCGGCCGAATCCTCGCGCACACTTGCTTGCCTGTGCCGGTGGACTGCGCTCCGTGCGCAAGTGGGCCGAGCCCAGTACTGTGCACCCGGTTTTTCCCAGATTTTCTGATTAAAATAATTCCAAAAAATGAAAATAAATATTTGGGACACTTAAACACTTTCAAAAATTCCCAAAATTTTATGATAAATACTAGATACCTCACTGGACCTGGGAAAAATATAAAGTTGAATATTCATATGTCATTTTTCTCTGTAGAGTTATAAGAATACATTTTCAGTTATTTTCTTGATTTAGTTAATGCCTGGAAAATGATTTAATCATTTATAAATACTAGATGGGTTAGGAAAAATCCCAGAAAATCTAACAAACCCTAAAATAATGTTCTACACTTGGTAAAAATATTAAATAGAATTATCCTTTATTATATGACATATATTATTCATAATAATGTCTCTTTATAATATTGTCTTAATATAGTAAACCCTAAAAATAGTTTAATAATTAATTAAAATACCAAATGAGCTTAGGTAACATAGGTTAACCCTCTGGACACATGTTAATCACATGGTTAGCATTAATCACTTATAGTTTACTTTAATCACTACCATTTAGGGCTAAAACAATCAATAAAAGTAACAGTTTATTCCTTAATAATAATAAAATAAATATTTTATTATTAGACAGAACCTAAGTACACTCTCAACCTATTAAGATGAAACTTAGCCAATCATTATCGTTCACCAATATCAACAAAGATATTACTACCAATAGGAGTAGAGATTAAATAATAATGCTAACATTGGATAATATAATCTAATGATAAACAAATAATTATCCAGTAGGATAAGACCATACTAATACTAACTAAAAACACTCAAGTAAGAATTTTAGAGTTAATGAAGGAAATACTTCTTATGAAAGAAACCTACACTCACATATACACTTATACATATACATGTATGCTTATTAGCTGTGATTTTGGACATATGGGTATATACTTATGTATCATCCATACATAACCACGTTACAACATCATGATCAACTTCGTACGATAAATATCCATGAGTGAAGATTCATGGAACTTCCTAGATAAGTAAACCGATCGAAACAATGCTTTAGTAGCAAGTTCATTTCATGCATCATTCTTTTATTGCTACATTATGTTTATACTAGTCTTGTGCATTATTGTATTAGACCCCGTCGATCAGCAAGACCTCGACTACGATCCCGAGCTTGATCAAGATCAAGACTTCACCTTTGAGGATCAAGGCGAGTTAACACTTAACCTTTTAACTCGATCCTAGTTCACTTAACCTAGCGGATCTCTAGATCAATACACTCGGATGAGTAATCCTTTTAGAGATTCTTTAGCTAAGTAAACTCTTATTGAGTTAACCTTTAGATAGTGCATGTTGACCCTAGTTTTTATTAAAGTAATTTATTTAAAAGTATCAACTGCATGCTGATTTAAATTATGGTACTACCCATTGCTAATCATGATGTATCATGCCTTTACCATTGAAATGTCTTGAATGCCATATATGACATGCTTTGATGTGATCATTATCCGTTGAATCATACGATGATTAGCCTTGATAATCTCCTTGGACACCTTACTCATATTAAACAAATGGTTTTAGACTTTTTAGTCTGGTTAAAATTGGTTAGACTCCTTAGTCTGGGTAAAATACTGCTTAGCAACAAGCTTAGGTCACACTACTATACTTTTGGGTGTTAGTCACCCCGGAATCAGCAGACCGATATTCGCTGAAATACATACTTATGACAATTGATACTTGCATTAGAACCTGGCATTGCCAGAGTGGATTATGGATGTGGTGTGATGGAAATGTGGTATTGGATGTGGAGATTAGAGAATGGAGAATGGAGATTGGTGATTGGTGTAAAGGATCATGATGTGAGAAGGGTGTTGGGAGAGAAGTGGATATGGATATGATTGAGGCACCTTGGTCTGCGGGCCCGGTGACCTGGTGGAGAATGCTGGAAGGGAAAAGGAACTGCGGGTATGCCTCTTGTCCTAGATGGAATAGAACCCTACAGGCCCACCAACGCATAGGTCATCACGCGGATGTCTACGTGCTCGCCGAGGTTGTCGACCGTCGCTGCGTGCTCGCCCACATCGCCGATCGCCGCCGAGTGCTCGCCCACGCTATAATCGCCGCCAGAGATCCAACCAATAAGCGCGTCCGTGTACGGCAACGCCTCTAGTGGTATCCACACGTACCGAGCAGGAACGCCGCGCGGGGTGTGCTAGCACCTCGCCGCACAGCTAGGGTTTCTGGAGAGTGGGAGGGGCGTGCGGTGGCTGGGCGTGGTGAGGGCTCAACCTAGATCGATGCCATGCATACCGTGCGCCGCCCCAAGCCTCTCCTTATATAGACGCATTAGTAGGCCGAAGCCCACTAGGGTTCTATCTCCTACGCGGATCATATCCACGCACAAACCCATTAAACAGTTCCAACCCGTTAAGTGTGTGACCTGTTAGGTTCAGTGCAAGTCGGCCGTGGATCCAGAAACTCCTTTCCAACCCACAGATCAACAGCGGCAGCTAGCAGTACATGTTAAACCTCGAATGCATAGAATATATTATTCGGCTGAACCTTGATACGTCGCACATACCGATCCCTATGCCACATGATACCAGTCAAGCTCAAGGCGAGATACGTGCCACCCTTGTTGATAGCTCGACTACTTCACTCGTCAATGTGATGGATATTAATATCATGACTAACACTTAGTCATATTAGCACGGCCGTGCGCTTTTCCCATCCATCCACACCGAGGGGCCCAGAGGTATCTCTCCCGTTATCTAGGAGGGGCAAATTCCATCTTGATTGATCACACCCCTGGCTACATTTCATGGCATACCCAGTAGTCACCTTTATAACTACCTAGTTACGGAGTAGCGTTTGATGACACCAAAGTATATGAGTCCACATGCTGGGTATCCATGACAATCTCAGGTCTGAGGACCATATAGGCGTACCACTCGAGACTATATGCTGATGGCACTTCAAGAGATAACAATCTCACAGCGTCTCGGAGTAGGTCTGTCCGACTACCCATGTTCTCCAACATGTGTCCACATTATTGGTTCGATATCTCTATATCTATGGTATGTGAAACATTACCATCAACCAATCAATGTACTAGCCAAATCATTACCGCTTCTTGTAATGATATGGACTAGGGACCCGTTTAGAATAATGTCACTATAACAATGTGCTTCATAACCAAGTCGTATTCAGTGAACAAAGTCATTACATTAATCAAGGAACCGATAAGCAATGTTATCATAAGTACATGAACTAAGACGTTACACAATCATCCTATGATTGCTCTAGGGCACATTCCCTACACTAACCACTCACTCAACTCACCCTGGGTTAACCCGCAACCCATAAACTAACACAGGTTTTCAATGCAACACACACGCACGAATTTTGAAGCGAACGCCGAGCTCTCCTAGCTCCCTTCGCCTCGAAGCATCCGCGCTCCACCATCCACGTGTCCATGGCCTCGAAGCTTCCGGCTTGCCTAGTGCCCCTCAGATCCCTACCAGTGCGCTCCCACTAACCTTCTTGTAAATACAAGGTTCATCCTCATTCTTGATGGCCTCAAGCCATTTCTCAGAGTCTGGTCCCACCACTGCTTCCATATAGTCCTTGGGCTCGTCATTGTCTAACAATAACACTTCAGGCTGCTCCGTCATGAGGAACATAAACCTCTTAGGAACTTGGCTAGCCCGCCTGGACCTCCGTTGGGCTGGCACCTCATCCACATGTTGAGCAACATCTTGCTCATCCTGCTGAGGACTAGCTGGAGCAGAAACATTTTCAGATGCTTCTTGAACCTCTTCGAGTTGCACCTTGCTCCCACTAGCTATTTTGAAAAACTCTTTTTCCAAAAAGACACCAGTCCGAGCGACAAACACTTTGCTTTCTGCCCGATTATAAAAATAATACCCTTCGGTTTCCTTCGGGTACCCCACAAAGAAACATTTATCCGATTTGGCGTGGAGCTTATCAGACGTCATACGTTTTACATAAGCCTCACAACCCCAGATCTTTAGAAAAGACAATGTGGGACGCTTCCCAGTCCATATCTCATATGGCGTCTTCTCTACGGATTTAGATGGAACTCGGTTCAATGTGAACGCAGCTGTTTCTAGAGCATGCCCCCAAAATGACAATGGAAGATCTAGTTGACTCATCATAGACCACACCATGTCCAACAAAGTCCGGTTCCTCCGTTCGGATACCTCGTTCCACTGAGGCATTCCGGGCGGAGTCAATTGTGGAACAATTCCACAGTTCTTTAGATGATCAGTGAACTCTTGGCTCAAATATTCACCTCCACGATCAGATCACAGAAATTTAATTCTTTTGCCCAAATGATTTTGTACCTCATTCTGAAATTCCTTGAACTTTTCAAAAGATTCAGACTTATACCTCATTAGATAGATATAGCCATATCTACTAAAGTCATCAGTGAAAGTAATGAAGTACTGATAACCGCCTCTAGCCGTGGAGCTCATTGGTCCACATACATCAGTATGTACTAGGGCCAACAACTCACACATCCTCTCACTCGAACCAGTGAAGGGAGTCTTTGTCATCTTGCCAAGTAAACAAGATTCGCATGGTTCAAAAGATTCGAAATCAAATGAATCAAGAAGACCATCTTTATGGAGCTTCTCCATGTGTCTTATGTTTATATGGCCTAAGCGACAATGCCATAAATAAGCGGGATCCTTATTTATTTTGAGTCTCTTAGCATTAACGTTATTTACATAAGTATTATCAAGATCTAGCACATACAACCCATTCAGTAATGGACAATTACCATAGAGCAAGCCATTGAAATAAATAGAACAACACTTGTTCTTTATTACAAAGTCATAACCCTCTTCCTCCAAATATGAAGAAGAGATAATGTTCTTACTCAAGGCAGGATTGTAATAACAATTATTTAATTTCATGACTAAACCATAAGGTAACGACAAAGGATAGACGCCGACAGCCTTCGCAGCAACCTTTGCTCCATTGCCGATACAAATCTCCAATTCGCCACTCTCGCAATCTCTAGTCCTGCTTAGCCCCTACAACGATTTGCAAGTATGGATCATCGAACCGGTATCAAATACCCAAGATTCGGTAGGACAAGTTGCAAGATTAACTTCTATAACATTAATACCTGAAGTAGAAGTTGGAACCTTTCCATTCTTCTTATCTTCCAGGAACTTCTTGCAGTTTCTCTTCCAATGCCGCTTGCCATTGCAGTAGTGGCATTTGTCCGAAGCAGTCGGGCCAGTCTTAGGCTTTTCCTTAGACTTTGGCTTTGGGTCTTGGATCTTATCCTCACCATCACCCTTGGCCTTCCCCTTCCTTTTCTTATCCTTCTTGATCATCATCACATGATTTGTACCCTTCTTGATGCTCTCTTCCATAGTTTTCAGCATCCCATGTAGCTCAGTCATGCTCTTCTCCAGGCTGTTCATATGAAAATTCAATATGAATGGCTCATAGCTCGTAGGGAGCGACTGGAGAATCACATCTGTAGCGAGCTCTTGCTGCAAGGGAAAACCAAGCTTGTCTAGGCTATCACTGTAACCAATCATTTTGACAACATGAGGACTAATAGTAGCACCTTCAGCCAGCTTGCACACAAACAAGGCTATGGATATCGAATATCTTTCAGCCCTTGCTTGGTTCTCAAACATGCCCTTGAGACCCTCAATCATAGTGAAGGCATCCGAGTACTCATATTGCTTTTGCAGCTTAGAGTTCATCGTGGCAAGCATGAGACAACTAACTTCTACGGCGTCGTTAATGTGCTTCTCATAAGCACGCTTCTCAGCTGCGGTGGCACTCTCAGGAAATTCTTTAGGATAAGGCTTCTCTAGAACATATTCTTTCTTTTCATGCCTGAGAACAATTCTTAGGTTTCGATACCAATCCATAAAGTTCGTTCCGGAGAGTTTCTCTTTCTCTAGAATCGATCGCAAAAAGTTGTTGTTTATGTTAACAGTATTAGGTGTCATCTACAACAGAAATGAAATAAGCAAAGACTTAGCACTATGTACATGTTAATCTTCTATTAAACAAATTTAATAAAAGATGCTCCTACTAAGATCACTTTTCCTCTGGCGATCTCAGGTGGGACAAGATCCATATTCACTAAAGCTCGGGTCAGACTTGTCTACACCACTTGAACCTAGTGACATAGGTAGGCAACACCTTGCCAATCACATCGTGTGTGACTCTTGCTTGTTGGGGTGGCATCAAATGCCCCGGCACCCAACCCGACGCCCTGAAGTCCCAAATCCTATTTGGATGACTCTGTTAAGCAAACAAATACTATGCGTGTGAGTGCACGAGTTAGGCTACACTCACCCTATTGAACAAGGAAGAGGACGGCACTCCCGACTTGTCAGAAGCTTACCCGTCAACGTATAAGACAATAGGTGCAACTATTGGCAAGGGCATCCACTCTTAATTATTTCTGAGGGAAACTATTCATTCAGGCTAACTTATTAACCACATATGACGTGAAAGAATAGCATTGCAAGGAAAAACATCACAGGTAATCATATTAAACTATGAACAAGTATGGCCCATGGCGCGGCGGTCTCCATCTCCACGACCATCCTTGCACGTCAGGCCATCAGGGTTGAAGCCTCCATGAATCTGCACTACACTACTACTTCTAGCAGCTAGCAACAAAGTTACATGATGTTTCAATGCATCACATGCCGGCATGCAGGCCATTATACAAATATGGACAGCCTCTAGCTGCAATTAACCATGACACGCAGGTCATCAAAATTACAAACATGCATCACATACACAAGGGTCCATACCGTTCACATCATTCCCTGCAAAAACAAGTTAGGCGTAGAATCGAATTCTAAGGTGCGCGATGTGAACCAGTTTTAAGTTAACAATTAACCACAATTCATGGCGGCCCCTCGCACAGAATTTTCGGGGAATCACAGATCGCATCTGTAATTTGCGCTATGAAAATTCCCGAGTCATCAGCATGGCTCGATTTTCATAAGACCGATCATATCAATCCAACACGTGTGGTCCCTTTGAGAGGATAGCAATCTCATGTGACCTCGATCTGTTGCCTCAATCTGTTCGGCTCACGCGCATCCCCGATGGTGTTACCAGCCAGTAGGGGATTTGTGTGGCTCGAATATGAGAGAGGACGAACTAATCTTTTGATCACATGGTGCTATCAACTCATACCTCTACCCAGAATACCGATTGATCTAATCAACCCGTGAACAACCAACCGCATATCACAATATGCGCCTGATCCAGATCCAAAACTACGCATGATCTTGCTCTGATACCACTGCTAGGGAACGCGCAAGCTACGCTAGCCAAAATTCAAAATTTCTACGCGCACAACCAAGATCTCATGCAAGTAGGGGATCACGGATCGTTACCCTTGACGCGCAGATACAGCGGAAGCAGAACTCGCGTGTAGAGGAAGTAGTAGTACACGCCGCCGATAAGATCCAATCTGGTCACCGGCTGGTCGGAGACGATCTCCACGTGCTCGCCGAGGTTGTCGACTGGTCGCCAAGTGCTCGCCCACGTCGCCAACTGCTCGCTGAGTGCTCGCCCACGTCGCCAACTGCTCGCCGAGTGCTCACCGATTGCTCGCCGGAGATCCAACCAATAAGCGTGTCCGTGTACGGCAACGCCTCTAGCGGTATCCACACGTACCGAGCAGGAACGCCATACGGGGTGTGCTAGCACCTCGCCGCACAGCTAGGGTTTCTGGAGAGCGGGAGGGGCGCGTGGTGGCTGGGCGTGGTGAGGGCTCAACCTAGATCGATGCCATGCATGCCGTGCGCCGGCCCAAGCCTCTCCTTATATAGACGCATTAGTGCGCCGAAGCCCACTAGGGTTCTATCTCCTACGCGGATCATATCCACGCACAAACCCATTAAACAGTTCTAACCCGTTAAGTGTGTGACCCGTTAGGTTCAGTGCAAGTCGGCCGTGGATCCGAAAACTCCTTTCCAACCCACAGATCAACAATGGCACCTAGCAGTACATGTTGACCCCCGAATGCACAGAATACATTATTCAACTAAACCTTGATACGTCGCACATACCGATCCCTTTGCCACATGATACCAATCAAGCTCATGGTGAGATACGTGCCACCCTTGTTGATAGCTTGACTACTTCACTCGTCAATGTGATGGATATTAATATCATGACTAACACTTAGTCATATTAGCACGGCCGTGCGCTTTTCCCATCCATCCACACCGAGGGGCCTAGAGGTATCTCTCCCGTTATCTAGGAGGGCAAATTCCATCTTGATTGATCACACCCCTGGCTATGTTTCGTGGCATACCCAGTAGTCACCTTTATAACTACCTAGTACGGAGTAGCGTTTGATGACACCAAAGTATACGAGTCCACATGCTGGGTATCCATGACAATCTCAGGTCTGAGGACCATATAGGCGTACCACTCGAGACTATACGTTGATGGCACTTCAAGAGATAACAATCTCACAGCGTCTCGGAGTAGGTTTGTCCGACTACCCATGTTCTCCAACATGTGTCCACATTATTGGTTCGATATCTCTATATCTATGGTATGTGAAACATTACCATCAACCAATCAATGTACTAGTCAAATCATTACCGCTCCTCGTAATGATATGGACCAGGACCCGTTTAGAATAATGTCACTATAACAATGTGCTTCACAATCAAGTCGTACTTAGTGAACAAAGTCATGACATTAATCAAGGAACCGATAAGCAATGTTATCATAAGTACATGAACTAACACGTTACACAATCATCCTATGATTGCTCTAGGGCACATTCCCTACACTAACCACTCACTCAACTCACCCTGGGTTAACCCGCAACCCACAAACTAACACGGGTTTTCAATGCAACACACACGCACGAATCTTGAAGCGAACGCCGAGCTCTCCTAGCTCCCTTCGCCTCGAAGCATCCGCGCTCCGCCATCCATGTGTCCATGGCCTCGAAGCTTCCGACTCGCCCAGTGCCCCTCGGATCCCCACCGAGTCACCTCAACTTCTGCGAAGCTTCTGAGCGCCATTCACGACACGCCACGCGTCCACCGAGTGGTTCGTGCCTTCCGCTTAGTGCCCCTTGGATCACCTACCAAGTCACCTTGGCAACGGCGAAGACTATCGACCCCACTTGCCAGCCTTGTCCCTTGTGCATCCACAGGTGTCACCAGGATGGCTCCAACTCTTCTCGCCTCGCTTAGCCTCGCTTAGCATCCCCTAGTGCGCACGGATCCCTCACCGTGCCACCTCGGTCACATGGCCTAGGCGCATGGCCTTGGTGCAAGCCCCGAAGACGTCGTCCATCACCTGCACACCTGTAGTCACAAGGACCAAAGCAAACCACCGTGAACCGTCACCAAGTTTCTCACTTGGCCCGGGTTAGCCTCAAAACTCAACACAATTGCTCCAAAGAAATCTCCAATTTTAGCTCAAACACATGCCAAAAACTCACAAAATCAAGCTCTGCCGGACTCAGTCCGGTCACCACCGGACTGGGTCCGGCTATCTCATGTGAACCACATTTTAACGTCTTACCGGACTCAGTCCGGTCCCCTCAAGACTGGGTCCGATCCAGTACAAAACCTCCTAGGGACTATGTCCCCCGACCGAGTTTGGCTAGCCCAAAACTGGGTCCTCCAGTACCACTACTCAGTCCGGTCACTCACCGGACCGGGTCCGGTCCCCACCGGACTGGGTCCGGTCCGTCTCTCTGACACAGCTCTCTGGACCAGCTCTCTCTCCTCACCGGACGCACTCCAAACTCAGTCCTCCAGACGCGATGTACAGTCTGCTCATTTACCGGACTGGGTCCGGTCCCCTCCGGACTAGGTCCGGTCCCCTCCGAACTTAGTCCGATAGAGTTGTTTTGAATTGGTAAAAATAGAAAATAAAGTGCAAACTAGACCAAACCAAAAACAAACTTGGTGCAAACTATTTTGGGGTTTCAAATATGCATTTTGATGCCAATGCAAGCCAAAAATGGTGTAATGCACATATGATGTGTATTTGGTGCATTTTTGGATAAACCGGGCACATATGCTCATCACAAACTCACAGTGACGTACGAGGAGATTCTTGCTCGGGAAGCTTCTATGGGCAAGAAGCTAGACAAACTCCACGAAACTGTCAGTGCTCAGCACCGGAGTATCGACACGGTGCGGCAGGAGGCTGAAACCCAAGTGTTGGCCGCTCGGCAAGTGGCTAGCGAGCGGTACGCTGAGGTCGCGACCGACCTTGCTCGGTCGAGGGCTGAGCTGGCGGATGCCCTCGCACAGATCACCCAACTCGAGAGGGAACAGATGGAGGAGCTGCGGCTTGCACGGACCGAGATTGAGCTACGCAGCTCAATTAGGAGAAAACTGCATGAGGCTGTTACCCAAGCCCAGGCTGAAGTGGCCCGCGAGAAGGCCAGGGCAGATGCGTTGGAACCAGCAGCGAAGGTCGCTAAGGCGCTGGAGCTCAAGGTGCGAGGGCTCGAACAAGACCTCTTTACGTAGGAGGAGATCCGTGTTGTGCGAGATAAGGCGGCCGATCCGCCGCCACTCAAGAAGATTGAAGACATGGAGGAGTACAACAAAAAGTGAACCTAGCGGATTGATGAGCTTATTGGTACGGTGAAGGAGGCTCGCGATGAGGCCCATGACTACGAAAATGCCACCAAGAAAGCCGCCAAAGATTTAGCCACTACACGCCTAGAGCTGGCCACCTCCAACCAGCGCGGCGATGATGCCTTGGAGAAGGTGGGGGAGCTGGAGAGAGACAATGAGGCACTGAAGGCCAGAGTCACCAAGCTGGAGGAGGTTGCCCGAAAGTCGTCCGAAGACTTGGCAGCTGTCAAGGAAAGGAGCGAGCTTGATCTAGCTCGGGTGGAAGATGTTGAAGCTCTTATGCGGAAGCATCGCGATGATGCTTGGGCAGGCCGCGAAGCTCAAGCCGAGCTTCTTCGGATGGAGACTCGTGTGGAGGATCTTGAAGATGAACTTGCCACCGTAGAAGGCTCTGCTCCTCCACCTACAAAAGAATAGATCTCCTGTACTCAAGTTATTTTAATGAATGGAACTTTGTTACCTTTGCCCTCCAACGCTTGCTGTCTTTGCTTCTTTATGTCTGTGCTTGTTTGCTTAACTTTGTCCTGGTAGAACAAAAGAAAACAGACTATAGCAACAAAGGAAAACAACGCTAGCTTTAGAAAAGCTGTAGGCGATAGCTCACTTACTTCCTCTCCCCTCCTTGCCTTGCTGTCATGCCATTATCCTGGTGTCGGAGTATTCCTCCAGGGGGTGCCCTTTCCGTGGCTATCAGGTGGGGTCTGTCCGACCCCAAGCGGATCCAAAGGGAGGCACTCGAGCGGTTCGGCATACGATCGGGCTTTCTGGCCCCTACAACGACGGACCAGTCGGGTCGGAGTCATCATTGGCAGGTGCGGTGAAGAGCTCTGGCGAGCCAGCGACCGCCCTTCCGTCAACAAGCCGACCACGCGGCGGCCAGGCGAGAATTTGGGCGACCAGCTCCTTCCTGTACGCCGGGCGGATAGGAGGAGTGCATGAAGACCCGGTGGGGAAGTGGGCGACCAGGTTCGAGTACTCTTGGCGGAAAGACGCGCAGCGGTCTGGTGGGGAGGTGGGCGACCAGACCCCGCCCCACCAGGCGAGCAGGACGCGTGTCCGCCTAGAGGAAGGAAGGACGGCTAAGGCCCCGCCCCCCGGATGACCGGACACATGGCTCCTCTCCCGAGCAGGGTGGGCATTTGGGCCCCCGGCCTCGGAGAGGCCACGTATCCCGGAGGCTTCTCCCCGAAGCTTCCTCCTGCATTGTCTCAGAAGCATTAAATGCTGATAGACGGGCCTGGGGGACGGGAAAGCTCACCGTGCGTCAGGTGGGCGTCCGCCCTGTCGCATCCAGCCGTCCTTTTGTCAGCCCGAGGGAAGACTTGGCGCCAAGGATGGGACGGCAGACGTCTTCGGAGACGGGCGCTGTGGACATAATGGGCCCCGGGTCCCCACAGAGAGGAAATCAACCAGGCCTCCCAGTGGGCCGGATCGCGTCAAGCATCCAGAAGGAGGGCCTCCCAAGGAGCGGCCCAACTTGCCACGCAAGACAAGCGTCCGGGTTCCAAAACAGACCACCCGGATATCAAGGAATAGATAAAACCTTCCAAATTGTAACATACCATATCCCTAAGTCGGCCAGGGTTAGGACTTGTTAGCCTGCCCCCCTCCCCTATATAAAGGGCGGCAGGAACTCCTGGCAGAGGGAGCCTGAGAGATCTGACATCTGAGATTCACTCTCACCATCGTCATACACGTTCGCCGTGATCAATCTGATCATCGCGATCGTCCACCATAATACAATCCACGAACACAGGAGTAGGGTATTACCTCCACCGCAGAGGGCCCGAACCTGTCTAATCTGGCCTCTTGTGTTACCATCAGGATACTTCAATCACGCGCATAAGCCCCCTAGATCTTCATCTTATCATTGCCGACGCCACCCCCTCTCGGGCCGGGTCACGAATCGTCGACAGTTGGCGCGCCAGGTAGGGGCCGCGCAATTGAAGTTGCAATCTTGATGGCTTCCATCGGCGGAATCATCTTCACCTTCGCACCTGGACAAGGTTTTGTGTTCGGAGATCTCGGCTTCCTTGCCGGGCAATTTGGCGAGCTCTCCTTGTGCGAGCCAGAACTCGTCCGATCCACAAACTACCGGGAGCGGATGTATGCGATTCTGGCCGACATCCACTTCACCCAACCACTTCTTCTAGATTCCGATCCAGGGGAAGTCCCTTCCGATGAGGAAACAGACTGGCCTACCGCCGATTCCCTTTGGGTATGGATTGATCCGATCTGTACCCGAATTGGAGTCGGCCGGAAGCCAACTCTGCGAGGAATTTGCGCCCGGCAATACCTTGCGGATTGCCGACTTTGAGGTCAGCAGGATCCTTTCAGCCGAGTCAGGTTTTGACTCGGGCTGGGAGGTCTCCGAGTGCTCCTCCAAGGCAGATCCCGTTTAGACTGGACAACTTGGCCACTGCTTACCTTCGGCAAGCACGCCATTATCTGGAAAGCGGGCTCGTAAGATCCAATGGAGGCCCCTCTCCCCCACAGATCCCGTTCGGACTCGACAACCTGGCCACTGTTTGCCTCCGGGGAACACGCCGTTGCCTTGAGGACGGGGTCGCACGGGCTGGCAAAGGGAGCTCGGGCAACCAACCAGATCGGGGATTTTCGAGGGCCAACTCGGGGATAACCCCCTCCGGCTTTGCTGCCTCTAGGATGGCAAAGTTGCTTCTATTCGGCCTACAAAACTCGGCCGCCCTGTTCCAACGCATCACCTTGGAGCGCCGGGCGCAGCAGATTCAGGCCGAGACGGATGACTCTCACACCACATGCCCCTCGCGCGAAGTCGGCACCCTCATGGAGACGGCGGCTGGCGATTTGATTCTCCAAGACTCCAGCTCGGAGTCGGACGAGAGCATGGCGAGCTGCCCCGACACCCGCGGGGTCTACGCGGTGGAGGAACAGCCCCCACCGCCCGAAATCCAGATGGAGGATGCCGACCAAGCGCACCTTGAGGTTGGAGATGAACCACAACGCCGACAGGTCGGTGAAGAGCACGCTCGGGTCCTACGGGCCCGAGGGCACGAAGTCCATGATGAACTCCTGCAGGCTCGTTTGGGGAACCAGAACGTCTTTCAAACACCCCAGCAGAACATGGTGGCATCTAAAGCCCTGCTCGACAACATCGGTCACCTCCTAGATGACGACAACCCTGCGACGCCAATCGTGGCTCAAGTAAAGGCCATGGTGACGGCGGCCGCAATCCAGGGCGCGCAACAGGAGCATCCTAGCGCGCTCAGGTCGAATAGTCAGGCGACATCTAGCCGCAGCAGGCGAAGCCGTAACACGTTGCCACCCGGGCGAGACGCCCGCCAGTTGATCAATCGAGATCTCCGCCAAGACATCGAGGCAAGAAGACGACAGCGCGAGGAAGACAATCGACGCTTGTCAAGAGGACGACCGAGATCGTTTCGGCGTTTGCCCCGACTACCGACACAAAGGCAGGGACGCACCACAAGACGATCGGGAAGATCGCCGAGCGGACGATCGTCATACTCCCCCGCGATGGAGTCCGCCCCGGTGGACACCGCCACGCCGAGGCTCACCAAGGAGGACTCCTGTTGGTTTTTGTGTGATGAGCATATTGACAATTTGAGGGGGTCTTTAGTTTCATCCCAGTTTTGAGGTCTCCCTGATCTATCTCATCTTCCCAAATCTTGTTGGAAGTTTGCCGCTAAGATAGTCAAGCCAAATCTCTTGCTGCATTCTGTTTTTGCCTTCTCGGATGAGTCGGTGGATGACCGGATCGGGTCGGTGAAGCGTTAAGCGAAGATCGAGTCTGTGGGAACTTCGGTTTTAAATCGGTTGTCCGGACTGAGTCCGGAGATTCTTCGGACGGGTCCGATGAATCGGCCGGACTGTGTCCGGAGGGGATTAGTGCGTCCGATGGAGTGGCTTTCCTACGAGGTTAGGGTTTTAACTGTTCTTCGGACTGAGTCCGGAGATCTTCGGACTGAGTCCGGAGGAGTTTGTTACCTCGCTTTTGGCCCGGTCGGCTTGTCCCCGCTTCGCGCCAAAATTAACTTTGTTCTCGGATGAGTCCGTAAAAGAAACCCTAATCCGGAGAGGCTCGTTGACCAGTCCGTATGAGTTTCTTCAGTCTCGGTGAGTCCGTCGCGCCGGGTGAGTCCGAAGGATGTTTGGGCGAGTCCGCGGAGAGTGGGTTGATCCGTTGGCTCACCGGACCGTCTGCGCAGCGTTCTCCACGATGTCATGTGTTCTCCGGACGGAGTCCGGATATTGGCCGGACTGAGTCCGGTGAAGCGTAACTTGTGCTGTGTCCAAATTTTCTGACCTGCTCCGGACCGAGTCCGGTGGCTGACCGGACTGGGTCCGGCCAGGACGATTTTTGCAGCATAGTTACTGTTTTGAATGATCCTTCCACTAACCTTCACCCAATCTTGGATTGGATCATGTTGTTGTGTTTTGTGGTATATTTTGGTGTTGTGGATGCAGGTGATGGCTCGGCGCAAATGGTCCGGATGGGCTTCCGGTCAGGCGGTCTTGCGGGCCGATTGGAGGTCGGTGGCAAAGATTCGCGGTGAAGGAAGGTATCGGGCCGATGCGAGGGTATATTCTCAGCATCCACAGGTGCATGGAGGCCTTTGGAAGGCTGAGATCGCTGGAGGTGATCAAGAGGCGCTTCAGGATCCGTGCACGTGTCAAAACCCGCGTGTTAGAGGGCTTTGCGGGTAGTCAGGGTTAGGCCCAAGTGTGGGCTGGTTGTAGGCTATAAATAGGACCCTAGGGGCAGTGTGTTGGCTGCTTGGTTCCTGGGGTTTTTTTATTTGTAGCTAGTGTGTGAGTTGTATTACCTCCACTTGTGGAGAGTTTGTTTCCCGATCAATGGAATGAATCGGTGGTTTGAAAGGGTGTGTGTTCTAATGTTTTCATGTCTTTAGATTCATTTTCATACTGTTTTTAGAAGCCCTTTACTGTTTATTTTCGTGCTCCTCTTCTACCTCCATCTCCCCTCTCTTATCTTCTTCTTTCGTTTCTTGTTTTACGGAGATGTTTTGAGGTACTGTTTGGGGATGAAATATAGTTGATTTTGGAGTCTCTTTGAGCCCAAATATCACCCCCAAAGACCCCCCCAAACAGCAGGCCTTGTTTTTGTTCTTGTTCTCTTGACGAGTCCCTTGTTTTGGAAGAACTTCTTTGTGTTTGTTTGCTACTGTTTTCGCTGACCTTGAGGGGTGTTTCCATATTAGATTTGAGCCCTCTTGGCCTTCAAATCAACCCCCCAAAACCCTCAAAGAACAGCACGTATGAACCTCCTTGTTTAGGTTAGTTTCTTGCCCCTTTTGAGATGTTCTTGACCGGCACAAAAGAGGGAAGTGAAGAGCAATCACATATTCTCTGAAAAGAGAAAAATCGGCTCTCATTCACCCCCCCCTCTGGATCGCCGTGGTGGTTTCACAGTGGTATCAGAGCGTTTGGTTGAGCTCTTGTGATTCTTGCGAGTCTTTGAGCCTTTCCTGTCTTTCACCATGGCATGGGAAAGATACTCAAACAAACCTCCCATTTTTAATGGCCTTGATTTTTCCTTTTGGAAAGCTCGGATGGGTTCCTACCTTATGGCACAGAGCTTTGACGTTTGGCTCAAAGTTAAGAAACCATATATTGTGCCTAATGAGGAGGAGATCACCCCCGAGAACAAGAAGGATTTTGAGTTTAATGCTAGGGCCAAGAACATTCTCTTTCAGGGTTTGGGTCGAAATGAATACGACCGGGTTGCTCACTTTGAGTCCGCGCACGAGATCTGGACTACCCTCATTGCCTTCCATGAGGGGACAGCTCAGGTCAAGACCGTTCGCCAGGACCAGTTCAAGCGTGAGTACAACCGGTTTTCTCAAAAACCAGGTGAATCTCTGGATGCTTGTTTCAGCCGGTTCACAAAAATTTTGAGCAACTTGCGAGCAGTTGAGACAGTGTTCACTGACTCCGAGAATGCTCGCCACTTTCTCTCTGCTCTTGATTTAAAAATTTGGGGAATAAAAATCACCACGATCCGCCAGGCAACGGATCTCACAACACTCACTTTGGATGGTCTCTATTCGAACTTGAAAACTTATGAACTTGAACATTTGGCAGTTCTTGAGACCAACTCTCCTTCCACTGCTTTGGTCACAAACTCTTCTGGATCTTCTTCTTCTTGTGATCTTGGTGGAGTTTCTCTGTCTGCTCTTGTAGATCTTTCTGATGAGCGTCTAGACACAGTCCCTGAAGAGAGTCTAGCCCTTCTATCCAAAAAATTTGCTAGAGCCTACAAGAGAGTGAGTGAGCGAAGAAGAGCTAACTTGAGGTGCAACGAGTGTGGTGGCCTCAACCACATTCGTGCAGAGTGCCCAAGTCTTCAGAAGGAACGGGAAGGAGCTCCAGCTGCCAAGAACAACTACCCCAAGCAGAACCGCAAGCCAATCTAGAAGCCTGTACCCGGTGGCCAGAAGCCCACATTCCAGAAGGGGCGGAAGCTGTTCCGCAAAGTGCTGGCTGCTCTGGACTCGGCGTGCGTGGACGAGGACGAGGAGGCCACTGATGATGGGGAGGACGCCCAGGACGACGACGTCGACGACGACGGCTACGCCGGCATGTGCTTCATGGCAGGCGACCTCTCCGACACGTCCCATGCCGACTCAGATTCCGAGGTACCCTGCTTCGAGAACTTTGATGACCTGAACGCTGCGTTTCTGAAGCTAGGTGGTTTTCTAGCTCAGTCCAACTGTAGAGTCAAGGACCTTAAGGACGAAGTAGCTCTCTTGACGATAGAACTAGAGAATGCTAGGGCTGTGCCTAGTGCTTCTTCTCCAGTTGATTCTGATGCTTGGAGGGTCTGTGATGAGGCCCTCTCTGATTTGGATAAGCTAAGGACCACTCATGCTAGTGTGAGCAAGGAGCTTGAAGAGCTTAAGGACAAACATCTTAGTGTGCTTGACGAGTTAGAGGAGACTCGTAGTGCTTTACTTTCTGCTTTGTTTCACGAGCTTGTTACTGTCACGATCATTCATTCACACACTTGACACACCTAAGGACCATGTCAGTCTAGTTGAGGACTGTAGAGATCATGCTACACCTAAGGACCCAACTAGCTCTGATGATGATTCTTATGTGTCTGCTCCTGTTTGTAATGAGTGCTTGTCCTTGAGGCTAGAGAACCTAAAACTCAAGAGTAAAATTGCTGATTTGAGTTCCCTAGCTGATAGCTCCTTGCTTCTTGCCAGTGATGGGTTGGATGAACACATGGGTAGAGCGCTAGAGGACATGAGTCTTAGGTTCCAGTCTCGCCTCATTTCTGTGCAAAATTCTGAGTGTCTCTCCTGCAAGGCTTTTCAAAACGAGATCACTATCTTGAGTGATAAGGTCCGTAGGATGAAGGGTAAGGATCAGGTAGGTGTTCAGGGTAAGTCTCCCGAGTCCTCTCTTCTCTCGTGTGAGTTTTGCCCCCGTCTGCATCAGGAGTGTGAATACTTGATGAGCACTCTTGAGAAGTTCGTGGGGGGCAAGAAGAAGCTGAACTTGATCTTGGATCAGTCCAAGGTATCACAGGGTAGAGGTCTTGGGTTTGACTGGCTTGATCACATCAAGTGTCACCCTCCCAGGGTTGTCACAGCCGAGAACGGCGGAGTAGCCGTTGTTTCTCCAGGGGTTCCTACCAAGACCGTCTTCAAGTCTGCAGGTCTTCAGGTCTCTCCTGACCAGGTGGTTGCTCCCTCTGTAGCACCATCACCTGGAAAGGGTAAGAGCACTCCTACAGTTAAGAAATCCGCACCTCCTGCAACTTCGTCCACAGCCAAAGCCAAAACCAAAGCCAAGCCTAATCAAAAGCCCAAGGCTAGGTTCACCTGTTCTTACTGCCACAGGTTCGGTCACCTAGCTGAGTTTTGTTACCAGCTCGTTGGGTTTCCACAGGGTCACTCTAGGGAGAGGCAGCAGCCTCCTAGAGCACACACCGCACCGCGTCCTAGGCAGGAGTTTTCAGGTCCCTCAGGTAGACCAGGGCTAGGTTTCAGGAGTGTCGTTCCCTCGAGCGGGTTCGACCAGGCTAGGTTGCGTGAGTTCCGCCGTCCTCAGGGTGTACCTTCTTTCTCTGGTGGAGGTAGACACCCGCAGCGTGAGTTTCCTCCTAGTGTCAGATGGGCTGACAGGAGGAGTGGTTCTCGGACTTGGGACAGTCTGAGGCTTTCTGGACGTAGGTTCGACAGATTTCCCCCAGATTTCGTTCCCGTAGAGTCAGTAGGTGCTTACGGGCGTGCGACTCAGTTTTGGGTACCTAGGTCTGCTCTAGTGTGTCCTCAGGCCGAGTCCCGTTTCTCTTCTACTTGACTCAGGTTTGTGGGGCTGGGAGGAAGGGCGTTTGGATCGTTGACTCCGGTTGTTGTCGTCACATGACCGGTGAGTCACGATGGTTTGCCTCCCTAGCCTCAGATCCCGACGGTGAGCAGATCACCTTCGGGGATGCTTCGTCGGACCGTGTCCTAGCTCGCGGTTCAGTCCAGGTTAGCCCTCAGTTTACTCTTCAGGACGTAGCTCTTGTCAGCAAGCTGCAGTATAATCTGCTTTACGTCGCAGACTTGTTGATCGAGACTCGAGGTTAGGTTTAGGGCATCTGGTTCCTGTGTACTGAGTCCTTCTGGCGAGTTGCTTTGCGGGATCTCCCGCTTTCACCGAGTTTTCTGAGCTGATTTTCCTGTTTCTTCAGTTGGTGTTCCTCACTGTCTTCTGGCTTCTGATTCTCGGGATATCCGGTTCTGGCACAGGCGTCTTGGGCATATTGGTTTTGATCATCTTGCGCGTGTCAGTTCTTCGGATTTGATTTCTGGCTTGCCCAAGCTTTCAGTTGCTGAGGATTTGGTTTGTGCTCCTTGCTGTCATGGCAAGATGGTTGCTGCTTCCCATCCACGCGTCTCATGCGTGATGACTGATGCACCAGACAGCTCTTGCATATGGATCTTGTTGGTCGGCTCGAGTGCGATCGGTTGGTGGGAAGTGGTGCGTCTTGGTGATTGTTGATGATTTTCTCGGTACTCTGGGTCTTCTTCATGGCCTCAAAGGAGGAGACATTGAACTGCTCGTAAACCTCTCAAGAAGGCTTGCGCTGAGTTTCAGTGCATTTTGGGCCATTCGTTACGATAATGGTACCGAATTCAAGAATGCTTCTTTTGAACATTTACGCACACTTTCGAGTTGAGCATCAATTTTCCTCGCCTCATGTAGCTCGTGAGCGGGGTGGTAGAGAAAAGAATAGAACCTTGGTCGAAATGGCGGACAATCTTTGGAGAGTACTCCACCCCGACATACACTTCTGGCCGAGGCGGTCTCTTGCTTGCTATGTTTCCAACAGAGTGTTTCTCCGTGCCAAGTTGCACAAGACCTCGTACGAGCTTCGATATGGGCGCAAGCCCAATGTTTCACACTTTCGGGTCTTTGGTTGCAAGTGCTTCATTTTAAAATCTGGCAATTTGGATAAGTTCGAGTCTCGCTCTTCTGATGGTCTTTTCTTGAGGTACACTAAGTCATCTAGGATCTACAGGGTTTGGGACTTAGCTAGACAGAGGGTCGTGGAGACTTGTGAGGTTACCTTTGACGAGGCTAGACCAGGTTCCAGGCCAGACATTTCCCAGTCTGATCTTTCCTTTGAGCCTATGAGCCTATCTTCGTAGAGGAGAAGGTGAGTTGGGATGACTGCTCTTTGGTCCCCGATGACGAACCTCCTCCACAGGTAGAAGCCATAGTCAGACATTCTGCCTCTGAGCCTCCTGAGCCCTCCGTACCTTCAGCCTCTTCTGAGCCTAATCTTGCCAGACTGTCTTCTTCTAAGGTTACCCCTGTAGAGTCCTCCCTTGGTGGCTCTGTTCCTGCCTCAACTTCACATGAGGTAGAGGCCACCTCGGGTGCACCTAGGCACGTTCAGGCCAGTCACCCGCCGGACCAGATGATAGGACCTTTAGGTGAGCGTGTGACTAGGTCTAGAGCACACCAGTCCCTCCTCTCTGCTGCCTTTGTTTCTTCTCTCGAGCCTAAGGACATAGCTCAGGCCCTTGCCGACCCCGATTGGGTCAATGCCATGCACGAAGAGCTAGAAAATTTTGAGAGAAACAAGGTTTGGGATTTAGTGGAATGCCCAGCAGGCGTCAATGTCATAGGATCAAAATGGGTTTTCAAAAACAAGCAGAGTGAGGATGGGGTAGTAGTAAGGAATAAAGCTAGGTTAGTAGCACAAGGTTTCACTCAGGTTGATGGGATTGACTTTGATGAGACCTATGCTCCGGTTGCTCGACATGATTCCATTCGCATCTTCCTTGCTTTTATGGCTTCACACCGTTTCAAGATTTTTCAAATGGATGTTCGAAGCGCTTTCTTTAACGGTTTTATTGAGGAAGAAGTTTTTGTTCGGCAACCTCCTGGCTTTGTTTCTGCTGAGTTTCCCCATCACGTATACAAGCTCTCGAAGGCTTTATATGGGCTCAAGCAGGCCCCTCGAGCTTGGTACAATCGCCTCAAGACTTATCTGATTGGGAATGGTTTTTTGATGGGCAGCGTGGATAAGACCCTGTTTATCAAACGAAAGTCATCTGATTTTCTTCTTGTTCAAATCTATGTCGATGACATAATTTTTGGTGGGTCTTCTGATGATTTGGTCTCTGAATTTGGTTCCGTCATGAGCTCTGAGTTTGAGATGAGCATGATGGGTGAACTTAACTTCTTCTTGGGCTTCCAAATCAAGCAGACCCCTCAGGGGATTCTTCTTCACCAGTCCAAGTACACTAGAGACCTGCTCAAGCAGTTTGTCATGGCTGATAGCAAGCCTGTTTCCACTCCCATGGCAACCTCTTCTGTGCTTGAGCCCGACTTAGATGCTTTGAGCAGAGATCGAAGCTCTATAGGAGCATGATAGAACCACTGCTGTACCTTACCTCTTCTCGGCCGGACATACACTTTCTTTGTGTGTCATGCTTTCATTCGAGCTTCCCTAGGTTTCTCACCTTGAGTCAGCAGCGGATTCTCCGCTACCTAGTGGCCACCCCTGATATAGGAATCTGGTACTCTTCTGCTTCTTGTCTATCTCTTAGAGCCTACTCAGATGCTGACTTTGCAGGCTGTAGGATAGATAGGAAGAGCACTTCAGGCACTTGCCAGTTCCTAGGCACTTCTCTTGTCTCTTGGTCTTCTAGGAAGTAGACCAGTGTAGCTCAGTCTACTGCCGAGGCCGAGTACGTAGCTGCAGCCGCTTGTTGCAGCCAAGTGCTTTGGTTAAGGCAAATGCTTCGGGACTATGGGTTAGAGGTTGGTAGTGTCCCACTCCTGTGTGACAATACCTCGGCCATCAACATTGCCAAAAACCCAGTCCAGCATTCCAGGACCAAACACATTGACATCCGGTACCACTTCCTTAGAGACCATGTAGAGAAGGGGGATATAGGGCTAGGATTTGTGGATGGTGATCATCAAATTGCAGACATTCTCACCAAGCCCTTAGATGGTCCTAGGTTTGCCACTCTCCGGGGAGAGCTTGGCTTGGTAAGCGCTGTAGGCATCAATTGAGGGGGAGTTTGTTTTTGTACTATATTGTATATATTTTTTCGCTTATTTCATGTGTTTGTCTTTAGTTACTCTTTCTCATCTCATAGGTTGCTATCATGCGTGATTAGCAAGTTTCTTTGCTCTAGCTAGTCGGATCTTTCATAGACTTATAGGTCTAACAGGTGTTTTGAGGCCACCTGTGTAGACAGGGTTTGTGTTCAGGTTTGCTAGTAGTCGAGTCTTAGACTTGCTTTCCTTCCCAGTCGCTTGAGGTGTTTTGGAGTTTCTGTTGTTTTTCGGTCTTCCCTTCTTCATTAGGTTTATAGGATGCTTTGTTTGAGGGGGAGTTTTTGAGTTTACTTGTTTTTCAGGCTTTGTCCTTTATCCTTACTCAACATACTCATTCGATCTTGTTCGCATTTCTTTCATACCCTGTTGCTTTATCTTGATAATCTACCGTAATGTTCAAGCAGTTCTTTCAAATGAACTAAAATTGACTAAGTGAACCTTCTGAGATTGATTTTCGAGTCCTTAAGTCTATGCCATACCAGTTTATCTCTCGCTTAACTCCGAGTCTGGTTTTGGTCTCTTAATTGGACATGGTTTACCTTTAGTGGGCACCTAGAAAAATTTTATAAATATTTGTCAAAAAGATTTTAGTTTAAGTTTGTTTGAGACTTCACCAATTCTTCTTTCGAGATTGCTTGTCATTGCACTTGGCATGAACTTGAAAGTAGTTTTGGATGACCGAGACTATGAATCCTTCAGCGTCATGCTGGGCACAGTCGATAAGTCAGGCTTGAAGTTCTCTTTTGCTCTCATGTTTCAATCAATCATGATAACAAAATATGAGAAAAAAATAATTAAAAAATTAAAAATTAAAAAAAAAGAAGGAAAAATTTTGGTGCCCTCTTAGGAGACTTGTTCGCTCTGTGCCATTACTAGCACTTGTGTTTTTTGCCGAGTATCTTCTTGTATGGCATACACTTCTGTGTACTCTTCTTATCTAGCTCAGTGTGTTCCTTAATTTAATCTTGCACATTGTCCTTTACAACTGCTTGAACACTGTGGTTTAATAGCAACGGTTTAAGCACTTGGTATGACTGAATTGCGTTTTATCTTAGTATTTATGAGTTTGGATAATTTACAAAGCCTCTTTATACTTGGTCGAATCTGTTTTCTTGCTGATCATATTGCCAAAAGGGGGAGATTTCTGAAGGAAAATTTGAAAAAGTGGGAGATTCTTGAAAGGGGGAGTTTACCTTGGATTTACTTGTTTTCACCCCTCAAATTTCTTTTGCACAATGTTTGTCAACATGCTCATCAAGGGGGAGTGTTGGTTTTTGTGTGATGAGCATATTGACAATTTGAGGGGGTCTTTAGTTTCATCCCAGTTTTGAGGTCTCCCTGATCTATCTCATCTTCCCAAATCTTGTTGGAAGTTTGCCGCTAAGATAGTCAAGCCAAATCTCTTGCTGCATTCTGTTTTTGCCTTCTCCGGACTGAGTCCGGTGAATGACCGGACTGGGTCCGGTGAAGCGTTTAGGCGAGAGATCAGAGTACGCGGGAACTTCGGTTTTAAATCGGTTGTCCGGACTGAGTCCGGAGATTCTTCGGACGGGTCCGATGAATCGGCCGGACTGTGTCCGGAGGGGATTAGTGCGTCCGATGGAGTGGCTTTCCTACGAGGTTAGGGTTTTAACTGTTCTTCGGACTGAGTCCGGAGATCTTCGGACTGAGTCCGGAGGAGTTTGTTACCTCGCTTTTTGCCCGGTCGGCTTGTCCCCGCTTCGCGCCAAAATTAACTTTGTTCTCCGGACTGAGTCCGGCAAGAACTGGCCTAGTCCGGAGAGGCTCGTTGACCAGTCCGGCGCAGTTTTCTTCTGGTCTCCGGACCGAGTCCGTCGCGCTCCGGACTGAGTCCGAAGGATGTTTGGGCCGAGGTCCGGCAGGAGGTGGGTTCGGTCCGTTGGCTCACCGGACCGGTCCGGCGCAGCGTTTCTCACGATGTCATGTGTTCTCCGGACGGAGTCCGGATATTGGCCGGACTGAGTCCGGTGAAGCGTAACTTGTACTGTGTCCAGATTTTCTGACCTGCTCCGGACCGAGTCCGGTGGCTGACCGGACTGGGTCCGGCCAGGACGATTTTTGCAGCATAGTTACTGTTTTGAATGATCCTTCCACTAACCTTCACCCAATCTTGGATTGGATCATGTTGTTGTGTTTTGTGGTATATTTTGGTGTTGTGGATGCAGGTGATGGCTCGGCGCAAATGGTCCGGATGGGCTTCCGGTCAGGCGGTCTTGCGGGCCGATTGGAGGTCAGTGGCGAAGATTCGCGGTGAAGGAAGGTATCAGGCCGATGCGAGGGCATATTCTCAGCATCCACAGGTGCATGGAGGCCTTTGGAAGGCTGAGATCGCTGGAGATGATCAAGAGGCGCTTCAGGATCCGTGCACGTGTCAAAACCCGCGTGTTAGAGGGCTTTGCGGGTAGCCCATGGTTAGGCCCAAGTGTGGGCTGGTTGTAGGCTATAAATAGGACCCTAGGGGCAGTGTGTTGGCTGCTTGGTTCCTGGGGTTTTTTTATTTGTAGCTAGTGTGTGAGTTGTATTACCTCCACTTGTGGAGAGTTTGTTTCCCGATCAATGGAATGAATCGGTGGTTTGAAAGGGTGTGTGTTCTAATGTTTTCATGTCTTTAGATTCATTTTCATACTGTTTTTAGAAGCCCTTTACTGTTTATTTTCGTGCTCCTCTCCTACCTCCATCTCCCCTCTCTTATCTTCTTCTTTCGTTTCTTGTTTTACGGAGATGTTTTGAGGTACTGTTTGGGGATGAAATATAGTTGATTTTGGAGTCTCTTTGAGCCCAAATATCACCCCCAAAGACCCCCCAAACAGTAGGCCTTGTTTTTGTTCTTGTTCTCTTGACGAGTCCCTTGTTTTGGAAGAACTTCTTTGTGTTTGTTTGCTACTGTTTTCGCTGACCTTGAGGGGTGTTTCCATATTAGATTTGAGCCCTCTTGGCCTTCAAATCAACCCCCCAAAACCCTCAAAGAACAGCACGTATGAACCTCCTTGTTTAGGTTAGTTTCTTGCCCCTTTTGAGATGTTCTTGACCGGCACAAAAGAGGGAAGTGAAGAGCAATCACATATTCTCTGAAAAGAGAAAAATCGGCTCTCATTCACCCCCCCCTCTGGATTGCCGTGGTGGTTTCACAACTCCACCACGGGAAAGGGTCATTGACGGCATCCGTGCCTTCACTCACCGACTCCGTTGGGTAAACTGGCCTGATGGGTTCAACCCGAAAGGCATAGTTAAATTTGACGGGGAAAGAGACCCGGAAGCGTGGTTGCAGATCTACTCTCTTGCGGTTAAGGCGGCGGGAGGAGATCACAATGTGATGGCAAACTACCTGCCTATCATGTTGACCCCGACTGCGCAGAACTGGCTCGCCAGACTTCCGGACAACTCCATCGATTCTTGGGGAGACCTGTGCGATCAGTTCATTGCCAATTTCCAAGGAACCTACGAGAAGCCCGAAACCCAGTGGGACTTATACCAGCTCCACCAAAGAAAAGATGAGTCTCTGCGAGACTTCATCCGGCGCTTCACTAAGACCAAGAACACCGTCCGAGATGTCTCCGAGGCGGTCGTCATCACGGCCTTCCAGAAAGGCGTCCGTGATCCCGACTTGATCAAGAAGATGTCTCGGAAGCAACCAACCACGGTCAGGGAGATGTTCGCCCTGGCCGATCGCTACGCGGCTGCTTCTGATGCCCTGGCCGAGCGCCAGGAAGACCAGACCAAGCCGAATAACAAGAAAGGCGCCGCCGAGTCGTCTAAACCCAAAGACAAGAAGCGCAAGGGAGACGACATGGTGGCGGCAGCAGATCGGACTCGGCCGCCCCCGCGTCCGGTCGATTACAACAAGGTCATGAACTCACCGTGTCCTTTCCACCCTAATGGGAAGCACGCGGCGAAGGATTGGAACCTTCTGAGGAGGTTCGCGCAGGAGAACGGTGACGCCCGGCCAAGGAAGGCAAAAAGGATGACGACAAGCGTAATCCTCCTCCGGGGGGCGCTTACCAGGAAACCCAGCGTGAACTTAACTATATTTACGGGGGCTCGGGCGTATGAGTCCAAGCGGAAGCAGAAGCTCACCGCTCGGGAGGTCAATACGGCGACTCCGGCTACCCCTCAGTACCTGCGGTGGTTCGAAGTCTCGGTCCAGTTCACTCGGGAGGACCATCCGGATCACGTACCATGCCCGGGGCGTTTCCCGTTGGTTGTGGATCCTGTCGTCCAGGTCGTACGACTGCGCAAGGTCCTAGTCGATGGTGGAAGCGGACTGAACATCCTCTTCGCTAAAACCCTCTACGAAATGGGCATCCTGCGGTTGACGCTTAAAAGGCCGGCGTTCCTTTCCATGGGATCATCCCGGGGACATCCTCCGTGCCAGTCGGGCAAATCTTCTTGCCCGTCACTTTCGGCACAAGGGATAATTACCGGACGGAAAACCTCAGCTTTGAGGTGGCCGACTTCAAGACGGCATATCATGCCATCTTGGGAAGGCCTGGCATCGCCAAGTACATGGTAGTGCCGCACTACACGTATCTGGCAATGAAGATGCCAGGTCCGCGCGGCGTCATCACAATTCGTGGTAACGCCAAACTCTCGAAGCTTTCGACCGAGAAGCGTGGCCTCGCCCGCACCGAAAGCGGCGAGTTGATCGAGATCCGCTGGCGCCGCGACGCTTCAAGACGAAGGCGAGGTCCCAGCCAAGAAACAGTCCAAGTCGAGCCTCAAGCCTGATGAGGACGTTAAGAAAATCCCCCTCGACCCATCCGATCCGGCCAAGACGGCCCTGATCGGGACAGGGCTCGACCCTAAATAGGAAGGAGCGCTCATCACCTTCCTCCAAGCGAACCGGGACATCTTTGCTTGGAAACCCTCCGATATGCCAGGTGTCCCGCGGGAGGTGATCGAGCACTCCTTGAACGTCAATCCCAGTGCAAAGCCGATCAAGCAGCGGCTTCGACGCTTCGCGCAGGATCGGAAGGACGCCATCCGGGCGGAGATCACCAAACTCCTAGCCGCTGGCTTCATCAAGGAGGTACTCCATCCCGACTGGTTGGCCAACCCGGTCCTCGTGGAAAAGAAAAACAAGACTTGGCGCATGTGCGTTGACTACACCGACCTCAACAAAGCATGCCCCAAGGACCCTTTGGGCTTCCTCGCATCGACCAGGTGGTTGACTCCACCGCCGGTTGCGAGCTCCTCAGTTTCCTTGACGCATACTCGGGGTATCATCAGATAAGTCTGAAGGAAGAGGACTGCATCAAGACCGTGTTCATCACCCCGTTCGGGGCCTTCTGTTACGTCTCCATGCCATTCGGATTGAAAAACGCCGGAGCAACCTATCAGCGTTGCATCCAGCGGTGTTTTCATTCCCAACTTGGTCGTAACGTGGAGGCCTACGTGGATGACGTCGTGGTCAAGACTCGGGAGAAATTTGACCTGATCGCTGATCTGGCCGAAACTTTCAAGAGTCTCAATGCCTTCAGCATGAAGCTGAACCCGGAAAAGTGTGTCTTCGGAGTACCCTCGGGGAAGCTACTCGGATTCGTGGTTTCACACCGTGGGATCGAGGCTAACCCGGGAAAAATCAACACCATCCTGAAGATGGAACCCCCTAAAAAGCTGAAGGACATCCAGAAGCTTAATGGATGCATGGTGGCACTCGGCCGATTCATATCTCGACTCGGCGAGAGAGGATCACCCTTCTTCAAGCTATTGAAGAAACATGACGGCTTCGAGTGGACGCCAGAAGCCTAGCATGCGTTTGAGGACCTCAAAAAATTCCTGACTACGCCTCCTATCCTGGCATCACCTATGCCACAGGAACCCCTTCTGCTATACATTACGGCCACGGCACACGTGGTCAGCGCCGCAGTGGTGGTGGAGCGGGTGGAAGACGGACACGTGCAGAAGGTACAGCGCCCGGTGTATTTCGTCAGCGAGATACTGGCCGACTCCAAAGTCCGATACCCACAGGTGCAAAAGCTTCTGTACGCGGTCCTCATCGCCTCCCAGAAGCTGAAGCACTACTTCCAGGAGTACCCAGTCACGGTGGTCACTTCGTTCCCCCTAGGAGACATTCTCCACAACAGGGAGGCCATCGGAAGGATCGCCAAGTGGGCAGTCGAGTTGGGGGCTTTCGAGCTTTCCTTTCGGCCGCGCACCGCTATCAAATCCCAAGCGCTCGCCGACTTTGTCGCCGAGTGGACGAGACCTGATCACCCCCGCCGAGAGAAGCCGAGTCTTTGGGCGATGTGCTTCGATGGCTCTCTCGCGGCGTATGCTGGGTGGCATCGTGCTCATAGCACCAGGAGGAGAACGACTCAAATATGTCCTTCAAATCCACTTTCCCGCTTCCAACAATGCAGCCGAGTACGAAGCTCTCATCCACGGGCTCCGCATCGCCGTCTCTCTCGGCATCTGGAGGATGGTGGTTCGCGGGGACTCCCAACTCGTGGTAAGCCAAGTACAGAAGGACTGGTCATGCACCAATGATAGCATGACCGCCTACTGCCAGGAGGTGCGGAAACTTGAGGACAAGTTTGATGGCCTTGAGCTTGTTCACATCCTGCGACGAGACAACGAGGCAGCAGACGAGCTTGCGAACATGGGTTCCAGTCGGGCTCAGGTTCCGGCTGATGTATTCATGCAAGAGCTCCATGCTCCCTCAACGTCCCCCCGCGTGCGCTCAGCCTCAGTGGACCACTCGCAACCCGAGCCGGCTGTCCTCTCAGTCGACCCGGACTGGACAGCTCCGTTCCTACGTTATCTACAGGACGGAGAGCTTCCAGGTGATCCGGCGCAGGCCGAGCAAATCCAGCACCGGAGCAAATCTTATGTGATAGCCGAAGGCGTGCTCTACCAGAGAAGTGCATCAGGCATGCTGCAACGATGTATACCCGTAGAGCAAGGCCTGACGCTGCTGCAGGAGATCCACTCGGGCATCTGCGGGAACCACGCTACCTCCAACACGTTGGTCGGAAAAGCCTATCGGCAAGGCTTCTTCTGGCCGACCGCTGTCACCGACGCCAAGGACATTGTCCGAAAGTGTCAAGGTGCGCCAGCTTCGCCGCGCGATACATCGCGTCTTGCGGCGCAGAGCTGCAGACAATTCCAATCACCGCCCTCAGCGATGCGGGGCTCGACATAGTCGGGCCACTCAAGAAAACACCAGGTGATTTTGACCATATCTTCGTCGCCATCGACAAGTTCACCAAATGGATCGAAGCCAAACCCATGACTAAAGTCACGGCGGCCAAGGCTACCGAGTTCTTTCAGGAGATCGTCGGTCGCTTTGGGGTGCCTAATCGGATCATCACTGACAACGGCACCTAGTTCCGGAGTGGCGAGTTCCAGGACTGGTGCGACGATATGGGAATCAAGATTTGCTTCTCCTCCGTGGCCCACCCACGGAGCAACGGGCAGGTCGAGCGCGCCAATGGCATGCTCTTACAGGGAGTTAAAGCACGCATCTTTGATCGCCTCAAGCCATACGCTGGTAGATGGATGAAGGAATTGCCCGCCATGCTTTGGGGCCTTCGAACGAACCCCAGCCGAGCTACGGGGCAGTTGCCCTTCTTCCTGGTCTACGGCTCTGAGGCGGTCTTCCCGACTGAACTACAATTCGGATCCCCACGGGTCCAACGGTTCCACGAGGAAGAGTCTGAGGATGGCCGTATTGACGACCTCAATCGGCTTGAAGAGGCTCGCGACATCGCCACAATCCGCTCAGCTAAGTACCTTCAAGGCTTACGTCGCTTCCACAATCGGAATATACAGGACCGCGCTTTCTCGGTTGGCGATTTAGTCCTCCGGGCATGCCATAAGAGTGAACACAAGCTCTCCCCACGCTGGGAGGGTCCCTATATCATCGATGCAGTGACACGCCCAGGGGCTTATCGACTGAAGCGTGAAGACGGCACCGTCGTTGATAACTCATGGAACATTGAACAGCTCCGTCGGTTTTATACCTGATGGGCGGAGTGTATCAACCTTCACAAATAATAAAGATAAGTCTTTGTTTTCATCTGCCTTTTTTCTTATACGCAACTAATTTGACTTGCTACTTATTTGCATTCAATTAAGTAGTAAGTCGGGGGCTACACCTAATTAGGTGCGCAATCGCGCACCCAATTTCGTTTTCTTCGGGAATCGATCTAAGACTTGCTACCTAGTCGGATCCCGACTAGCCAGTAAGTCGGGGGCTACACCTAATTAGGTGCTTCGCAGCACCCAATTGTTACTTTTTGGTCAGCCTTATGCCAACTATCCCCGCTTTCTGGGTATGAGTAGCTCCGAGTAGCGAAACTCCGACTCCTACGCAAAATTCCAGTGCTCGACGCGCACACATGAGACAGAGCTTCGCGCCAACTCCTAAACGCTTAGACACCGGATGAGCTAGGCGGAGTGCTTAGCCAAAGGACCGAAAACTATTCAAAGCGAATGGTAGAGGACATAAGATTGGGATAAGAAGTAGCTAATCAACCAACTCATGGTGACAGAATTAGACTCAAATTTTCGTGCGCATACTGCTACTACGTTGATTTGTGTCTTTGCAGAACATCCGGGCTTAAGACCTTGAACCTGAAGGCTACTTCAAGTCGGGTCAGAAGACCGTCTTCCGAACAAAGTCCTTTGCGGCGGCGCCAAGGACCACTCGGGGTGTGATGGCTAGATGGACGACAACGTTCGGGCAAGGCTCGCGAGAACGCTCGGGGGCTCCAACACGCTGGAACTCGTCTGACCGGCCTCGCACCCACCGGGTGTGACCGTCGTTGGATGGGCTCTCACCTTCAACTCCGCCAAGGTCTCGCAGCGGCCTTGGGGGACCTCTTCACCCTACACGGGGAGTCACTACAATGGTGTTGTGATCAACCGTTGTGAAGTTTCCTTGCATGCGATCTAAGAGAAAGCGAAAATCGACTGGATCGCGTTAGGACGAAAGAAAGAAGAAGGAGAAAGCACACACACATATACATAAAAAAAGACAACTTAATTGATTTTTACAAACGGCCATCAGGCCGGTTACAGGTGCGTCCCTAACCTACACTACGGCGCCGGTGGCATCGCAGCGCAGGGCGCCGACCAGCGCCTCCCTGATCGGTATCGCCGCCCCGACGAGCTGGGGAGAGACTCCGATCAGAGCCTCCACGGCGGCATCGGCGGCGGCGTCGATCTTGCGCCGGTGCGCCCACCGCCTCGGCAATGGCGTCGGCCGCCTCGCCGAGCGCAGGGACGGCCTCGACCAAGGCGTGGACGGCAGCGACGTCGAGGCTCCGCGCCTTCTCCTCCGCCAACTCCGCAAGGGCAAGCTCGTAATCTGCCCAGAGCTCCGCTTCGGTGGCCATGGCCGAAAGTGGAAGTGGAGAAGAAGAGGAGACAAGAAGAATGCTGGATGAGGGGCAACCTCCGCCTCGGGCTCTTTTTATAGCCTAAGGCCGGTGGGATGCGTCGCTCCCGCCACGATCAAGAAGTTGAACCGACTCCAGATCGGTCTTAGGAGTAATGATGATGGGAAGCAACCCCGATGAAGAACAGTTCGCGGGATTTGACGCGCACGCCTCTGAGCGACGCGGCGCTTGACCGAATCGACGGTTGGCATTCCGGCGACCGGCGCTAGGGATGCCTTGTGGTGGCGGGAGAAGCGCGGGAGCTCGAGGAGCGCGACCGAATCCGTGCAAAACAGTACGGAGACGACCCTTCGCCCACTCGAAGAGGCTGGCACAGAAACTTAGCTCTACGCGGGAAAACCAATGCCTAGCCTTTCCAGCAAATGATTCGAGCTAAAGCTTAGGTCCAAAAAGGTATGCCCTCCGAGGTCGACAGCTGTGCCTTGCATTCAAGGCACGGATACCATTCGGACCAGGGCCTTGGCTCGGGTGTTCGGTGTGCCCCAAGATGAGCCAAGTGTCAATCATTGGACATCCGGGGTGGAGCACCAGCATAAACCGCATGGTTCATGACGTACCTCCTGCCAGGTCGCAGTCGGTTTCCACGATCGAACGTCATGAGCCATACTGTAAGTCAGCTCTCGGTGGAATGTCCTTGGGCCCACGCACTGCACGCCATCGGGTGCAAATTCTACCCGAACGAGCAAGACACAAAGATGGGTATGCCCTCCGGGGACTCTAGTCGACCGTGACGTCAGTCGGGGCCGAATACCTAATCAAAACATCCTAGTTGGTGACATACCTCTGGGTCGTTAGCCAGTCCTTGCTTGACAAGGCTGGATGTCATTGGCTACCCTAAAGGGAAAGTTGGATAGCTTTTATACTATTCAGCTGAACCCAATATACTAATTCTTCTGAGTTTTTCACAGCTTCCTTGCAATCCAATGGAGCACTCGGCGTACAGCAGACTCCAGTCAAAGCACTCGGCTGGAATCTGACCAGAGTAACAACTCGGCTGTGAAACACTCGGGGGCTCCTGTGGACATAATGGGCCCCGGGTCCCCACAGAGAGGAAATCAACCAGGCCTCCTAGTGGGCCGGATCGCGTCAAGCATCCAGAAGGAGGGCCACCTAAGGAGCGGCCCAACTTGCCACGCAAGACAAGCGTCCGGGTTCCAAAACAGACCACCCGGATATCAAGGACTAGATAAAACCTTCCAAATTGTAACATACCATATCCCTAAGTCGGCCAGGGTTAGGACTTGTTAGTCTGCCCCCCTCCCCTATATAAAGGGCGGCAGAACTCTGGCGAGAGGAGCCCGAGAGATCGACATCCGAGATTCGCTCTCACCATCGTCATACACGTTCGCCGTGATCAATCTGATCACCGCGATCGTCCACCATAATACAATCCACGAACACAGGAGTAGGGTATTACCTCCACCGCAGAGGGCCCGAACCTGTCTAATCTGGCCTCTTGTGTTACCATCAGGATACTTCAATCACGCGCATAAGCCCCCTAGATCTTCATCTTATCATTGCCGACGCCACCCCCCTCTCGGGCCGGGTCACGAATCGTCGACAGGCGCATTTAATGTACTCTCTCTCCTTCGTGGCTGGGGGACGCCCCGAACTATATAAGGGGTCCCCGGTGCACTGAGGAGGGAGGTTGAAACCTTATTCCATCATACAACCATACACCAGCAGGACGTAGGGCTTTTACCCACCCCGGGGGCCCGAACCTTATCCATCCTCCGTGTTCTTAGTTCGTCCGATCGCCGGAGAGGAGGGTCGCGCGCTAGCTGCACAATCCCCACTACCGAACTCAGTACACCCTCGATCTCACTGCCGGTGAAATACGCCGACAGTTGGCGCGCCAGGTAGGGGGGAGGCAGCTTGGCCTGCCAATCTTCTCTTCTGGCACCATTCGTAATGTCTAGCGCTGGGCCTCGGCGGGGGGATGAGCTCCAGAGTTCGTGTCCCATTCGCTTCCTTTTGGATCACCCCCCGGCTGGGTTGTTCATCGACGTCGTCGCAGCTTTTTTAGTGCCCCGGACCCGTCGGTCCCCCGGTTAGGGGGGCGAACGGTGGCTCACATGCTGGGCCGACCGGCGCTGCGGTGTGATAGGCGAGCTCTGGACCTGGCCGGCGTGATCTGCGCGTGGTCAGCGGACACTGCTTGTCAGGGGGCTCCCTCAGTGAAGACCCGTGCCTCGCCCTCTCCGGGTGGTAGGGTCAAGGTGGTTTCCCTGAGCGGCAGGCCAACCCTATGCTCGAGAAGAAGACCAACCATTTCGAGTGGACCTCGAATGCCCAACAGGCGGCCAAGAAGGTGAAGTGATATCTCTCTTCTCCCCCAGTACTGGTCGCCCTCGGCCCCGAGGGGCCGCTACTTCTGTATGTAGTAGCTACTCCGGCCGTGAGCGGCGACGTTTTGGTCACCAAAAAAGGAAGGTGTCCAGAGGCCAATCTACCCCGTTAGCAAGGTTCTGCGTGATGCGGAGACAAGATACCTGCCCAGAAGATGCTGTACGCCGTCCTGATTGCTTCCCGAAAGCCAGGCGTTGGCGGATTTCGTCGCCGAGTGGTCATCGGGCGCTGACCAGGGACGCCCGAGGCCGCCAGTAATATCGCCGAGCGCGAAGGATTGCTGGCGGGGTCGCGTGCCGCCGCCTCGATGGGAATCCAACGGCTCTCCGTCCGCGGGGATCCACTCCTGGTCGCCAACAGGTCCGAAGAGAATTCCAGTACGCCGAGCCTGCCATGGCATCGTACCTGGAGGAGGTCAATGAGATGGGGCGCAGATTCGACGGACTGGAATTCACCCACATCCCCCGGCGTGACAACCACTTGGCGGACGAATTCTCCCCGCCCGACTCGGCTGGGGCTACCGCCCAGGTCGGAGTCTTTGAGGAAAGACTCATGCGACCATCCGTCACAGCCCCCGTTTTGGTTGGGGATGACGGAAAATCCACTTCGGCCTCCAGTTCAGGGAGGGAGGGTGGTACCGTCACAGCTCCCATTTTGGTTGGGGATGACGGAAAATCCACTTCAGCCTCCAGTTCAGGGAGGGAGGGTGGTACCGTCACAGCCCTCGTTTTGGTTGGGGATGACGGAAAATCCACTTCGGCCTCCAGTTCAGGAAGGGAGGGTGGTACCGTCACAGCCCCCGTTTTGGTTGGGGATGACGGAAAATCCACTTCGGCCTCCAGTTCAGGGAGGGAGGGTGGTACCGTCACAGCCCCCGTTTTAGTTGGGGATGACGGAAAATCCACCTCAGCCTCCAGTTCAGGGAGGGAGGGTGGTACCGCCACAGCCCCCGCTTTGGTTGGGGATGGCGGAAATTCCACTTCAGCCTCCGGGTCAGGGAGGGAGGGTGGTCCTGTCTCAGCCTCTGGTTCGGTGAGGGAGGGCGGAAGCGCCGCCAAGGCGATACCGGTGGAAACGCCCGGCCGGGCGGAGTACACGGACGACCCGGGTGTGGTCGCCGCACTTGTCCAAGGGGACCTCGTCTATAGGCGGGCTGCAACCAGTTGTCGCCGGCCTGGGAAGGACCTTACGAGAAGATCTCCGTCTCGCGACCTGGCGCCATCAGGATAGTGGACGAAGACGGATGGGAACTAGCAAACTCCCAGAATATAGAGCAGCTCCGGTAATTCTATCCGCGGTTACGGTAAGTCTACCGCGCGCTCGCCCAGCTAGGGTGTCTGTGCATAAGTTTGAAGAGTTAGCTTTTCTGATGATTATGACCCAATTGCGTAACTTGTTTCGTTCTACTTTGAACTCCCCGCTTGAATGGCGGATGAGGTTCGGTCTAAAGTCACAGGCGGGTCGGCTGCTGGAAAAGATTTGCAAGGAAGCAGAGAACGAGAAGGATGCAAGGACAAGCGGGTTCCGCGTTTCTTTTTATTATTCATCAACATTACAAGGCAATCCTGGGTAACAGCCACAACGAAAATGGAGGAGCGAGTACGACGGCGAGACTGGCAACCTGGCGCGCCCACGCCATGATCTGAGTACGGCGGGCATTGAGCGGGAAGGGTGCCCCCCACCCCTTCCCTTCCGATGGGGAGTGGGCGACCTCCCCAGAATCCCGGAGCGGCTCAAGCATCACTCCTGGTGGGGCGGCGAGGTTCGGGCGGCGAGGTGCTCTCCTCCCCCATCACCCCTCTCGGGAGGGGGCCCCCTCCTATCACCCCGGCCGTGAGAAGCGGCCTTCAGGGGGTGGAAGCGAGTCGCCTGACCACCATTGTCACCATGACCAAGGTGGTGGCTGGCCAGGCGCCCGCAGTCATCAATCTGATGACTGGAAGGGCCCGGGGATGGCTGGCGAAAGAAGAGTGGTAGGGCAGCCGCAAAGGAGCGAACTGCTCCGCCACCGGCCACCTCCGTCCGCGTAAAGATAGTGTTCATGGTCGCCGCCGTGTTCCTGATGACTGGAAGGTACCAGCTGAAGGTGCGGGGGAGGAGAGTCTCCCGCGCATATCTTCTTCCGCTAAGGGACTTCGGCTTATGGGCCGCCCCCTCGGGGGGCCTCGGGCGAGGCCTCATGGCGGCGGGCGGCGGGGTGGCGGTATCTTCGGGTAAAGCAAGCTGCAAGGAGGAGAAGAAGGGTGGCTGCGAATGAAGCCTTGGCCGCGACGCTGTGACTATTTATAGCCACCAAGCGAGGCGTCCCGCCTCCCCTGGTGGGGAAGACGGAGGGTCGCACCTCCCCCACTAGAAGCCATCAATGACGACGGTTCGCGAGGAGATAAGGGCGCAGGACTGGAGGGTTTCCAAGAAAATTAATGGTGAAGCGAAAAAGGCACGACGTGTTCTCACGGCAACAAAGGGGGCCCCGGCGCAAGACAGTCCCTCCAATTGGCCGGCATGCGACCCAGGGAGGGGCCCGGGGGCCACTGTCGGAGTATTCCTCCAGGGGGTGCCCTTTCCGCGGCTATCAGGTGGGGTCCATCCGACCCCAAGCGGATCCAAAGGGAGGCACTCGAGCGGTTCGGCATACGGTCGGGCTTTCTGGCCCCTACAACGACGGACCGGTCGGGTTGGAGTCATCATTGGCAGGTGCGGTGCAGGGGAGCCTGGCGGGGAGGCAGGCGACCGGCCCCTTCCCGTCAACAAGCCGACCACGCGGTGGCCAGGCGAGAATTTGGGCGACCAGCTCCTTCCTGTACGTCGGGCGGATAGGAGGAGTGCACGAAGACCCGGTGGGGAAGTGGGCGACCAGGTTCGAGTACTCTCGGCGGAAAGACGCGCGGCGGTCTGGTGGGGAGGTGGGCGACCAGACCCCGCCCCACCAGGCGAGCAGGAAGTAAAGTGAACCTCCACTTTGTAACCTTTTACATAATGGAAGTAAAGATACCATGCTACATCTATTATTTCCTTCTTATATGTATATTTTAAGGATAGGTTAGGTTGTATTTTGCAAAGCGGTCTTTGCTAAGTGATAGCATCAATTAACCTAGTGATGATGATCTGCCTCATTTTTTAAAGAGTGAAACAAATCAACATCGGGTAGTTGTGTTGCTCGTTAGCTCTGGACAGATTTTGGATGCCAAATTATGTAATGCCAAATTGGTGATTCTATTTGTATTTTACTATATATGTCAGGTCATGGATATGCGGAAATATCTAATTCAACTGCCAGTGCCAAGTACGGAGCAAGCAACAAATGAACAACAATCAGCGCCACAAGATCAAAGGCCTAATGTTGCTAGGGAATTTAACCCTAGTAACATAATTGGTGATCCTGCACTAAGGAAGCAAGTTGAAGAGTATGATTCAAATATCCAAGACCAAGTCAAGAGGGCCTACATATCCAAGGGTCCAACTCAACCAACCGGTTTGGATTTCCCTCGCAAACAATATGGAAAAAGTAATAGAAGCTTTCAGGACTCATGGTATAAAAAGTTTGATTGGTTGGAGTATAGTGAATCAAAGGATGCAGCTTATTGTTTCTGTTGATTTATCTTTATGCAACCAGGGAGGGGTGATAAATTTGGCCATGATGTTTTCACAAAAAATGGGTATGAAAATTGGAAGAATGCATATAAGGGGTTGACTGATCATGTTGGCGGTGTTAATAGTGCCCATAACAAGGCTAGGTTGCATCTTGATGACTTTAAAAATCAAAGGCAAAATGTGTCACATGTGATGTCTAATGCTAGCCGTGAGTCCGAAGAATTATACAAAGTTCGCTTGACTTCTTCTCCAGAATGTACAAAATTTCTTCTAATGCAAGGCTTAGCTTTTCATGGCCAAGATGAATCATGTGGTTATTTAAACAAGGGAAACTTTCTAGAGATGGTAGATTGGTATAAGGATAAGAATCAAGAAGTAAGGCATGCTTATGATCGTGCTCCAAGAACTTGTATCATGATTGCTCCAACTATTCAAAAGGATCTCGCGAAATGTTGTGCACAAGAGATCACAGATGTGATTCTTGGAGAGATTGGAGACGGGCAATTTTCCATTCTTATTGATGAATCACATGATATATCAATCAAAGAGCAAATGGCAGTAATAGTAAGGTAAATATTTTCATTATCATTCTATTTTTCATTCATTATATTTTGTATTGTCATTCTATCTTAACCTATTCATTCTAATGTAGGTATGTCAACAAGCAAGGGCAAGTTGTTGAGCGTTTTCTTGGTCTTAAACATGTCTCTGAGACTACATCAGATGTATTGAAGGAAGCTCTTCTTGGACTTCTTGATCATCATGGGCTATCTATCTCAAGACTTAGAGGGCAAGGATACGATGGTGCTTCAAACATGAGAGGTGAATATAATGGTTTGCAAAGAAATATTTTAGATGAAAATCCATATGCCTTCTACATTCACTGCTTTGCCCACCAATTACAATTAGTGGTTGTGTCTGTTGCTAGTAGTGGTTGTTGCCAATCTATTCATGATTTCTTTGAGTACATCTCCTTAATTATGACCACCACTAGCTCATCTTGTAAGAGAAGGGATGCATTAGTCGAAAAGTACCATAAAGACATTTTGGATAGATTAGAGAGCGGTGAAATTTTTACAAGAAGAGGTTTGCATCAAGAAAAGTAGTCTTGCTAGACCGGGTGATACTAGGTGGGGATCACATTACAAAACCTTGGTTCGTTTGGAGACAATGTGGGACTCTGTGCTACAAGTTCTTAGTATGGTTCATGAAGATGGGCGTGTACCAACACAAGCAGCGGGTTTGATAGAAAAAATGGAAAGCTTTAAATTTGTGTTCATTTTAAAGCTAATGTTAAAATTGCTTGCCATCACAAATGAGCTTTCACTTGTCTTACAAAGGAAGGACCTTAACATTGTTCATGCTATGGAATTAGTTGATGATGTGAAAGCTCGGTTAGCTATTATGAGAAGAGATGATGGTTGGGAAACCTTCTTTGATGGTGTGAAAGACTTTTGTGTGCTAAAATGTATTCCCGTGGTAGATATGAATGAAGAAGTGCCAGTTCGAGGTCGTTCAAGACGTGATGGGTTCACTGTCACTAACCTTCACTATTATCATGCTGAGATTTTCTTTGTTGTGGTGGACAAAATTAATTCAAAGTTAGCTCATCGCTTTAATGAAGTCTCTACTGAGTTACTAGTTTGCTTCTCTTGTCTTGATCCAAAGAACTCTTTTGAGAAGTTTGATGTAAACAAACTTGCTCGACTTGCTGAAATTTATGAGAAAGACTTCTCTGTTGGTGATCATGCCATCATAAGAGAGCAACTAGAGACTTAGAGTCTGTTTGGTTCATGGCTAACCATACCTAGCCTAAGTTTAGGTGCGCCATAGTACGTTAGGCAAGCGTTTGGTTTGTATACTGAAGTTAGACGCGCCACACAAGTTAGCTGTGCGAGCCGCGCTCGCCTCGCATTTTTTCGCCGCAAAGTGTGGCGGCCGAATTCGCCGCCACACCTCGCCACGCCGCGCTTCGCTTCGGAGCGGCCGTCGGGAGCGTCCGATCATCAGTTGGATGAAGATCGGGCCGTCCATTTTTATATTATATATAAAAGAATTTCCTTTTTGTTTTTCGACGAAGCGGACATAATGGCTAGTCGGTCAGCTGCGATGGCTTTCGGTTGAACCTCCCGGGTTCGATTCCCACAACAGGCATGTTGAGCCTTCTTTTTTTCTTTTCTTTTTCTTTTCTATTTCCTTTTTTTCTACGCCGTTTAAAAATTTCAAAAAATAGAAAGTTTGCGAAAAGTTTGCGAAAATGAAACCATACCTGCACAAAGAATGTCCATAAAAAGTTTGGATGTTTTTCAAAAATTTTTACTCTCGCAACCAAACACTCGCTAAGTTTTTGCCTAGCCTAACATTAGTTGTGGCTGCGAACCAAACACGACTTAACTTTAGCCGAGTTAGCCAAGTTAGTCGTGCCACAAGCTGCTAAACTTAGGCTAGGCAACCTTAGTCACGTACCAAACAGGCCCTTACATTTAACTCTTGTCAAGATCTTGCATCTCTAGCTATGAAGATGATCCAAACAGAAAAGCACAAGGTCTTTCCATTAGTTTATAAATTGATGGAGTTGGCATTATTGTTGCCTGTCTCAACGGCAATAGTTGAAAGGGCATTTTCAGCTATGAATATCATCAAGGCTGCATTGAGGAACAAGATTTCTGATGATTGGTTGAATGATTTAATGGTTTGCTACACCGAGAGAGAAATATTCAAATCACTAGATGATGAGTTTGTCACTCGACGCTTTCAACGCATTAAAACTAGGAGAATGCAGTTGCCTCGTAAACTATGTACCATCACCAACTGAGTGGTATGTTTTGTGATATTGCAATTTTCAATGTCTAAATATTTTAATTTTTAAGCTTATTTTAGTGTTTCTCTAATTCATATTTTAATCTTGCAGATGGCGTAGATTGGATTTTTTATTGTGATTTTGTCTGAGGACATCTATTGCTCAATTGTTCAGATGTTCGACAGAGGTACTATGAGTCTATGATATTGCTCATCCACTCTTCTAAGCATTTAATATATGTATTTTCTTTACAAATCGATGATAGTTGAAACTGGTGTCATCCTTAACATTTGGGCATGTTTATCTTGACTTGTTTGCGTTATTAGCTCAATTTCGTACTCAGCCTTTGTTTAGCTATGCCTAGGCTTAATTTTAATCTTGGATCCGCCACTGCATTAAGCTGAAAGACATTCAATGGGTTGGTTTTAAGTAGAATGGGGATACATTGCTAAGTTGGTATACAAGCCGAGGCGGATTTTTGGAAAAACATGAGAAAATGCGGCTCGACGCCCAGCTAAGCACAAAACTTACGGAGTAATGCGATGTTCCAGGAGCTGCCGAGGACTTGGCCATCTTCCCGAGCAAGCCTGGCTGCGCCGGGCCTCGAGATCGAGACGACGGTGAAAGGCCCCTCCCAGCGGGGGGTGAGCTTGTTTGCTCGGAATAGATCCTGGACCCGCCGTAGCACGAGATCGCCGACTTGCAAGGACCTTGGCCGGACCGAGCGGTCGACGTGCCTTCGTAGCGCCTGCTGATATGTGGCTGATCTGAGCAGTGCTTGCTCGCGGTGCTCTTCTGCCAGGTCAAGGTCGAGGTGCTGCTCATCCTGATTGGCTTAGGCTTCTTGGAAATCAATGCGCTCGGATCCGAGGTCAATTTCCATGGGGAGCATGACCTCGGAGCCGTATACGAGCCGGAAAGGAGTGTCACATGTTGCTTGGCTCTGCGTGGTGCGGATGGCCCAAAGTATTGTGGGAAGCTTGTCCACCCATGCTCGCTGATGGTGGTCTAGCGTATCGAAGACGCGCTTCTTCATGCCTTGGAGGACTTGTCCGTTGGCCCGTTCTACTGCCCCATTGCTTTGTGGGTGAGCGACTGAGGCGAAGCAGATCTTGGTGTCGATATCTTCGCAATATTCTTGGAATAGTTCGCTAACGAACTGAGTTCTGTTGTCTGTGATTAGCCGGTTTGGGATGCCAAAACGGGTTACCACGTTATTGCGGAAAAACCTTGTGGCGGCTTGAGCCGTGATGGTGGACACGGGCTCTACCTCGATCCACTTGGTGAAAGTGTCGATGGCGACAAAAAGGTACTTGCATCCTCGGTTGCCTCTAGGGAAAGGTCGCAAGATGTCCAAGCCCCAGGTTGCGAAAGGCCAAGTGAGGGGAATGGTTTGCAGGCCGAGCGCTGGCTGGTGGGTCTGCCGAGCATGGAATTGACATGCCTTACAAGTGGAGACCACTTCCCGAGCATCATTGAGCGTGGTAGGCCAATAGTAGCCCATTCTGAAGGCTTTTCCTACTAAGGTTCGGTACGAGGCGTGGGCCACACACATCCCTTTGTGTAGGTCTTTAAGCAGGTATTTCCTTTCTTCAATGGAGATGCATTTGGAGAGCACTCCAAGTGCGCCTCTATGGTACAGGGCATCCCCTACCATGCGGTATGGCGGGGCTCTCCTGCCGGGATTTCTCAGCTTCATCCTCGGGCAGGGTCCCAAACTCAAGATATTGGATGAATGGCGTCATCCAACCTGCTTCCCGCTTGAGGACAGAAATGTTGCCATTCGTTTCTGGTGCCTCCTCTCCAGAGGGTATGGAGGGCTTGCCCATGTGCTCTCCAAGCACTCCTGTGGGAATGAGCTCTTGTGAGGAGCTGGGCTTGGCTAGCTGGTCGGCCAGGGTATTGAGTCTCCTGGGCACATACAGAATTTTGAAGTTCATGAAATTATTTTCTAGCTTTTTAACCTCGTCTAGGTAACGTGCCATTGAGTAATCGGAACACTGATACTCCTTGTTAACCTAGTTGACGACCAACTGTGAATTGCCTTTCACAGTGAGCCGTTGGATCCCAAGCAAAACGCAAGCTCGGAGTCCGGCCAATAGGCCTTCGTATTCCGCAGCGTTGTTAGTTGCTAGGAATTCGAGCCGTACCATGCACTGGAGCTTGTCACCCTTAGGGGATTCTAATACATAGCCAGCCCCAGAGCGGTCGAAAGCTCGTGAGCCATCTGTGGAACCATGGGAGGTTTGTGTGACCATATGGAGGTCCTCCCATATGTGTGTGATGAGTATATGTGACGGTGAGGCTTGTACGCTTTGGTTGAGAGTTTGTTTTGGTGTTTGAGTAGCGGTGTTGTTTGGATCGAGCTGGTTATCTCAGGCTTTTGGTTTGTTTGGTTTCAGAGTTGATCTTTGGGTTGGTTGCCTTGAGAGTTTGTGTTGGTAGCGTGTTTAGTTTGGTGGATAAGTGCGGTGCTACGTGATGGTGTGCTTGTTTATGGTGGTTGCAGGTGTGTAGGTGTTGGACGAGGCCAGGTCCAGGCTTGGTCCTTGTGACTACAGGTGTGCAGATGATGGACGACGTCTTCGGGGCTTGCACCGAGGCTTGCGCCTAGGCCATGCGACCGAGGTGGCACGGTGGGGGATCCGTGCGCACTAGGCGAGGCTAAGCGAGGCTAAGTGAGGCTGTGAGTTTGATGATGAGTATATGTGTCCAGTTTTCTCAAAAATGCATCAAAATTATCTTTGCATTCAAAAGGTTGTCAAATGGGCTTGCTTTGGTATCAAAATGCATGTTTGAAACCTCAAAATTATTTGAATATGTTTTTGAGAGTTTCCGGTGAGTTTGGAGTGTTCTGGAGGTTTTTCGTTAGTAATTCCAGAAAATTCCTGCAAGCCCAGTACCTAGTATTCCGATGGGTGTCGGATTATTAGACAAGGGGTCTGATGTCCCGACCCAAGTAGTTTGCAGTAATTTGTATTTTCGGAGGTTTTCCCGAGCTCAGAAAATTAAGTGTTGTACACGAAAGTTGTAGAGAATTTCGTTGTCCATCTTTATTATGTTGACAACTTTTCCGGAAACAATTTCTACAAATTCATAAAAATTCAGGAATGTTCTGCTGCATTTAAATTTGGATATTTAAATGGTTGGTTTTGTATCAAATTAGAGTGTTTTGCTTTGGATAGTGTTGTGACTAACCCCGGACCAAGTTGGTGATGCTTGGTGCCGGTTCACGGTGAGTTTGCTTTGGTCTTTGTGACTGCAGGTGTGCAGGTGATGGACGACGTCTTCGGGGCCATGCACCGAGGCCTGCGCCGAGGCCATGCGACCGAGGTGGCACGGTGGGGATCCGTGTGCACTAGGCGAGGCTAAGCGAGGCTAAGTGAGGCGAGAAGAGTTGGAATCACCATGGCGATACCTGTGGTGGCGCAGAGACGAAGCTGGCAAGTGGGGTCGTGGTCTTCGCCGTTGCCGAGGTGACTTGGTGGGTGATCCAAGGGGCACTAAGCGTGGGAAGGAACGAACCACTCGGTGGACGTGTGGCGTGTGGTGAATGGTGCTCGGAAGCTTTGCGGAAGCTGAGGTGACTCGGTGAGGATCCGAGGGGCACTAGGCGAGCCGAAAGCTTCAAGGCCAAGGGCACGTGGATGGCGGAGCGCAGATGCTTCGAGGCGAAGCGAGCCAGGAGGGCTCGGGTGTCGCTTCATGATTCGTGCATATGTGTGTGGTGTGAAAACCCGTGTTAGTTGTTGGGTTTCGGGTTAACCCAGGGTGAGTTAGTGGTATGGTTAGGTGAGGGCTATATAAGGAGGGGGTTGCCTCCTTCTCACATAAGCCAAGGGTTTGAGCTGAAAATTTCAGGGTTGTGTTTGAGTTTGAGTTTACTCCAAGGAGCAGTTTGCCACTTGTGGCAGTGTAATCCAAACCCCAATCAATACAAACCCATTCCCTAATTCCTTGTGTCATGGCTTCAAAGGTGGGATGATTTGGTGTGCTTTGGTTTGAATCACTTTTTTGTTCTTCCACCCTGCTGCTTGTTCTTCCGACCTCCAGTCAGTCCGTGATTTTTCTAGAAATTTAGAAAAATCCCTTTTGAGTGATTCTTATTGGATTGGGTGCGCAACTCCATTGTCTATCTACCATAAAAATTTGGAGTGCGTTGGATTCACGGTTTGGGCGCAGTGAGGTGATTACCGAGCCCGAAATTTTCTGCTCGCGAAACAGAGAAGTGGTTAGTTCGTGAATTTTCCTGATTTTTTCTGTTGGGAGTTCTTAGCTCAAATTTGGTAGACCTCTTCCTGCATCATAGGTCTACCTCCAGCTAAATTACCATAATTTTTGGAGGATTGGATGTTGGTTTTCACTTGGTCTCAAAACCGCACGCAAGGTGTTCGCTGAAATGCCTAGAAGGGGTGTTTAGGTTTGGTTGGGCTTGGTGCTTTGAGAATCATCCTAGCAACATTCCTAGAGGTGATTAGAGGTAGTTTGCTTGCTAGTTGGGGGATTTGCTTTTGAAGAGGACCAAAATCGATTTGGGCTCCTATTCACCCCCCCTCTAGTCGCCATCTCGGTTCTACAACTGGTATCAGAGCTTCTAGGTTGTCCTCGTAGAACTTCACCGTTTTCTTGGACCGATCCTTGTTTCCGCTCATCGCTATGGCGGAGGACAAGTACTCGACCAAGCCTCCTATTTTCGATGGCAAGGATTTTGGCTTCTGGAAGACTCGCATGGAGTCGTACGTGATGACACAGGGATACAATATATGGCTTAAGGTCAAGAATCCCTATGAAGTGCCTAGAGATGACAATATCACTGTAGCAAATCTGGCGGATGTTGAGTTAAATGCGAAAGCAATAAATTATCTTGTTCAGGGCTTGAGTCGCAATGAGTATGAGCGGGTTGCTCATATCAAGTCCGCAAACGAGATCTAGGCTACCCTCGTTGCTTACCATGAGGGGACAGCCAAGGTCAAAACAGTGTGGCAGGACCAATACAAGAGGCTGTACAACAAGTTTGAGATGAAGCCTGGTGAATCACTGGACGCTTGTTTTAGTCGGTTCACCAAGGTGCTTAGCGATCTTTGCTCGGTTGAGACCAAGTTCACCGATGCGGAGAACGCTCGTCACTTTCTTTCTGCCTTGGATTTGAAAGTTTGGGGGATCAAAGTCATAACCATTCGAGAGGCAGCTGACTCTTGATGGTCTATACTCAAATCTGAAAACATATGAACTTAAGCACTTGACAAAAGAGTTTGGGCCTAATCCCACAGTTTTGGTTTCTGATACTTGTTCTGAGAAGTTTTCTCTTACTTCTGGATTTTCTTTGGCTTCTCTGTGTGAGGTGTCCAATGAGCAAATGGACACACTTTCAGAAGAGCAACTTGGCCTGTTGGCTCGCAAGTTCAGCAACTCTTACCGAAGGGTAAGAGAAGGCAAGAGAAGAGGTCCTATCCGTTGCTATGGATGTGGAGAGATGGGACACATTAGGATGTTCTGCCCCAAGCTTGGAGGGAACCACTACAACGACAAGCCGAACGTCTTCCCCAACAAGAACTGCAACTTCAAGCCTCAAGGTGGTGGAATTAAGAACAACAAGCTGCAAGCCAGCAAGAAGACTATCCAGAAGGTCTTGGCGGCGCTCGAAGATTGCGATCTCAACAACCTCGGATGGAGCGACGAGGATGATGACGAGCCACAAGACAAAGGGAAGGATCACGGCAACGACGACGATGACTACGTCGGACTCTGCTTCATGGTGGACGAGAATGGCATCAGCTACTCTGACCTCTACTCCGATGACGATGAGGTAAACTCCGATGAGCCCACCTATGAGGAGGTGTTTTCTGCTTGCGTTAAGGATGGGAAGGTCGTTGTCATGCTGAAGGCTAAGAAAAAGGAGTTGGAAGAAGAAGTAGAGCGCTTAAGTAGCAAGCTTGCTGTGTGGAACTCTCATGAATGCTATGTGCCTAGTGCCTCGGATGGGTGGAAGGAGTGTGAGAAGGCACTAGATGATTTGAATGCCTTAAGGACCCTGCATGATAGTGTGATGGATGACTTTGATAAACTTAGGAGGAGTCATGCTAGTGTGTTATCTGAGATGGAGGATCTTAGTGGGGAGCATGCTAGTGTGCTCTATAAGCTTGAGGAGGCGAAGAAAATCATTGCTTGTCCTGATCCATCCATTCATGTCAATGCTATTGATTGCTCACTTAAGGACCAAGTCAGTTTAGATGAGAACTGTAGCAATCACACTTCTCCTAAGGACCCACTCAGTCCAGTTGAGGACTGTAGAGAGCATGCTGGGCCTAAGGACTCTGTCAGCTCAGATGAGAGCTGTAGCTTCCACACTTGCGAGGATTGCTCCCTCATCAAAATGGAAAATCTGAACTTGCAAGCTAAAATAGAGGAACTAAATGACACATTGGCTGCTCTCACTTCTTGTGCTCGTTGTGGAGAAATTGATGCTGATTTGATCAGAATTCATGAGGACATGGCCAAAAGATTTAAGGGTAGGCTAGCTGTTGTCCAGAATGCTGAATGTGTTTCTTGCACCACTTTGAAACAAGAGCTAGAGCTGGTAAACACTAGGTGCAAGAGTCTCATGGGGAAGAGTAAGCTAGATGCCTCTGGTTCATCTAGTGATGCTCTAACTCATTGCTTGTTCTGTCCCAAGCTTCACCAAGAGTGTGAATACCTGATGAGCACTCTGGAGAAGTTTGCTGGTGGGAAGAAAAAGCTTAACCTCATCCTTGACCAGAGCAAGATTTCTCAGGGGAGAGGCTTAGGCTTTGATTGGCTAGAGTATGTCAAGAACCATCCTGCAAGGGTGATTTGCATGGATGAGAAGGGGAACAAGAGGGTAGTGACCCAAGAAGTACCTAAGACCACTGTGTTTAGGTCTGCTGGCAAGTTGCAGGACACACCTGTGCAAAAGGCCAAGCCTGTACAGAAGCCCACACATGTCAAGGTAGCCACTCAGGTTGAGAAGGTAGTCCCCATAGTTGATCCCACACCTGATAGAGTTAAGTTTGTGTGCACTCATTGCCATAGACCAGGAAACTTGGCTGAGTATTGCTACCATGTGGTAGGGTTTCCTAGGCGTAAGCCACAGGTCAGAGCTGCATCAAAACCTGCACCTAGGCAAGCACCTAGAGTTCCTGCTAGGCAAGCACCTAGAGCTCCTGCTAGGCAAGCACCTAGAGTTGCAACACCAGCTCCCAGATAGGTAGCTCACCAAGCTTACCGATGCCCAGGGGTGGGTGTTGCTAGGGCACCACCAAGGTTTCCTTAGGGTTTCCGCCGTCCTTAGGGTGTGCCTCCCTTTGCCAATGGAGGTAGATGCCCGCGGCGTGAGTTTCCACCTAGGAATGGTGGTTTTGGGTATGTGAGGCGTCAGGGCAATGGCTTTGTTTAGAGGCAAGGCTATGGTCAGCCCAGGTTTGATGGGCTAGTAGATGTGAGGGATGTTTATCAGTACTGGGTACCTAGGTATTCCTTTGATTACCCTGATACTGACACTCCCTTCTTCCGTTTCACGTGAACAGGTGCGTAGGAAGGGCAAGGGGGAGGTTTGGATTGTAGACTCCGGTTGCTGTCGCCACATGACCGGAGAGTCTAGGTGGTTTTTCTCCCTTGCCCGGGTCCCTAATGGTGAATCCATCACCTTTGGGGATGCTTCATCTGGTAGAGTGCTAGCTAGAGGCTCCATCCAGGTCAGTAGTCAATTCACGCTTAAGGATGTTGCTCTTGTTAGCAAATTGAAGTACAATCTGCTCTCTGTCTCCCAATTGATTGATGAAGGTTTTGAAGTGATTTTCAAGCATGATTCTTGTTGCATTCAGGGTGCTTCTGGGGAGTTCGTTTGTGGCATTTCTCGCTTGGGGAGAGTTTTCCGTGCTGACTTTGCATCTTCTTCTGGAGGCTCTCCTCACTGTTTAATTGCTTCTGAATCCCGTGATCTTTCATTTTGGAATAGAAGGCTAGGGCATATTGGTTTTGACCAACTGGCCAGAGTTAGCAACCGTGATCTTATTTGTGGCTTGCCCAAGCTCAAAATGGTCAAAGATGTTGTTTGTGCCCCATGCCGTCATGGGAAGATGGTTGCTGCTTCTCATCCACCAGTCACCATTGTGATGACTGATGCACCTGGACAGTTGCTACACATGGATACTATTGGTCCAGCCCGTGTGCAATCTGTGGGTGGGAAGTGGTATGTGCTTGTCATTGTTGATGACTATTCGAGGTACTCTTGGGTGTTCTTCATGGTGAATAAGGATGAGGCTTTTGATCATTTTCAATCCTTGTGTCACAAGCTTTCATTAGAGTTTCCTCGTGCGCTTAGAGCTATACGTACTGACAATGGCACCGAGTTCAAGAATTCCCAGTTTGCCAGTTTCTATGAGGGTTCAGGAGTAGAGCACTAGTTCTCTTCTCCACACGTCGCCCAGCAAAATGGCGTTGTGGAGAGAAAGAACCGCACTTTGGAAGAGATGGCTCGCACAATGTTAGATGAGTATTCTACTCCTAGACACTTCTGGGCAGAGGCTATTGCTACAGCCTGCCATGTAGCTAACCGAGTGTTCCTAAGGTCCAAGCTGCACAAAACATCCTTTGAACTTAGGTATGGGCGCAAGCATAGTGTTTCACATTTCAGGGTGTTTGGGTGCAAGTGCTTCATTCTTAAGTCAGGTAACCTAGATAAGTTTGAGTCTCGCTCATCTGATGGCATCTTTCTAGGTTATTCTTGATCTCCTAGGAACTATAGAGTCTAGAGTGTAGATGGGTGCAGAGTCATAGAGACTTGTGAGGTGACCTTTGATGAGGCAAGTCCTGGTGCTAGGCCAGATGTTTCAGGTTCAGACTTAGCCTCAGAAACCATATTTGTAGAAGAAAAGTTTCTGGAGGATGATGCATCCCTTCTAGATGTTGAGCCTACCTCACAAGCCTTGCCCCCAGATTCTACCTTAGCACCTCAAGATCACCCCATTGCTACAGAATCCTCCCAACCTATTCAAGATGCTTCCACTTCTGAGCATACTCCCTTAGGTCAAGCAGGTGAGATTTCATCCCATCCAAGTGCTCCTAGACACATCCAAGCCATGCATCCTCCTACTCAGATGATAGGCGAGATTGGTGAGAGATTCACTAGGTCTAGGTCTGGTCTCTCCCAAGTCTGTCATTCTGCTGCCTTTGTTGCCTCATTTGAGCCTGTAGATGTCACCCATACTCTTTCTGATGAGTCTTGGGTGAATTCTATGCATGAGGAATTGGAGAATTTTTCTAGAAATGAAGTTTGGCAGCTTGTTGAATGTCCCATTGGTCACAACATCATTGGTACCAAGTGGGTGTTCAAAAACAAGTGTAGTGAGGATGGTGTGGTAGTGAGGAATAAGGCTAGATTAGTAGCTCAGGGCTTTAGTCAAATTAAGGGAATAGACTATGAAGAAACCTTTGCCCCTGTAGCTAGATCAGAAGCCATTCGGATTCTCCTTGCATTTGCTTCTTCCATGCACTTCAAGCTGTACCAAATGGATGTGAAGAGTGCATTTTTGAATGGTTTCATTGGTGAGGAAGTCTATGTTAGACAACCTCCAGGTTTTGAGGATCCAAAGTTTCCAAACCATGTTTTCAAGCTTTCAAAGGCATTGTATGGGCTTAAGCAGGCTCCTAGAGCTTGGTACGAGAGGCTTAAGTCCTATCTTCTTGATCATGGGTTTGTGATGGGAAAGGTCAATAAGACTTTGTTCATTCAGAGGGATGGGAATGACTTCTTGCTTGTATAGATTTATGTGGATGATATCATTTTTGGTGGATCTTCTTCTGGATTGGTTTCTGAGTTTTCCTCTGTAATGAGTTCTGAGTTTGAGATGAGTATGATGGGGGAGCTCAGTTTCTTTCTTGGTTTCCAAATAAAACAATCTTCAAAAGGGATTTTTCTACACCAGATCAAGTTTACAAAAGATTTGCTCAAGAGATTTGCTATGCTTGATTGTAAACCTGTGTCTACCCCTCTTGCTACTACTGCTGTGCTTGAGCCTGATGTGGATGGTGACCCTGTAGATCAGAAGGAATTTCGTGGCATGATAGGTTCCCTCCTGTACTTGACTTCCTCGAGGCCAGACATACACTTTGTTGTGTGTCTTTGTGCTAGGTTTCAGGCTTCTCCCCGTGTTTCACACCTTCAGGCTGTGAAGTGTATCTTTCGCTATCTGAGAGCGACCTCCGACTTTGGGATCTGGTACTCTTCTTCTTCTTGCCTAGCCCTTAGAGCATTCTCAAATGCTGACTTTGCTGGGTGTAGGATAGATAGGAAGAGCACCTAAGGCACATGTCAGTTCCTTGGCACTTCACTAGTGTCTTGGTCATCTAGGAAGCAATCTGGTGTTGCACAGTCCACCGCTGAGGCTGAGCACGTCGCTGCTGCTAGTTGCTGCAGCCAGGTCCTTTGGATTAGATCGACCTTGCGGGACTATGGGTTAGTCTTAGCGAGTGTGCCACTCTTCTTTGACAATACTTCAGCCATTAACATTGCTAAGAACCCAGTGCAACACTCTAGGACCAAACACATAGATATCAGGTTTCACCTTTCTTATAGACCATGTAGAAAAGGGCGACGTTGAGCTTCAGTTTGTCGAGAGCGATCGCCAGTTAGCTGACATTCTCACCAAGCCTTTGGATAGCTCTAGATTTGCTCAGTTGAGAGGAGAGCTTGGAGTTTTGAGCTTGTCCAGCTTGGGTTGAGGGGGAGTTGCTTGTGTTCAGGGGGAGTTTGCATATGCATGTGCATTGCATTGCATTTAGTTTGTTTCTGTTTTTGAGCTTTGTTCATTATGCTCTTGACATTGATGCTAGTTGAGCTTTGCTACTAGACTTGTTTTCATTGCTAGCTTGTTCATGCTAGATTGTCAACATTGGGCCATGCTATACTTGCTAAAGGACTTAAAATTTGAACCTTAATGAGCAAAGGGCTTCATAAGTGGTTTACTAGCTAATCTTGCTACTAAGTGTTTTTGTTACAACTAGTTTACACTTGAGCTTTGCTTAGTAGCATGTGCAATTCTGATTTGTGCTACTTGTTTATGTCATGACCTTTGGTTTGTATAGTTCCAAAATTGCTGAAAAACAAAAATGGTAAAAATGACAGTCAAAAATGCAAAAATAAAATAAAATAAAATATTGCTTAGTTTTGGTTAGGAGAGTTAGAGGAGACCTTTGTGCGTGGTTACCCTACAGATTGGTCTTACTAAACCTCTCTTAGCTTTGTGTAAAAAAAATAGTGGACAAACACGAGGAGGAGAGTTAGAGGGAGCTTTTGTGCGTGGTTACCCTACGGATTAGCTCTACTTAACCTCTCTAAAATTTGAGGTCCTTAAGAAAATGCAAAAAGATTTTTGAAGGTCTTGTCATGTATTGGTAGCTCACCATGTTTAGCATTTGATATTACGCTTGCTTAACTGTTTCTGGTTTGTTCATTTCACTTAGTGATTGGATAATGCAATGTATTTCACCATGGACTCAGGCTATTAACCTGACATAATTCTTTAGCTTGTTTAGTTTGGTAAAATTGTGAACCAATTTAACTTGAGCTTGATAGCATGAGAATGGTTAAGTAGTTTTGTCTTATACTTGTTTCATTGCTCAGTTGCATAATTCTCAAAGCTCTCTAGGTTTCTCTTTGCATTTGCATGCATTCTGGCATCGGTTCGGACAAAATCTTACATAGGGGGAGAATCTCAAACAGGGGAGCATATTGCATCTTTTTGGCACCTTGATGTGTTTATTGCCAAAAAGGGGGAGAATTTCTGAGAGAGGGCAGAAAATGCATTGGATTTGAGTTTGCAGCTGGATTTGCTCATTTGATGCATTTTGACTTTGTTTTGGCAATATACTCATCAAGGGGGAGATTGTGAGTTTGATGAAGAGTTTATGTGCCCAGTTTTCTGAAAAATGCATCAAAATTATCTTTGCATTCAAATGGTTGTCAAATAGGCTTGCTTTGGTATCAAAATGTATGTTTGAAACCTCAAAATTGTTTGAATGTGTTTTCGAGAGTTTCCGGTGAGTTTGGAGTGTTCTGGAGGTTTTTCGTTAGTAATTCCAGCAAATTCCAGCAAGCCCAGTACGTAGTATTCCGATGGGTGTCGGATTATTAGACAAGGGGTCTGATGTCCCGACCCAAATAGTTTGCAGTAATTTGTCTTTTCGGAGGTCTTCCTGAGCTCAGAAAATTAAGTGTTGTCCATGAAAGTTGTAGAGAATTTTGTTGTCCATCTTTTTCATGTTGACAACTTTTTCGGAAAAAATTTCTAAAAATTCATAAAAATTCAGGAATTTTCTCCTGCATTTAAATTTGGATATTTAAATGGTTGGTTTTGTATCAAATTGTAGTGTTGTGACTAACCCCGAACCAAGTTGGTGATGCTTGGTGCCGGTTCACGGTGAGTTTGCTTTGGTCTTTGTGACTGCAGGTGTGCAGGTGATGGACGACGTATTGGGGGCCATGCACCGAGGCCTGCGCCGAGGCCATGCGATCGAGGTGGCACGGTGGGGATCTGTGCACACTAGGCGAGGCTAAGCGAGGCTAAGTGAGGCGAGAAGAGTTGGAATCACCATGGCGATACCTGTGGTGGCGCAGAGACGAAGCTGGCAAGTGGGGTCGTGGTCTTCGCCGTTGCTGAGGTGACTTGGTGGGTGATCCAAGGGGCACTAAGCGTGGGAAGGCACGAACCACTCGGTGGACATGTGGTGTGTGGTGAATGGTGCTCGGAAGCTTCGCGGAAGCTGAGGTGACTCGGTGAGGATCCGAGGGGCACTAGGCGAGCCGAAAGCTTCAAGGCCAAGGACACGTGGATGGCGGAGCGCGGATGCTTCGAGGCGAAGCGAGCCAGGAGGGCTCGGGTGTCGCTTCAAGATTCGTGCATATGTGTGTGGTGTGAAAACCCGTGTTAGTTGTTGGGTTTCAGGTTAACCCAGGGTGAGTTAGTGGTATGGTTAGGTGAGGGCTATATAAGGAGGGGGTTGCCTTCTTCTCATCTAAGCCAAGGGTTTGAGCTGAAAATTTCAGGGTTGTGTTTGAGTTTGAGTTTACTCCAAGGAGCGGTTTGCCACTTGTGGCAGTGTAATCCAAACCCCAATCAATACAAACCCATTCTCTAATTCCTTGTGTCGTGGCTTCAAAGGTGGGATAATTTGGTGTGCTTTGGTTTGAATCACTTTTTTGTTCTTCCACCCTGCTGCTTGTTCTTCCGACCTCTAGTCAGTCCATGATTTTTCTAGACATTTAGAAAAATCATTTTTAAGTGATTCTTGTTGGATTGGGTGCGCAACTCCATTGTCTATCTACCATAAAAATGTGGAGTGCTTTGGATTCACGGTTTGGGCGCAGTGAGGTGATTACCGAGCCCCAAATTTTCTGCTCGCGAAACAGAGAAGTGGTTAGTTCATGAATTTTCCTGATTTTTCTAGTGGGAGTTCTTAGCTCAAATTTGGCAGACCACTTCCTGAATCATAGGTCTACCTCCAGCTAAATTCCCATAATTTTTGGATGCTTGGATGTTGGTTTTCACTTGGTCTCAAAACCGCACGCAAGGTGTTCGCTGAAATGCCTACAAGGGGTGTTTAGGTTTGGTTGGGCTTGGTTCTTTGAGAATCATCCTAGCAACATTGCTAGAGGTGATTAGAGGTAGTTTGCTTGCTAGTTGGGGGATTTTCTTTTGAAGAGGACCAAAATCAATTTGGGCTCCTATTCACCCCCCCTCTAGTCGCAATGTTGTAGAACCATGTATAAACACAATGGTGAAAAAAAATCAAAAATAAAGCTGGATTTGCGTGGAATTTTGAATTGAAATCGCGAAAAAAATCGCCCGTGGTGATTTCGCAGGTTGGCAAGTTGACTAATAACAAAAAAATTCTCTGCAAAAGTATTTGCAAATAGAATAGGAGCTCCCTTCCTTTCTTGTGCATGACTTGCCTAGCCTTCTTCCACGCTGTCCATTTTGTGTGTGGCAGCAAAACTGATGTGGCCTACTGCTGGACAAATATCAAATGAGGGTCCTATGCTCCTATTCCGCTATTCAAACATGTTTGAAGAAAAAAAAATGGTCCATTAACAAACGCTATCATCATGCATGTAAACGAAAACGAAAACAAAGCAAAAGACGAAAACGAAAACAAAGCAAAAGGCGCGGGCCGATTTGCCGGATTTATCTGCCGATTTGTCGGATTTATCGGTCGATTTCTCGTTTCCCCGATTTGCCGGATTTATCGGCTAATTTGCCGGACTTATCGGCCGGTTTGCCGGTTTCGCGCACCGATTTTTCCTTCCGGCCATTCAAATTTGAAAACACAAATTTTGACCGATTTTTACCAATTTGCCGCCGGCAAATCGCGGCAAACCGGTTCCGGCCCGGACCGATTTTCTGGCTGGAACCGGTATTTGAAACCCTGGCCAGGCTCAGCTCATACGGCCAAATTCTGCGTTCCAGCGGAGATCGGCTAGCACAGTGTTTTTGCATGCATTGATGTAGGCTAGTACAGTAAAAACAGGCAACCAAACACATATTTCTTGCATCACCACAGCCAGACCAGCCAAAAACAGGCAACCAAACACGCCCTTAATTCACTCATTTAAATAGCTGTATAATATTGCATAGGATACCAAATGTCATGCATTTCATTGACTAATCGCTTGGACATAATAAATGTTGGCACATATGCTAGTGTGCATGTGGTGCCACTGCAATTTCTAGCTAATTAGTGTGCCATGGACAGAACCCTTGTGATTTCTATTGGTTTATGTCCTACTTCACAACATCATTAGTGATTGAATGTGAGACAGTCAAATCAATACTTTGTTGCTGATATCCTAAGTTCAATCCATATCTTCATTTTCCAGCGAAATAGCTCTTTACAAACTTTTCATGGGCATGGCTCCCATGTAACATCAGTAGATTTTGACCCAAAATTGACTGAGGTTCTATGCTCTTGCGATGACAATGGAGAAATCCGCTTCTGGACAGTTGGTCAAAATTCAGCCTCACGTGTCTCCCGGGTTGGTCCTTTGTGCCTCATCTTTTTAAACTTAGCGAACCGTTAAATAGTTCTTGAATCAATTCACTGACATTATACTTTACATCATTACAGGTGAAACAAGGTGGTACTGGTAGAGTCAGGTTTCAACCTCGAAACGGGCAGCTACTTGCTGTAGCAGCTGGAAGCATGCATGGTGAGCATCATTGATGTTGAAAAGGACACGACTTTACATTCACTGCCTAAGGTAATCAATTACGCATGAGATGCTTAGCCCTGTGCAGGTTTCACAAGCTAGGGTAATCAATCATTTGATTTATTTGTTTGATTTTGGTTCACACTAGTGAGGTAAACTGCGTCTGTTGGGATGAAAATGGTGAACATTTGGCCTCGATCTGTAAGTCAGGATATATACTGTGAAAGTCTGGTCGGTTGCGTCAGGCACATGCATTCATGAGTTTACGATCTCATGGGAACCAATATCAGTCTTGCATATTCCATCCAAGATATCAAAAAGTTCTGATAGTTGGTAGCTATCAGGTAAATGCTGGTTCATATCTAACTACATTAATTTTGGTACTGCACATATATACGCTAACGTGCTCCATAAGAATAGTTTTACATGTACATTTACCATGGTCAAGAGAGCTCCCTAAACTCTGGTTTTTCTTTTTGTATTCACATTTGCTAGCTTTTCTCCCCTCCCCACTGTTACCGGTAGCAGGAGGGGGTGGGGTATGGAAGGAACTGATCGAGCTTTATATAGGCTCTCTGATACTAATTAGTAGGGTAAAGTAAACTCCACCAGTTTCCTCTTTGTTAGATGACAAAATAAACTTTTGTAAATAAAGTATTATAATTACTTTCTTAGCTTCACTCCTAAAGTGTCCTAGTGCCATGGTGGGATCAACTTAATGCTAGCAGAAGAGAGAAAATCTCCATTTTGCAATTGGCAGGAGCTGTAAATAATATATAGGCTTAATTGAAAATACATTCTCTGATATATGACTTATCAGCACACAACTGTGAGCTAGTGCCCTGTGAATTCCGTTGCTGATAGTGTTTTGTCCAGAATTTTTGAACATGTGGATACGTACTAAAATGGGAAATATTAAGTAAATAGGGTTACTGGTTTATTCTCTGACTTAAATAATATTTATCCATCTGGTATATACTATACATATATGTGATGCAGACGCTAGAGGTATGGAGCATATCAGATAAGCAGAGGAACCCAATCCATGCACATGCAGCGTTGGCGCACTCACCATTCACTGGAATGATTGCCTCTGCTAGCCATGCACGATAGATCGGTGAAGCTCTGGAAATAGAAGGCTTCTGCTTGTTTTAGTAAAGAATGGTGAAGACGGCCTGATACATGGAATGTGGTGCAAGTATATATTACGGGCCCGAGAGCAGTTGGACCTCACATCGATCGGCAACAACCTTCCTAGCCTGCCGTAAGGAGAGGAAGGTTTGTCTTGAATTCTATCTTGTGTTTTGGGGCAACTTTTTTAATTGGTGGTTATCGAAGAAGAGTAGAAGGTGCAAATAACTCCAGTACTTTTACATACTTTTGACGATCGAAGATGGGGATGGATGTTGTACATGTCGAAATTGCACCGTGGTGTATTGTATGTGCCAGTTGGTTATGTGTAAATTAAGGCGCTTAGCTTCGATATCAATCGATTTTTTTTTTAGAAAAAAAGAAAAGATTGATTACCATGTGGTAAAAATACTGTAGCCTGGGGGTAATGATCGATGATATTTGATTGAAGATGCATGCCTGTGTCTGTATCATATGTATGCATTGTACATCATGAATGGATGTGGAATGAAGCATATTAGAAATGTATGTATGATTGTATTGTAAGAAATGCATCACTGTAATTAGCTGATTGGTGGGTCCACTCCATCTCCATCTCCATGTATGTGGGTGTTGAGGGTGGAGATGCCGATCGACTTCTCCCAGGCAGGCGCTGCTGCAGGATGATGGCCCACCCGTTGCACTCGGGGCCCATCGCCGCCGCGCCGACAGGAGCACGCACCACGGCGGCGAGCACCGTCTTGCTCTTCGTCATCGCCTCCGTCTGGCTACAAGATGAAGACGTACGAGATGGATGGATGGAGGAGCAGGACGCTTCTTATAGCCGGCAATATATGCTTAATTTGGCAGAACAAGGTACGTGCTTGCTGCCAACATACTATATATGATGACCCTGCGGTTACCAGAGTTTCCAGCCAGATAGTTAGTTAATGCATTGTAGCTAGGGTAGTAGTAGATGGATTTAGGTTTCCGCTTATATATTGTTGCTGGATGCATATATATTCTTTCTTAACTGCCCGTATACATACATACATACATACATACATACATACATACATACATACATATATCACGTACGGCTCAACCTCAATATACATAGCATAGTTGCTAATCTTCTGCTCGTGAGTACGTACATATATAGTTTTTTTCACCCACTATCGATTACATTAATTATAATCAAATGACAATAATTTGCTATCGCTCACCACACAGCTTATGGGTAACGCGCGCTTATGTAACGCTCACTACATTTTTATGGGTAACGCTATTTGCTGTTGTGTACCTTAAAAAAATTTAAAAACCTATGGGATGCACTAACGAGGCACCTATTTGAAGTGACCGGACATATTACGTACATGGGGAGCGACTAGGGGATAGTATATGCCCCCTAGCCAACCAATAGTATAGTATAAGAAATAATTTATTGGGTGAAAACTATTGTGTATTGTGGGGTCAACCATGAGGCGAATAATTGTGGTGAATAGTAGGTGAACCAGTAGTTGAACCATGAGGTACATGCTCGCTCCGACACTTCACATGCCATGCCGTCAGAAGCACTCACACGGCATAACGTGTTGTACACCACGTCATGATAGGCATATAGTAAAACACATTTGTGTTACTGCATATAAAGAAAAATGTTACTAAGGTCTAGTGTAACACATTAGATTAGTGTTACTGTTGTCTATGTTGCTATAATCTTAGCTATTGTAACACGATAAAAATGACCCTATACATAGAAAATAATATTACAATTATACTATAGCAACACAAATCAAATGTATTACTCTAGAAATTTCCTTTGTTGCTATTGTACAAGCTATTGTAACACAATAGAAGTGTCCCTGCAAATAGAAATTAATGTTACAACTATATTAGAGTAATAGAAATCATGTGTTACTCTAGACACTAGTAACACCTTTTTAAGCTCAACCTAGATATTAAACCACCGTAAAAACTATAGGTCATATATATATGGTATGCATTGGGTAGTTTTTCCCTATTACATAGCATGTGTTGCATGGCGTGCACAAATAATTTATCAAGGGTCCCATCCCATGCGCCCTGCTAGCTAGCATTGACTTGCCAACCAATCAATCAATGGCCGGATTACATGCTAACTACTCTATTTAATTGGTCTTGATGCATGATATATAGATGCTAGTAGTAATAGCTAATGGCAACGCTGAGAGTATACATGCGGAGAGAGAGAGAGTAGCCAGGGGCTAACTAACAACTGATTCAGAATAATGAGGAAAAGAATGTGGGTGGGGCACAGCCAGTGGGAGGGGTAGGATACAAGTAACCAGCAAAGAAAGATGCCCATGATAGCCCCCTCCCATCTACAAAGAAAGATACCCATAATAGCCTTGTATAATTTAGTGTTCCACAACGGTGCGGTGAGTTTTTATTATAGCTGTCTTTTTTCACAAACCATATTATAGTTATTTTTGAGACTTTTAGTGATTCTTTTCAAACTTATCGAAACTATTTTTAAATTATTTTTTCAGCATAGCTAAACCACTTTTTAAGTGTCTCACCTTTTTCAAAAACACATCGCACCCCACTGCTGGAAAGAACAAGGGCTTAATTAGATAACTGACCGACCCTACAGCCTTAACCACCATGATCTTCGTCGATACCCATGGACAATCATCATCCTTATCGAATTAAGGAAAAAAGTTTACTTCACCCATCAGCTATAGCACTCCGTACACTCTTGACCTAGAAAAACAAGGTGTTCTATCTCCTAAGTAATTAAACTAACACGTTTAAGCCCTTGTAACTGTTTTTCTCGGGGGGCAATTGTCTAAATGCCACTCTCAACAAATGGCTTCGTTAAAATGCCACTCTGGCCCACTGTCATAGACACATATGGTCCCACATGTCATTGAAAACGAGATGGCATTTTAGCGAAACCACTTGTTGAGAGTGGCATTTAGACAATTTTCCCTTTTCTCGGTGGCATTGCCATGTGCACTATCTATGTGGGTGTTTTTGCCACATAGGCTGCACAAGTGAGATTTTCTTTTTTGATTGATTTTTAACTATGGGCCCACATGTCATCCTCTTTACCTCTTTCCCCTTTTCTATTTTCTTCCTCCCCTTTTTCCTCTTCTCACTCCTCCCACCAACAGATCTCCCCTCTATTCTCTTGCAGACCTGTTTATGGACAGCCCCGTCCGCGTGACCTAGCCCTTTTTTGGCTCAGGCCTTACCGAGCTTGACCATTGGGATGGACTCGGTCTGAAAACTTAGGTCCGATACAAAAACAAGGTCAAGCTTGAGCTTAAGGAAAAAGTAAATTTCAATGTAAATTTTTTGGTTGAGATTTGGGCTTGGGCCCGAGTGTGTGAAAAAAAACAAGGTCAAGCTTGGGCCTGGCTACAGAACGCCAAGTTTTTTCAAGGCTAGCCTTGCCCAAAGTTTGATCAAGTCTACTATCCCCCAGTGGCTCTGCCTTATCCTCACTTTGGAGGCACCAACAACTTTGCTCCCCCCCCTATGCTTTCCCTGGCTTTACCTCCCCGTTGTCGTTCCATCGATGGCGCACCACTGCCCTTGCTCTCCTCTTAGCCACCTCTTTTGTCCCCTTCATCTTCTCCTCTCCATTCTTTCTCCCTCAACGGTGTCACCCCCTAGCGTCTCCTTCACCTCAGGCTCATTGTAAGGATCAAAGACCTCCCATGGATCTTAATTTGTTTTGATGATTGATGATGGATTATCTCAAGTGTTTGATCATCTCGATATTAAGGGTATTTTGGATAATCATGGACCCCTCATTGATCTCTACGAGTTTCGTCGACGCAACCAAGCATAAGGATGATCTAGAGGATAGACCGGGAAGTGTGTGGGTCTATCCTTAGTCTAGGTTTTCTCTTTTTCCTCTTTCGTCGCATTTTCCTAGGGGGGTTTTGATGCTGATTCACTTTGTGATCTCCTGGTTCTCCATGATGCACAACTTCTCTTTATTCCTTTGTTCCCAGCTTGAGAGAGGTCTTTTGGTTAAGGCTGATGTGGTAGTGAACCTTAGAGATCTTCTGGTCTAGTGTAGAGCTTTGGTCCATTGGTTTTTTGGCCTGAGTCAGTAAGGTATTGCCTTTACTTGGACAGAGAGGCGGACAGTCCGGCTTGGACTGTCCGGCCCGTGTTAGGATCCTTCTGGAGCGGCCCACAGTGGTCTCGGGTTCGTTGGTGCGTGCGTCAAGTGGGCTCCGGCCTCTGTCCGGACAGACCAGCCGGACGGTCCGGCTGGCCTTGTCCGGACCCAGTGGAAAATCGCCCGTAGTCCTTCTCTTGTTTGGCTGCGCGAGGCAGCGAGGAAGGGTGTCCGGCTAGCATGGAAAACTCTCCACCTTGTCCGATTCATAAGTGTAAGCTCTCGCGCGTTACTGTTCTGGTTGGAGCGAGCGTGTCCAATGCGGTCCGGCCCTGGTCCGGACAAGTCCAGGCGGACTGTCCGGCCAGTGTGTCCGGTGCACGTGTGGGTCCCTCTGGACCGTGTTTTCTTGGCGCGTGGTTTTTTTTTCAGTGAGTCTCAGCCTCAGTCCGGACGAGCCCACCCGGACTGTCCGGCAGTCTGTCCGGATAGCGTGGAAATTCCTCCACCTGTTTCGTTGAGAGTTGTTGAGATTTAGTAGGGGTGTTGTCCGGATGGCTAGCTGTCTGTGTCTCCCTTGTGTGTGGAAACTCTCACTTCGGAGAGAATCTTTGGGAATATTCCTCCGATTTGGGCCTAAGTATTTAAGGAATGGCTGAGATAATTAGAGGTGAGCTTGAGCATTTTCAGACAGCTATTTCCAAGGTGAGTTCTTGCTCCCAAGCCCATGAGTGATTGGTAGATCCCTTCCGTCGTTCTCGTTGTGCTTCTTCGGGGATCCGGAGTCTCGGGTTCGTTGTCATCGGGCTTGTTACCCTCGGGAGTGTGTCTCCCATCCGACGTGTGTCGTCGGAGGTGGCGGGGGTTGAGTAGCTCGCCAAGGCGTGTGGGAGCACTCAACTCGGTGTGAAGGTGCGGAGTCAACCTGCCGGAGCAGCGAACGACTACCACGAGTGGAGAAGAGGACTAGGTTCGATTGAGAACCGGCTTTCGTTCGTCAAAAGCTTCCTCAACGGGGAGTAAGAGTTCGTCTCCGAACCTCGGGATAAAAATATCCTTTGTCCCGTGTGCCCTTTTTCATTCTCGCACTCTACTTTCATGTTTCTGAAATGATTATGTTGTTATGGTTGATCTAGAGTAGTTTTGGTTGTTGCTTGTGTCGTTTAGATTAGGTCGTCGCTTTAGGGTTAACCTATCTTTAAATTCACTAAAACCTAGAAAACGTAAAAATTGCAAGTTGGCCTATTCAAACCCCCCCTTTCTAGGCCTTCGATCTGTTTCAATTGGTATCAGAGCCTTGGTGTCCTTTGTTTAGCTTAACCGCTAAGGATGGCCGAGAGTAGAAATAGCGTCGCAGCTAATAGGATCCCTCTTTTCAATGGTACTCATTTCCCCTACTGGAAAATTTGAATGAGATGCTATATTCAATCTCTAGGATACGATGTTTGGAAGGTTATCGAGAATCCCATCCCTGCTAGAACTGATCCTAATGCTCCGCTCATGCCTGATGAGATCAAAGTTAGGGAAACTGATGCTAAGGCACTAAATGCTTTGTTCACTGGATTAAGTGTAGAAGTCTTTGATAGAGTTAGCAACCTCACTAGTGCTAACGATGTGTGGAGGACATTGGCTGAGATTCATGAGGGCACTACTGTGGTTAAGGAGGAGAAGTTAGTTGTAGTGAAAGAAAAAATTGATCAATTTAAGATGCTTCCTCATGAATGTGTGAATGATATGTTTTCTCGTCTAAATCCCATTGTGAATGAGCTTAAGGGTCTGGATGTCCCTGTGTCAGATATTGATGTATGCAGGAAAATGATCCGCATTCTCCCCCAAGGAGTACAGAGACATCGTCACCTACCTCTCCAACAGTGGCGATGTGAAGAAGCTAACTCCAACAGAGCTGCTGGGGAGGTTGTCAGCACATGAGATGCTCATACACAATGGTGAGGATCCAAGTTCCAGGAAGAAGGACAAGTCTGGGGAAACCAAGGTGATAGCTCTCAAGGCCAAGGAGAGCGCACTTGAGGGTGAAGATGAGTCAACTGATGCTGATTCTGAGAGTGATCTCAATGAGCTTGCATTGCTCATGAGAAGGGCCGAAAAAATCATGGGGCGGAACAACTTCGAGGATGCAAGGAGGAAGTTCTTCAGTCCCTCTCGCCCCAAGTCATTTGGAAACATCCGGTGCTATGAGTGTGGTGAGAGAGGTCACATTGCATCTATATGTGACAAAAGGCTCAAGGACAAGGTCAAAGTCAAGTCAAGTGATGATGAGAAGCCTAAATACAAGTCAAAAGACAAGGGTCAAGCAAGAGACAAGAAGAAGTCACATTTCAGGCCCCGTTTTAGGAAGACCGACAAGAAGAGCAAGCGGCAAGCTTTCGTTGGTGAATGGATCACTGATGAGGAGACATCAAGTGATTCATCGAGCTCCTCCTCCGACGATGATGAAGGGTCAAGGTCCAAGAGACTTGCTGGTCTTGCAATTACGGAGTCGACTCCACCCCTCCCCGGAGTTCCCTCCCATGTGCCTCATGGAGATCCACGACAAGGCCAAGGTACCAAATCCATCCTCTCCCACTGAAGATTACCTTGAATTGATAAATGACATGAGTGTCCAACTTCAAAAACAAGATGGCAAGTACAAATCCCTAAAGAAAACTCTAGAGAGTCTAACTTCACAACATAAGCAAGTAGTAGATAAATTAGAGTCTCTCCAAATTGATCATACTGCTTTGCTTGAATCACATCAAGAATATGCCTCAAAATGTGATGATCTTGAGATGGAAAAGATAGCCTTGCTTGAATCTCATGATGACTTGATAATAGTGTGTGATGATGTTAGGGATAAGTACGAATCCTTACTTGCTAAGAACAACTGTGTGATCAAATGTGATGCTTCCTTGTCGTGTGATGATCTAGTTGTAGAGGATGATGATGATGTTGTTGTGCTTGAGGTTGTGCCTAAGGTCAATGCTAGTACTTGTTGTGATGACTTGCTTGATGTTACGTTGATTGCCTCTAGTTCCTCTGGTAGTTTTAGTTTCAAGGCCATGAATCATGCTTGTGATGTAGAGGAATGCAAGAGTGCTCAAGCTGTTAGGGAGTTGGTCATAGAAAATGCTGAACTTAAAGCTAGCTTGACAAAATTTGAGAAGGGCCTTGGAAAGAGTCTTGAGAGTAGTATTGCCCTTGACAAGTTGATTAAGGATCAGAAATCCCCCTCTAACAAGGGAGGCTTGGGCTTCATTCCACCAAAGAAGTCCAAGCAAAAGAAAGTTGATCCTAAATCAAGTGGACAGGGCAAGGCTACCCTCAATGCTATTTTCGGTCATAGGGACAAGAGTGGATTCAATAACCATATCTTTGGAAATAAACACAATCAGAACCATGGTGCTTGGATCTACCATGGCAGGTGGGGTAGAAATGACCATAGGAATAAATTTGCACACAATTACCATCACGAGCACAATTTCACAAACTATCATGGTAAAGGCAACAATGCTTGGAATAATCATCACATAGTTCACACCCCCAAGCTTAGGCAAGTTTTTGTCAAAAAATCAAAACATGTTGTGGGTGATTATTGGCTAAGAAAAGATCACTTTGGAAAGGTGTATGCTCAATTTGTTGGTCACCCTGATGATTACAAATATCGTCTCTATAGTAGAATACAACATGAAAAGTTGTAGGCCCTCAACAAGAAGTTTCAAAGAGCTTAAAAATATTAATATCCTGCTGCAGATTATAATATGAATATATGATTTTAAGCTGAAAAAATAGATAATACCCTTCCTAGAACAGTCATGGACGAATAAAACACTACCAGGATCTTGTACCATCAAGCACATTGTACTCCATTACAGAACAAAAAACAAAGGCCAATGGCCACAACAAAATATAGTGAAATTTGAAAGCAATCAACATATGCCAATGTAGAATAACTTGAGTGTAAGCGATAAGCGAGATCGAGAGACAGAGACACACGAATTTTACGTGGAAAACCCCTACGAATCGAGGAGGAAAACCACGGACGCTAGCCGGCAAACGGATCCACTATATGAGGAGAGTTTACATGACGTAGGGGATCACAATTAGGTACGAGTCCCTCTACAGTGATACAAGAGTATTTATAGAGATGGCTAGGGAGGCTAACGGGCCAAGACGTCTCTCGAGCCCAATCCGAATTAGAATCATAATACAACAAACTCCACCTTGATTCGAATTCGGATCATAAACAAATAAATCGTGTGTCTCTCTGTCGCTTCGATCTGGGTTATTCACTTACAATTGGTATCAGAGCCGGATCAGCAGAGGATACACGAAAAAAAATAACAGATCGGATCGGTCAGCCGATCTTCTCATCGGATTTTCGTCGCCACCAGCCACAGGCCGTCTCTGCCATCGGCGTCCACCACTGCCGGCCGCAACTCGCCACCGGCGTCCACCGTCGCCAGCCATGCCTCCCGTCGCTGCATCCCGCAGCAGTCACGCGTCAAGCCGCTGCCGATCGGATCGGGCCTCTGCCTGCGCGCCACTTCGCCGCGCATCCGGCGTCGTCTGTCGCGCGCCACCACTGAACCATCGTCGTGCCTTCCGTCACCACCGCGAGTCGCACCCGCTGCTGCCGCCTGTCGCACCCCACCGCCGGTCCATCCTCGCCGCCGCCGCCACGGCTTCGCACGCCGCCTGTCGTCGCTATCTACCGCGGCGCTCTTAAAACCGTAGTCTCGGCGCGCCTCGACCGGCGCCTCGCCATGCTTCGACGCCCGGCCTCTCTGCGGGGCTTCTCTGGCGCAGCCTTCACCTCCGGCCGAGCGCCACCAAACGACGTGCCGCGCCATCTCCGCCGTTGGGGCTGCGTCGCCCTGCTGCGCCTCCTCGGCGTCGCTGCGCTTCTTCATGGCGCCCGCGCTCTATGCCACCGCGCGCTCGCCGACGCCTCCTGCGACCCTCGCCGCCACCACTGCGGTCTCCGTCTGCGCCATCGCCCATCTCCTCGCGGCCCCTTCCGGCGCCAGCGCCTCCTCGGCCTTGTGGCCGCCGTGCTGCCTGCCGCCTCCCCCACCGCCGAGCCTGCCTCGCGGTCTCACTTCCGCCGCCGACCGCCTCGGCAGGTCGACCCACTCCTCTGCGCCAAGAGAGCCACTGAGATCCAAGCGAAGAAATAGGGGACCAGATAAGATAAGGGAGAAAAAAAGGAAAGTAAAAAAAACAGGGGCAAATTGCTAAGTGCACTCGGCAACTCGTACACAGGATTTTGCAAATCAGCCATTTTAAGCCCGTTTTTGGTGCAGGAATTGAATCCAAGTTTCTATCTATCATTTTTGCTTGGTGCACGGGTTCTACCAGAGCATACCTAGATTATTTTATTTGGGTAATTCAAAGGTACCTCTAATTCTTCTGCTATTCTGTTTAATTGAGGTATTATCAATTCAATTGAGGAGATTTTCAGACACAGAACAATTATCATGGAAATTTCACATGCCCGTGGATATTCAGATTCGGTTGAGTAGTCAATCGGTTTTTGGTGTTTCATCACCGTTTTCATATGTAGTCCATGCATATTCGGATTCAGCTGAGCCGTAAGCTGATTTGGTGTTTCAACACCGTTTTAATGACCTGATGGTGGCACCTCTCTGGAGTTTCTTGGTTAGTGAAAGTTTTTGCTCCAATTTTATCTAAGATGAAGAATTGAGTGTCAAAAGGAGGTTGTTATTTTTGCATAGATACTACAACGTTTGATACTGTGGATACAGTATATTTTGGTTGTCGCAGCTCAATATAAGAGGTCTATTGCAGAGTTTGTTTATACTCTGTTGACGGCACATTGTAGGTTCTTTCATCCGGATAGTTTTTCAGGAGCAGTTTATAGTCAGACCATAGAATTCTTTTCTTCGATCGGCAGTTTGAAGTACGTGGTGGCCACACGTGCATGTTGCTCTTTCATGAGCGTTGTTTGCTGAGTTTTGTGTTCCAGGTGGAGCACGTTACAAGATTCTATGAGATGATTTCTTCGCTATACCGTTTTCAGCACCACAGGTGATGATGATGACTTATGTCATTTATGATTGAGCATTTATTTCAGAAGATCAGTTACACAGACTCAGACTTTATTGGGGTTATAAATTGTTGAAGACCCAGATTTATTTGTCTGCTTTGTTGATAGCTGTGTGTTTGGATCTGCTGATATTTGGCTCAATTCTGGCTTCAAGAGAAGCATTTTAATGAGACTGTTCTAGTCTTTTTTTTATGAGTCCCCAGTGACTTTTGGCGCCCGGTATTATTTCTCATTATTGATGGAAGATCATCATTCTTAGTTGTTATTGCAAGAGTACATTCGGCTCAAGATGGAGTTTTATTTGTTTATGATCCGAATTCGAATCAAGTTGGAGTTTGTTGGATTATGATTCTAATTCAGTTTGGGCCCAAGAGACGTCTCGGCCCGTTAGCCTCCCTAGCCATCTCTATAAATACTCTTGTACCACCGTAGAGGGACTTGTGCCAAACTGTGATCCCCTACATCATGTAAACCGCCATCTATAGTGGATCGTTCTGCCGGTTGGCGTCCGTGGTTTTTTCCCCCTCGATTCTTACGGATTTTCCACGTAAATCGTGTGTCTCTCTGTCTCTCGATCTCGCTTATCGCTTACATTAAGCAAGTTCATGATTCTGTACTGAAAAACATGGTTCTACAACGTATTGCGGTTCTGCGGCAAATTTAATGTTACTTTAGATGCTAGGTAAGAAACCATGCACATTACAGAAAAAGCAAAACATAACAAAAAAAACAAGCCATCATCATTGACTCTCACTTAATTGTAGGCTCTTAATTAGTGGGTTTCACCAATAAGAGCAAAAAGTGGATCAAACTAACTTATCTAACAATGGGTTCGAACTAAAATGAAAGGAAACAAAGGATTTCAGCAATACTTATAATGGCGGCATAACCAGTAATTATCAAAGAAAAATTGCTAGAGTGATGAACATCATGAATTTCCATTTGTTCTTTGCAGTTATACTATAGATTAGATTAATGGACTAGCAGATGTTCAAAAGGACAAATTCAAATAAAGGTAAAATATAAAATAAATAAGCAAATGGGCAGTACAGGGCTCTCCACAATGGTACAGGAGTTTCTACAATGGGATGAAAACACAATCATCTATCTCAATAAAATTCAGCATGCAACAAACTTCAAATTCAACTCTAAAATGGTAAATGAGGTTTCCTTAGACACACACATCAAGCTAGTGGCTGCTGCTCTAGGTTATATAAAGAAAATGTTACAAGAAATTTGCAAATAGCCATTGCTAAAAGTTTTTGTATGGCTGTATGGCATTGCAAGCTAGCCAGAGCGCAAGAACAGCTGGACAATTTTGCTAGCATTATTTGATGGACATATCACTAACAACTAGGGTCACTGAAATGTTATTGTTGTACAAAGGTAAATAACCCCTAAACTAATTCAGTGCAAATATAAAAACAACACTCTGTTGGAGAGATGATAACTATGTCGGATCTAGCTCCTTGTATTCTAAGGGAACCATCAAAGTACATTGTCCAATATTCAACTACTTCAGGAGCCGTGGGAGTTTGTACCTCTGTCCACTCGGTGATGAAGTCGGCGAGCACCTGTGATTTGATGGCAGTTCGTGGCTTGAAGATAATTTCAAAAGCTCTAAGTTCCACTTCCTATTTGGCAATTCTCCTAGTGGCCTCCCGATTGTAGAGTATGTCTCCAAACAGAAAGAAAGTAACCACCAAAATTGTATGCCCTTGGAAATAATGTTTGAGCTTACGTGAAGCAATCAGTACATCGTACAATAATTTATGTACTTGTGGGTACCGAATTTTAGATTCACCCAATACCTCGCTAACAAAATAAACTAGACATTGTACCTTTTATATATGTCCATCCTCCTCCCGCTCCATAATGATTCCAGCGCCGACTACATGAGTCGTTGCTGCAATGTAAAGCAAAAGGGGTTCTTCGGGCTTTGGTGAAGCCAATACTGGGGGGGTTGTCAGGAATTTTTTGAGGTCTTCGAAAGCTTGTTGCACCTCCTGAGTCCACTGGAACCTGTCCTGTTTCTTAAAGAGTTTGAAAAATGGCATTCCTCGCTTCCCGAGTGTGATCATGCATCCATTTAGCCTCATGACATCCTTTTGGCTAGTCCGGGGTGCCATCTTTAAGATGGTATTGATTTTTTCTGGGTTAGCCTTGAGACCGCGATGAGACATGATGAAACTGAGTAGCTTTCCTGAAGGGACTCCAAAGACACCCTTCTCAGGATTGAGCTTTATTCTGTAAGTCCTCAAATTCTCGAATGTTTCAGCCAACTCAATGATGAGGTCCTTTTTTACCCGAGTTTTGACCACAATATCATCCATATATGCTTCCACATTGTGTCCCAGTTGAGTGTGTAGACACCGCTGTATGGCATGCTGATATGTTGCGCCAACGTTTTTCAACCTAAAAGGCATTGTGATGTAGCAGAAAGCTCCAAAGAGCGTTATGAATGAAGTCTTGATGCAATCTTCTTCCTTGAGGCTTATCTAATGGTACCCCGAGTAGGCATCTAGGAAACTCAGGAGCTTGTAGCCAGCAGTAGAATCCACCACCTGATCAATGCGAGGCAACCCGAATGGATCTTTGGGGCATGCTTTGTTGAGATCTGTATAGTCCACACACATGCGCCACTTATTGTTCTTCTTGCGAACGAGAACCGGGTTTGGCAACCAATCTGGATGATACACTTCTTTGATAAAGCCAGCGGCCAAAAGTTTTGTGATCTCCTCCCTGATGGCTTCTTTTCTGTCTTGTGTGAACCGTCTGAGCCACTGCTTGATGGGTTTCGCCTTCTCATCAATATTTAAAGTATGCTCGATCACCTCCCTAGGGACACGTGGCATGTCAGAAGATTTCCAAGTGAAGATGTCCTTGTTTTGCTAAAGGAAGGCGACGAGCGCGAGTTCCTATTTAGAATCGAGCCATGTCCTAATCAAGGCTGTATTAGCCGAGTCGGACTGTTCGAGTGGTATTTGCTTTATCCCTTCGTCGGGTTTGATTGTGAGTTTGGCTTGTTTCTTGGTTGGTATTTCTCCCTCGTCTTCCAAGACTGTGGCAGCCACTCGGATTTTCTGCATCTCAGTTGTTGCCTCTTCGGCTTGAATTATCTCGTAGCTTTACTATTCACACATGAAGGATTGTTTTGACAAACAGTGATAACGTCTTTTGGACCTGGCATTTTCATCACCAAGTACGTGTAATGTGGCATGGCCATGAATTTGGCCAAGCCTGGCCTTCACAAGATGGCATGATACGCTGTCTTGAAATCAGCCACTTTGAAGCTTAAATAATTCATTCGGAAATTTTCTTTTGTCCCAAACATGACGGGCAGGGTGATCTTCCCGAGTGGTACTGCCGAGGTCCTGGAGATTACGCCATGGAATGGTGATATGCTCCTCTACATACTATTGTGAGGGATATTCATATCGTCTAAGGTTTTGGAGAAAAGGATGTTGAGCCCGCTCCCTCCGTCGACCAGTACCTTTTTGAGTCTGATACCATGAACGACCGGGTCTAGCACCAAAGGATATTTCCCTGGATACGGAATGTGATCGGGATGATCTATGTGGTCAAATATGATTGGAATCTCAGACCATCTCAGATATTGGGTGTAACCGGCATTACTATGTTGATCTCCCGAGTGGTAAGCTTTTGCTTCCGCTTGGAATCATACGCGGCCGAGCCCCCAAATATGTAGTTGACCTCACGCTCGGTCTCCTAGTAGTTGTTGTTTGCAGGAGGGTCTTGTTTCCTAGCAGGTTCGGCATCGGGCCGGTCCGACTGCTTGCCATGCTCTTTTGCGAACTTTTGTAGGGTGTAGCAATCTTTGGTCGCGTGCCTTCCTTTTGGATGAAAAGGGCATAATGCCTCCATCACTTTATTGTAGTCATCATTGCATGGCGGTCGGGGCCGAGCGCGGTCTGTTGCCACAACCATCTCCTCGCCTTTACGCTTGTGGTCCTTTTGGCTGGATGACTCGGACTAGTCCTTGTTGTCCTTTTGGCGCTGACAGTCTTCTTGTCGCTCAGCTATAGCATCTGAGGCAGTGGCATAGGTGTCAGCCATAGCAAACATCTCCTTCACCGTAGTTGGCAGTTTTCGAGACATCTTTTTGATTAGATTAGGATCAGTGACCCCTCTCTAGAAGGCCACTATGACGACTACATAAGAGACTCCCTGGATTAAGTTTTTCTTCTGAGTGAAGCGTCGGATAAACTCCCAGAGCGACTCTTTCTTCTTACGATGGAATTTATATAAATCCCAAAGAGTTCCAGGCCTCTCGTAAGTGCCCTGGAAGTTTGCGATGAATTGCTCACAAAGCTCTTTCCAGGAATCAATAGAATTCTTCGAAAGTCCCATGAGCCAGGTCTGGGTAGTTGGGGTGAGCATGACTGGAGGATAGTTGGCCATTACATTATAATCACCTCCGGTTGCCTTGATAGTGAGGTCATATACTTGCAACCAAGCCTCTGGATCTCTTTTTCCATCAAACTTGACGATGCCCTTTGGAGTGAAACGTTCAGGCCACACAACTCGATGGAGCCGAGCAGTAAATGCCCGGACCCCATCGATGGACCCATTGTTGTCTCCTAGTGGAGACTATCATGGTGGAGTCTGCACTCGATGATCTTCACTATCTTTTTGTTCTTTGTGGTGATGATGGTTACTGCGACCGCCGTGATTATCACACCAATCATTGCGATGCCCACCACCATGTTGATCGTCGATGCCGAACCGTTCATAGTTTTCATTGAGTCGACATCTTTTATCTTCTTCTCGCTCCTGCCGCCTAGCGTTGATGTCATGGCAGAGGTCGCGACTGATGCTGTGACGTGCGTCACCACTCGGACGGGACTCGGGCCGACTGCTTAACGTCCGACTGGTAGCAGTTTGAGTAACAGTCCGAGCCTAAGTCCCTTGATTGTGCTAAATTGCCGCTGCCATCACCATAGCCCTAACTTGGGCCACGATCGGAGTGGCTGGGCTATCAGCTGCGATTAATGAATCCAGGTTGTCCAATAGTGTCTTGGAAGCGACAATGTTTTGTTGTTGCATGTGAAAGACGTTCTAGTCTCCCATCCTTGTTTGCAAGATATCTTTGTTGACTTCGCAAGCTCTGACTTGTAGAGCCCGCGCGTGTGCTTCTTGATCTTTGCAAAGAGCGCAATTTGCTTTTGCCGCTGGTTCTTCCTCTCGTTGGCGTTGAGAACCACTCGGCTGTTCGGCAATGACGTAGACCCCACAAAATAGGGACAACTCCCCGCGCTGCCCTCTGATCCGGGATCCGAGCCAGAGGATTGGGAAGGAGATGAACTGACTTGTTCACTGCATCTGAGTGGTTCAATCATGCCCACCATGCGAGATTCATCCCTGGCCGTATTATCACTGTGACCAAATCAGAAGTCCGACCTGAGCTAGAGTTCAACCAAGGAACAATTGATCTGTCAGTGCATCACTCGGTGGAAACATGTAGTAGTTTTGTCCAAACCAAAAGGGATATTGGGTTGAAGGTTACCTCTAGGTTGGATCTGATTTGAAGGAGAAAGGTTATCGAGCTTGTCGGCGAGAAAATCCAAACTTCCGAATTGGAAAGTCTAGTTGGAGGCGAAGGTGATGACGACTCCATTGATTGCTGCCATCGAGTTCGCCTAGATTGATCTTGATGCTCCCCTACCTAGAGCACCAACTGTCGACGTTTGTTGTCAGCAATAATAATTATGGGGCTATGTGCTAGATTTGGAACTCGATGGTGACACAAGACACGAGATTTATACAGGTTCGGGCCCTCCGAATCGAGGTAATACCCTACGTCCTGTGTCTGGTGGGTTGTATTGATGATCTGATGAACTTTGTGGTTTTAGGATGATATAGCTATGACCCGATGTGTTATCATGTCTTTTGATGGGGATCTGATCTAGGGTCCCCTGCCCACCTTTATATAGTGAGGGGTAGGGTTACAAGGTAAGAGTCCTAATCGGTTACAAGGTAGGAGTCCTAGTCGGTTACATGACAGAGCTTTCTATCTTTAGCCTGCCTTCCGTGTGGTACAAGTCGGGCCTCCAATCCGGGTGGCACCCATCTTGGGCCTTCTGGTTTGGGCCGTCTCCTTTTGGGTGGTCTCCTTATCTTGTCGTGTAGATACCCAGGGTGTATATTCTCCACAAATAGGAACCCGATCAAATTTAGGTCCTTTTGCAGATTTTCCACACTCTCTAGGAAAGTATCACCTCTAGCTAGAAAACTAGAATGATGCAGAAGCAAAACCTTCTCTTGGACAAACTATCAAAAACCTAGCGGGCGAGAACAAGACTAAGGAGAAACCCTAGGAAATCAACCTATTTCATGCAGATGGGGGCCAGGAAATGAGCCTAGATGGAGTCTTGATGCATCCCTATGCTCAAGCACAAGGTTTGATTCCAAGAATATTCAAACCTTAACTAAACAAAGCTCTCCAAGAAATTCATCTAGAAATTCCCTCAAAAATTCAAAAAATAGAAAAACTCGATTTCTTACCCTTCCTAGGATGACATCAAGTCACCAAATCACAAGCTCATCCTTGGGGAATCATGAATCGAAGAAGGGAATCAAGAAGAGAAGGAAAAATATTAAGAAACTAAAAGGCAAATCAAACCACAAACCTTACCATGAAAGGGGCACTCAAGAGACATAAGGAGGCATGATTTTGGGAAGGATTTGTATTGATTTAATGGAGTTTCTAACATAGCCACTCCTCTCCAAGGATGGCACACAAGAGCTCCAAGAACTTCTCTCGCACACACACAAGGTGGCTGGCTTAGATAAGGCCTAAGTGACACCCACTTAGTCTTATATATTCACCACCTAACACACCCCTAACGGGTCTCAACATGGGCTCACACGCAACCCAAACAAACACCGGGTTTTTACACACATGCACGAATCTCTGAGCAAGCCGAACGTCTCCAACGCTCCCATCACCTCGAAGCCTTCACGCATCATCATCTATGTGTCTGGGGCCTCAAACCTTCCTGTCAAACTTAGCACGCCACAGATCCAAATGGACCTTGGTTTCCCCCAAAAAATTTGAGCACCACCAACCACCTCAACATGGTTCCTTCACCTCGAAGCATCCACCAAGTGGCCCTAAGTGGCTCGAACCTTCTTGCTGACCCTGGTGCACCCTGTATCCCCACCAGGTCGTCTCAGCTCCCAACCAAGACATCGACCGCCACCTGTCAACTGCGAATCAAGAGACAAAACAAACCAACACATTGTGAACCGGCATCAAGCATCACATAGTTGATCCAGGGTTAGTCACAAGATAAATGAAAAAAGATCAAGATTATGAAGATAAAACATCTAACTTATTATATATTATATATAATCAAACATCACATAGTTGATCCAGCTTGCATAGGATCAATTCCAGATGAGAAAGTGGGAGGTTTGGTTTCTGAAAATCATTCCATTTACTTCCCAAACTTTGATTTTCAGGTCCATTTCTCCTGGTTAATATTTCTTGTAGAAGCTTAGTATGGAACTCAGAGGTTTCAGTGCTTCGCTTCTTAATATTAGCCAATATTTGGGCTAAGGTAATTTCAGGGGATTGGTCACTACTACTTGCCATTGAATAAATCAAGAACTGAAAACAAAAAAATAAAATAAGAAGCAGAAAGAAGAATAAAACTGTAAGGAAGAACAATTTCCTTTGGCTTAGGATCTATTGTATTAAGGGTCAAGAATTACTTCCACTTTGGAAAATTGGAAAGTAATCCAAATCTTACAAGACATCACTTTCTATGAAAAATGAAAGTAATATCTTATAGGTTTCCTACAACCTAAAGGGTTATCCTACAAACCACACTAATACAACCTAGTGGGCTGCTGCTTTCTTATAATGAAAATGAAAGCAACAAATGAAATATTCTACACTAGTTATCTAGACCACTACCATGATCTATTCCTCCAGTAAGAGTAGGGGATTCTAGGCTTTCCTGAGTATTACTATAATAAATCTTGTCTCGTCTTCTGATTCTTACCATCATTATAAACTCCTGCGTGTCTGGCTTCATCAAAGGCAAACTCTTCATTTAGGCTTTTATGGAAGAAAAGATCTCTTCTAAGGCTTTGGTTTTCACTCACTAGCCTATTGATTTGATATTGTTATAGGTATACTAAAGGAGCCATTTTTACCATGCAAGGACAATTATACTCATCAGGTTCCCAACCATGGACAGACATACCTTCTCCACCCTAAGAAAAGAAGGTATAAGGAGTAGGTTTAAGCTCTAGGGCACACTCATTAGTAAGAAAAGTTGTAGCTTTCATGTATGCATCTTGTATAGCATCAACTGGTTCATTCCTAGATGTATCAAACAAATAGGGTCCTCTTGAATGTAAACAGGGGATGATAACTAAACCTAAGTAGGTGGAAGGCATGTTTATGGATCTAAGATAATGGACACTAATGATGGGTGGCTCGCTGTAGTGAAGCACTAGCATAATCTCCTTAAGATACATGGCCCAATAACCGAATTATTCGGGAGTGCGATAGATTTTAGCCATTCCTACATAAATAAAAGAATTTAAGAAAGCTCATTTAAATAGAATAGACTTTAATAAATTCCAAATTTCTTAGAGTTTCCTATGAGTTCAAATTTGTAAAACCCTGAAATTTTTATTTCCTATGGTCGTAAGCATGGCTCTGATACCAAATCCGTGGGGGCCCATTAAATTTCAAATACCCAATTGAAATTTAATTCCCCAAAATACAAATTCCAACCAGAATCGATACAAACTGCCATACTTTATTATATATCTATAAAATATAATTCACATAGATGATATTTTACAAACTACAATTCTAAGCTTGCGAGGAGGGAAATAAAATTTACAACAACTACTTTTAGTAATCCAAGCCGAACGATTCCATTTCTTCATCAGTAAAGTAAGAAGTAAAATCTGGAAATGAAATGGGTTATATTCCATTGAATAGTTCCCAATAAAAGGGTAAGTACAAACGAGTAATTAGCAAATTCTCCGTATAAATTTTCAAGTTTATAACTATATGAATTCATTGAAGGATATGGTAAGGTCTTTTAATGTCATGTAATTTTATTTTAAAATTTCTCTCTAATTTTCTTTAATTCAAGTAGAAATATTTAAATCTTATCATCCATATCGCCCAATCCTTACATGAGCTGCTAGTCAGACATATATTTTGAAATTCAATTTGTGAATTTATTTTAAATAGAGAGGCATCACCTATCAGACATAACTTTATATACTAAAAGCAAGGTCCACATGTGAATTTTAGAATCTTACAAGATTTATCCAACTTTACCCATATAAAGATACTGTTATATGGTTTGATGTAATTTATTTCAATTCTATTTACAAAAATTCAAGTTTTCATAGAGGAAATGATTTACAGGACAATCTCTCTAGAGCATCGTCTGGTGTCATTGAGCTTATTACGGACATCTTGCCGCACCTATCCCGATAAGCTTTTTCCTTTTTTCGAATTTGCTCTATGTTTTTATAGAATAGCAACTCTAGGACCTCAGCCTCTCCCCACTGGATATCCTTGAGTGTGCACTCACCAAAATCCCACCCTTGAGTGCCAGGCCCAAACTGACATGTTGCAATTCTATATAGAAAATTTTATCTTCCCACATCATTCCAATTCAATGGATAATTATCCCTCGATAGTTATCCTTTACTTCTCAAATTGAAAGAGGATAATTATAGGCATATTTCTGTGTATCCAAGATTTCTAATAAATTTAGTATAGCTTTTGGGGTTTTGGGTTTCTAAGGTTTGTATTTGGATGTTCCATTTAAAATTTTCTTAACTAGAAAAATAATGAATAACTATTATTAACTTGGAACAGGAGTAAAATATGCTTCAAAGATAGGAGAACTTGCCTTCTTGGTTGTAAGATGGATCAAGGTCTATATTATTGTTATTATTAAAATCTTGATACGATCCTTCAATAATATCCAAATTATTTTCTAAAAGAAGCAATTAAGAGTCGATTAAATGAAGATCCAATGGAAATTGCATAAAATATGATGCATGGAGGATGGATAAGGGTTGGAAGAGAATGGTGATGGACTCTATGATTTTCTTATGAATTTTAAATTTTTAGAAGTTAAATAGGATTTTCTCCGGATAGCAAGAATTTGTATAATTGCATGTGTATGGAAGGTGCAGTGTGGATCAATTGAGCTCTAAAGGTCGGTTCGATAGCATTTCTCATACTAGAATTCTAAGATATAGCCAATTGAGGATTAAAAAGGATTTTGTTTTTGGAATTTTTAAAATTGTTCTTTAAAAGTTATTCTTTTAAGTTTTAAAATTTTTAATTCATGAAAATCAGTGGTAGGAGGGGAATTTAAGAGTTTTGATATTATTTAATTATTATTTAAAGTTTGAAGGAAAATTTTTCATTTTTTTGAATTTGTTTTAATATTGGAAAGTATTTTTGGCATAGTAACTTCTCAAATTTTTTAATTCAAGATTTTATTATAAAAAGTTTAAATCTTATATTTTTAATGAAAAGTTGAAAGAATTTTAGATTTATGAAATTTTTTGTAGAATTTTTGGCATAATTTTGATAGGGTAATTAAATCACAGAATAATTTAGAAAAATGGAAAAAAGGATTAAGGGGTGTGCATAGTGTTGGGGTCGGGGGAGTTTTTACCGGCGAGGTGGCGGTGGTGATTGCCGGCGGGGAGGGGGCTAGGGCAGGTTGCGGTCATGGGAGAAAGCGAGGAGAGGACAAGGGCTTCCTTCTGGTGTCCTCTGTATCGCTTGGGATGGACTGTAGAGGTTCAGCGGCGAGCTCGAGCGGAGGGCTTCCTCGGGCGGTCGGCGGCGGCGAGCTCGAGGGGTTAATCAATGTAATTGAGTTGGGGGTTTGGTTCACGGGAGCTAGTGGGTGGATTTAGTATTTGTGATCCAAGACTGGGATGCTTGGTTTGTGTGGTGGCGTGGTCACCGGAGTTGGGAGAGACGATGGTGGAGGAGGCTCTGTGGTGATGCTCCGGTGAGGTAGAGGGGTGGAGGTGAGGGCTTGGGTTGCTACGATGCCGATAGGGTGCTTATATAGACTCGGGGTGGCTTGGAGAGGTAGGGCAAGGTCGGTTCCTTCGGCAGCGGTGCTGGTGAGGTGGCGGCGAGCTATTGGACGCTGGTGGTGGCCGGATAGGGGTGAGAAGGTGGCGGGTTGGGTCAACGAGGGTGAGATGGTTCGAGAGGGGGCCAAACCGGGGGCAAAGGTTGTTGGTAGCGGCGGATTCAGTGGGCGCCAGCGAGTCCCTACAGCAGAGACGGTGGCATCGAGCTGAGGAAGAAGAACAGTGGGTTTAATCGGTCGAGGCAACGTGGCTCACCATGAACCGTTAGATCTAAATCGAACGGCTTATGTGCTCTTTAGTTTAAATCCACCGGACGGTTTGGTGCAATGGAAAGCATATTTCCTAAAACAGAAAGCATACTTTTCAAAAATGGAATGTTTCCAGAATTAGGTTTAGTTATTTTCAGAAAATAGCTAGAGCTTCAAAAATTCATAGGAAATTATAGCAAGCTTAGAAAAATATGAAATAAATTTCTAAAAATTTAGAAAAATAAGGAGATTCTAAATATAGAATAATATTGGATAGTTTTTCTAATTTTTTTGGGTAAAATTTAGAGAAGGTCTTAGGTGATTAGGGAAAATATTTAAGAGTTAAAGAAGATTGTAAAAATTTAGGGATAAGCTAGGAATGGTTTAAGGGAGATAGTGTATGAATTTAGCAAAATGTTTTATGCAAATATAGCAATATTACGGTATGTGACACTATCCAGTTGGGTACCGGTTGAAATGCTACTCCCTCCGGTTCCATAATTCCTTTCATTTTAGACATTGACACAGTCGCCAAAGTGTAACTTTGACCACTAAAAGCTATTACAATTTATTTGTAAAATGCACCAAATATATAATATTATGAAAGATTTTTTCGAGACAAATCTATCTATATGGTTTTCATGTGTCCAATCTAAATAGTTCAAAAGATTTTATAGACAAAGTTTTAAAACTTTGACTTAGGACATGTCTAAAACGACAGGAATTATGGAATCATAGGGAGTATACTGTTCTCTAACTACGTGCTAATTAATAAGGGAGGGACTACTATGCAGGCAACTGCAAAAAAGAAAAGTCATAGTTGATTTTTGAGCCGTTGGATCAAAATCCAATGGCTCAGATTCGGCCTACATCTGCTCCTCCCTCCAATTCTATAACTCCTATCATTTTAGACTTGTTCTAAGTCAAAGTTTTAAAACTTTATAAAAACCTTTAAAACTATTTAGATTGGGTACATAAAAACTATATAGATAGATTTGTCTGAAAAAGATCTTTCGTAATATTATATATTTGGTTCATTTTACAAATAAATCATAATAGTTTTTAGTGATCAAAGTTACATATTGAAGACCGTGCCAATGTCCAAAACGACTGAAATTATGAAATTGGAGGGAGTACTTCTTCTCCTCTCCTCCCCTTCGCCCGCCATGATCCCTTTCCCATGATCCGATCGAATCACGTCGCCGCCACTCCGCACACCTCCACCTCCATCCCCGCTGCCTTCGGCCACTGCCCACGGCCAGCAGAGACCTCACCGCCTTCACCCACTGCACGTGGCCAACTGTGACCTTGCCGCTCCATCCACCATGCACCCCGCCCATGCTAAGCTCCTTCACCAGCGCCGACCGCCTTTGAGTACCCCCATAGCTCCGGCGCTGTCGTCGGTGCTTCATTGTCCCCACCACGAATCCCTACCAACCACTGGTCCACCGCCACCCAAGCATCCCTCTAAGCCCGGGGAACACTAGGGGACTCCGAACCCCCCAAACCCTAACCCAAAGCTCATGGCGGTGGGGGCGGCCAGAGATGGAGAAGACGGCGGTGCGGCGTGGCCAGAGGTGGAGAAGAAGGAGAAGCCAGGTAACCCTAAATCGATTGGAAAAACTTATCAAATCTTTTATAAAAAAGGATTGACTGCACAAATTTGGATTTTGTGGTCGCCTGCAAAATAGCAAAATAAAATTAATAGTTATCCATGCAAGTCAAAAGGGTAACAAATAATCCCGATCCTCATGTCAAGGTGTTTGTGGACAAGCACCATAGCAAAATTCCGCATACATAATACATATAATTAATTATTAACCATGCGCGTCAAAAAGTGTAGCGAATAATCCCGATGCCCATGTTAAGGTGTTTGTGGACATATTAGGCATTTTCCAAGGAAAGAAAAACAAGCATAACTTGCCACCCTTATCTATCTAAAAAGGATCTTAGGGCCTAGAAGGGGGGTTGAATAGGCCTATGTGTTCAACTTTTAGTTCTTTTTGAATTTTTAGTTTTTCTAAGATAGAACAGAAGTGAAAAACTAACTTGAGCTATTTAGAACAAGAACACAAGGCGCACAACAAACATAAATGCATGAAAATAAAGATACAAGGAGCAAGAGAGTACAAGCCTAATTTTTTACCGATGTTCGGTTAAGGATTTCCCTTAACCTACTTCCCATTGAGGCACTGTTCACGAAGAGTAGTCTAGCCTCAGCTCTTTGCCCACTGAAGGATCAAGCTTCTCCACTAGTGGTAGCCATTTCCACTTCGGTGAGGTTGGCTCTAAACCTCACACAAACTTGCACTTGGGTCTTCCACAATCTCCTTGGAAGCTCACCAAAGCCAGAACAATCCACCAAGCTATCTAGGTGCTTGTTAGGCACCAAGAGTTACAAGCACTAGCACTAAAACCCAAATCAAGCTTAAATCTTCAAAATGATGCACATAAGTTCCTAGGTGAGTGGACACACCATGTAAAGGACCTAGAAACCTAGCTTGGGCACTCTACTATCTCCCTACGAACTCAGGTATGCAATTAGGCTGAAAAACATAAACGGCTAGCCTCAACAACCCACTTATATAGCTGCCAAAAGTAGAATATAGTCGTTGGAAAAAAGGCTGTCAAAAGTGCACCACACATAGACACTGTCCATTGGGACACGGACACTATCCGTCTAAGGCACACGGCCACTCAGGGGCCACACACGGACAGTGACACGGCCACTGGTCGTGCCACACACACCCAAGGCCTAAGACACACAAGGACACTATCCGTGTGACACGGACACTGTCCGTGTCCCACATATGGACAGGCCACAACCAAGCCGTGACCCCCTCACGGACAGGCCCAAGGAACATAGCCACTGGTCGTGGTACACAGCCAAAAGCACAAAAACACCCACACGGACACAGGCTATGGCACACGGCCACAGACCGTGTCCTACACACAGACAAGCTACTTGACTCACACAGCCAGGTCGTGTGACTGACACGGCCATAGCCTAGGTCACACGGACACTGTCCATGACCCACGGCCACTATCCGTGTCTACCACACAGACAGGGTACAAACACAGACCCCTAACACTACACGGACACTGTCCGTGGCCCACGGCCTCTAGACACAACATGTCCGTGTAGACACAGACACAGACTCTAAGACTCCTAAAGCCCTACACTTAGCCTACAGAAGATTTCTGACTTAGGGCAATGAATCTTAGTGTGCATCACGAAAGATTTTTGAATGATTTGATAGATAGTACTGGGACCCCTCTTGATAGTACAACTAAAGCTAAAAATAAGGCCTTAAGTAATGATGTTTGGCTCTCAACTCCTCTTGCCAAAACATCCTAAAAATAAAATCTTAGCCATGTTGAATCAATCTTCATCTTGCTTCAGCTCTATCTTGAGGAAACCCTAGGGTTCCAAGAATAAACCATGAAGTACCCTATTAAATCTTGATGCCAAGTATATCTTTGAGTGGCATATTTGTCTTTGACTTGAAGATAGCTTGCTCATCATCAACCAAAATCCACCTAAGATCTTGATTGCATTTTCTCCAATACCAATTTGGGTTCATAGATCTTACAATCTCCCCCTTTTTGTTTGCATGATGACAACACAAGGAGAGTCTAGGTGCTTACCCACCATAGCTCTCACACATTTCAGATAAAGGTAAATACTGAATATAAACACACTGAAATGGTACTGGATAACTGAAATAAAGATGTATTACAAGATAAATAAGGTTCATTACAATGCATAGAACAATAAAACACAGATCCAGATAAAAACAACTCAAACACAAGAGCACAGCTCTCACAACTAAGACTCTAAGCCTACTTCTATACTTAGACTCTCCTGAACTACTCCCCCTTTACCATCAAGCAGCCAAAAGGGTTGAGCTGGCTCAATCCTCATCTTCCAAGAATGCATTGTCCATCTGATAGAGGTATCTTTCATCATGTTCTTCATCATTCTTGTAGGCTGAAGATATAGGAGGAGGTTGTGGAGGAGGCACCCATCTATCTGACTCAGCTACTGCTGTACTTGTGCTCTGCTCCTCCAGCTTGTTCTTGGTGAACCTTTTCATGAACCAATTCTTCAGCCCTTTGGCTTTATGCTTCATTGGAGCAGTGGGAGCTTCATAGAAGCTTACAGATCTCTGCTGCCTCCAATTTTGAAGATCTACCTCTTGGCCATCTAGGGACTTTGTAAGTGTGTCACCTAGAGCATTGACTTGCTTAGTCAGCCTTGAGATTGTCTCCTCTTGGGCAAGGAACCTCTGTTGATACTCATCTTTCTGCTAGATTAGGGTCTCCTGCAGGTGATCTTGCCAAGTGGTAAGTCTTCTATGAAATTCATCCTGAGCTGTGAATGAGTCCATCAGCTTAGTCCTTAAGCTCCTTACTTGATGCTCATTTTTTCTCATGGAATATTGAGCATTCATTATTCTCAGAAACTCTCTGTCATGAGATTCTAAGGATGCCTTCATATCCAGCTGAGCAGCACAAATCTGAGCATATTTGGTGTCATTTCCTCCTAAAGCATGATAAAACATGTCATTTTGCTTCTTAAACATCTCTTGCTGTGCATCTAAGTATGCCTTCCACTCAGGGAACTCAAAGGGGTTTATTGGGTTGGCAATGGAATGTCTTGCAGGCACTTGAGAGCCACCTACCTCATGATCATTCTTGGTAGGCTGATAATCCATTTGCTGTCCTTGAGGAGTTTGTTCCAAGTAGTATCCTTCTTCATATCCTCCCTGATTATAGTCTCCTTGACCAAAAACTTGATCATATTGTTGATACTGTGGGGTTGGAGACAGTCTTGAAAAATGTAGAGGTGACCCCTCATATCTTGTTGCAGCTGTCCTTTAAGGAGGTGTGTACTCCCTTCCATAGGGCACACATGGGACAGGTTTTCCCCAAGGTGACCAAACAGGTTCTTTTATATCCTCCTGAGCTTGTTCTCCCCAAGGAGACCATGTGGGTACCCCAAGATGTTGTTATGCAGTATATCCTTGCGTATCAGCTTGAGCAGGCTCATCTATGTCCATCCTGGCTCCCCCTTGATCCAAGGGCTCTTCTTCTTGAGCTTGAGGTGTAGCAACATCAAATTGAAATTCTTCAAGCTTGGGTACAACATAGAAGTTGCTTGCTTCATTGTAATTTCTCCTCATGAAGCTAATGGGGACTACATCTGTGTCCCTCAGAAGTGTTCCAATGAAAGGGGCTAAACGAAGTTTCCTTGTAATATCCCTTCCAATAGCTTCTTGCATCTCCCCTATAAGAAAGTCCACTATGTTAATCTGTCTCTCTTGGAGAAGATAGTAGAGCATCCATACTTGGGTAGGGGTTAGGGAATCTCTGTTCCCTTCTATGACCAACAGGGTGTATTGCAGTATGTTATTGACTGCTTTGGCCCTTGGGGTGAGGAACTTGGTCTTCTTTATATCAAAAGCTGCCACATTGACATCTTCAAACTGGTGTTCCACTATATGCTAGGCAGGCCTCACTTCCTTGGACCACCTATCATCTGAATAGGCTTTGTCATGGATCCTTATACCACCATTTTGGAGTTCTAAGCTGTTTGCTATTGTGGTGGCTGTGAGGTTATGAGTTTCCTCCATCATATACACACCACATGCTGTCTGTCATCACTAATTAGCAGGGTTGAGTAGAACTCTAGAATGTTTTCCTCATTCCACCTATGCTCCCCTGCTATTAGATTTACTAGCCCAGGGGTAGCATCAAAGCATCTCTTTATATTTAGTGGAATCCTTGACCAATCCATCCTTCTGTGAGCTCTAAGAGGGCTGTCCATCTGTGAGAATGTGAAATAGATGTCTCTCTGTAGGTAGGTTAAGAATCTCTTATCTTCCACTTCAGAATCACCTGGGAACCAATATATGTAGTCAAGGAACCTCTTTTTCCTCAGCTTGATTTCTTTTAGGCCTTTGAGATTCTCAGGTATTCTGCCACTGAAATGCAGGCCTCCTTGTCCAAGAATCTTGGATTTGCCCTATTTCTTGGCATCTGTTTGCTCAGGTCCACATTGGCCAAAGCAACTGAGGAGTCATCTTCTGTGTGGCTGTCCATCCTAGACAGCTTATAAGTCTCATCATCTTCATCCTCATCTTCAGAGGATAAAGTTACAACAGCTTTGCCCTTGCCTTTATGTTGAGATACTTGCACAGATCCTTGTTCCTCAATCTCTTCTTCCTCCTCTTCCTCTTCATCCACAGAAGAGGTTTGGATGAACTTGCTATGACCTTTCATTCTTGGATCATGCAGTCTTTTCCTTGCCAATTCCTTGGTCCTGCCCTTAGGTGCCATGCTGTCCTTGAACACTTGTTCTCCCCTTGGCACAGACTATTGAGGGTCATTGGTGCCTCCAATGTTTAGGGCACTAGCAGCCTTCTTCAAGATACTTCTCTTTTAGCCCAATTTCTCAATGACCTTTCCTCCAAACCTCTTGGGAGGAGACATAAGTGCTTCAAATCAGAATGCTTGATCAGAAAACACAAAAGCATAGTCTCTGTTCACAAGAACTGACCAGACCAGATTTGAAACAAAAAGAGAGAGCCACTCTAGGTTTAGCCTAAATTCCTAGAGTTTTAGAATGATAAAGGAGAGAAAGCACAGAAGTGTAATAAGGAAGAATTAGGGATCAAAGATGTAGGATTTACCAAGAGAATCAAGGATTCCTCCTTGGTTTCGCAAGAGCACCACTACATAAGAACACACGGAGTTGGGGACTTGTGAGTGGTGAAAGTGGGGAAGGTGGGAGAGAGAGAGAGACAGACAAGGCAGTAGATAAGGTGTGATGGACACGTGGACGGTTGAGATTAAAGAGACAAAGGTGTAACAGCCAGATTTAGAGCATGGGAAACCGGCTAAAAACGGTTGGACGAATTTATTGCGTCCATAGAGGGAATCCTATGCCGACACAGACACTGTCCGTGTCCACTACATGGATACTATCCATGTGACACAGCTAGGTCCGTGTGCAAGCACACCTAACTGAGTCCACCACGGCCAGTGTCTGTGTATCAGACATGGCTAGTCCGTGTCACAGACAGAGGTGTCTGTGACCATGAAGCCCATGGCTTTAGCCTACATGGCCAGTGTCCGTGACACAAGACCAGTGTCTGTGAGGACACAGAGCCTTGTGATCACAGGGCACACAACCAGTGCCTGTGAGGACACGGCCTGTGACCATGTCAAGGTACATCCAAGTGCTTCACAAACATCTTTAAGAGGGATGAGGTAATTTTAGTAATCATATGATATTGAGACCCTCTAAAGGTTTGGATACACCCTTTCACAGTTCAATTTCTAGAAAAGATCAAACAAAAAACAATTGGACTTGATTGGATTAGAGATTTTGAAAATACTTAGAGATATCCTTCATTGAAATTTTGGAAAAGATTTTCAAACACAATTCAGAACCAAGGGTAGGATTTAGATCCTAGAAATGTATGGATCCATTACATACCATGAGGGGTGAAAGAGTTCATCCTCTAGTATCATAGATCCAATGGCATGAATACCTCAAATAATTTTGATTTAGTTTTGATATGAAAGTAATTTTGTGAAGTTCTTTTACTCAACACCTTTCGGAAGTCTAAAACATTAAGTTGACACATTCCAAAGACATTTTGATCCATAGAGAAGATTTAGGTATAATGCAAGGATTTTGAAATTGTTTTAACACCTTTTTATAATAGAGCCATGAACTTGATATATCAATACCTAGGGATAGAGCTAGAATATATAGCATGATATTTAACTCCCCCTAAAGATGACACTAAAACAAAATGCAAATACAAGGGACAAACTGAATGCTAAGCACAATTAGAACCATCAATCACATTAAGTTCGTTACTTAGCTTATTGAACCTTGCTTCATCAAGAGGTTTAGTAAATATAGCAGCTAATTGGTCCTCAGTTCTTACATGGCTAAGTACAATGTCACCTTTCTCCACATGATCCCTAAGAAAGTGGTGTCTAATGTCATGTGCTTAGTCCTAGAGTGTTGGACTGGATTAGTTGCTATCTTTACAACACTTTCATTGTCACAAAGTAACAGTACACTATCAAATTTTATTTCATAGTCTAAGAAGGTTTGTTTCATGTATAGCAATTGGGCACAAGCACTACCAGCAGCTATATACTCAGCTTCTGCAGTGGATAGGGCTACTGAATTTTGTTTCTTGGAAGCCCAAGATACAAGAGACCTACCAAGCAATTGGCACCCTCCAGAGGTGCTCTTTCTATCAATTTTGCACCCAGCATAATCTGAATCTGAGTACCCAATTAATTCAAAAGAAGCACCCTTAGGATACCACAAACTAATGCTAGGAGTATATTTCAGGTATCTAAGAATCCTTTTAATAGTAGTTTGGTGAATTTCAGTAGGTTTAGCTTGAAATCTAGCACACATATATACACTGAACATTATATTAGGTTTAGAGGCAGTTAAGTACCATAAGGAACCAATTATAGACCCGTAGAGCTTTTGTTCAATAGGTTTACCTTCCTTGTTTAGGTCAACATGGCCATTGGCAGTCATAGGAGTTCCAATTGGCTTGCAATCCTCCATCTTGAATCTTTTTAGCAAGTTCTTCACATATTTCTCTTGGGAAATGAATGTCCCTTGTTTGAATTGCTTGATTTGAAATCCTAAGAAGAAATTCAGCTCACCAAGCATTGACATTTCAAATTCCCTAGACATCATTTCACCAAATTCTTTGCAAAGAGACATATTAGTGCATCCAAAAATTATCATTAACATAAATTTGGTATATGAAGAGATCATCATTTATGGTCTTAATGAATAGAGTTGGATCAACACTACCAGTTTTAAAGTCTTTAGCAATGAGAAAGTCCCTTAGCCTCTCATACAATGCCTTAGGGGCCTGTTTGAGTCCATAGAGAGCCTTGGACAGCTTGTACACATGACTTGGCTTCATGGGATCTTCAAAACCTGGTGGTTGTTCTATAAAAACTAGCTCATTAATATATCCATTCAAAAATACACTTTTCACACCCATTTGGAATAATATGATGTCAAAATGACAAGCAAATGCAAGCAACAATCTTATAGTCTCAAGCCTAACTACTGGAGCATAGGTTTCACCATGATCAAACCCCTCAATTTGGATAAAACCTTGTGCAACCAGCCTAGCCTTGTTTCTTACCACAGTACTATGCTCATCTTGCTTGTTTTTGAACACCCATTTAGTTTCAATGACACTGTAGCCTTATGGTCTTTCCATCAATTCCCACACTTTGTTTCTCTTGAAATTGTTGAGCTCCTCATGCATTGCATTGATCCAATTTGGGTCTTGGAAAACATCATCTATGCTGCTGGGTTCCATAAGAGAGACAAAAGAGTAATGTTCACAATAATTAGCAAATCTAGATCTGGTTTGGATACCCTTACTAGGATCACCAATGATCTGATCCTTAGGATGGATCTTGGCAATTGTATGATGGGTCCTAGTGAGGTCTTGTGGTTGCCTCAAGATGCCTTGATCATCCTCTTGCTGCTCTTGAGGTGTAGCTTGTGGAAGAGGTGCTGTAGATGAAGGTTCCATGGTTTCTTCAATCTTTTCATCCTTGCTGTCCTTAATTGGTTTGACTTCACCAATATTCAAATTCTTGAGGGCATTTCTCAATATGTCTTCACCTGCATCACTAACACTCTCAAGATCCTCTTAGAATCCTTGAGTCTCATCAAATTTCATATTATAGGTCTCCTCTACTAAACCAGTAGTATTATTGAAAACTCTATATGTCTTAGAGTTAGATGAATAGCCCAGCAAGAAACCTATGTCACAACTACTCTAAAATTTACCAAGGTGTGTCCTCTTCTTGTAGATGTAGACCTTACAGCCAAATACTCTAAAATAGGATATATTGGGTCTTCTACCTATAAGCAGCTCATATGATGTTTTATTGAGAAGTTTATAGAGATATAACCTGTTTATAGCATGACAAGCTGTGTTGATTGTCTCAGCCCAAAATATGTTTTGGGTGTTGTACTCATTCAGCATTGTCCTTGCCATCTCTATCAAGGTCATTGTGGACATAATGGGCCCCGGGTCCCCACAGAGAGGAAATCAACCAGGCCTCCCAATGGGCCGGATCGCGCCAAGCATCCAGAAGGAGGGCCTCCCACGGAGCGGCCCAACTTGCCACGCAAGACAAGCGTCCGGGTTCCAAAACAGCCACCCGGATATCAAGGATTAGATAAAGCCTTCCAAATTATAACATACCATATCCCCAAGTCGGCCAGGGTTAGGACTTGTCAACCTGCCCCCCTCCTCTATATAAAGGGCGGCAGGAACCCCTGGTCGTAGGTTAGAAGCTTAAGTTAGCAGCTTGAGAGAGACGCGAGACTTTCTCACCACCATCATACACGATCATCGTGATCTATCTGTTCACGACGATCGTCCACCATAATACAATCCACGAACACAGGAGTAGGGTATTACCTCCACCGCAGAGGGCCCGAACCTGTCTAATCTGATTTCCTGTGTTACCTTCAAGATTGTTCAATAGCGCGCATAAGCCCCCTAGATCATCATCTATCATTGCCGACGCCACCCCCCTCTCAGGCCGGGTCAGGAATCGTCGACAGTCATATTCTTCCTTCCCACCACTTTATTTTGCTCAGGGGTATATGTAGCTAAAAGTTGATGCTTTATCCCTAGCTCATCACAATAAATCTCAATAGAGGTGTTAATAAACTCTTTTCCAATATCACTCCTAATACCTTTGATTGTAACCTCAAATTCATTTTATGCATGTTTTGCAAACTTTTTGAAAATTCCTCCAGCTATAGCTTTGTTTTAAAGAAAGAAAACCCATGTAAATCAGAAAAAATCATCTACAACTACCATGCAATAAGAATTTCCTCCTAAGTTCTCATAGTTAGTTGGGACAAACATATCCATATGTAAGAACTCTAAAGTCCTAAAGGTAGACATCACACTTTTGGATGGATGAGAGTTCGCAACTTGCTTGCCCATTTAACAAGCACTACAAAGTCTCGTCTTCTCAAATTTCACATCCTTCAATCCCACCACTAAGTCATTTTTAAAAAGTTTTTTAAGATTGGACATACCTACATGCCCTAACCTCCTATGCCAAAGCCCACCAAGAGATATCTTGGCAACAAGGCAGATTGATATGCATGATTGGTTTGATAAAAAATCAACTACATAAAGATTTCGATGTCTAAAACCTTTGAAAACAGTTTTGTCATTTTTGGGGTCATGAAAAACAACATCATTTCCGGTAAATATGTATGTAAAACCAAGGTCACAAAGCTTGCTAATAGAGAACAAATTGAAATTGAGTGAATGAACAAGTAGTACATTAGAAATGAAGTATTCTTGTGAGATTGGAATTGTACCATGACCTTTTACCTTTTCTTTGCTATTATCTCCAAAGGTAATCTCATATGAGGGATCATCCTCTTTTATTAGTATAGTGAACAATCGAGCATCCCCGGTTATATGTTGAGTGCATCCACCGTCCAACATCCAATGCCGGCCTCCAACTCGATAGTTCACCTACAAGCACAATTTTATTTTTGGGACTTAGGTACCCAAGCTTGCTTGGGTCCTGAGGTGTTAGACAGAACTGATTTAGGTACCCAAATAGCACTTTTTCTCTTATGTTTCATTATAGGGGAACCAACAAACTTAGCCAACATTTTACCATCTCTCTTAATAAGCATGTATTCACTATCAATGATTTTTTGCCTATTAGAAACAACATGTGAACTTTTGACAAATGGACATGCAATCACCTTCTGATCTTTAGCAAAGCATATATAACAGCAAGAACCCTCCTTGACAAATAAATTATTGGACTTACCCCAGCCTCCTTTAGGTAAATTCCTAGAGTTATAACCCAAACCATGCTTACCCAAAGTGTTTCTTTGCTTCATAAGAATTATGTCAAGGGTGGAACTACCAATATTAAATTTAGATATGCCTTTGTGAAGATATGCTATTTTACCTTTCAGATCAAGATTCTTCTTTATTAATTCACTAGCACACATAGCCATCCCACAATTATTAGTTTGATTGCAGCTAGCATTAGTTACAGCACTAGGGATTTTATCTTTGAATGTAGGGGATCACAAGATATGCTATATGATCCTTCAATAGTGTCAATTAAATTGCATTCAACCCCTACATCAATTCTAGTGATGGAGCAATCATCTTGATCAATATCACAAGCAATAGACATATCATGCATAACAGCAGTAGGAGAATTGCATAAATCAACATACTCAACAAGTAAATAGCAATCAACTCCTACATCATGTTTTTTTTCAAGATTATATCATTTTGTTGATCAATCAGCCCAACATAATCAGATTTGAGTTGGTCATAATTATCAAGAAGAATTTCAAACTCATTTGGCATAGAAACATAAATCTTTTTTAGAGTCATAAATTTACTTGCTTCTTTAGTTAAGGCATTGTTCAAATCCTGAACCATTTCAACCAATTTAGAATAAGAAGGGTTGTCTTTGTTTTTGATTACCTTGTCACCTTTGCCATGAGGCAAAATGAAGGAAGTTGAGGTGGAAAGCACTCTTCAACAGCAAGACCAGCAAGCCCTTCACCCTCATCTTCACTTTCAGATGAGGAGGAATCAGTGGCTTCCTCATCAGTGACCCACTCACTAATGAAGGCCCTGTCCTTCCCTTTCTTGACTCTGAATTTCTTGGAAAATTTTTTATTTTTCTTGTCTTTCTTGTCCTCCTCCTCATCACTGTACTGAGCTTTCTTCTTATCCTTCTTCTTTTTCTTATTACAATTGTAGGCCATATGCCCCTTTCCTTTTTGTACTGACCTGAAAAGAATCTGTTCTTTGCTTGAATGCCAAGCTTCTTCATGAGTGTCTTGGATCTTCTCATGATCAAGGCAAGCTCCAGGGCATCTCCCTCAAGAGAATCAACTTCATTATCACTTGAATCAGTCTCTTCAGCTGCAATCTTCTCTTTAGTTTTGAGAGCTATGTTCTTCTTGATAGGAGGGTCATCACACTCTTGGAGCCTCAGCTCATGTGTTGTAAGCCTTGAGAGCAGTGCTGTAGGAGTGAGATTTCTGATCTCCCTGCTGTTGTGAAGGTATGTCACAAGGGAATGGTACTCAGTTGGGAGTATCTTCACAATTTTCCTACACACTTCCAAATCAGTTAGTGCCAAACCAGCTCTTTTGAGCTCATTTACAATGGGATTCAGTCTAGTAAATATGGCATTAGCACTTTCATTAGGCTGCATCTTAAAATGGTCAAATTGGCCCTTAATGACATAGTTCTTTTCCTCAAGCACATCAGCATTTTTCTCATGAATGTCCTTAAGGGTATTCTAGATTTCATGAGCTGTATCAAGATTGCTAACCCTATGAAATACATTCATGAACAAACTAGACAACAGAGCATTTTTAGCTTGAAAGTTATATTGCCTTTGTTTGATTTCAATTTCAGTGAGAGCAATAGGATCTTTAGGTCCTGGATAACTAGCAAGACATGCTACCCAAACATCATAGATAAGAGCCTCAAGGTAACATTGCATCCTAACTTTCCAATATGTAAACTTTGTGCCATCAAAGATAGGTGCTTTGCCTATGGTGACCTTACCCCCTTCAGCAGCCATCTCTCAAGCTGTGAAGCTTAGAACAAAAGAGTCTTGCTCTGATACCACCTGAAAAGGATCTTAAGGCCTAGAAGGGGGGGTTGAATAGGTCTATGTGTTCAAATTTTAGTTCTTTTTGAGTTTTTATTTTTCTAAGATAGAACAGAAATGAAAGACTAACTTGAGCAATTCAGAACAAGAACACAAGGTGCATAAAAAACATAAATGCATGAAAGTAAATATACAAGGAGCAAGAGAGTGCAAGCCAGATTTTTTTACCGAGGTTCGGTTAAGGATCTCCCTTAACCTACTCCCCATTGAGATACTGTTCATGAAGAGCAGTCCAGCCTCAGCTCTTTGCCCACTGAAGGCTCAAACTTCTCCACTAGTGGTAGGCATTTCCACTCCGGTGAGGTTGGCTCCAAACCTCTCACAAACTTGTACTTGGGTCTTCCACAATCTCCTTGGAAGCACACCAAGGCCAGAACAATCCACCAAGCTGTCTAGGTGCTTGTTAGGTACTAAGAGTAACAAGCACCAGCACTAAAACCCAAATCAAGCTCAAATCTCCAAAATGATGCACACAAGTTTCTAGGTGAGTGGACACACAATGGAAAGGACCTAAGAATCTGGCTTGGGCACTCTACTGTCTCCCTACAAACTCAGCTATGCAATTAGGCTCAAAAACTTAAATGGCTAGCCTCAACAACCCACTTATATAGCTTCCAAAAGCAGAATATAGCCGTTGGAAGAAAGACTGTCAAAAGTGCACAACACACGAACACTGCCCATGGGGACACGGACACTGACAGTGACATGGCCATTGGCTGTGCCACACACATCCAATGCCTAAGACACACACGAACACTGTCCGTGTCCCCCACACGGACAGGCCATGGCCAGGCCGTGACCCCCTCACGGACAGACCCAAGGCACACAGCCACTGGCCGTGCCACACGGCCACTGACCATGGCACACAACCAAAAGCACAAAGACACCCACACGGACACAGGCCGTGGCACATGGTCACAAGCCGTGTCCCACACACAGACAGGCTACCTGACTAACACGGCCAAACCGTGTGACTAACACGGCCACAGTCTGGGTCACACGGACACTGTCCGTGACCCACGGCCACTGTCCGTGTGTACCACACAGATAGGGCACGGACACAGACCCTAACACTACACGAACACTGTCCACGGCCCACGGTCTCTAGATACAACATGTCCGTGTAGACACAGACACAAACTCTAAGACTCCTAAAGGCCTACACTTAGGCTACACAAGATTTCTAACTTAGGGCTATGGATCTTAGTGTGCATCACAAAAGATTTTTGAATGATTTGAGAGATAGTACTGGGACCCCTCTTGATAGTACAACTAAAACTAAAAATAAGGCCTTAAGTAATGATGTTTGGCTCTCAACTTCTCTTGCCAAAACATTCTAAAAATAAAACCTTAGCCTTGTTTAATCAATCTTCATCTTGCTTCAGCTCTATCTTGAGAAAGTCCTAGGGTTCAAGAATAAACCATGAAGTACCCCATTAAATCTTGATGCCAAATATATCTTTGAGTGACATATTAGTCTTTGTCTTGGAGATAGCTTACTCATCATCAACCAAAATCCACCTAAAATCTTGATTACATTTTCTCCAATACCAATTTGGGTTCATAGATATTACACTATCAAAAATACAAGGTAATACAATTTTATTCCCCAAGATACAAATACAATGACATAAGACAACACCATGACTAATCTCCTTTTTAGCTCCAGAAAAGTCCATGCCCCTATAACCCAATCAGAATACTGCCCAATCTGGCATTTATTTCACCATTTTAAAGAATGTCCATGTTTTATACTCAAGGTACAGACTATAAATAGAAACATATCCTCATCATCATTGCGTCTCATTGTTTTTCTTTGAGAATTTCTTGTAGAATTGGAGGAAGCTGCCATCTGAAAAGTATGCCAAATCTGTATTGTACATCATCCCTTGGATCTCTTCATTTTTACAATGAATTCATCATCATCGTCACTGTAATCAACTCTTTTCTTTGCCTTTGAATCCACAGTGTTTGACGTGATCGGTTTCTTCGCACTTTCAGGTTTATCTTTCTTTGCCCTAGACTTAATTGGAGTCCCCGATCGTATCTGCTGCTGCCGCTTTTGCTTTCTGTCGTATGCTTTCTTTGCTCTGTCCGGAGATAACAACCCATGCTCCATTAACCTGTTCATTTATTTTGCATGAGACGTAATGAGAGATAACTTGGTCTAGATTGTAGGGCATTAAGATGTAATCACGAGTTTCATTGAGAAACACTTCAAAATCTGTTAAACTGGATCATACGTTGAGAAGCAATCTTGCAGCCTTGCATTATCGCTTAGTGGATATTGATAGCCTGATATACAAATCATACATGCAGTCCCTACTCCACAGTAAATCCCCATTCTTTTGGATGGAGAGAGAGAGAGAGAGAGAGAGAGAGAGAGAGAGAGAGAACAGAATAACTAGCATCTGTTGGCTGTCAATGCTTACTTTTAGTATGAAGAAAATGTAATGAGCTTTCTTCCCTACTTTTAGAGATGAGAGGAGGGTAAGATGTTACACTTCATGTGCTGTTGTAGGGATCCTTCTTCTTTTCTTTGGGAACCATTCTATCTAAATTAATATGAACCAGTTAATTTCCTTGCACCTCTCCTATCGACAAACCTGTTCTTTACTTTTCTTCCACCTTATTTACATTGCAGTTCAAATGGCTCTTCCACCTTATTTACATTGCTGTTCAAATGGCAACAATATGTGTTCATTCAAATAACTGTTTGTCACAAAAAAGGATTGGTTTTGGACTTATTTAGGGCATGTTAGGCTATTTACCTTTTAAACCTATACTAATGTGTTAAGTCCTGTAGTAAGTACATTCAATTTCCTGTACTGTTCCTTGTACAAGAAAAGGTGTGTTGCAATTTGCAACCATATCTGTTATTATTTATTGTCCTTGTTACCTAAACATGATGCCTGAATTTGTGTTAACATGAAGGAAATATTGTTTAGAATGCTAAGAGTTAAGTTGAATACCATGGTCAGCTGTTATGAGCTCAGCCTACTATTCCTAGCATAATCGTCTGAATACAACCTATCATGACATTATATGTTACCATGCCTCCTCCATAAAAAATAAGAGACATGATTTTGCATTTAGAAATGAAACGAGGTGCATAACAAGAAAAACAATAACCATCTACCCAGCCATGTAGCAGGCTAGCAGCAGAACAGTAGGCTTTAAAAGTGCTAATCAAGCTGAGGATGGAATCTAGCTGTGAGATGTTGGCCATGAAAATGGAAAGAAGTGACCAGAATTCAGCCATCTCGCTGGAGGGTATCTGCTTGGACAGTGATTCATAGAATATCCTGAGAGGCTCTCTCTGCCGCAGATGAATCGAAAGGAAATCAGACAAGATAGCAGCAGGTTGATTCACAGTTAGGAAGTGATGAATCAATCAAACTGATGCGTGGCGCGAAAACCTCCTCAGGGGGATCAAATTTCTGGCCGGGCAAGGAGAAGGAGTAGACCTTCTTCACCGCCTTGCCTCTGGTGGGCTTGGCCCTGGACGAGCTTGAGCTTGAGCTTGCTCGGGAGGATTTTCCTTTAGACTGCACAAAGCAAGCAGATTTAGGTGAGTAGGAGCATCTAGGACCAGGAGGAAGTGCCATGAGATTGCAAACCAAATCCAAATCCGAGAATTTCATTACACCAAACTGGCACAAATAGACAACTATCAAGAATGCCCAAGCAAAAGAGACTTATACTTGGCTTACATTGGAAGGCACACACAGACACAGGTGCAAGAAGAGATTTAGATGTTGCGTAGTAGAAGCAATAGATAGGATTAGCTAGAAGAAATCCTAGCAATCAAACTGATCTGATCTGCCATAAGAGGAGAGGAGAGGCCGAGGTGTTGATTTGGCAAGGAAAGGAAGCAACAGCGATCAATCAATTGCCACCCAAAAATCTAGTTTTTAATGCAGCTGGAGAGAGAGAGCAACAATTAAATTGATAAGGGAAGGAATTTGGCGGTGGATCCGGAGATGGCGGCCCTGGCTTTGGCCAGGGAGGACGACGACGACGACATCACCTGCTAAACCGGTGCCGGTCTCCCTCCTGCTCCGCTCCTCCCCTTTGTGTACCGCTCGGACTCGGGCCGGCCCATTTGCATTGCTGTACCTAACTTCTTTTTTTCTTTTTTCGGATTTCGTAATTTGTGCTGCGGTCACGGGTCAACCCAAATTGCGACACGTGAATTCGTTGAAAATTTGAAATCACTCAGCCTGAAATTTGAACCAACCTCAACGCTAACCCTATATCCCGAACGAATAATGTCACTATTTATAGTATTTAATTTTAACCATACTTATTCATACATAATCTCTACGTTTCTCACAAACCATCTATATTAATGGAAACGAATCCCCTGACTTACTGTTCTCTGACTTAGTGTCACTGACATGTAGACCCGGGCCCACATGTCAGTGGCACAAGTCAGAGAGCAGTACGTCAGGCAAGCCTCGCCGTACATTAATGGGGTTTACACTGAGTTTGCCCTCATAAAACGACATGAACTTCAACCTCAGATACGGCCAGAATTTCACCATCGAGAGTACTCATCTATACTTGACGGCTACTACAAAGTCCTTATGTACCCAACCTCTCGGGATGGCTTGTGCGTGGCCGTCGAGTCCGTCCATCGTGGCTATCGTAGGGGTGAAACCCCACCCCTCTCAAACATAGCGAAGCAGGTCCAAGAGAAGATGGCGCTAGAGACTAGCCCGACACAGCCCAAGAGGGGAGCTGCCCAAGTGAGAACAAATCAAGGTAAGAGGGGTGGAGCAACGCCCCTTCGCGTCCAAGCGGCGAACGAGCAAAGGGCCAGAGGCGAAAGAATGGATAAGAGTTCCCTCGTGCCCTGACAGCGAGGGAAGGGGAACCCTGAAGCAAGGCAGCACCCAAGCGAAGCCACACTCGAACCACAAGGTCTCGCAGGGGAGAAACTCCACCCCCGCGACCCCAACAACCATCAAGTTTACTTGGAGGCTAAGGTGATCAACCCGACAAAGATGGAGAGGTCCCCTTACATGTGTCTGGGGTAGGTGAAACCACCCATGATTCCCACTGTAGCAAAAGCTACATTGCCCCCCTGTTATCCCCACAGTAACCCCTCTTTAGTGGTTGAGGTCAGGGCAGAATAGGATTTTTCCTTTGACTTTGTAATCCCTCCTTTGCCTCGGCCCAACAGGCAGTTATAGGGGCAGAAGGGTAAACGTATTGTAAAAGACCACTCAACCCTCGCTTTCCCTCTGGGATAGGGGCAGAGTGGGTAAAAGGCTCGGCCAACAAGGCCTCTTGTAAAATTAACCCCTTATAAATAGGGGGATGAGGGGTAAAGAAATAGAGAACTCTTTGAACACATTAGCCTCTCACAAGTCTTTCATCCTATTTTTCCTGAGCTTGTTTTCCACCCTAACCTGGCAGGAAGGCAGCCCCGAAGAAATAGTTTGTCTAGCTCTGGCCAATGACAGTGACTAATCTAAAGGCTGGCGGTGTAGCAACAACGTCAGCGTCTCTAGACATCCCATGGGAAAGCCGTAGAGATACAAAGTCCCAAAAAAAGGGAGCCAGGTGAGGCTTGAACCCGTAATCATTTTAGAGACTTTGTCAACCTCTAGGGACATTCGACGACCCAAATATGACCCGTTGAGGGATATTGCCCACTGGACAACGGGCCCAAGCAGGCTTATGGTATGTCAATGTCTCGATAAATAGCCATCAAGAGAGCATATTTTCACTGCCAAGTCATCGGTCATTGAGAGTAGTGTTCTTGATGACCACGCCATCGACAAGGCACATTTTTCCCATCCGTGCTTGCCTAATGGTCGTTTCTTGACAGTCGACCATCTAGAAATCGGTCATTTACTATAGTTCGCTCGTGAAACCCACCAACCTTGGCTTACTTTCGTATAAAATACTCAAGTTTCTTTAAACACGAGGACAAAATTCCTATTCCGCCAACGAAATCTAGTGGTTTCTAAAACGATTTTGCTCATTTTTTAAACAAAAACCACTCTGTTTACATGAAAAGTGGGTGATTTTTCTCTGGATAAAGAACACATAATTTTTTAAAAAAAATGCCATAATCCTCATATTTACCTCCTTTGACATAGTAGCTGTTCCTCTAACCCTAGCCCCTGATGTCCTCCCACCGACACAACTCTTCCACTGTCATTTCCTTCTCCTCACCGAGCCATCATCGTCCTAGCTCAGGCCTCACCTCTCCTTCGAGAGGTGATCCCACCATCCTGGGCCTAACTCCTATTTCACCAAGCCTTCATCGCCCTAGACCCTAGACATAGCTGTCAACCCAAGTCACCAGCGGGTCCACCACCTATGGTTTCTCTCTTTCTTGTATTTTTTCATTTTTATCTCATCAGATTTGGTAAAATAACTTGAAATTTTATATATTTATTACAAAAACAAATTTCACAAAAAATAAGCATAATTCCATAAAAATTGTGTACCATGACAGTTAATTATGCTAGTTGATGATCTCCAACCAGTGCTTCCATGATCTTACATGGATGGATTCCGCATAACCCTACCATCTAGCCTACCTCATCTTTCTTTGTTTTCGTGCAACTTGGCACCAACGCCCCCCTTTGTCTTGTGGCTAGCATGTGGCAACCCATTTCGCTCCGAACCCTACATTTGTACAAACCATTCCTTATCGCTAATAAACCCTGCTGACGCTGAAAAGTTGCTATCGATCAAAACACCTGAAGACCTTAGACATCAAGGTCTTCGTTAGGACAATAGTTAGATTTCAGCATCAACCGATTTGATCTATAAATCGACAAGAAGATATTAATGAGCTTAAATAACTGATTAAACTCAATAAAGGAATGTACACCCGCTGAATCTAAAGGCAAGCAAGAAATCAAACATAACAAAAGATAACAAAATAATAGTTTAAATATGGTCTAAAGCAGTAAGTTGAAGTATGAATACTGCTAGATGATGTGAGAATCAAGCTAAGATTAGAATAAACTGACTATTGACTAATTGTAAAACCAACAAACCAACAGGAGGGTTGGATCTGCAATTATGCACGAAATGACGACATGCAATAATATTGAATAAAGCACATAAATATGATAAAAGACAAAACCGATGCAAATCTATAGATCGGACTGGATCAAGAAAGTACTTACTTGCTAGCAACTTACGGCGGTTTTGTGCACTATAGTTAATTGAAAAGGCAATGTACAACAAGTCGATTAAGCACAAAATACGAATAACTATTACTAAAATCGACAAAAGTAAAGAACAAGAAAATGCAGATTGTGTTTGTTGATGTATGGTAATTGATTGTTCCATATACCGCCGTAATGTCTAGGTATTTTATACTCCCTCCGTATCAAAAAACTTGACATTTTAGATTTGTCCTAAGTCGAAGTTTAAAAATTTTATCTATAAAATTGCTTTGAACTATTTGGATTGGGTATATAAAAATCATACATGTAGATTCGTCTCGAAAAGCACTTACATAATATCATATTTTTTGGGGTTTTATAAATAAATTGCATTGATAATTAGTGGTCAAAGTTGTATTTCAAAGACCGTATCGATATCCAAAACGTCAAGTATTTATGATATGGAGTGAGTACTGGCTAATTCCTCAAGGATTTTACTACTTATTGAAACAGAACTCTAACTTAATTGTCCTAACCTAGCTATTACAGTACTACCTAATTTAGCGACCTTTTTTTTGTATACACATTGGTTTTTAATTTCCTTTTATACCATTCTAAATTATATAAAAAATAATGGCAACAAACCCTAAATTCTTATCCTTACGAACCTTCACTAGAGTTGTTGCTGGCTTGCTGCCATCATGCTATCTTTTTCTCTTCTTCTTCTGAATTTTATGTAAAGTTTGAGATTATAGAATTGGTAGCTCTTGGCTTGTGCATGGCATCGGCCATCAAATGCTAACTTGGTTTTGGGGTGGAATATAACCTAGGCATGCATGCAAATTTGTGTTTGTGATGGTAACTGGGTTGGTCGTCCCTTTCGGGTTAAATATATGGTTGGTTTGAAGATGTTTTTCAAGGATGAAAACGATGAGGAATACAAGACGACCATCCGCCGGTCAAGCAAATTAAAGAAGAAAGAGTGGCATCATCGATCGTCGTCATCGTTGTCGCTCTCGGTCGCATGGCCGATGGGGAATGTGGGGATGGATGCCATTGCTACCACATAAGAAGAAAACGAGCCGCGCGCCCGACCTCCACCTGCCCATGGCCGCGCCGCCTCTGCGCCACCCAGGCCCGCCAGCTCCCTCTCCACCGCCGCCCTGCTCCTCTCCTTCCCCGCGATGGCCGCCTCGCAGCCGGCCACCGCCGGACCCCGCGCAGGGGGTCGCCATCAAGGTCTCCTTCCGACCCAGCGTTGCCATCGTCGTCGGCATATTCACCATGATCTTCTCCCTCACATTTCTCCTCCTCATGTACGCCAAGCTCTGCCACCCCTCCACCTCCTCCTCGCCCCTGCCCACCACCGCCCCACGCGGCGTCGGCGCAGGCCGCTGGCTTCGCCAAGCCGGTCATCGAGTCACTCCCCTTCTTCTGCTTCGCGGCTCTCCGCGGGGCGCGGCAGGGGCTGGAGTGTGCGGTGTGCCTGTCCAGCTTCGACGGCGCCGACCTCCTCCGCCTCTTCCCGCGCTGCCGCCACGCCTTCCACCTCGACTGCGTCGACCGCTGGCTAAAGTCCAATGCGAGCTGCCCTCTGTGCCGCACGAGCGTGGACGTCGACGACGCCGAGCTAGGCCTCAAGTACGCCTCCAGCGTCCGCTTCGTATTCGTCAGCTCCGACCGCTTCGACGCCCCCGAGTCCAACCCAGCTGCAGTTCGAGGTCAAGACGTCCTGGACATCTTCGTCGAGTGTGTGTCGTCGGCGCGGTTGGAGGTGGCCCCCGCACAGCTGGAGCTGCACAGGAACAAGCACCGCATCATCGTGTCGGACGTGGTGTTGAAGAGCCGGTGGAGCGACCTCAACTCCGCGGACCTCATGGCGCTCGACACCCACATGCTGCGCTCCATGTCCAGTGACCGCTTCCCCTCCCCCGACCACGACGACGACCAGCTATTCACTAGAGAGGAGCCGGAGCCAGGGTCGGCGTGACGACGACGATCAAGGAGGACGTAGAGAGAGAAGAAGCGGCTTCTGGAGAAGATTGGCGCGAACAGGGGAGGCGGCGGGTGCAGCAGCCGGGAGGCCATGAGCCTGAAGCTACAGGCATGCCCGCGTCCGCCGCGAGGATGATATCCTCCAGCGTGCGGTCCATGTCAGAGATCATGTGGCTTCGCGCGGCGGTGAGGGAACAGATGACTGAGGAGGAGATGGCCGCGTCGGCGTCGTCTCGTCGAATGCTGATGCTGTCCACCAAGTCCAATCAATCAAAATGCATGAGATTTCTCAATTTATTATTCTCAGTATATCTACCGTCGGTGTAGTTGTAAATGGGAATATGGAGTATTATATTATAGTGTTAAGATGAGATGAAGCAAAATTGTCTTTTCCTCTGCGTATGGCTGAAATCCATGCATTGGCACACCTATCGACTTTGGGCCATCATAAATCATACTGTGCCACGCAAATATAATTGTCGGAAAACCAGATCCCCACCCAAAGAGAGTCGATATGATGCTTGTGAACTCTATCACTATAGACAGGAAAGAGATACATTCGCAACCAATTCAGAGAATAATAAAGTATTGACTCCCTCCAATATTTTTGTGCTCATACTTTTGTATGTCGTTCTCGCTCTCCGTCTACGTCTTGTATGCGCAATGACAATCTTGGACTATACTCGGTAGCGTGGTTATCTAACACGTTGTCAGCACGAGGAGCTCAGAGGAGGAACTACAAGCCGGAGGAGATCATATAAGTATGGTTGTTCATCTATCTCGCCAACATCAATTACCATTCAGCACCAACTTATCATCATGTCAGTAGGTCCTAAGGCCTAGTCGAACTATCCTATGTGGTAGCCGTCAAATCCTCTATGTAAAAAGAATCAAAGGTACGAATTAATGAATTGAATCACATCGGATTGAGAGTTTAGCATCTAGTAGAATTATCCATTAAAGAAAATTGGAGTTTTCTCTTGACTTTGAAGATGTAATTAGGGATTCTCTCATCTGTTAATTTTGTGCCGCACACTTGTGTGGCTGTGCCCCTGCCGACATCACACCAATGTCTTATAGCAGCATGCACCCAGCCCGCAACCCCATGCCGCGTTGCCCGCGTGCCTTGCGCACCCCGCGCTCGCGTGCCCACCCGCATCCGAGAACTACCAGCAGCGCACGTCCCTGTCACACGCCGCCTCGGCAACACCACTATGGGTTGCACGCCCATATACCGCCTACCGTGCCACCCTGAAGGCATCGCCGCCCCTCCATGTCGCCGCTACGCCTTGTGGCTTGCGGCCCCGAGGGCCCGCCAGTTCATTCTCGGCTGTCGTGTGCCATATCTATGCCATTGCTACAGTAGCACCTGACCCCGGCCTTCGACCGGCCCCACGCCGCTCTTCTGCGCTGTCACATGCGAGATTTCATAATATGACACTCTTTAAAATTCACATTTTAGTATTTGATACTTTAGCCCACTATCATTGACTCAGATTGCCACATCATATATGTTGTAAAACAATATGTGTGTGAGCAAAATTACTACAAAAGGAAATAATTAACAGTTAATTAGAGGTTAATTAGGGGTTAATCTCATCATTAACTCCCTAATCAACTGCCACTCTTTGGATGAACCGGCAAGCCCTTTCATTGCACCTTTTTCATCTTTATAAAACGGCGATGCCCATGTACAATATACAGTGATACAAAAAGCAATAAAGAGACTCACTTTGCCTTTACATTCTCATCGAGATTACACTGAGTTAATAGAGTTTATGACATGTTATCAACACTATCACATGGTGAGAATCCCTAATCTCAGTCCTAATTACAGCCCTAATTGTCATTAGCAACAATGGAAAGAAACATACAGAGAGGGAGGGAAACGAATGATCGTTCCTCTGTTCTTCATTGTCCATGGGGAAGAGTTCCTAGGGCACTCCGTCCAATCTACAAACCTGTAAATACTCCATGGTGGAGGATCCTAGAAGCAAACTTGATGTCAATTATTGCATTTGGATTAGAGGAACAAAATAACCACACACAAATCCTCCAAACTACAAATCGAAGGCTGAAAAGGCAGAGAAGATGGATGAGTAGGGCTCCTCATCGTCAATACCGTACTTCCAAGAGAAGGAGAAGGGAGGGACGAGGGAGAAGGGGTATTGTACCTGCATGGAGAACCAGCCAATGGCGGCATGGCCAGGAAGCGGCGGCGGCGTTGGGGGCTACGGGTGGAAACCCTAGCCACCCATGGCTGGGGCGCATGAAGAATGGGCTTGAGAGGCCCGATTGGCTGGGTCAAGAAGAAAAAAACAAAAAATGCAATTTGGTCCTCAAAGATTAGGAAAATTACAAATTGATCCAGCCAATAATAGAACAAGGGCTTATTTTCAATGAAATTTTCAATATCAGCCCTTGAAATTTCTAGTATATTGCATGGTGTTTGTTTTAATATGTGTTTACTACATATTTCTGCAAAAATTACATGTCTTTGTAGTATATTGCATATGTATTTGTTCTAGTATGAATTTATTAGAACTTATATATGTAATTTTTATATACTGCAATTTTATCCATGTACATACAATCACAGTATATATGTCCATGTACTTGGAATATTTATAATTAATACATATGTTTACAACATTTGCATTGGCATATGTATGATTACCTTTATGTATGGGATCTATGGCATAAGTTACGACTGTAGCGTCGCCCGCTCCTTTTTGGAATGGTGTCTATGTTCATAGGAGGAGTAGCTCACCTAGAGCCAAAGGTCTATACCATTAACATAACATTGAAATTGATGATTACTTTTTTTTAAGTTGGCATGAAACACAAGATAGTGGAGTCTATTGCATTGGTTGTGTTTGTAGTGTCGCACATTCCTTCGGGGATGAAGTTCATGTATATAGTAGTGATCCGCTTGCTCGCCACTGAAAGGTCTACACATGTTGCATTACAACTAGTGATTACCTTCATGTGTGGAAAACAACATTTAAAAGTTAAATAAAGTCTGCATCAATTAAAAGTATGTTTAAATTCTAGTCATTTATGCATTATTTATTTGTTTATATGTCATATACATTTAAATTGTTTGTAGAAATATGGAATAAATGTAGAAATTTTTGGGAAATTTATTAGACCTTTATTTACTAATTTATTAAACATGTCATGTTTATATTTACTTTTTGCAGAAATATGGAATAAATGCTAGAAAATTTTGGGAAATTTATTAGGCCTTTATTTATGGATTTAATAATCATGTCATGTTTATATTTACTTTTTGAAAAAGTAAATTAATGGAATATACATGATAAAACATAGGACATGTTTATTTAACTAAGAAGATATTCCCTAAACTTGCCTTAGATGGTAGTAATTATTTGACTTGAGCAATGGATGTCAAAATTTATTTGACAGCCAATAGTCTCAGCAATACTATTACTAACCCAGTTGAAGGGGCTAATCCAATTATTGATTCTGCTAATTTCTCATCTCTGCATTTTTTAAGATGTCATCTTCACCCTGATTTAAAAGCTGAGTATTTAATGGAAGAGAGTCATTTAACTTTATGGAATTCTCTTAAGGAGCGTTATGACCAACAAAGGTTGGTCATACTGCTTGAAGCTCAGCGAGAGTGGTTAGTCTTACAGTTTCAATACTTTATATCTGTAGTGGAATATAATTCCATTGTCCATAAGATCAACTCTAAACTGAGGTTTTATGATAAGGAAGTATTTGATGGAGATATGATAAAGAAAACTCTGTGTACTTTTCACCCATCTATGAGGATATTGCAACAACAATATTGTCAAAAGAAATATACAAAGTACACTGAGTTAATCTATATATTACTTCAGGCCAAAAACATGATGAACTTCTCATAAAGAATCATCATGCTCATCCTACTGGGACACTCAGTGTGCCAAAGGCACATGCAAATATTTAGTAGGCTAGTAGTAGCCATGGTCATAAGAAAGACTGTATGAAAAAAAGAGAAAATGGAATAAAATGCTGAAAGTCAAAGGCAAGGGCAAGGGAGAGGGTAAAGGAAAATTCAAGAAGAATAATCTTGTGGACAAGACCCAACCTTTCTTCAACTGTGGATGCAAGGGACATTGGACACGTGAGTACCGCACTCCCAAGCATCTTGTTGAATTATATCTTCAGTCCATTGGAAAGGGCAAGAAGAAACAAGGAAACATTATGGAGAGTCATTTCACTTCAATGACAAATCTGCTTGTTGAACAGACAGATTCTCTTGAAAATCAAGACATGGATATTGATGTTGAACAAGTGAATAATGACAATACAGATGTCATGCTCATGGAGTACACAGATCAAGATTTGTATGGAGACACCAAGTAGTCTCCTAAAGTTTCCCTATGTTATGAAATCAGTCTATAGTGTTCAAGATATGTTGTTTAATGTTTATTTGTAATCAGTAAATAATGTTGTAAAATAGGTCTATATGTATTGCTCAAATGTGAGCATGTGGTATTGTAATTTCCTAGAACCTGGATATGCGAATGTATATATGTGTTTATATACATAAAAGGTCTTTGTCATATTTTATATAAGAGTTCATAACTAAATTTTATTTTACTCTATGCTATAGAATTATTGTGGAGCAATCAAGATGGAGGAAGAAATTTGTTTAGTGGATAGTTGCACCACTAATACTATCTTAAGGGGGATGAAATATTTCCAAAAAATTACAAAAAAAAGACAGGAAATATTATGACCATCGCTATGATCGATGCTTTAATAGTTCATTCTAGAAGAGCAACAATTATTCTCCCTATGGGTACTATTATTGAAATTGGGGATGCACTTTTATATTATGATTGAAAGCATACCTTATTAAGTTTCAAATTATCCGTATAAATTGTTTCTACGTGGAAACAAATAGTGACAACGGTGATGAATATTTACTCTTAACTAATAAAGCATGAGATAGTTGGGCATCCCGGATCTTCTTCTCCGGTAGTGTTCAGAAGGGCAGCGCTATATTCCTCGGTCAACTTAATGACTTCCGTGGTTGGCAGTGGATGTTTGTTGTTGAGGATGTCTTTTAAATACTTGGCGTATGTGGGTACCAGCTGTATAGCGCCAAGTCATAAAATTCTTGATTATCTCCACAAACTTGCCGAACTGCTTTTCCACGGTCGGCTTTCATCGACAATGGGGAATGGTAGGACCGTCGTGTCATAAAATTCTTGGGTAGCCTCTTTGGTCCCCAAATTTTCTACAAGTGGTGCTTTTGTAGGGAGCACCTCTTCTTTGGCTTCTTCTCCTCGGTCATCCTCCTCGACGGACTCAGGGGTAACCTCAGTCTGCTTCCCTACAACCTTAGGATATGCAGGTCCCGAGTAGACTTACCCGACCTCATGGACACCACCTTAACATTTTCTTTTGGGTGCACTTCCGGTTGACCCAGCAGCAATCCCGTATTTGGGTTAGGCAAATATGCCAGCTATATAATGACATATGCAAGCGAGATTCATTTTGTAGAGCAGCAACTGCAACTGCATGCAGGCAGGCGAAGATCGAAGACTATCTAGGAAGAGGAAGAAGCTAGCTAGGTCGATCATCATATGATGGAGCGGAACCGGCGGCGGCAGATGAACGACCACCTCAAGGTGCTCCGCTCCCTAACTCCCGCCTTCTACATCAAGCTAGCAGCTAGCTACGCGCGTACGTACGTACTTCTAGCTGTTACACGTATAGTATATTATCTTCAGTGTACGTATATGTATATGTATGCATGCAGTTAATTCTTCGTCTCATATATATTAAGTTAAAAAGACTTCTAAGAGTTCTATAGTTTCTTATATATATATATATAAAAGAAGACTATACAACTCTTGGAAGTCCTTTAACTTAAGGGCTCCCACGTTTATAGCCTGCCACGTGTCCTTCTCCACGTCCTCCACTTTTTTCCCCACGTCCTTCCCCACCTCCCCTACTTTTTCCCATGCAGGTTTCGGCAGACACGTTTATAGTAAACCTACGTACCGGATATAGTAAACTTGCATAATAACTATAGTAAACGCGATTTAAATTCGAATCAGGTTGCTTCCCAAGTCTATCTACATGGGCCACGTGGGGATGACATGAACAATTTTTTATGTTTAAATCGGTTTTTTCGCTATAACTTTTATTCGAAATATGCGATTGACAAACCATTTTCACCACTACGTTCCTCACATTTTTACGAACAAAACTAGACCGGTCTCACTATATAAATTATACCGTACCATGTAGATTTGTCTTTACTATAATATATGTACAACTTTACTATTTTGAGTTTGCTGCTTTACTATAATCAAGGAACCGAGCTCCTCCTATTTCAACAACCAATATACTTTACTAAAATTTATATGGCAAGACCGGTCTAGTTTTGTTGAAAAAATGTTAAGAATACGAATGTGAAAACGGAAGAGAATTTGGGTAATTAATTGCACTCCGTGCATGCGCACTACAACAAATCTGCCCGGTTTCTGTTCGTTGATCTTTACTATTTTCTCAGTGCGACATTACTATATCATATATATATACATTTACTATACCTTATTTGTCCGAGGCTGTACGCGTGGGAGAGCAAGGAAAGGGTGGAGGGACACATGGCAACATATAAAAGTGGGAGTCCTTTAACTAAAGGACTCCTAGCTCTATTCTCTATATATATATATATATATATATATATATATATATATATATATAGAAGAAGACTATATAGGACTCTTAGAAGTCCTTTATCTAAAGAACTTCCACTTTTTCCACCGTTGATCCATTTTGCTCTGTGCTCAAGCCACGCGCATGCGGCTAGTCAAAAGCGGCGCGCATGCAGTCATGTGCGCATGCAGCTGGCCGAGCGGCGTCACTGACATATATGATTTTTGAGCGCCGGTGTCACGTCATGCACAGTGCTAGCCATTTTGATTTTTTAACCGTAGTTTTTTTATTCACGTATCCGATTGACAAATCAATCGTTTCACCGCTACGTTGCTCATATTTTTATGAACAAAACTAGACCGGTCTCACTATGTAAATTATACCGTGCCATGTAGATTTGTCTTTACTATAATATATGTACAATTTTACTATTTTGAGTTTGCTGCTTTACTATAATCGAGGCACTGAGTTCCTCCTACTTCAACAACTAATATACTTTGCTAAAAATTTATATGGCAAGACCGGTCTAGTTTTGTTGAAAAAAATATCAAGAATACGAATGTGAAAACTGTTTGCCGATCGAAGCTCCCAATCAACGGGAAAAATGAAAGAAAATTCGCGTTTATTATTGGGCTCCGTGCATACGCGCAGCGCTAAATTCGTGTCAGTTAATGTTTATCCATCTTTACTATTTTATCTGCGTAACTTTACCATAATATCTACACATCTTTACTATAAATCTCCTGTCCTTTAACTAATGGATCATCTGCATTATCCATTCCGATGCATGCAGGGCGACCATCATCGGTGGCGCCATCGAGTTCATCAGGGTGGAGCTGCAGATGCTGCTGGAGGCCAAGAAGAAGCGCAAGCAGCTGCACGCGTACGTACGGGCACTCCTCCTCCTGCTTCAGTGCAAGGTGGAGCTGGCCGCCTGCTGCTGCAACTCCCCGGACGGTGGCGGACGTGATCTCCGGCTCCAACCTCCTCCTCCGCACGCTCTCTTACCCATAAAGCTATGCCAAGTACAAGCAATAACAAAGGGAAAAACACAAGGGAATATGGAACACCAATCAAACCATGGGAAACCATCCTTGCTGAATAATTAACCCGAAAAGCTCACAAAGTTGGGTACAAAGCTTCCTCTCACACAAACCCTACCTCTCTCTCACCTTCTTCCTCTTCTTCTTCTTCTTCTTCTCTCACAAGACGCACACACAAGGCCGAAGTGGAGGGGATAACCCTCTCCCACCAGCTGAAAGCCTTTTTTACTACCCACATACCATTTGCTCTTACCGTGTCTTAACATGGGCTAACCCAAAAATCCACACAACAAACAGGTTTTAGCTCACACATGCATAGATTTTGATGTGGAGACAACCACTCCTTAATTTCTTCGCCTCGAAGCACCCGCACATTAATCACCACATGCCCATGGCCTGGAACCTTCCCATCGAGTTCCCGCACATCCGGGTCCCACCGAGCTGACTTGACTCCCGGGCAGAGATTCGACCGTCACCTATGCACATATAGGCATCAAAAAACGAAACCAATCATCCGTCGATAAAAAAATAGTAGTACCATACCTTCTTTGCCCCCCAACCCCAAGACGCAGCCCCCCCAATTCCGAGGGCTAGGAAAACACCGGCGGTGGTATTGCCTCGGACAAAACCACCCCGGCGTTGGCGGCGTGGCGAAAGCTTCCTCTCGGTCCGTGGAGCTGGTGAGGTAGGCGGCGGGCGGCTTCCTCCGGGGTGCTGGGCTCTCCGGTTTCCCGGGGAGGGGCTTGTGCTCTCGCGGAGGTGGAGATGCGGCGGAGTCGTCCGGAGTGGTGGCGGATCGGGTGAGGTCGGCGGAGGGCTGGCGTCTCCGGGGTGCTGGGCCTTCTTGATCCCAGCGAAGAGGCAAGGTTAGGTCTCTGTTCCCTCCGTGGGCTCCCTAGGAGTCATGGCTAGGGTTCGAGAGCTGGTTTTGTGGGCTTAATCCTCGGATTAGCCGCACACGGTTTTCTTCGGGGTTGTTTGTTCGGTGTTGGTGCGGTTTCTTCGGCCGTGGGCCTTGGTTTTCTCCTCTGGTCCGTGTTGGCCGGGTGGGGCTTTGGTGGCGGCTCTGTCTTGTGTCTCGCCGGAGGCTGTTTCTTGCTGGCCCTGTGGGAGGGGCGGCTGCCGGGGATGTCCAGGAAGGGCAAGGAGGTGATGTCTGAAGTCAGCATTGAGGAGCCAGAGCGGGGCTTGGGGCAACAGGGGAAGGCAAGTGGTATAAACCGGGGGGGAGAAGAGGAAAGGGTCTCGGATCTGTTTGGAAGGATGAACTTGACCAGTAAGGAGACTAAGAGGCTTCTTCTGGAGGATTCAAGGGAGGAGGACCTGGCGGGCTCCAAGCACGCCCTCATCGGCAAGGTCTTTTCTCCAAGTCCCTTGCACCTGAAAACTATAATGGGAGCCATGCGACCGGCTTGGGGCAACCCGAGGGGGCTTGAGGCAAATTCAGTGGGTGAAAACCAGTTTGTGGTGGAATTTGAATCAGAAAGGGATAAGCTAAGGGTGTTGAATGGATCTCCTTGGTCGATGGGGAAGTATGCCATTGGGAAGCAAGCAGTGGTTCTGCAGGAATACAACTGCGACCTCAGGCCCTCAGACTTCGCCTTTGACAAACTTGCCATCTGGATTCAGATTCTGAACCTTCCCCTTGGGTTGAGAAATGAAAGATGGGGAAAGGAGATAGCTAGCCTGATAGGAGAGGTGGAAAGGGTTTACACAGATGATAAAGGTAAAGTCTTGGGCGAAGAGCTAAGAGTTAGAGTCACTATCCCAATGAAAGAACCACTGAGTAGGCGGGTCACTGTTTTTTCCTCACGCAGACAAAAGGAGGAGTGGTACGATGTGGTCTATGAGAAGCTGCCCTATTTTTGCTTCTCATGTGGGATTATAGGCCATTCTGAACTAGAATGCCCAGCTCCGGCGCTGAGAGATGAGCAGGGTAGATTGCCCTATTGTGAGAAACTGCGGGCGGCGGAGGATAGGAGGAGGATGAGCCAGCTGGATCAGGTTAGCCATGGTGACAGCTCCACAAGGCGATCAGCAAGCTCAGGCCACAAAACAGCTAGTGCTAGAGCAAGCAAAGAGGCAAGTACAACGAAGCAAAGCTTCGAGGGAAGAGAAGAGGCTGCTATGGAGAATGAGGAGGTCTCTTCCCCATTAAAACCTGATAAGAGAAAGGGGGCAAATCTGCAGTTAGTGGAGATAGCTAAGGAGCTCTTTCCGGCTGGACCAAAAGGCCTGAGGCACATCTCAAAGAAAAGGAAGCCAGCAGACAAGAGCAATGAGGTTGGGTCAATCAGGTCAGGGGTAAGCCTCCTGACATATGGAGGCGAGAGGGGACAAGGGAGCAACGGAGATCAGGAGGTGGGGGAGCTGGATCCAGCTTTAGGCAGTGAGTCTGGAACCAAGAAAGTCAGAAAACTCAACACGGGGCTGACGGATCAGCCCTGCGGACACCAATGAAGATAGTGGGCTGGAACTGCCGGGGGCTTGGGAACCGGCCGGCAGTTCAGGGGCTTCTGGATCTCCAGAAGAGGGAAGAGCCCGACTTGCTGTTTTTGTGTGAAACAAAAAAGTTGGCAAAGGACATGGACACCTTTAGGTGGATTTTGGGTATGCCATGTATGGTGGCTAAAGATTGCAGGGGCAAGAGTGGAGGTCTAGCCTTATTTTGGAAAAAAGAGACTAATATCAGTCTTTTAAGCATGTCTAACATGCATATTGATGTGGAGGTGGCTCTGGGGGACGGCCAGAACTGGAGAGTCACTGGGTTGTATGGGGAACCAGATAACGATAAAAGGGACATCACGTGGAAACTCCTCAGGATTCTGCATAACCATGCAGATTTGCCTTGGTTGTGTTTGGGAGATTTCAATGAGATCCTCAATCAGTATGAAAAAGAAGGGGGCAAGCCTAGGGCTCAAGCTCAGATGGAAAAATTCAGAGAGGCGCTTGAATTCTGCAATTTGTCTGAGGTAAACTTTGTTGGAGATCCTTTCACCTGGTGTAACAACAACCAGAAAGCAGACAAGCATATTAGGGAAAGGCTTGATAGAGCGGTGGCCACGTCTAGTTGGCTCGCGAGATTTCCGAGTGCGGTAGTCACTCATAGCGACTACAGGCACTCTGACCACAGACCACTGGTGCTTTGCTGTGAGGCGGAGGCTTTAAAGCCAAAAATCCTTCATGCCAATGGCAGATTCAGATTTGAAGCCAAGTGGATGATGGAGGAGGACTGCCTGGATGTCATTAAAAATGCTTGGGAGGAGCAGCAAGGGGAAGAACATTGCAGTGTTAACCTCAGTATCCTCAGAGTTGCAAAAAATTTGAAGAGATGGGACAGGAGCAGTAGGGGGGATCAACTGGGAGAGATAAACAAACTCAGAAAGAAACTGGACATCGTTAGATCGGGCCCAATCACCCAGGAAAACCTGAACCTTGAACAGGTGCTGAAGCACAAATTGAGCAAATTGGAGAGCCAGAGAGATACCTACTGGCGTCAAAGAAGTCATGTGGTATGGCTGAATCAGGGAGACAGGAATACAAAATATTACCATGCGGTGGCCTCTGAAAGAAGAAGGAAGAACAGAATTGGCAGGCTGAAGAATGATAGTGGTCAATGGGTTGAGGGCGATGAAAACATCGCTGATATGGTCTTTGAAGCCTACAAGGAGCTCTTTACCACAAATAACAGGGGGGTGGACGAGCATTTCTTGAACCAGGTGAAACCAAAGGTGACTAGTGAGATGAATGCCTTTTTGCTGAACCCTTACACTGAGGAGGAAATTAAGGCTGCTTTGAACCAAATGGGTGATCTCAAGGCGCCAGGCCCAGATGGCATGCCGACTGCTTTCTATAAGAAATACTGGGAAATTGTAGGAGGAAGAGTCGTTCAGGAGGTGTTAGGAGTTTTAAATGGAGGACAGATGCCAACAAGTTGGAATGACACTGAAATTGTTTTGATCCCCAAGGTGAATTCCCCTAGCAGGGTGAAGGATCTTAGACCAATCAGCCTCTGCAATGTAGTGTACAAGCTGATAGCCAAGGTGCTTGCTAATAGACTGAAGAAAATCCTGCCGGACATTATTTCTTGTACCCAAAGTGCCTTTGTGCCTGGAAGATTGATTAGTGATAATATCCTTTTGGCCTCTGAAGCTATCCATTACCTCCAAAGCAAGAAAAGTGGAAAAAAGTGCTTTGCTGCTGTTAAATTGGATATGTCCAAGGCTTATGATCGGGTGGAATGGAGTTTCCTTAAGGGTATGATGGGCAGGTTGGGCTTCAATTCGATGTGGATAAAAACTGTTATGGAGTGTGTTTCCTCAGTAAGGTATAAAATCAAGGTGAATTCCCTGGTTACTAACACTATCTCTCCTAGTAGAGGCCTAAGGCAAGGGGACCCTCTTTCCCCTTATCTGTTCGTCATTTGTGCAGAAGCCTTATCTGCTGCCATCCAAGCGGCTCAGGAACAAGGAAACATTAAGGGTCTTAGTCTGGGTATTGGTACTCCTACTCTCACGCACCTGTTTTTTGCGGATGACTCCCTCTTGCTGCTGGAAGCTTCTGATTCTGAGGCAAAAACCCTGAAGAAAATTCTCCTGGATTACGAAATCAACTCAGGGCAGTGTGTAAACAAGGAAAAATCAAACATCATGTTCAGCCTGAACATAGTCCAAAGCAAAAAGCAAAGTTTTATGAGGCATTTGCAAGTTGATACTGAGAATTTCAATGACAAGTACTTGGGGCTTCCTACCTTGCTGGGAAGATCGAAGAAACAAGCCTTTGAGTACATAAAGGACAAGGTTTGGGCTAGAATCCAAGGTTGAAAAGAGAAGTTCCTCTCTAAGGCTGGGAAGGAAATCTTGATAAAAGCTACAGCGCAATCGATGCCTAGTTTCGCGATGTCTTGTTTCTACTTAACTAAAACTCTGTGTGATGACCTTACTGCCCAAAACCTTAGATTTTGGTGGGGACAGAACAACAAGGACAGTAAGATCCATTGGGTGGGTAAGGAGAAAATCTTGAAGACTAAGAAGGGGGGAGGCCTGGGCTTCAAGGACTTATATGCTTTCAACCTGGCCATGCTTGCCAAGCAAGGGTGGAGAATAATTCAGAATCCAGACTCGTTGTGTTCCATGATCTTGAAAGGGCTCTATTTTCCCAATACCACTTTCTTACAAGCTAAACCAAAGAATGGTATGTCTTACTCCTGGAAGAGTATCTTAAAAGGGGCCCAACTCCTTAAGGAGGGTATAATTTGGAGGGTGGGGAATGGTAGCAGCATCAGCATCTGGGAGGACCCATGGATTCCCAGGGCTGAGAATAGATTCGTCAAGTCAGAAAGGAGGGGGTCCATCGTCTCCAAAGTCAGTGACCTTTTGGACCCATCAAATGGCACTTGGGACCTCGATCTGGTGGATAGTATCTTCTGTCAGGAAGATGCTAGGATCATTAAGTGCATCCCAATCCAAGAACAGTGGGACGACTTTGCGGCTTGGCACCCTGATGCTCGGGGATGTTTCTCTGTCAAATCTGCGTACCATCTGTTTTCGGATCTGAAAGAGATCGGTTTGGGGCAGCAAGAACACTCACAAGGGAAGGAGAACAAGTTCACTTGGTCAAAGGTTTGGAATATGAAGGTTATCCCAAAAATCAAGCATTTTCTTTGGAGGTTTGCCCATAACTCCCTGCCAGTCAAAATGAACCTTTCCAGGAAAGGCATAGCGGTGGACACTCTTTGTCCCATGTGCCATAGGCTGAATGAAGACATGGGGCACCTCTTTTTCAAGTGTAAGGAAGCTAAGAAAATTTGGAGACAGATCGGTCTAGAACAGGACAGATCGAAATTATCCTTGTGCCGCACTCCCTTTCAGGTTATGGAGGAGATCTGGAAACTGGATTCAAAAGGCCAGATTGCGATTTCTGTTCTGTTGTGGGCCTGGTGGTTTGCGAGAAATAAGGCAGCCCAATCCAATACTTTCAAATCTATTGGGGAAATATCCCACCTGATTGCAGCAAAAACCATTGATTGTGAGAATTTGGGAAAAGCAGAATCAAATATCGGCGTAGTGCAAGAGGTCAAGGTCTGGAAACCCCCTCGGGAAGATTGCGTCAAAATCAACGTCGATGCCTCTTTTAAGGCAGATGACAAAGGAGGAGGATGGGGGGCTGTTGCCAGGGACAGCAGGGCTCTTGTCTTGATGATGGCTGCGGGAAGACTGGAAAACATCCTCTCTGCTTCTCATGCTGAAGCCCAGGCGTGTTAGTCAGCTATCCAGGTGGTAGACGACTTGGGTTTCAGCAAGATCCTCTTGGAGACGGATGCAAAAAACCTGGCTCTTTTGCTGGAAAGCAAGGATATTGCAAGGAACGGGGAAGCAGTGATTATCCAAGAGATAAGGAACTGTTTGAAAAGCTCCTTTAATCAGGTGGAAGTTCTGTTTTGCCCAAGAGAGTGCAATGAGGTGGCAGATCAGTTGGCTAAAATAGGAGGTTCCAGCTCTGGGACGACTCCAATGGTTTGGCTTGACAATTTCCCTGTCACAGTGCAAGGTTCGACAACCGGTTCCAATACCGGTTGCAGCTGATTGGAAGTCTTTCTTCCTACTTCAAAAAAAAAAAAAAAACGAAACCAATCCGCGAACCGGACACAAGCACCTCAACTTGGCCTAGGGTTACTGCAACAATAATACTTTACCTTAAACACCTACAAATTAACCTAAAATATTACTAGAACTTCTCAAAAACTGAAAACTAATACATACCAGACTATCCGGTGTAAGTACCGGGGTATCCAAGCAGTGAACTCAAAAACTAGAAAAAAGCGGACATTCCGATTGGGTTGGGGGTCGGATTATCTAGTGCCTACCATTGAAGTATCAGACCTATTTGCAATAAACTGAATTTTCGAAGGCCTTCTTAAGCTCAAAAAATTAAGTGTTGAATACCACAGCTGTCAGAGAATGAGCATCATTTTCCCCGGGTAGCATGGCTCCTAAGGTCCCATGGGTAATGACTGCCCATCGCTGCATGACAAGGGGTTGCCCAGGTATAAGATGGTACGCCGAAAGACTTGGTTGCTCGGTGTCTTGCAGATTAAGAAAATGGAAGACTTAACCTCCAAGTCAATTGCCTCCAGGCCCCGCCCAAGAGGGCACGACTTCTATTAGGGTTTAGACTCGTTCGATCGGCAGCGCTATGTTTTTAGGAGTGGTTTCCTTTTATCTCTAGGGTTTCCATCTATTGTAAACATTATAAATGCCAACCTCCCACATGAGGCCGAGAGAGAGAGACCGTGCATACACGTGTGTGCGTTTACGAGTTGAGTTCTACGTGAGCATAATAGAATTAGTCTACTACATGTACCAATTCTCCACCATAGTCATAAACACTAGACATAGGGCTATTATCTCTACCACAAAAGGCTTGAACCAGTATAATCTCTTGTGTTTTTCTCTTTCTTGTGCGCTAATTGACATCTCAAAAGCCTAACCATATCATGGAAGGGATCTATAGGTCCCTTAACTAATAAGTAAGCTCGACGGGGAATTCGGTTCCTAATCATCGACAGCTGGCGCCGTTCGTGAGGACCAAAATCTCCTATGCTTCGAAGATCCTTTGAAGAGTCAAGTTTGTGAAGACCGGATTTCAACCTCCGCAAGAAAAGGAATCAATGAGTGGACCGAGGAGTGCTTGGTGCAATCTTGAGAGATTTAGGGTTGAAAGAGACCTCGACTCAAATATGATCGAGCTACCTTAACAGAGACATAGGATCCCTCAAGGATCTGAACTTCAGGAATACATCATCGGATCTCTATTCTACTTCGGTTATCTCTATTTTGCTCACTTGTACATTACTATTGTTGATTTGAGCTTGTGAGTAGATGAGAGGTCCTATTGTCTTCTTATTTCGTTGTGGACGCTTGCTACTAGTCGTGTTGCTATAGTATAAGTGCATTTACTTCAGATTTGTTAATTTTAGTTTAAGGTAGATTGAAACATCTGATCTTGAGTCGTATATTCTGACCAAAGTCGGAACATCTGGTTCCAAATCAGATATTCCGACTCAGCTTCCGCATATTTACCAACAATTTTTTATAATTGTTTTTAGCGCCTATTCACCCCTCTCTAAGCGACATCTTCGATCCTTTCAGTAAACAAATTCGTCAATCAAACATATCTAGTTTCTATAAAATATGGTTAATTGTCAGTAGTTTTTTCTTATATAAAAATAAAGAATAGGTGGACATGGAAGATAGGGATATCACAAAGAAATATCTAGCTTAAAAAGACATAACATCTGCCTCAAAGGGAAATTAACATATAGATTGTAGCATCTATAGCTTATACAATGAAAGGGGCTCAATACAGGCATGCATGTAACCATGCATCAAGTTGTCATCGTTAATGTACACAGCCAACTTTAAGTGTGTATATACTAGGAATGATAGTGCGCGCACCTGCACGCATGTCCCGATTGTTCCAAAATACGTAGTTAAATTAAAATGTTTGGCTACAAAAAAGAGAATAGGAGAGGAAAAAAGAAAGTGAGATTTTTTAAACGGGCTACAAAAAAGAGAATAGGAGAGGAAAAAAGAAAGCGAGAATTTTTTTAAAAAGTTAAAATTTTTTCAAATTTCAAAAAATTTTCAAAAACATCCAAACTTGGCGAGATTTTTTAAACAAAAAAGAGAATAGGAGAGGAAAAAAGAAAGCGAGAATTTTTTTTAAAAGTTAAAATTTTTTCAAATTCCAAAAAATTTTCAAAAACATCCAAACTTGGCGAGATTTTTTAAACAGGATACAGAAAAGAGAATAGGAGAGGAAAAAAGAAAGCAAGATTTTTTTAAAAAGTTAAAATATTTTCAAATTTCAAAAACATCCAAACTTTTTATGGACATTCTTTTTGTAGGCATGGTTCCATTTTCGCAAACTTTCCATTTTTTGGAATTTTTAAACGGCGTAGAAAAAAAGAAATAGAAAATAAAAAAAGAAAAAGAAGACACAAAGAAGGAAACTTACCTCGTCTGCTGGGATTCCTGGGAATCGAACCCGGGGTGGTGGACTGAGTTCTACTTCGGCTGACCGGGTCGTCATTTCGCCCGCTCCGTCGAAAATCGAACAAACCAGTGATTTTATATATAATTTAATAACGGTTGGCCGGATCTTCGTTCGGCAGACGATCGGACGGCCGCGAGATTTCGGGTGACGTGGAAGGATACGGATGCAGGATTCTTACACCTGGCCGGATCTTCGTTCGGCAGACGATCGGACGGCCGCTAGATTTCGGGTGACGTGGAAGGATACGGATGCAGGATTCTTACACCTTTGATATATAGATAGAATAGATGTAGCAAGAAAGAATTGGCATTGCAATTAATATTGAGACGATTATGATGAGGGTACCAGTGTTTCTTGCTCAGGTAGTGGCAAGAATATTCAATGAATGACACTCAATTAATGTGTTTGGATCAAAATGATATTAAGTTTGTTGGCTTTTCGTTAGATGGCACTGTGCATGCTAGTTTCTCCAATCCATGATATTTTCGACCTTCTAGCACTTTCCTCCATTTTCCCTCCCTTTTCTCTGAATTGAGGTGTGGTGCGACCCAAATGCACTCGTTTCTATCTCATCCTTTCTCCTCTCTTCACCACAGCTCTACTTCAATGATGCTATCAATCATCGAATTTTTAATAATTTATATTTATTTATTTTCATATGTAAAATAATAATATTCTGTTGATTAAAAATAAAAAACTCGTCCAACCAATAGGCGGCCAAAAAAGTCGCCTCTTGGTTGGGAGAAAAGGAAAAACTCGTCCAACCAATAGGCGGCAAAAAAAAATCGCCTATTGGTTGGGAGTTTTTCCTCCTTCTCAACCAACCAAGGTAACATGTGTTCAGGGAATACTTTTTTCAGCAAACAAACCAAAGAATTATTGCCTTTTCCTCTGAACTTTTAAAATGGCATGAAAAAACCTTAAAAAAAATCTAAAAAAGTTTGGTAATGTAGAGTATGCTACCTTCAAGGTCTCCACAAAATTTCAGTTCAAAATATTATTTTCATAATAGGAAATAAAAAACTAAAATTTCTCTCCTAAAATTTGTATTTTTATTTCTCATTGTGAAAATATTTGTTTAAGCTGAAATTTGTGGAGACCTTGAAGATATCATTCTCTAAACTATCAAAATTTTTAGAATTTTTTGAGATTTTGTGATGGCATTTTAATGGTGATAATGAAAAATTCTTTTGGGTAATATGGAAAACCATCCATTGGTTGGGCGAGATTTCAAGTCTGCTTATTTAATTTAAATTAATAGAATATCATCGTTTTATATATGAAAAATAAATTATAAAATATTTAAAAAATCATCAATCATCAATATGATTGGGCCTTCGTCCTCTTTGCCCAGGCCCAGCAATCAGCATATGTCGGGGGCCCAAGACCAAAGTGCAAAAGCCAGGAAATGTGGCATTGGTAGAGGGGCTTGAGAGGAAAATGAAGCACAAAGGAAGGGGCCGCGGTGCAAAAAGCACCGGCTACTACCATTTGAGGCAAGGCAAGCTTGAGAGAGAGAGGGTTTTTGAAGGGGTTTTTGAATTTCTTGCCCCTGAGTTCGTGCGCCTACTCCAACTCGCCCCTCAATTCGTTGTGGGTCAATTAAGAGCCCCTGTTGGACACGAATCCTTCATTTCTTTCCCAAATGACCAAAATGCCCCTATCTTCTTCCTCGCACCCTCGCGTTGAAAGGAGCACGGGCCGGCGTGGAGGCGGGCATGGTGCTGGGCGGTGGTAGTCACGGCCGAGTCGAGCCGGCCAGGTTGCAGCGAGGCTGTGGTGGTGGTGCACGGCGGAGAAGTCGGGCATGGGCGGTCGTCGAGACGGCCGGGCGCGGAGGCGATCTGGCGACGTCGGCCAGCGCGGACGTCCATCGACAATTGTGGCGGCGGCCACGAGAAGGCTGGGCGGGAGACGACGCGCAGTACGATCGAGTCGCGGTTGAGACGGCGTGCTTAGTGAAAACGACGCCTTAGGTGACGTCGCGGACGAGCCGGGCGGCCGAGGCAAGCAGTGAAGTCGGAGCGGACCATGGCGGGCGGGCGGGCGGCGGGAGCCGAGGCCGGATACCGGCGAAGCGGGGCGACGGCAGCGGGGCCGAGGGTGGTTCGCCTGGCGGCGGCCATCTCGAGCACGATGGCGAGGCGGGCGGAGCCCGAGCACGTCCGGCGGAGGATGGATGGCGCTCAGGCAAAGAGGCCGGGCGGGCGAAGTGGGCGGGGGGGGGCGGGCGCAGGCTGAAGCGGGCAAGGGCGGCGGACGGCAAGACCGACGGCGTCGGCTGTTGCGGCGCGGGCGAGGGCCGGAGACGAGGAAGATGGTGGCGGCGGCAAGTCGGAGACGAGGAAGATGGTAGCGGCGGCGAGCTGGAGGCGAGAAAGATGGGGAAGAAGAAGGGGAATGGCAGATTTGGCAAAAATTTTAAGATGCCACGAGGGTATTTTGGTCCATAGTGGCAAGAAATGAAGAATTCGTGTCCAACAGTGGTTCTTAAATGCACTGGACCGAATTGGGGGGCGAGCTGGAGTGTGCGCATGAACTCGGGGACATGAAATTCAATTCCCCGTTTTTGAAAGGAGAGCAGCAAGTGAGGGAGAGAGAGAGAGTGGTTGGGTATGGCAGACGCGGATACGGACGAGACTGATCATCCCCTCTCCTCCCCTCCAGGGCTAGGGTTTTCCTCTCCTGCCCCCACGCTGCCATGATCGAGGAGGATGCTGCTTGGGAGCTTCACTTTGGAGTTTGGGCAACTGGCGGCCGACGAGGAGGGCACAAATAGCGCCGTCGCCGCAGATCATCGTGTTGCCTTTCCCTCTCCGCCTTCGTCTCCCTCGTCCTCATTGCCCATCCTGCTCGCGTCCTTGCCTCCGCTTCCTGTCCCAGCTGGCCTTGGGAGGAGGCTTCTCGGTGCCATCGGCCTCGCTGGCCCCGGCCCCGGCCCCGCGTCTCCTTCCAAGCCACCAGGGGCTAGGGCGGGGGTCATCCGTCGCCCCGACCTAGGCCTCGGCTTGCTGCTCCACCTCAAGGACAAGGGAGGCCAAGAGGAGGAAGGAGCTGTTCGTCACCGCGACACCAACCTGCTCCTGCAACGATGCACCAGTGATGACTCAAGATCTGCCATGGATGATAATGCTGTGGGTGACCAGAAGGTGGTGGAGCAAGATGTCGTTGACGAAAAGGATGAAACCACAGGAGACATTGCCGTTAAGTATCAAGAGAAGGCAATGGAACAATACACCAGTGATGAATATGGAGGAATCATAGATGGCAGTGTTGTGGGAGATCAGGCGGTGCTGGAGAAAGATGCTATCGATGAAAGGGATGAAATAACAGGAGGCATTGCCGTTAAGTATCAAGAGAAGGCACCAGAACAATGCTACAGTGATGAATTGGGAAGAACCATAGACGACATTGTTGTGGGAGACTAGGAGGTGGTGGAGCAAGGTGTTATCAAGAAAAGGGGTGAAACCACAGGAGACAATGTCATTAAATATCAAGAGAAGGCACCAGAACAATGCACCATTAATGATGTAGGAGGAACCATAGATGGCATTGTTGCGGACCAGGAGGTGGTGGGGCAAGTTGCCATTGACGAAAGGGATGAAACAACAGGAGGCATTGCCATTAATTATCAAGAGAAGGCACCAGAACAATCCGCCAGTGATGAATTGCGAGGAACCATAGATGGCATTGTTGTTACAGACCAGGAGGTGGTGGGGCAGGATGTCATCGGCCAATGGGATGAGACAACAGGAGGCATTGCCATTAATTATGAAGAGAAGGGGCTGGAACGATGCACCAATGATGAATTGGGAGGAACCATAGATGGCATTGTTGTGGGAGATCAGGAGGTGCTGGGGCAAGATGTGAATGATGAAAGGGCTGAAACAACAGGAGGCATTGCCGTTAAATATCAAGAGAAGGTGCTGGAACGATGCACCAGTGATGGATTAGGGGGAACCATAGATGGCGTTTTTGTGGGAGACCATGAGGTGGTGGAGCAAGATGTCATTGATGAAAGGGCTGAAACCACCTATGGCATTGCTATTGACAATCAAGAGAAAGCGGTGGAGAAATGCACCACGAATGAATTGGGGCCAACTGAGAATGATAATGTTGTGGGAGATCAGGAGGCAGTGGAGCAAGATGCCATTGACAAAAGGGGTGAAATTACCGATGGCATTGATGTTGAGGATCAAGAGAAAGTGGTGGAGCAATGCACCATGAATGAATCAGGACCAACTGAGGATGATGATGTCGTGGGAGTTCAGGAGGCAGTGGAGCAAGATGTCATTGACAAAAGGGGTGAAATTACCGATGGCATTGTTGTTGAGGATCAAGAGAAACCAGTGGAGCAATACACCATAAATGGATTGGGACCAACTGAGGATGATGATGTCGTGGGAGATCAGGAGGCAGTGGAGCAAGATGTCGAAATTACTGATGGCATTGCTGTTGAGGATCAAGAGAAACCGGTGGAGCAATGCACCACGGATGGATTGGGACCAACTGTGAATGATGATTTTGTGGATTATCAGGAGGTGGCGGAGCAGGGTGTCATCACTGGAAGGGCTGAAACAACAGGTGCCATTGCTGTTGAGGATCAAGAGAAGGTGGTGGAGCAATGCACCACTGATGAATTGGGAATGACTCAGATTGATGATGCTATTGAAGGTCAGGAGGTGGGGGTGCAAGATTTCATCGGTAAAATGGGTGCAGCGGAAGATAATGATGCGGAAGATCAAGTGAGGGTGGTGGAGCAATATGCAGTTAATGAATCAAGAGCAAGTAAGGATGAGAGCGCAGAGCGCTGTGGAAGGAAAGGAGAAGGTGCTGGAGAAAGGTCTCATTGACAAACAGGGTGCAATGCCCATGGATAATATTGCCACGAAAGATCAGGAGAAGGCAGTTGAACAATATTTTGGTGTTGAATTGATAACAACTAAGGATGAAAATACTGTGGTGGAACATACGAAGGTGGCAGGGCAAGGCATCGTTGATGAAAGTGGTGGAACCAAGGACGATATTGTTGTGGAGGAACACGAGAATGTAAAGGAGCAAGACATCATTGATAAATGGGATACAACCAATGATGGTACTGCTCTGGAATATCAGAAGAAAGTGGTTGAACTATACACTGGTGATGAACAGAGAGCAATCAAGGATGTGGCTACTGTTCACAATCAGGAGAACATGTTGGAGCAAAGCATCAGTGACGAATGGGGAGCAACCAAGTGCGATATTACTGTTGAAAAGCACAAGAAGGTTGTAGAGCGTGTCCTTCATGAATGGGGTACAATTTGCAAGTAGTTCTCTTTTCTTCCTTTTTGTTTGGTAGCTTTGGCTAGTCCCTGTTGACTGCATCCTTGAAAAATAAGTAATGACAAATGGTTGAGCATAAAATATTTCAAATCACTTTTGGTGTGATGAAGTTCTAGAGTTGGCATCCAAGTATAGTACTTATAATGATCAACTCAATTCTCTTTAATGGGTGAAAAGCCTACACATGATTTCTGTACCTTTGGCCCAAGCAGAAAGAAACATAGTATATTCCTTTATGGCCTCTGGGTTGTTATAAATTTATAATCCTTGTTCAATTTTCAACGAGAATGTTAATTGTTTCCCTGTTTGTTCTTGAAACACCATTAAGTGGTGTAAATAAGCAATATATTATCTCCTGTCCAAATTAGTTGTATTCAACCTCCCTCTCTCTCTCTACTAGGATTGTTTGGTAGTTTTCACACAAAAATGTCCTCGTAGAAGAGATGATTATACTATCTATAGTTCTATACACTATAGAGTGCTAGGAGATGCAACATATTGGTTATCTCTACTCCTAAAAAGTCCTTTATGGTAATGAGTGATGGCTCATCAAAATAATCTGAGCCATCAAACTTAATCTAAGAGCTGCACACACCCCCACGCCTCCTGCTCCAACACCGATCCGCGCCTCCGCCTCCTCCACCAATCCGCGCCTCCGCGCGTCCTCCTCCACCGCCGATCCGCTCCACCAATCCGTGCCTCCGCCTCCTCCTCCACCAATCCGCGCCACCGCGCCTCCTCCTCCACCACCGATCCACGCCTCCGCGCCTCCGCCTCCTCCACCACCAATCTGCGCCTCCGAGCCTCCGCCTCCGCCTCCTCCTCCACCAATCCGCGCCTCCCCTTACTCCTCCACCGCTCCTCTCGCCGCCCGGACCTCTGGTACGCATGGTGCCACCAGATGGCCGCCCTCGCCGCCCGGGGCTTCCGCGCCGTGGCGCCCGACCTCCGTGGCTACGGCGACTCCGACGCCCCACCCGACGCGCGCTCCTACACCGTCTTCCACGTCCTCAGCGACCTCGTCGCGCTCGTCGCCGACATCGGGCGTCCACGGGTGTTCGTGGCCCGGCACGAATGGGGTGCCTTCGTGGCGTGGCAGCTGTGCCTGCTCCGGCCGGACCTCGTGATGGCGCTCGTCAACCTCAGCGTGGCGTACCACCCGCGGCAGCCCAGGATGAGCCCGCTCCAGACTGTCAGGGCCGCCTTCGGGGACGACCACTACATGTGTCGCTACCAAGTAAGCTACCTATCCCTTCTCCTTCATGTCTGTCCTGATTTCATCGTACTGAGCAGAATCAGTGGAGTTATGGCTTCTGTCCTCGAAACATCATTTTACTTCTTCACGAGTGAACTGATGAACTGTCGATGGAAGGACAAATTCTTTTAGAGGACTGTTTATTGTGCTTGAATTATCCATGGAAGCCCAATGAACAGATTGAATTTGAGCCTTGGGGAATTGAATTTGGAGCCGTTGCACAGAGTCCCCAGATTACAACGACCAGCCAATACTGACAGGGTGCCAGTGATGAACTATCCAGAATTGCAGATTGGGCACAAACACAAAACCGAAAGATCATTGCTACTGATTCGTTAGGAACTTGAGTTCTTAGTTCCATGGCAACTGAATGCTAATTAGAAAATAACATTCGACTGTGTGCATAAAGGCTACTGGTAAAAACATTATTTCTTTGAAAATACCATGCCTTCTTTCGCAACATCTCTATATGCTATAAATAGTTAAAACTGATGTTTCTTATACGATAGAGAAGGTTGGTAAACGAATTGTTACAGTTAGCCTAGACACAACAACAGCTCTTGGCAGATCTGTAAAAGTTAAATAATTTATAGTATTTTAGTGAGTATAGTTGGTAGCATATAAACTTGCTAATTTCTATTTTTATACTGAATTGAGTGTACTTGTCTGGCAAGTGCCACCTTCCTTTTATTCTTTTGAATGTATGTTTCAGTGGTACGGAATCAGGTAGTAATGTTTATTCTTGAAAACCTGTGGGGGGATGCCGCCGTGGAGGCGGCGGCGGAGCAGGTGAAGGGGCCGTGGTCGCCCGATGAGGACGCACTGCTGAGCAATCTGGTTGGTGGAGAAGCTCGGGGCGCGGAACTGGACGCTGTTCGCACGCGGCATTCCCGGCCGCTCCGGCAAGTCCTGCTGCCTCTGTTGGTGCAACCAGCTCGACCCCCAAGTCAAGCGCAAGCCTTTTACTGGTATCGTCGCTTTGCACTCATATACTGCTATTTTGTGGCCAATGGGAAATGGGGACCAATAGCTTACATTAACCTTGCACATTTTGCCTTTGCACCATGTTTAAGAGGCTTAGCAATTAGCATTATGGACATGGTGCGTTGTGCACTCAGTTGATTGTGTGGATGTTATGTTGCATGTGTGTAATACTTGCTTGTTAAATCTGTGATTTTGTGCTGCAGAAGAGGAGGACCGCATTATAATTGCTGCTCATGCAGTTCATGGGAACAAGTGGGCATCCATAGCAAAGCTTTTGGTTGGGAGAACCGACAATGCAATCAAGAATCACTGGAATTCCACTCTGAGGCGTCGGTACTGCACTGGTGGCCGACGCAGACAAGGTGGTGCTGCAGAGCAAGCTATTCCAGAGATGCCCAGGGAAGGTTCAGAAGAGCCTCATCCATTAGGGGATCGTTGCTCTTCCAATGCTATTGAATTAAGGGAAGCTCCTGTGCAAACAGTGTGTGCAAGTTCCGTTGGGGCATGGCAAATTGGAGGTAACAATTTTAGCACTGAAGTGGTCGATCCACCTTATCTGTCCCGACCAGTTCCAAAGGTCGGTGCTTTCAGACCGTATAATCTAGGACCTGCTCAATCAATACAGAAGGGAGTGTCAAGCTCCATCTTCAAACTTGACTCGGCCCTTCAAGCTTTGAAGCCTGAAAATGGAGTCTGCAAGTTTATTGATCCTACATGCTTTGCTGCTGTGGTGCCAAACAAATGTGGGCATGGTTGCTGCAGTTCTCTGGAGCAACCTCGTAAGGACTCTTTGCTGGGTCCTGAGTTTAATGAGTTTGAAGATCATCCCCTAATGTTAAATAGCACTTTTGCTTCATTAGTATCAGAAATTAGCAGCATTGCCTGGATGAGAAGTGGTTTGCAAAGTAGTGATGCAAGCAACTTATTGCATTCTGTTCCGCCAACCTGACAAATTAGGGATCGTGTTTATTAGATACTGGTATATTTGTGGTTGTTTGTTGTATTTAGATTTCAGGCATAGTGATGTCAACCTGTGACTATATATAATCCTAAGTTGTGTCTTTGATAGATGGTATGGCATGTGGCTGTTGGTACTCTTACTATAATATTTCTTTCATTTGTTGAGCACCATACGTACATTTGTTTGGCAATACTGCACCACCGCTGAATGTAAAAAAATAGATACATGACTGCTCAAGATATTATCTTACCACCTTCCATAGAGATCATGCTTATATGAGCCCTCTCACTCTCCAGTGACGCCGCCCTCTCCCCTGTCCCCTCCCTCTCCAGTGATGCCGCCCTCTCCCCATCCGCGCCGCCCCCTCCCTCTCCGGCCATGCCTTCCCCTCGCCTCCTTCCTCTCCAGCTAAATTGATATGTTATATGTATATTTTGATATGTAAAAACCAATGTGTATCGTCTTGTACTTCTTTAGATATATATGTTGATTTTATGCTTAGTGCTTCTGGTGAATGGAACTGTTTGGATTCATGCTTGCTATTTTTAGAGAATGGTGATGTTGATTGCATATTCAGTTGTGGAAACAAAGCTCAAGCTTTATATGCTTTTTATTACTATTTTATTCACATGTACTGCTGCTTTGTCATGGTTGTACAGAGATCCAAGTTGTGCTACGATCACATTGCTATCACCCTTTATAATTTCATATGTTGGTCCCATTTATGTTTTCTTTTCTTTTTTGTATCTCCGTTGCAAAGCACGGGCATCGTACTAGTCTATATATATGTATTTTAGAAGATATGATTGTAGATAGTAGAATTTATTTTTATATATACAATCGCAGGAGCAGTGGAAGCTTCCTATCATCTTTGTCTACCTAAATTTATAATCCTTGTTCAATTTTCAACGAGAATGTTAATTGTTTCCCTCTTTGTTCTTGAAACACCATTAAGTGGTGTAAATAAGCAATATATTATCTCCCGTCCAAATTAGTTGTATTCAACCTCCCTCCCACTCTCTCTCTACTGGGATTGTTTGGTAGTTTTCACAAAAAAATGTCCTCGTAGAAGAGATGATTATACTATCTATAGTTCTATACACTATAGAGTGCTACGAGATGCAACATATTGGTTATCTGTCTGTCTGTCTATCTATCTATCTATATATATATATATATAGAGTTTGGCTATGGTCAGTCGCGAAGCATGGATCCTTCCATCAGCTACGGCGTGTTTGCGAAATTGGTAATCGAATTCGACGATCCGAACCGACCATCTCCTTCGTCTCGCTGAAATCTAACTACCGATAAAATTTCATATTTTTTTGATTTTTTTTACTATTTGTTTTGTATTTTTGAAATTCCACGATCTAATTAATTGTGGACGCTCCAATAATCTTGGATTTCAAAAATACGAAACAAATAGTAAAAAAAAATCAAAAAAATATAAAATTTTGTCGACAGTGAGATTTCAGCGAGACGAAGAAGATGGTCGGTTCGGATCGTCTAATTCAATTACCAATTTCGCAAACATGCCATGGCTGATGGGAAGAATCTGTCAGCCATGGCTGACCATAGCAAAACTCTCTCTCTATATATATATTTATATATATTAGAAGATATGATTGTAGGTAATAGAATTTATTTTTATATATACAATCGCAGGAGCAGTGGAAGCTTCCTATCATCTTTGTCTACCTACATTATGGAGAATAATCTGTTCTGTTTTCTATGCCCAGTAATCTGTGGCATCATGTTAATCTTCTTGTATCTGGCCTGTGGTGCTCATGAATCTTATGCTGTTTCAGGAAGCAATTGGTCAATTAACTGACTTGGCATATGATAATTTCACACGGTCTGATACTGTTCTGCAGCAACAGGAGCAGACCATGTACCCTGAAAGGCCTGGGGAACCAGAGTGCTCCTACTACACGAGGCATGGCTATTGTAAATTTCAGATGAACTGCAAATTCCATCATCCAAGATATCTAAGTTCTAAGAATCTGGTATGTAATGGCTATAAAATTTAGAAGTTTGTAGTTTTAGATGATATATGTAATGTATTTCGTTTGAATAACAGTGTGGCACCAGTTCTTACCATTGAACTCATCCATGTCTACCACGGGGATGCTGTTGGTGATGCATGTGTTAGCATCTGGGAGGTACGTCAAAAGCCGCTGGGTGCTAGCCTCCTGGCTTTCTTGCGCAGTTCTATTTTGATACGAAATGTTATTGCTATTTTGTTTACGCGATGAAAGCATCCATGCTGTTAGCGTGATTATGGCATGAAGTTAAAGAAGAAAATATGTTTTTTGACTTGCACTCATTCATTTTAGGTTGCCAATGAGGTGACGATTACAATGTGATATGTGGAGAGTAGAGTGGCCGATTGTTTGTTTAGCACGCAGTTTGCAGCTGCATCTTGCAATTTTGTTGTCCTGATGTTATTGTTTGTGTTGTTTGTAGGATAATTTTGTTTCCGGCTGAATCCAGTGAAGCTGCCGATCATCACAGATGCATGCTTTGACCTGCAAGCTGCTCCATTGGCCTCATCTTTAATTGTGTGTTTTTTTGGAGGAAAATATTTAGCTTTGTGTTGTCTTCCAGTAGTAGATGAGTCCAGAAGTGGTAGGATGAGTATGACAATGTCATCTCTCTTATTTTGAATCACGTCGAATACAGCTTGACGACAAAGATTTTGTATATTCTTGGCTAGTGAGTAGACCCCAGAAGGCAACGAACCATATAATATAAATTGTTAAGGGCAAGTACCCATTTCGAATTTTTGTATCGTATCGTTTCACACGACAATTCCACCATTTAGTCACGCCCCCAATCCTACCATTGAAGCAGCCTATCCATGTAAATTATGTCTCCTATTCTAATGAAGGAATTATCCTACTAATCTCTTTTAGTTGTATGGCACATCCTAATCTCGCATCTCCCACAAGGCATGTTCATGTTTGTGCCACAATTGGCTCGTGCTTTAGGCATAAAGGGTAGAGGTCGCTTAGTGATACTAGAATTAGAAGCTTTCCCCCCAAAAAAAAAATCTTAGGCCCGAAGAAAAGAGGTCGGGATCACAAGCTTTTGCTGTACACCAGGTGAACATTATCTGCACATTCTCACTGTTCAAATGTCCTGAGGATCAGGTGCAGTTGAATGTCCTGAGGTGAAACACCCAAAAACTACCGCTCTGCTTTCACCCAAGAACATCATACCAAGTAAACAAAAGCAATAGAAATACAAGAATAATTCAAGCATTCCAAATAGACCATCAATAACTTCACTTAAAGGCGGTGCAACCAGTTCCAACGATAATTAACAGTTGTAGGTTCTTCCCTCGACAGGACAGACTCACGTAATTGCCACCACCAAAGTTTCCAGTTTTATCCAGACTTTGACAAAAGAGAGCCTAACATACATAATTTTTTTTTCAGAATCGCAAACATACCCAGGAGACCCACAAATATGGAACCCACATCATTGCAGCACCAATCTTACTTGCCATGCTTTGCTTTAGAGTGAGATTGTACAGCCATTTCACTGTTGAATGTCCTGAGGGGGCAACAACAAAACATTATATTAGATTGAATCAAGCAATTACTGCCAAACCATTAGAGCCAAGCAAACTACAATGTTAACACCCATTAAAGAGTCAGTTAACATTATATTAGATTGAATCAAGCAATTACTGCCAAACCATTATTGAGCAAAGCAAGCCAAAAAATTAGCTGAAAGCAATGTACCTCACCTCAAAGAGTCAGTGTGCCAAAGCCACAAAAACAATCATTATAAAACATAGCTCCTACACCGTTATCCTCCCAGTTGGGTCCACTAGAGTTCAGGAACAAGAATATTTTGTCCGCACCCACACGTATTGCGCCGATCAAAACAACGACATGGGCCAAACGAGTTAAAAGATGTCTCCATGGAATACCCTCGCTGCAATACACCCTAAAACCATTGACATTGGCACAATACTGTGTTGCACGGAATCCAGTGAGAACCGGTATACCCTTGCTCAATTTATCACAGATGTTCTCAAAGCTGTTCCCAGGTGAGTTCGGGTTGTTGTCCCATTGCCAACCTTGAATTGTGTGTGGGTTGTTGTGCTGCATTGATAAAAAAAGAGTCTATCAACGATATATAAAATATTCTATCTCATAGTTCTGAAAGAGTCCTTTATTTTTTTTTATAGTATTACTACTCATTAGGCTGCATACATTAGACATCCTATCTTAATTAGGTTCTAGTTAGTACTATACTATTTTTATTTAACTAGTAAGCAGGCACGTGCAAAGCACGTTTCATAATTTATATTTTAAAAAATCAATCTTGATTAAATATCTGCATATTTTGCTATTAGTTTATTGTGGTTGTGGCTAATAGACAAATTTATTTGTTATACAATTTTCAAGAAGACAAGATGAGAACACAAAAGGCTAGCTGACGACCTTAGATCTGAAAAGTTCAAATTGACTTATTATATCATAGAGAAACTGACAATACATACCATCCACGGGCAGATTAAAATAAGAAGGTAGCAAACAAGAAGAGAATTACACAAGCGTTCCGTTACATTTGAATTTGAATTTGAAGCATTGCATCTTATGTATGTAAATTTGGATTGATCTAGCACAAATTGATATTACTGGAAATAATCTCAGCACGGTGTATCAGTAAAAACCGATTGAAATGAACATGTTCTCTAATATATAAATGATGCACTTGACCAAACAGATGAACATTACAATTTCAGCTGCAGCATATGGCAAGAGGAAGAAAAATAAACTGCATTGTGAAGAACATATGCTGCAGCTGAAATTGTAATGTAGAGTGAATCACCTATAGCACACTGTAGAGTGAATCTTACACGGAATAACTGATGGGATTCTGTACAGCAATGATCATACTCAAATTTTGCGGACAATTTTGTGAGCTGTGACCCAATAATCACCTCTTTAAAGTGCTAATCAATGATAACACCACATAGGTATTGTCTGATAAATAAATCTATGGAGGCAAATACCATTTAGTAGCAACTAAATTGGGCCAAACGCAACTGTTTTCCTATGGCTAGCCAATCTAATTGTGAAAAAAATGTCCCAACATGCAGTCAATCACCAAGAGCAACAGCCGTAGTGGTTTATTTTTGCAGTAAAGCTTGTTCTTTTAAACTCCTATGTGCTCTTCAATATTCAAAATGGCAAATTTTAACACACCTCATCATTCACTCCATGTGACTTTAGTATGTTGAGAATGCTTGCAAGTCGTCCCCACCCCTCGTCTGTCTCAATCGAGCCGACCAGGTTTCTGTACTTTGCAATGACGTCTTCTGCTGAGAGCGTCTCAAGAAATTCTTGACCACTATGGGCGGCCTTGATCCTGAGTTGCATTTCCATGGCGGCAAGGGCCGCATGGACGCTGCATGACGCTGCAATGAGTAAAAGACCAGGAGGATTTAACATCGGCAATATAGCTCAAGTAGTAAAATACAAGATTTCCTCGGGTAAGAAGAGGTCGAGTTACCAAAAAGGCACTTACGTAGATCCTGCTGGTCACGAATCACAGTGGAGAAAATCCGCTTACCGTTGATGAATAGACTTCGAAAATCAAAGTTAAAAGCGGGGAGGACCTGCAAATATAAAACAAGCATTTATTAGATAATCTGCCGACCGAAGCCTCCTGACCTAGATCCGGTTCCCTGGCGCATCTGGATCTGGGATGAGAGGCGATTCGCTTCGGTTTTTATTTTGGGCTTCGGAGAGCCAAAGAATAGAAGAAGAAAAGAGAAGAGAAAGGGATCCAGAGAAATGCTCGCTCGGTGAGACTTTTAAAGATGCAAGAGGGACGGGTTGTCGCGAACTGTGGGGTAGGAGCAGCTCCACCGGGGCTAACAGCGAAGGAACCAAAGAGGAACCAACGCTGCTGAGGATGTCGATGACGACGTCGCTGATGCCAACACCACCATCGCTGCCGGCAGAAGCGGTGACGCGGAACGGAGCTCGGGTTGGAGAGAAATGGCTCCTCTCCCAGCAAAATATCCTCCGCATCGTCGAAACGTTGCCGGCGCCAGTGGAGAGGAAGACTCTTCTCCGGCCAACAGCTTGGTAGGATGCGCCGCTGCCGCCGCACATCGTCGAGCCGTCGCCGAGAAACCAAACACCGAGGATTCTAGAAATCCCCGTGCTACCAAACTCTAGACCTACTACTAATACTAGTACTAGTACCCGACGCGGATCCATGGCCGGAGCACCCGCCGACAGACCCGAAGGCCACCGGCGACGAGCTCACCGCCCGGATCCGCGCCGGCGATTTTCTCGCCTGCTTCTCTCTCTTTTTCGCTTGAGCGGTGGAACGGATAAGGACGAAGAGGTGTGCTTCCGACGAGTACTTACTTGGGGGGCATGTCCACAGCTCTGGCACGTGGAAGGCGGCAACATATAAAATCCATTGAGCACAGGAATGTTGTCGAGGCCGCATCCCGAGCAAATCCACGTCTTACACTGTGTGCAGGAAAGCACCGGAGGAGGAGAAGACATGTGGCAGATGCAGCGGGGACCGGTCCAAGATGGGGACGGGAGGAACAAGATGGAGATGGGGACGGGACGGGTCACGGGAGGAAGAAGACGGACACCTACCTACCAGCTGCCTGGCTGGCCGAGCGATGGAGTTGAGTATGACATGCACGCGAACCGATGCAACTTTCTTTTCATTTCTATTTTGTTTTTTGGTATAACTTTTGATTAGCATCTCCAATTACCGAACCGATTTCACCTTAATTTGTGTTCCTGACATTTTTCGAACAAAACTAGACCACACTTGCCATATAAATTTTAAAAATTTTAAAATTTGGTTTTTGAATTTATTGATTTTCTATTATTTGTTTTAAAATTTTCATTTTCATTTTAAAATTTGTTGATTTACTAGTATTTACTTTTTAATTTGTTTCATCTATCTTTTAAATTTGTGTATTTCACTTCCATTCTCTGCAGTCAACCAAACAACATCTCTCTACGGCCTGTCCACTCTTATACAACCAACCAAACAACATCTAACTAATTGGATCTACTGGTTCAAGTTCAACGTGTCAACCTCAACCGTTTAACCATGAAAAGAATAAGGGAGGTTAATATATAGGTAACACAGAAATAAACAAACCAAAAAAAGTAAAGTCATCATCAATGTCAGATCGATCTGGCTCAAATAATAGAATACTTCAGCTTGTGAAAATCAGCTCCATGCGATTGTAAATTTTCCCTCTATAATGTTCACCGACTTGTATGCACTAGACCGACCATTAGTGTATATGAAAAGTTTAGGATCTGTACGTGTAGCTTCATTTTCAAGGAGATAAGTCTCTTCTATGATGCAATAGCATATATTTACCATATTATGCTCCTGGAGAAGCTTAAAGAAACAAACAAAAAGAGACCTCATGGTAGGTCCGGAGGACCCTAAATTTGCATGACGCATCAACACAAGTCCTTAGACTTGCCGTTTGCTCTGTTAGGTCCTTGAATTCACATGTTTATATATGCTAGTTAAGTTTCTAGTCGTGCAATTTGATCAACTACATTTTTGAGGTCCTTAAAATGTACATAGATGATGTTTAAATCACAGCTCAGAGGTGTTGTATTTCAGCTTAAGCCTTAAGTAATACATTACATTCTGGGGAGAAATTCTACAATAAATGATGTCCCATTATAGTGTTGTTTCAGATTTTGGTATATAGCTTACATTTAGCAACTACCCACTTGTATATCAAAATCAATATTCACAAGTAATAGTATTCCTCTAAGATATGCAGTAACAGGTAAGCTCTAAAGCTTCAGCTGGGATCTTTTCAAAGAAGTCACTTTTCAACAGCATATAAGACATATTAGTTTTTTTATGGAGCTCAAAAGTTTGCACTTCTATAAAAAAACATATTTACAGGAAATATCTAGTGCAAACCTTTAGGTTCTAGCATGTAAACCCTCACATTCCTTTCCCAAAAAATGTCAACTCTCATGCATGCTGTTCGATAATATTTATGTAACCCGTCATATCCTTCTGGATCTAACGTAGAGGAAGTTATCCATATCAATCAAATCCAACAGCCCACATGCTGAGTAGCATGCTAACACCCAAAGATAGGCTTGCACTAGAAATTTTCTCTACATATATATATATATATATATACATCAGAAAATCTTATGTTGCACAGCCTACTTTCTTGTTTACAAGAAAAGGCTTTCCAAAACCAGTAACATGCATAGTAGTTGACTCAGGTTCACAGTGATCTCTTGCCATATTCAGAAAGTAAAAGCTTACAATGGAGTGCAAACTGTCAATAGAAGGCAGCGAAATGCACCCCAAAAAGTCATAACTTACCTATCAGGCTGGCACATACATGAATGTAAGAATTACGAAATGAGGAATACACAATTAAAAAGAGCAAAAGAAAATTACTTCAACTGCATTCCATAGTCGGACAGTTCCGTCGAAAGATGATGTAGCCAACTGAGTTGAATTTGATTTGAATCTTAAGTCTGTGATAAAGTTTGTATGTTCTTCTATTTTAGTATCCATGTTAAGATTATCCATATTCCAGAGGAAGACCTACAAACATCATAGAAACTTGTATGTAAAAAACTTTGATGCAACTTAATGACATTTTTTTATAAAACATAAACTGTTTTACAGCTTCCTATTTTTCTTTCCCAAGACAAATAGAGAGAAAAGACATTAACAAAATTATAAAAGTCTTTTGAGACAGAATAAGGGCAATCAACTCCAAGAGATAAAAACTGATGGCCGAGTGCAGTTTAGCATAACAAATATGACACAAATGAAATATTTATTAGTAGAAACACTGTCTAGGTTACCGTTGGTAGTGATAATGTGATGAATCTAATGTTAACATCATATTAGGTAAACTCTACTTACGAAAACATAATACTCCTGCAAGAAAATGATATTCCTAACAATGGAATGATCTGCCACAAGCTAATAACTTATAAGAGAAATTGTTAGTATCTGTAAAATATTAGTCTTGATATAGCTACCTTTTTCTCGTGGCCAGCAACTTCCCATCTGTAGAGAAGTGACAGCAAACAACCTTGTTGTTGCTTGTACGAATGCTACCAACATCACTCAAAGAGAGGCCTACAAAAGAATGAACAGTTTCTAGTTTATCCATTCAGGGCACTAATACTCCACAACACAATCAGAGGTTTAAAATATTTACTCTTGAGAGATTCCTGCTCCGAGGGCCCTTTCTTCAAAGCAGCAAAGATGTCTCGCCCATCTCCATCATCATTCGACAAAAATGACTCAACATTTTCATCAAAATCGACAAAGCTATCCAAATTATCCTGCCAGTAACAGCAGTCACTTGAGCACAATCAACTGACCGCCAAAAACTGAAAACATCAACAAAAGAGCAAAGCACATAATAGTACCATCTGATTTGAGGATGAAGCAAGTCCAGTTGTTCCATCTGGGCCGCAAATCATTGAATTTTTCTGTACAATGTTCACGTTGCTAGCCACGGGAAAATTGTATATATGCCACTCTCCAGAGTGGCATTCGGATATTTGCCACTCTGTTGTCTATGACACGTGGGACTGTCTGTGTCTATGATAGTGGACCAGAGTGACAAATATCCGATTGCCATTGTTGAAAGTGGCATATATGCAAATGGCCCGCTAGCCACTGGCATTCCACCACCAGGAGTTTGAGTGGATGGAGTTGAGGGTGGAGAAGGCCCAACAGTGTTTCCTGTGCCTGTGCTATTAGCTGCACCAGAAGAAGTCGATCGGTTTCCGTTTTCTAGTATATATTCTGGATATCAAGAATATATAACGGACGCACTTAGATATCACCTATATATATAAAGCTAGAAAACTTAAGATTTTCTTTTGAGTAAAGTACATTGTAGTTCCTTAAATTTGTAGCAATTAATATATCGCTTTGCACCCAAAAGTTTATTAACTTTTCGACACCTAAAACTTGTTGTCTGCATCTGAGCCCCCCGCACCATCAATAGATCCATTAAGTCGTAGCAATAACCAGCTGCATGCTTACGTGGAACCCGATCAATTAAAATGGATTTCTAGACAGCCAAGAAAACAAAATAAGTGCTCGGAAGTTTATAAAATTCAGAAAATGCTAATAAAATTTCTCTAAGTTCAAAAAATGAGGATCCTGTATATGAAATCTAAATTTGGTTTTCATGAAACATTGGTATGCAAAAAGAAGGGATGTTAGATGTTTTTGCATAAAATTCCATGAATTCCAAATAAATAGTATCGGGGCCCTCATATATTTCTAAACTCAGAGAAATTTCATTTGCATGTTTATTCTAGCATTTATTTGCCTTTTGGGCTATGTAAAAATATTTTTTTTAGTAATCACACTCCACGTCAGCACTTAGTAGGCCTAAGATGATGCAAGGACTCAAATGCAAATGGACACAAGTTAAAGGGAGAAAAAAAGGTAATTTTCAACTTCGAGGTGCAAAGCGAGATTTGCTACAACCTTAAGGGGCCATGGTGCAATCAACTCATTCTTTTAACATCTCAAGCTAATTTTTTCTTGGCACCTGCTGCAACTGCTGCTGCTGTTGCAATTCCATAAGCCGGTGATCTGAGGGCTGCTGCATTTGGGACATCTTCAGCTAATAATTTGCATATAACGTTTGATCAATGACAACAGGCATATGGTACCATGAAAGATAAAATGAAATGATAAAATTATTCAGCCCCCTTTTTCTACTTTTCCTATGTGCGACCAGCTCAGACCCATAATTAGGCATGGACCGGTTTGCCCACACTCTCTTTTTCTAGCTACAAATCAAATCAGGGCCTGTTTGTGAGATTGATATTCCACCCCTTGCTCAAATACTACTTACAGTATTCTATCGTTTGTGCCTTTAAAATTTCTTAATGTAATAGTCAAATAATACTTCACACTCAAAGAGCCATAATAAGCCTCACTCCGTTGATATCTCTGCATGCGTTAAATATGTTTATTGGTGTAACTTGTGGTGGACATTTTGTAATCAATCTTCCTCTATAAAATGTTCTAAGTGGAAGAACACATTAACTATGATTAGGACTTTGACAAATAGACCACTACTGTGCCAGTAGCGCTTCGCAAATCTGTTGTGTTCAGCACTACTCTATTTTTTTTAGGCTGCAGCATCATAATTTGGCCTGTGCGTCAGTGATGTAAGCCCCATAAGTCTCATACTTTATGCATTGAACGTTCATGGATCATATTTATCCTAGATAACATTTGTGCACAAGCTGTTTCTGGACAAGTGCGATTGCCGCTGCCACATATAATCTAGTGTTGTTATTTCTGGGTTCAACACAATAGAACATCAATTTATGTATAGCTTATTTGATAGCAAATTCTAGTTCATTAGCTTGTCATACTTATGTTTGGAGTTGCCAGATGCCAGGTTTCTCAGAACTGATTGCATACTGACCTTCATCATATAATCTGGTTCATCTGATCGAACCTTTGGTGAACCAGACGGAGCTGGAGAACCCATTCTAGCAAGGTCATTGTGTGTTTGTGCTTGAGCAATTAATTGTTGTTGTGGTGATAAAAGTTGAAATTGGTTCGGAGATGCCATCAACTGCTTCTGCACGCCTAAATTTGACCTAAGTTGGTCAATACCTGGTACCTTTGCAAACAACAAAACATGTAAGCTGTTCAGGAAGTAATGTATGCAAGCAAGGAAAGGGATATGAGCAAACTCACTGTTAGAGGCCAGCCTTTCAGTGGTACACTCCCAACACCTTGATTAAGTCCTAAGTGGAGGGAGATGAATTATAAGAAAACTACCATCCTTTACTTGAATATTTTTACTGTTTGTCATAACACTTTATGAGTCAGTGAATTTAATTTCTATATCAGCTACTCGGGTTTAACATGCAATGAAGAAGCACATTTAAACTAGTTACATCTAAATCAGTAAAATTTCCAAGCATAAATCTAGGGGGCGAAGTTAATCTCTCATCTGATCTGAGAATACTAGCCACAAAAAGGCACTCATGGGCCAATTCTACTGCGGGGAAACCCATTTTCACTGGTCCACCCTACATGACAGAAAAGTTCGCCAGAATTTCCACGAGAAGACCCTACTGTTCATCCCGATTCTCCTCCGTTCTTCGGTAAAACTCCAATCTTTTTGCATAAATGGGTTTGTCTCATCAAGATCTACAACTTCTATTTTGGCGCCACGGCGAAATTCAGAATTTTCATGGTGCTACAGTAGTGCACAGTACCCCAGCCACCCCGCCGTTGCCATTGGTCTCATGGCTGCGCCCTCTCCCCCACGCCCAGCCACCACCACCACGCGCTGCTCCTCCCAGCTGGCCCAGCCACAGTGCCGCCCGTCCTGCCCGCCCCGGCCCGCCACACACACCAGCCCAGCCCACACACAGTCAGTCTCTACTGCTGTCACAGTGTCACAGGTCCAGCATGCGCCGCATGCCAGCATACCAGCACCCAGCTCGCCAGCCACCTCCGCCTGGGCGCAAGGCCAGCCGTGCTTGCAGCGCAAGACTAGCCCGCCTCAGCCAGCCAGCTAGCCTATTCCATTTCAAGCCGAAGCCCTTTTTTTTTTCCTTTTTATTTATTCATTGCAGATTCAAATATTCGTAGCAAATTCAAATTAAGTCCAAAAATTGTGAAACCAATTTCTATGGATTTGTAAAATTGTGTAGTATTTAAATAAAATATTTAATTACTGTTTACAGTACTTAGGTTTCTCTTTCATTTAATAATTACTTTAATACTTGTTTGAATTATTTAACTAATTCCTTGTAATTAAAAATTTAGCAAAAATACTTTTCTGGACCAGTAAAATATATGTGATTTACTGGTGCTTGTACTTTAATTATTTGATTTGATTTAGTTACTGTTTTAATATAAATTGCTATCTTTAGTATTTAAATCTTTAAATAGTTTATTGTTTCGACTAAAAATTAATATTTATTATATTTGTACAGTAACCAGTGGCTTATTGTTTTCATGAATTCATCTCATATCTTGGCATGCATGCATACTATTTTATTATATTTGTTCTTATTGTTGGTTTCGTCGCATTACGTTAGATCCTTCGTCCGTTGATCCATCCGGTGATTTTGCTAATGAGCCAGCGGAAGCTTCGTACGCTGATCAAGGCAAGTTACTGTTATCATATTGCTATTCCTATGTCTTTTATAAATGTTTTGATAGAATTTACAAAACCATATGCTATGTCAACTATTAAACTAGTTATCCTAAGTGTTAGTTATAACCCATTATCACCTAATAATTAAGTCCTATCTCACCAACCCTAGTATACTATTACTTATGCATACTTGTTGTCCTCTTTTGTTTAGTGATTTAAAATGATGCTTAGCAATGCCAGAAAACTTAGAGAACTTACTTTTTTGTTGAATCAACCAACCGTTTATGTGAAAGTGATTTCTATGGACTGGTAGTTGGTGCTACCATGTTTGGGAAATGTGCTAGAAGGATAGTGGGTGCTATCCTAGGGCTTTCAAATGTTTTAGCAAAGGTTGGATGGTTGCTTGGTGGCTGCAACTGCTCGGTGGTAGTTTGTGCGAGAATCGGGTTCGTGCTAGAACCAAACCTTTCTAAGGACCGAGACTAAGTACAACATGTACGACCACGGGTGCAACATGGTACGCCCTAGTTGAGTAACCTTCGGAGTTCTAGTCCTGGCATTCTCAGTTGGATGAGCAGGAGAAGGGGAAGGACCTTGTACCTCATGGCGCAAAAAGGGGCGTTGCTACGTAACCCTTAGCGGAGATGCCTAGATTAGAGTGAGGTTGGCAAAAGACTTTGTGAGGACTACTTTTCCTTTGGGTGATTCCTAGGAGAAGCCCTCTCTCGTGGGTAAAACGTACAAACCTCTGCAGAGTGTACAACTTTCATAAAAGCCGTGCTCACGGTCAAGAGCGGATGACGGTGGAGCTACATCACTGTAGTTTTTGAATTTAAACTCTTCTCCCTCTCCTTGTTTTCAAGAAACGGGTGTTTATTCATACAGTAGGTGCTGTACGGACAGTCGGTGCTGCCAAAAACAGTCGGTGCTGTCAGAACAGTTGGTGCTGTGTGGATCCGTGAAAACCACGGTTAGTACCGTGAGATAGCCAGGTTTTGGGCAAGGCCAGTGGGTGCTGGTGAATTTCAAAATCAAATATTATGAAAGTTCAAATATCAATTTTTGAACCTGCTTTTCAAACACTTAGGATAAAAGTTTATAAAATTGGCTTTACGCAAATATCTCCCTTAGCCAATCCTTGCAACCTGCATAGCATGACGATAATTAGCTTGCAAGTATTTGGATGATACACCCTGGGTTACTCCTGGGGCTGCTTATTCCAATGAGCAGGTTGCGACCCGGAGGAGGAGTTCTACCAGGACGAAGGCTTCACCGCCGGCGTTCAAGACGAAGACTACTTTGAATCCTAGGCGCTCTCTCTACAGATCCCGCCTGTGGGAGTTCGGTGTTTACTTGGTTTTTATTTGGTACTTTGAGTCTTATGACTTCTTTTGCTTGGCCGTGGTGCCACCTGTAATAAAGCCCTGCGTGGCTGCATACTGTGATGTTTGGTTTTGTTAAACGCTACAATGGTTATGATCCAAATTTGTTCAACTGTGTGTACTAGTTACTGATCCAGGGACTAGTATAGGTAAGACACAGCAGGGATCCTCCACCCTCAAAGGGGGTCCCGACAATTGGAAAAGGTTTCACTTAACATTTCAAACACGATCCAAAGTGTTTTGCCCTAATGTAACTTGACATGTCCAAAAATATAATTTTCTCCCAAATTCTCCCCCTTTTAGCAATATGATCATCAAGAATGTACAGGAGGCCAAATGGAGAACAATTTGCGTCATTATGGTGAAAATTCAACCTAAAAGGGCTTTGTAAATTAGCCATATGAACATATAGCACAAGTATGAGACCAAGCTACTCAAGATTAGGTAAAAACTATCAAGTTCATATTCAATAGCTCCATTAGTACAAACTAGCATTGATTACCAAAAATTGCATTAATTTAGCATGATGAGCAAGAGCATAACAAGTGCAATCTCAAAACTAGAGGCAATGCATAAGCACGATTCACATGGATAATCTAGAGTGCAACCTTGGCACAACACATTGAGAGAGCTATATATGCATATCAAGGTCCTGAAGCTCATACTAATGCTATTTTTTCATTTTTTTTTCTTGTTTTTCATAGCATACTTTAGATTTTGGCGAGCAATTGCTAGCAATGCAACTCCCCAAGGCCATTGGGCAAAACAACTAAGATTTCTTTTAATCCAGATAGCCCGAACAACCACAGCAATACATGCAATAAGATTCCAAACCACCTTGCTAACAGGACAGGTGAAAAAAGGTGATTTCTAGTTTCTACCTCTAATAGGATTCCTTGGCCAACGTCTGCGCCTAAGATTGTTTTTAGTAAGAATATCATTTCTACCAACACACCATAGAAAGATTTTATGTTTCAAGGAGATTTTATATTTCCAAAGATCTTTATCTATGACAAAGGCATCAGCGGAGCTAAGATTGTAAACTTTTATAAAGAGAGGCAACAATGATGCAACCTTTTTATTTGGATTCCACACCATTAATTACATCATTTTGATCCTTTAGGTCCACTCTAAGACGATCATCAATCTAGGAACCCCATTGTGAATTAAAAGCCCGTTCCATCTGATGAGCAACTACTAAAATTTCTTAGTGCATATAGATATCGAAGATATCAGGGAAGGCCTCTTTAATGGGACAAGAATTTAACCAGTGATCTCTCTAGAAATCACAATTACTCCCACTATTCACGTACCTTAATTCTCCTATATATAGTTAAGATAAAAGTAGTCTTTAACAAAAATGAGTAAGAACATGCACAATACCCCTTTTTTTAGACGAGGCGTTTGAGGACCGTATGCCTTGTGCCTTTGTGTTTTTTTCTTTTTCTTTTTTTAGGAGGACAGCATGCACTGCGCTTCTTTAATTTGCCTGACAGCAAGACAACCGGCCGGGATTATCCATCTAGCTCGGATCTATTTATAGCATGCAATTGTTGGTCAGTCCATGACCAAGACGGCCAACGATCGATCAATATCTGCGGTGCGCCGTACGTCCATGCATGTTCGTCACCCATAAATACGTACCCAGCTAGCTCGACATCGATCGCCTGCCACACAGACACACATCAATCGATCGATCAAGAAACAAGCTAAGGACTTACACCTACACCAAGTAAGTAGCTTGGTCGACAATGGCATCCTCATCCTCGTTCTTGCTCGCTATGGCAGTGGCGGCAGCGCTGTTGGCCGTCGGCTCGTGCAGCACTGCGCTCACCTTCCAGATCAGTAAGGGCTCTAGCCCCACCCACCTGGCCCTCGTCACCAACGTCGGCATCTCTGAGGTGGAGGTCAAGGAGAAGGGCAGCAACGACTGGAAGGAGCTCAAGGAGTCACCGGCCAACACTTGGACGCTCGAAAGCAAGGCGCCACTCAAGGGCCCCTTCTCCGTCCGCTTTGCTGCTAAATCAGGTGGCTACCGTGTTGTCGACGACGTCATTCCCGCTGCATGGAAGCCTGGCTCCGTCTACAAGACTAACCTCCAGCTCTAAGCAATGGACACATACGTACGCACGCTCGATCTTGCGTTGCACAACACAACAAAAATAAAAATAATTATTATTATTAACATTTAATTACTTTTGTGAGAGACATCATGCAGCCCCACATGCATGCATGCGAGTGAGCAAATAATTCGTGACAGTAGGCGACTGACCAAGTAAATTATACCAGGTGGTGTCCAGCCTCTTTGCACGTAGTGGTGGGGTTATATGTGCACACGATTTAGCATAAATAAATCTCTAAGTTTTTGTATATGATCCATGTCGACGATTGGTTCACCGAATGATATGTGAATATATAAATATGGGGGTAGTGCGCTGGATACAAGCTCGATGGTAACACAAGATGCGAGATTTAGATAGGTTCAGGCCCTCCGAACAGAGGTAATACCCTACGTCCTGTGTTCGGGTTTGACTGTATTGACGAGGATCTCTACAATCAGATGTCTAGTTATGATCTAATCTTCTGTTGGATGACCGACCCCCTATCCTAGGGTCCCTGCCTGCCTTTATATAGTGAGGAGGGGCAGGGTTACATGGCAGGAGTCTCGGTCGGTTTTGGGACTAGAGTCCTAGTCGGCTTCAAGGTAGATGTTTCTATCTATAGCCTATCTATCCGAATTTATCAGTATCCACATGTTTACAATAGAGTCTTTCCTATTTTGGATAGGTTCTATCCTTAATGCTGCCGTGGGGCGCAAGGTTTGTCCTTAGTCCGGGTGGTACCCGTCTTTGGCCGAACGACACGGGCCGCCTCCTTGTTGGGTTGCCTTCTTTATCTTCCCGTGTGGATACCCGGGGTCCACATACTCCACAGTAGCCCTCGAGTGCTTCACAATCGAGTTGCTGTTCTTCTGTAAAATGTTCTTCAGCCGAGTGCTTCATGCCGAGTGGCTCGGACCGGTCGACACAATTCCCGACTGGTTTTTGCTTTGATTTCCTTAAATCCTGCAAGGAGATTGTGAGGTGCTCAATGAAGCCCTCTTTTCCCAAATTTTTGAGTTGTATCTAGTCTAATTTTTGTCGGAATACTGGCTTTTGACCCCTTTTGGGGTATGCATGGAGATGAAGTCATCCGAGTGGTCTCGAAGCCTCTTTTTCCATGATATTTTGTGATATTTGATCCCGGAATCCAGTGATCACCATGACCTATCATGGGGTATATCACAGTTTTAGTTGGTTCTGTCCGGTACCCTCATCCCACTTATGGCGGTGATTGGCATGACTCATCCCACTTAAGGCAGTGATCACCGCAGAGTTTTTTGAAGTTTTGATCTTTTTTTGAAAATAGCGCAGCTATGCCCAAAACCGATGCAAATAAGGACCACGGTTTTGGGAGGTGTGCATGAGGGGGGAACGATACTCAAAGGTATAACCATGTGAAAGGACCGGGATGTCGCCTAGGGGGGGTGAATAGGCGTTTAAAAATTAATTCAGAGTTAAGCGGAAGATAATTCACCAGATATATATCGGACAGTCCGAAGTAGAGGAATCGGACAGTCCGATGTTTGTACTTTGGACAGTCCGATGTTAAGCTATTCATATTTGAATAGCTTCAGACTGTTGAATTCAAATCTGAGCACTTTCTCCTCGAAACCTAAATGGTTCCCTGCACCAAATATGTGATGTAATACTAGTAGAACTAGAAAAACTCAGAGATCTCGAATCCAAAAGTCACAACAAGTTAGATCCAGAATAAGATCCACAATATAGAGAGAAAGAGCTAGAGATGGAGACGCAAACGATTTTTCCCCGAAGTTCGGATCCTTGAGGGGATCCTACGTCTCCGTTGAGGTAGGCTCGGTAGCACTTAGTCTAGGTCTCTTTCAACCCTTTTCCTCACCAAGTCCGCACAAAGCTCCCTTAGTTTACTCGGTGGTTCCTTCCCTTTCGGAGGCGGTGACTGGCCTTCACAAACACCCACGGAGCACCACACCAATCTTGGTGACTCGTGGTAGACTCCTAGCCGTCTAGGAGCCCTCAACCTCCAAGAGTAAAAGATTGGCGAAATGTGAGCTTGAAGACGATCCAAGTGCTCAAAGTTGAAGCCTAGACGCCGGTGCACTCGGATCTTCACCTCTCAACCCTACCCTATTGATTTCTCAAGGAAACTTAATGGGAGTAGTTGGAGGTTTTGAATGCAAGAGAGAGAGGAGCTAGGGTTTGAGCTGTGGTGGCTGGTGGAAGGAGTAAATGCTCTCAAGTGCTTACCCTAGCTCGGGTGGAGAGAGGGGTATATATAGGACTGGGTGGAAATCTGCCCGTTTTGCACAAACCTATGCAATATCGGACAGTCCGATGTCAAGTATCAGAAACTCCGAACTAGAAATTAAATTGGGACAGAGAACCCCAAACTTTGAAAGTTCGGACAGTCTGGACTGAGAAACATCGGACAGTCCGATATAAACTTCGGACAATCCAAACTAAATATTAATTCCAGACAGAGAACCCCAAACTCTGAAATTTCGGACAGTCTGGTTTAGGGAATATTGGACAGTCCGATATAAAACTTCGGATAGTTCAAACAAATTAACAAAACCAGACAGAGAACCACAAACTTTGATAATTCGGACAGTCTGGTTATCCCAACATCGGACAGTCCGATATAAAACTTCGGACAGTCCGAGGTCTAAAACTATGAAATGAATTGTGGTGAATAGAGACTTGTCCTACGAACTAAGATTCAACTAGTGAGCACTTTGGGGTCTAAAATTCACATTTCGTCGCATCCCTCTTTATAGTACGGATATCCTTAGACTCAATAAAGATAAATTACATAGAGATAAAAGGAAAAACAACTGTATGTCAGAATGGCTTGATTTAGGGGTCCACATCCTTCACCTTTGCTCCACTTTGGACTAATACCTGAATTAAGCTCTTGACAATCTCATTAGTCCCTTTATTCGGTTGTCATTAATCGCCAAAATAATTAGGGGCCTAGATGCACTTTCAATCTCCCCCTTTTTGGTGATTGATGACAACACGAGTAAAGCTTGCAACAAGGGTACAAATATCAGATAGAAAACATTTGCAAGGCTTAGAGAGGCTCCCCCTAGACAATGCATTATCTAAAACATAAACACATCGGGCATACAAGAGACATAATATGCATTCAGCACAACCACATGTTCAACTTAACATAGAACAACCACATAGAACTTAAAACATGCAACTGAGCATCTCATAGCATTACAAGGGCCAAAAGAGCTAAAGCATGCAAGTACTTAGAAGTTCATTACATAAGATCCAGAGCAAAGGAGGATAAAGAGATAATAATAATATAAATCATCCCCTCAAGCTTTACATCCTCTCCCCCTTTGGCATCACAACACCAAAAAGAGAGAAGAAAGCAACTTGAGGAGGTCGTCACTCCTCCTCGGAGTCCTCCTCAGAGTCCTCTTCTTCTCCTTCCTCAGAATCTTCATTTCCAGCTGATCTCCCTTCATCATTTCCTGAAGCTGCAGCAGAGCCAAATAGCTGAAGCACTGCCTCATCATCATCACTGGACTCTACCTCTGAGCCATCAGGAGAACACTGAATTTTCAGCTTCCGCTGAATTTCCTTTTGACGCTTGGCAATCTTCTTGATTCACTTGGAATTTTTCTTACCCAAGCAAAATATGGCACGAAGAGCCTTCAAGATGGGAGAGGAAGGCCTTAACTGATCTGGAGGAAGGGAAGCTGCTGGAGGAGGCTGCCTGGAAGATGAAGCTCCTGCTGAGCTCTTGCGAGAAGCTCCACCCACTGCCCTCACCTGATAAGCTGTATGTTCTACCTCCTTATGGAAAGTCAACCCACTAACCCTCTCTATCAAACACATGATATAGGGTGCATATGGGCAACTCCTTCTGGGGTCAAAGAAGGACAAATACATCTCCTGCCAAATGAAGTCGAACACATCAAACTGCCTGCTGTTCTCACCCACACGCTCCAAAAGATTCCTAGAGTAGGCTAAAATATTTGAGCGGTCTCCTTCTTTGGGTGTGAGGGTCTTCCTAAAAGCTTATTGAGAACATCATAAAAAGGTAAGATCCCAACTGTGGTTCCCAGCTTGAAGTTCCTGTTCTCTTCATACATGAAGTCCATCGAGTTAATTCCCTTGAAGCCCTCATCATGCAATTTCTCTCTGTTTACTCTCTTAGCCTGAGGAAATCCAAGGAGGTTGGCAAATTCTTGCTTCTTGATGGAGTACCACACACCTTGAGTGGCCCAATATAGTGTCTCATCTCTGTCTTTAGCAAAGAATACTGTGGCATAGAACTAGGCGATCACCTCCACACACCAGTTATACTTAAATGCCATGATGTCATAGAGATCATGCCTATCACAGGCATCAATGACCTTATTAAAGAGATCACTATTGACATTCTCCATATACTCCCAATCCACCCACTGCATCAGCACAACAGGGGTCTTCTTCTCAATAATAAAAGACTCATAATAATCTTATTGAAAGAAATTCCAGAACCTGTTATCCGTGAATTCCATCTTCTCATACACAAGGGGGTCCTTAAGTCTATGAGCTCTAGCTTGAGCTGACTTCCCTTTGTAATTGGTGACACCTTGGCCTAGTGAGTGTGAGAGGCCAAATGACTTCCACTTCCCCTTTCCCCTGCTGCTGCTGCCTGGACTGCTGCTGAGAAGGCGGACTGCTGGTGGGACTGCTGCTGCCCATTGCACTTGCACGACGCTTCCTAACTGCCAATCAAAATCGACTCCCTGGACTCCCACCTGAGCTGGCTGCAGACGAAGGAACAGGACTAGGATTGGGAATGGGGTTGTGGCGAGACTTGGTTCGATGCTCATAGGACATGGGCGCCTTCCCACGGTCTCCACCACTAGAACCCTGACCATGCTCCATCACAAGCATTGAAACACAGGATAATAGGAGTATTTAGGTTTTAGGTGGAGGCAAGGTAAGGGTTAGTATTGTGCTTAAATTCAAATACATCAGACAGTCCAAAGTCTGACATCGGGCAGTCCGATATATATCAGACAGTCCGATAACCAGACATCGGACAGTCCGATGTTGACTGAGTTTGAGCACAATGACCTAACTCACAAATCAACCAATGAAATTTGATGATATTGCAAGGGTACCATCTAATGACATCTAGGAACATATCTGCCAAGCCATTTCCCTTAGGGTTTCACAAATCTAGGGATTTAAGAGAAATAGAGGAAAAGAGAAACCCTAGGTACCTTGTTGAAGAAAAAGGAGTGAATCCGGTGGAGATTGAGCAAAGCCCTTCAATCTCCACTCCCAAACGGTGGAGGAAAGCCACTTCCTCGTGGATTCGAGGTCTGGAGGAGTCCCACACCGAAGGAGCACGGGATGAAGGAGGATGGCTTGGTAGAGAGTGAATGAAGGAGAGAGAGTGGTAACAACACGGGCTCAAGAGGATATGTCCGATCCACTCATATCGGACAGTCCGATATACAAATCTCGGACAGTCCGGTATCCCCAGACAAGAATTTTCAAGGAATTTAAGGGTGACTGTGATGGAACACAGTGGGGGCAAGAAATAGGTAAGATAAGCAAGTGTCTTACCACTTGTGATCAGCAACTCCAAATCACTTTAAAAATGATGATCACATGTGATTTGACTAGATTTAGGGGCACTACTCTTCAGCTTATTACTGTACCACTTATTCGTCTTATTCGCGACTTCGAGAATTTTTCGAGATAGCCTCGAGAGCCGGTTGGACTTTTTGTTTGACTTATTCGGAGGCTTATAGACACGCCTACTTATGAAAAAAAATGGGCTAAAAAAGTGAAAAAAAAGTCCAATAAGTCAAATAAGACGGCGAATAAGACGAATAAGCTCAACTTATTCGTCTTATTCGGCGTCTTATTTGACTTATTGGACTTTTTTTCACTTTTTGAGTCCATTTTTTTTTCATAAGTAGGCGTGTCTATAAGCCCCCGGATAAGTCAAACAAAAAGTCTAACCGTCTTTCGAGGCTACCTCGAAAAATTCTCGAAGTCGTGAATAAGGCGAATAAGTGCTACAGTAATAAGCTGAAGAGAAGTGCCCCTAAGATCCAACCAATGAAATCAAAAAGAACTTAAACGAGAACAAAACATTTTGTTTGAAATTGAGTTTCAAGCATCACTCAAATATGTGCACAATTTCAAGCCATGTTTCGAGAATCTAGGATATTTAGCTCATTTCTTAACTCACAAAAAATGTCGCTCATCAAGTGGCTTAGTGAAGATATCGGCCAATTGGTGTTCGGTTCTCATGTGTTTGATCTCGATATCTCCTTTGGTAGAGTGGTCTCTCAAGAAATGATGGTGAATGTCTATGTGTTTGGTTCGAGAGTGTTGCACGTGATTGTTGGCTATTTTAATGGCACTCTCATTGTCACACAAGAGAGGAATATGGCAGAAGGTATAGCCAAAGTCTTTTAGGGTTTGCCTCATCCAAAGCAATTGCACGCAACAATTTCCCGCAGCAATATACTCGGCCTCGGCAGTGGATAGAGCAACTGAATTTTGCTTCTTGGAGGACCAAGAAACAAGAGATCTACCCAAAAACTGGCACGTACCGGAGGTACTCTTACTATCCACCTTACAACCGGCATAGTCCGCATTGGAATAGCCGATAAGGTCAAAGTTAGACCCTTTAGAATACCAAAGACCAAAATTTGGGGTATGGACCAAATATCTAAGAATTCTCTTAACGGCTACTAAGTGACACTCCTTAAGGGCGGCTTGAAACCGAGCACACATGTACACACTTAACATTATATCAGGCCTACATGCACATAAATAAAGTAAAGAGCCAATAATCGAACGGTATATCTTTTGGTCGACGGCCTTACCTTCTACATCTAGGTCGAGGTGCCTATTTGCTTGCATTGGTGTCTTGATGGGTTTGGCACCTTCCATGTCAAATTTCTTAAGCATATCCTTGATATATTTGGTTTGACATATGAAGGTCCCATCTTTGAGTTGTTTTATTTGAAGTCTAAGGAAGAATGACAACTCTCCCATCAATGACATATAAAATCTCTTAGTCATTATCTTGCTAAATTCTTCACGCATACGTTTGTTAGTAGAGCCAAATATAATGTCATCGACATATATTTGGCACACAAATAAATTATTATCTATATTTTTAGTAAAAAGAGTTGTATCAACAGTACCAATTTCAAATCCTTTATCTAAGAGGAAATCTCTAAGGCATTCATACCATGCTCTTGGGGCTTGCTTAAACCCATAGAGTGCCTTATGGAGTTGATAAACATGGTTAGGATACTTTGGATCTTCAAAGCCCGGCGGTTGCTCCACAAACACAAGTTCGGAGATTGGTCCATTTAAGAAGGCACTTTTTACGTTCATTTGGAAAAGCTTAAAATCATGGTGAGTAGCAAAGGCAAGTAATATTCTAATAGCCTCTAGCCTAGCTACCGGAGCAAAAGTTTCATCAAAATCCAAACCTTCTACTTGTATAAAACCTTGAGCAACTAACCTTGCTTTGTTTCTTGTAACTATTCCATGTTCATCTTGTTTATTGCGAAAAATCCATTTTGTTCGTATTATGTTTTGATTTAGCCTTTTTACTAATGACCATACCTTGTTCCTTGCGAAGTTATTTAGTTCTTCTTGCATCGCCATCACCCAATCGGGGTCCTTAAGTGCTTCTTCAACCTTCAAAGGCTCAAAAGAAGAAACAAACGAGTAGTATTCACAAAAATTTGTAACACGAGATCTAGTGGATACTCCATTGTTTATGTTACCTAGGATGTTGTCGATGGGGTGATCTCGTTGAACACTTTGATGAATCCTTGAGTAAGTGTTCAGTGGTACTTGATCCTCATGTGATGTGTCTTGTCCATCTACCATCTTATTTTGATCATCATTGGCTTATGCGGAAGTAGATGGTTCGACTTGAGTTGATGAAGGAGGTTCAACTTCGTCTTGACTCCCTTCCTGAGGCTTGACATCTCCAAGCGCCAAGTTCTTGATAGCTTCACATGGAGCTTCTTCTGTTTCTAAAACATAAGAGTCAGCTTGTTCTACTTGAGAGCCGTTAGATTCATCAAATGTTACGTCTCTCGCTATTTCAACAACACCGGTGGTTTTGTTGAAAACACGATAGACGTAAGCATTTGACCCATAACCAAGAAGAAACCCTTCATCAACCTTAGGTGCGAATTTTGATGACTTACCCTTTTTATTAAGAATGTAACACTTGCTTCCAAAGACTCTAAAGTATGAGATATTAGGTTTGTTACCTGTGAGGAGCTCATATGAAGTCTTCCTTAGAAGCTTGTGAAGATAGAGTCTGTTTATAGCATGACAGGCGGTGTTGATGGCCTCCGCCCAAAAGATGTCAGAGACCTTGTATTCATCGAGCATTGTCCTCGCCATCTTGATGAGAGTACGGTTCTTCCTCTCAACTACCCCATTCTGTTTGGGAGAGTAAGGAGCTGAGAATTCATGCTTGATTCCTTCCTCATCGAGATAATCTTCAACTCCAGTGTTCTTGAATTCTGAGCCATTGTCACTTCTTATCCTTTTTAATTCTTAGCTCAAACTCATTTTGAGCTCTCTTCAAGAACTTCTTCAAGTTTCCTTGTGTTTCACTCTTGTCATGCAAAAAGAACACCCACGTGAAATGTGAAAAATCATCACAATTACAAAACCGTACTTGTTACCTCCTATGCTTAAGTATGCGATGGGTCCAAAGAGGTCCATATGTAGCATCTCCAAAGGTCTTGTGGTTGTCATCATATTCTTGGTAGGGTGTTGAGCTCCAACTTGTTTTCCAGCTTGACAAGCGCTACACACCCTATCTTTCTCAAATATAACATTTGTTAGTGCGATAATGTAATTGCCTTTTAAGAGTTTGTAAAGGTTCCTCATACCGACATGGGCTAGTCGGCGATGACAAAGCCAACCCATGCTAGATTTAGCCATTAGACACGTCTTAAGGTTAAGTTTATCCATGGAAAAATTCACAAGATAAAGCTTTTCTTTGAGACGCCCCTTAAGGACTATTGAACCATCACTCCTCTTAATGACATTCACAGCTTCATTAGTGAACAAGCAATCATAGCTCGTTGCATAAAATTGAGCAACCGATAGAAGATTATATTTTAAAGAATCAACTAGTAAGACATCGATAAGATAATTATTCTTAGATATGCAAATCTTACCAAGACCAATTATCTCACCCTTACCATTGTCACCAAAGGTGATGTTGTCGCTTGATTGGTCATTAATGTCAAGATGAGAGAACAAGGTACTTTCTCCAGTCATATGATGTGTGCAACCACTATCTAGCACCCAACTTGTTCCACCGGAGAGGTATTCCTACAAAATAGAATCATGCCTTGCTCTTAGGTACCTAAACTTGTTTGCGTCCTCTTAAGTTAGTCACAAGCACTTTTGGTACCCAAATAGACTTAATATGAGAAGTAGTCTTGGATTTGGGTCCAATACGATAAGCAACTACTCTACCAAGGTTAGTTCTTCTAAGCATATATGAAGCATTAGAAATAGTATGAGTGATATGATTAGAAGATGCTTGAGGCTTGACAAAATGAATAGGTTTGGTCACCAGGGCTATCACAATGTGACCCTTTTTTCCCTTAGGAGGAATGTAGCCAAGCCCTTCTTTCTTATAGTTCCTTTGTCTCCCAACGAACTCCTCAAGGCCCTTACTTGCCTTGTATCACTTTTGAATTCCATCTTGAAGAAGACTCTTTAGCTTCTCATTTTCATGTGCTAGAGCTTGCATAGTTTCAAAGTTAGTAGTACAAGCATCAATGTCAATCTTATAACATCTAGCACATCCATTACTAGTTGAGGCAATAGAAGGAGGAGATGCCCTAGTTGAGGATGAAGGAATACTCTTAGAAAGATCAACAAGCTTCACTTCAAGAGCCTTGTGTGCATCCTTTGCACACTCAAGGCCCTCTATGAGTGAAGCCTTGGTGATCTCAAGAGTAGTCACTTTGGATTTGGCTAACTTAAGAACCTTAGCCATTTCCTCATTTCTTTTTCTTTCAAGGGCTAGACTCTTCTCAATATCAAAGTTTCTCTCCTTTTCATGGATGACCAAGTCTTCTTGACTCTCAAGAAGTTCCTCTTGCCTTTCTATCTTTTCTTTCATAGCATACATTTTAGATATGTCAAATTTTTTAAGTAGCTTAGACAAGTCAACCATATCATCATTGTCACTATCACTATCATCTAGATGAGATGTGGTTAAGGATTTGTTCGTTACCTTATGCCCCTTAGCCATGAGGCAAATTGGTACATCATCATCATCATCATCATTACTCAACTCACCAAAGAGCAAGGTTGAGTGTTTTGGTGTAGTGGTAGTTGGTGGTGTAGCTATGGCAAGAGTGGCAACTTCTTCATCATCGGAGTCGGACTCGGACTCGGAATTTGAGTCCCATTCCTCTCCAATATGAGCAAACCCCTTCTTCTTGTCCTTGCCTTTGTTCTTGTCTTTTTTATAGTGCTTGTCCTTCTTCTTTCCTTCCTTTTCATTCTTGTGAGGACACTCAACGATGAAGTGGCCGGTTTCCCCACACTCATAGCAAGTCTTCCTTGAGTATATCTCCTTTTGCTTATCGGAAGACTTCTTGTGATGGCTTCCAAAGCTGTACCCATTCTTCTTGAAGAATTTGTTGAGATTTCTCAGCAATAGAGCCATTTCTTCAAGGTTCATGGGCTCATCACTATCTTCATCACTTGAGCTTTCAATGGGCCCCTTGGAGGCCTTAAGAGATATCCCTTTGTTCTTGGTTGGTCTCATGATCCCTTCCACGGCTTGCGTTTCATCATTCATCATTTCATCCGCCAAGACTCTCCCTAGTACATCATGGGGTGTGAGGGAGGTGAAGTTGTCCTTCTCTCGGATGAGTTGGACTAGGTGTCGATTGATTGGCGTGATGATTCTTAGGATAAGTTTCACCACGGCCCTATCCTTCCAATCCTTGCAACCAAGTCCCTTAGCTTCATTCACAAGCACCATCACTCTATCAAACATGCGCTTGTATCCTTCACCTTCTTCCAAGACAATCCGTCCTAGTTGACCATTGATTATCTCATGTTTTGATTCTCGGACGCTTGATGTTCCCTCATGAGCAACTTGGAGAGTATCCCAAATCACTTTTGCATCTTCAAGACCATCCACTCGATTGAATTCCGTTGCACTCAAAGCATTAAGTATAGCATTGGTGGCTTGGTCATTCAAATAACGTTCCTTTCTCTCTTCGGGAGCGAGCTTGGAGGGATCCTTGGGGTGAAAACCTGTTTCTATAATCTCCCAAATGCACGGGTGAAGTGACCTCAAGTGCATCTTCATCATATGTTTCCATGCCGGATAATGCGTACCATCAAAGTGAGGTGCTTTACTGGAAGACACGGAAATATGGGATGAAGACGATGAGGCGCCGAGGGTGGAATAGTCAAAAGGAATGCTTACACCGGTGCGTTCACGGTTTTCTTCCGTGACCTCAATGGTGTCCTAGCTATTTCCTTCAGTCGACATCCTAATCTCTCAAGCGGTTAAGCTTAGAACAAGAGTCCAAGCTATGATACCAATTGAAAGGACTGGGATGTCGCCTAGAGGGACGGTGAATAGGTGTTTTAAAAATTAATTCAGAGTTAAGTGGAAGATAATTCACTAGATATATATCGGACAATCCGAAGTAGAGGAATCAGACAGTCCGATGTTTGTACTTCGGACAGTCCGAGGTTAGAACAGCTTTAGACTGTTGAATTCAAATCTGAGCACTTTCTCCTCCAAACCTAAATGGTTCCCTGCACCAAATATGTGAAGTAATACTAGTAAAACTAGAAAAACTCAGAGATCTCGAATCCAAAAGTCACAACAAGTTAGATCGAGAACAAGATCCACAATATAGAGAGAAAGAGCTAGAGATGGAGACACAAACGATTTTTCCCCGAAGTTCGGATCCTTGAGGGGATCCTACGTCTCCGTTGAGGTAGGCTCGGTAGCACTTGAGCCTGGGTCTCTTTCAACCCTTTTCCTCACCAAGTCCGCACAAAGCTCCCTTAGTTTACTCGGTGGTTCCTTCCCTTTCGGAGGTAGAGACCGGCCTTCACAAACACCCATGGAGCACCACACCAAGCTTGGTGACTCGTGGTAGACTCCTAACCGTCTAGGAACCCTCAACCTCCAAGAGTAAAAGATTGGCGAAATGTGAGCTTGAAGATGACCCAAGTGCTCAAAGTTGAAGCCTAGACGCCGGTGCACTCGGATCTTCACCTCTCAACCCTACCCTATTCATTTCTCAAGGAAACTTAATGGGAGTAGTTGGAGGCTTTGAATGCAAGAGAGAGGAGCTAGGGTTTGAGCTGTGGTTGCTGGTGGAAGGAGTAAATGCTCTTAAGTGCTTACCCTAGCTCGAGTGGAGAGAGGGGTATATATAGGATTGGGTGGAAATCTGCCCGTTATGCACAAATCTGTGCAATATCGGACAGTCCGAACTACAAATTAAATTGGGACAGAGAACCCCAAACTTTGGAAGTTCGAACAGTCTGGACTAAGAAACATCGGACAATCCGATATAAACTTCGAACAGTCCAAACTAAATATTAATTCCAGACAGAGAACCCCAAACTCTGAAATTTCGGACAGTCTGGTTTAGGGAATATCGGACAGTCCGATATAAAACTTCGGACAGTCCGAACAAATTAACAAAACCAGACAGAGAATCCCAAACTTTGATAATTCGGACAGTCTGGTTATCCCAACATCGGACAGTCCGATATAAAACTTCGGACAGTCCGAGGTCTGAAACTGTGAAATGAATTGTGGTGAATAGAGACTTGTCCTACGAACTAAGATTCAACTAGTGAGCACTTTGGGGGTCTAAAATTCACATTTCGTCGCATCCCTCTTTATAGTACGGCTGTCCTTAGACTCAATAAAGATAAAATACATAGAGATAAAAGGAAAAACAATCGTTTGTCAGAATGGCTTGATTTAGGGGTCCACATCCTTCACCTTTGCTCCACTTTGGACTAATACCTGAATCAAGCTCTTGACAATCTCATTACACCCTTTATTCGGTTGTCATTAATCGCCAAAATAATTAGGGGCCTAGATGCACTTTCACCATGGTCCCTCATGACCCAGCAACCACTCAAGACAAAAAGAACGCATTATGGACGTAAAAATCAAACCTTTGAAAAATTGAGCAGAAATTCCCCCGAAAATCAGAAAAATGGAAAAACTGATATCATGTCCTTCCTTGGATGGAATAAAATCACTGGATTACATAGCATCCTATGGGCATCATGAATCAAAGGGAAAACGAAACGGGAGATGGAAAAACAACAAGAAATTAAGGGCAAATCAAACCACAAACCTTACCATGCAAAGGGCACTCAAGTGACACAAGGGGCCATGTTTTTGGAAAGGATTTGTATTAATTTGATGGGGTTTCATAAACAGCCACTCCTCTTGAAGGATGGCACACAAGAGCTCTGAAGGCTCATCACAAACACAATCAAGGTGCCTAGCTTGGATAAGGCCTAAGTGACACCCACTTAGTCTTATATAGTCACCACCTAACACACCCCTAACGGGTCTCTTATATGGGCTAACCCGAAACTCACATGACAACCTGGTTTTCAACACAAACGCAAGAATCTCTGAGCAAGCCGAATGCCTCCCATGCTCCCTTCTCCTTGAAGCCTTCGTGCATCGTCATCCGCATGCCCAGGGCCTCGAACCTTCCCGCTGAACCTAGCATGCCACGGATTCCATCAGGCCACCTCGGTTCTCTCCGAAGATAATCGAGCACCACCAACCACCTCACCATTGTTCCTTCACCTCGAAGCATCCTCCAAGTAGCCAGAAGTAGCTTCGATCCTTCTCGCGCGAACCTAGTGCACCCGATATCCCCACCGGGTCACCTCAACTCTTGACCAAAGCATCGACCGCCACCTATCACCTGCGAATCAACAAAGCAAAGCAAAGCAAATCAACCATACTGTGAACCGGACCAAAGCATCACCATACTTGGCCTGGAGCTAGACAAAATGATCAAGAAAAACAAAGAAAAACAAGATAGAAACAAAACAAGTCGAAACCCGCAGCAAATAGAAGAGTCACAGTGTTAGCTATTCAGTCCGGCTACAAAGCCGGATAGTCCGGCTAGCGCTATCACCCTACTGGACCTAAGAAACTATGTGAAACAGAAGTGTCTTAACCCTAGCCAGACTGTCTGGCTCACACAGACACCCTACTGGACCCCAAAATGGCAAAAAACAGAAGAAAACTAACTCTAACCAGACTATCTGGATAAGCTACCCATTAGAACAGCCCCATAATAGAAACTACACTATGCTAGCCGGACTGTCCTGCTAGCTAGGCGGACAATCTGGCTAGGACTTTTCTGCACAACCCAATTTTTACCCCTAGGTCCAAAAAAATTCTAGACAATTCCCAAAAATTCGCAAAAAATAGGAAATGCTTCTAAAACATATTTGGGACCTTTTCCAATCTATCTACACTCCAAAACACCCCAAAACTCATCCAAATTAAGATTGAGCCACCGAGGGGTTTAATTCCCAAAAAATGCCCAAATGGTCCAATTGGCACCCAAACTCCCTCAGACTTGTCCATATACTCATCATATGGATTCGTAATCTCCCTCTTGATGAGTATATTGACAAACACATGAAAAATGGTATGAATTTGAAGTTTTGGATTTTTGGAGTAAGATTTTGACAATGAAACTTCTAGTTTTGGTCAAAAGTCAAGTTTTGCTCAAGAAGGATCAAAATGACCAAAACAAGATTGGAAAAGGTTTCACATACCATTTCAAACATGATCCAAAGTGTTTTTCCCTAATGTAACTTGATATGTCCAAAAATATATTTTTATCCCAAATTCTCCCCCTTTTGGCAATATGATCATCAAGAATGTATAGGAGGCCAAATGGAGAACAATTTGCGTCATTATGGTGAAAATTCAACCTAAAAGGGCTTTGTAAATTAGCCATATGAACATATAGCACAAGTATGAGACCAAGCTACTCAAGATTAGGTAAAAACTATCAAGTTCATATTCAATAGCTCCATTTAGTACAAACTAGCATTGATTACCAAAAATTGCATTAATTTAGCATGATGAGCAAGAGCATAACAAGTGCAATCTCAAAACTAGAGGCAATGCATAAGCACGATTCACATGGATAATCTAGAGTGCAACCTTGGCACAACACATTGAGAGAGCTATATATGCATATCAAGGTCCTGAAGCTCATACTAATGCTATTTTTTCATTTTTTTTCTTGTTTTTCATAGCATACTTTAGATTTTGGAGAGCAATTGCTAGCAAAGCAACTCCCCAAGGCCATTGGGCAAAACAACTAAGATTTCTTTTAATCCAGATAGCCCGAACAACCACAGCAATACATGCAATAAGATTCCAAACCACCTCGCTAACAGGACAGGTGAAAAAAAGGTGATTTCTAGTTTCTACCTCTAATAGGATTCCTTGGCTAATGTTCGCTCCTAAGATTGTTTTTAGTAAGAATATCATTTCTACCAACACACCATAGAAAGATTTTATGTTTTAAGGAGGTTTTATATTTCCAAAGATCTTTATCTATGACAAAGGCATCAGTGGAGCTAAGATTGTAAACTTTTGTAAAGAGAGGCCACAATGATGCAACCTTTTTATTTGGATTCCACACCATTAGTTACATCATTTTGATCCTTTAGGTCCACTCTAAGACGATCATCAATCAAGGAACCCCACTTGATTTTGTCAAAATCAGAAAGTTCCCTTGTGAATTAAAAGCCCGTCCCATCTGATGAGCAGCTACTGAAATTTCTTAGTGGATATAGATATCGAAGATATTAGGGAAGGCCTCTTTAATGGGACAAGAATTTAACCAGTGATCTCTCTAGAAATCACAATTACTCCCACTATTCACGTACCTTAATTCTCCTATATATAGTTAAGATAAAAGTAGTCTTTAACAAAAATGAGTAAGAACATGCACAATACCCCTTTTTTTAGACGAGGCGTTTGAGGACCGTATGCCTTGTGCCTTTGTGTTTTTTCTTTTTCTTTTTTTAGGAGGATAGCATGCACTGCGCTTCTTTAATTTGCCTGACAGCAAGACAACCGACCGGGATTATCCAGCTAGCTCGGATCTATTTATAGCATGCAATTGTTGGTCGGTCCATAACCAAGACGGCCAACGATCGATCGATCTCTACGGTGCGCCATATGTCCATGCATGTCCGTCACCCATAAATACGTACCCAGCTAGCTCGACATCGATCGCCGGCCACACAAACACACATCAATCGATTGATCAAGAAACAAGCTAAGGACTTACGCCTACGCCAAGTAAGTAGCTTTGTCGACAATGGCATCCTCATCCTCGTTCCTGCTCGCTATGGCGGTGGCGGCAGCGCTGTTGGCCTTCGGCTCGTGCAAAGATCAAGGCCACCTTCCAGATCGATGAGGGCTCCAAATTTCACCCACTGCCCTCGTCACCAACGTCGGCATCTCGAGGTGGAGGTCAAGGAGAAGGGCAAGAACGACCGGAAGGAGCTCAAGGAGTCACCGCCAACACTTGACGCCGAAAGCAAGGCGCCACTCAAGGGCCCTTCTCCGTCGCCATTTGCTAAATCGGTGGCTACAGTGTTGTCGACGACGTCATCCCCACTGCATGGAAGCCTGGCTCCGTCTACAAGACTAACCTCCAGCTCTAAGCAATGGACACGTACGTACGCACACTCGATCTTGCGTTGCACAACACAACAAAAATAAAAATAATTATTAATATTAAAATTTAAATAATTTTGAGAGAGACATCATGCAGCCCCACATGCATGCATGCGAGTGACCAAATAATTCGTGACAGCAGGCGGCTGACCAAGTAAATTATACTAGGTGGTGTCTGGCCTCTCTGCATGTTGTGGTGGGGTTATATGCGCACACGATTTAGCATAAATAAATCGCTATGTTTTTGTATATGATCCATGTCGACGATTGGTTCAGCGAATGATACGTGAATATATATATGGGGGTAGTGCGCTGGATCCAAGGTCGATGGTAACACAAGACGCGAGATTTAGACAGGTTCAGGCCCTCCGAACAGAGGTAATACCCTACGTCCTGTGTTCGGGTTTGACTGTAGTGACGAGGATCTCTACAATCAGATGTCTAGTTATGATCTAATCTTCTGTTGGATGACCGACCCCCTATCCTGGGGTCCCTGCCCGCCTTTATATAGTGAGGGGGGGCAGGGTTACATGGCAGGAGTCTCGGTCAGTTTTGGGACTAGAGTCCTAGTTGGCTTCAAGGTAGATATTTCTATCTATAGCCTATCTATCCGGATTTATCAGTATCCACATGTTTACAATAGAGTCTTTCCTATTTTGGATAGGTTCTATCCTTAATGCTACCGTGGGGCGCAAGGTTCGTCCTTGTGGGGTTGCCTTCTTTATCTTCTCGTGTGGATACCCGGGGTCCACATACTCCACAGTAGCCCCCGAGTGCGTCACAATCGAGTTGCTGTTCTTCTGTAAAATGTTCTTCAGCCGAGTGCTTCATGCCGAGTGGCTCGGACCGGTCGACGCAATTCCCGACTGGTTTTTGCTTTGATTTCCTTAAATCCTGCAAGGAGATTGTGAGGTGCTCAATGAAGCCCCCTTTTCCCAAATTTCCGAGTTGTATCCAGTCTAATTTTTTTTGGAATAATGGCTTTTGACCCCTTTTGGGGTATGCATGGAAATGAAGTCATCCGAGTGGTCTCGAAGCCTCTTTTTCCATGATATTTTGTGATATGTGATTCCAGAATCCAATGATCACCATGACCCATCATGGGGTATATCACAGTTTTAGTTGGCTCTGCCCAGTACCCGCATCCCACTTATGGCGGTGATTGGCATGATTCTTCATGGAGTATATTGGGTTCGCTTAGATCGCGGTACCCAACTCAATTTTATTAGAGCTGGCAATTTGACCCATCGTGGGGCGTATCGTTATTTTTTTGTTTGGTCCTAGGTTCATCCAAGCGGTACCTATGCTCGTTTATGCAAAGCACAGCTAAAGGCCCAACTAAGCATACCCCTGAAGCCCAAAATTGGATCTTGGATATTTCCAATAAAATCAAAGTGCCACCTTGCTCATCGGATGATGATGACATAGCTTCGCATTGAATTAAGGGTCTCTTTTTCTTCGCCTCAGCCATTTTGACCGACTTTGACCCATCTGCACGTCGTCTTAGGAGAGCGTGCCTTTTCCCATGTCACGTCATCATAGTGTCTTATACAGAATTCCCACTGTAGCGTGCAATTAAGGATTCGCGGCGGTTCACGATGTGCAACCCTTCGTCTCCCCAACCTATAAAAGGTTGAGGATTTTACCGCACTCCCTTCATCCTGCTTGCACTGCTTCCGCCTCTTCTCTCCTTTTTGTTCCAAGCCATGGCGTCCCTAGCTCACTTCACCGAATCCAGCAATGCATCCGCCATTGGGCGCCGTGCACCGCCGGGGTTTTCCCCGATCCGCATCAGTGCCATTAAGGAAGTCGGAGCGGCATCACTTGCCCAAGTCCCGCCTTCCAAGGCAGAATTGAAGGCAATCTTTGACACTGCTAAGGTGGAGGTGGTCGCCGAGAAGGCCACCGCTTTTGCTGCTGCTGTAGTGCCGCCTATTGCCGCCACAGCTCCCTCCGATGACGGGGAGGAAATTATTCTTACCGATGAGGAAGGAGATTACACCGCATGGTGTAATTTCTACGATAGGGTCACGACGAAGGCTCGAGTGGAGGACGCCAACATATGGGACCAGTTGTTCACCCATGCCGCCAAAGTCAATCCTAGTCCTCCTGGTTGTTAGGATCTCGGATGCCCTAGAGGGGGGGGGGGTGAATTGGGTTTTTCAAAACATACTTTCTAATCAATTTTACTCTAGTGTTCAAACTACTAAACAATGCGAAAGCGAATTAAACGTTTGAACACTAGTTTTAGGCAAGGTGATGGTTATACTATTAGAGGTGCAAATTACACTATGCAAACTAGTTAATCACCCTAGAGCACAAAGATAAGCTAGATTGGTTTTGCAATCCTAAGGTGACAAATAAGCAATTCAATTCTAGATAAATAAGTGCTAATATAAAAGAGCTCATGTCGGGACCCGGTTCAGCAAAGCCGACCCCTCTGTGTTTACTGTACTAGTCCTAAGGATCATATGCTAGTACACACAGGTTAAACAGGATTGCCATCAAACACATACTTTATTCATAAAGAAAATTAACATACGTGGGCCCAATGCCACTTACATTATGAATAAATTAAACATCAGAGTGCGGAAGATAAGTAACATGCGTTGGTTGTAACCCGTCAAACTACCACAGGCATCTGACCGGGGGTACGCCTCTAGTAGCTGGAAAACTCCATCGTCGTACTCTGCCTCGTAATCCACGTACTTAGCAGAGTCGTCACCTGCGCACAGAACTGAAGAGCAAGTATTGAGTATGGATAAACCATACCCAGCAAGCATGTATATCCTTAAGTAATGAATGCAAGGCTGACAAAGGATTAGGGATGATTATTTTGCATAAAAGCACTTTTAAAACAAGCCTAACAGTTGCAAAGCATTAGTTTAAATCAATTTTAAAATTCATTTGTTAACTCATGTTTTCTCAATAATATAATATTGCCTTCTCAGCACGAAACCGAGATGACATTCGCTGTCAACTCTACACGAAACCCTGGCAATACATTCACTGTAATGCACTGCTTGGCATTCGCTGCCTGGCAATCACTGCCCCTACATTCTACAGCAATTTAATTATTAAAAGGGTGAGGTAACTTGTGGAGCTGCCTAAGCCCGCTCTTGACCGTGAGCACGGCTATCATGATAGTTTTAACTCTGCAGAGTGTGTACACTTTATCCATGGGACTCACCCGAGAGTGAGACGAAGCCATTATCCCTGGTACGTCTAGAATTGAGAATGCCTCACTAAGGATTCACCACAGGTCGCATCATCATGTTGGCCGGAGCCCCCTCGTGTGCCAGATGGACATATGGTGCTGATCAAGCACGCCCATGTTGGACATACGGTGCTGATCAAGCACGCCCAAAATGGACATACGGTGCTGATCAAGCACGCCCACACCGCCATGACAAGCCAATTCTAGATTTTCCAAAGTAACAACTAAGGTATTACCATTATTAACACCCATGGCTGTACTGTTTTGCCCAGTCAGTCCATCCACAACGTTCGGTCCTTAGGTCGACCGAGGTGGCACACCACAAACCATTCTCCACCAAACATACCACCACCTCGATCTACTCACGGCACGTTGATTTTAGTTGAATTAAAGTTTAACCAAAATCACCAGATAAAGTGTAGATTCACTCTACCAAGGTTTTAAATGATTTCCCATCATATGAATCAATTAGATTTCCCATCGAAGCAATTAAGCATCTAGCGTGAGTACAATTCAAGGGTGGCGATAATAAGATATAATTATGTTAGGTGTCAATGGAATGGTATCACGTGCTAATAGATGATTAACACGTCGTTGGTAATAACTAAGATTAAACATTTAAAATAAAATAAAATTAGCATGCAATGTAAAAACCTAAGAATAGTAAATAAAAGAGAAAAACGGTAGGATTGATATGAATCTAGCTTGCACCTTGGTCCGAGTGGTACGTTCCTTGATCACCGGTACCTAGCTCTCCTTCGGACTCCTCCGCGACGTCTACACGCAAACCGAGGCACAAATGAAACAACAGCAGCAAATAAAATTCCAAAAATCATGAAATAATTACAGTAGATAGGTTAGGTTAAAATAAAACCAACAAAATTGGTTTCACACGGATCGGAGCTACGGTTCGGGAGATAGAAAATCGTGAAGCATTACTGTTCACTGTGTACTGTGCAAGATTTGACCAAGCTTTGACTGGCTGGGGTTAAAGGGTTAGCTTCCCTGTGGCTCACGCATAGCAACCAAATCAAAGGAGCAGAGAGCAGTGGAATGGGGAGGGAGAGGAAGAGAGAGAAAGAAGGGGAAGGGGGCAGCGGCTGGCTGGCCGGCGGCGGCTGGCCGGCGGCCGGCGGCGGGGTTGGCGGAGCGGCGGAGGCAAGCTCGGCTGCGGCGCGGCCGTGATGGCGGCAGGGCAGGTCGGCTTGGTGGCCGGCGGCGGCTGCGGCTAGCCGGCGCGGGCTGTAGGCGCGGCGGCCGGCCCTTGGAGCGGCGGCACAGGTCCGGCGGTGGCCGGCTCGGCTCCTAGGCAGGGGCACGACGGTCTGACGGCGGCTCACCTCGACGGCGTCGTCGCCGGCAACGTCAAGCTCTCCTTCTCCTCCCCTTGCTCTGCAATGTGCTGAGGTTGTGGGCTAGGGTTTGGTTGTTCGTGGAGGCAGAGGCCACGAACGATCGTCGGGTTTTATACTGTGGGTTTGGGGCTCTATTTGGCAAGGATTTGTATGGCAAACGTTGATCCTGGGCATGATTTGGGGCTCAAACATGGTAAGGCTTGATTTGGTCTGTGCATTTGGCAAGAACGACTGTGTACGTGATTTGGGGTATGAATTTGGTATGTGTTGCTATGGCATGTACGGATTTGGAGCGTGATTCGGCTACAAATATGGTATGATTGGGTTGATTTTGGTCTGTGAGCGAGCTATGGCAAGAACGGGGTATTTCTTTGCTATTTGGCTTGATTTGGTTGGATTATGTACGTGTTTGGCTTGGGATTGATTTGCTATGGATTTGGAAGGGGAAACGGTGCCGTGATTTGTGCAGGTTGGCTTCAACGCGGAAGCCCGCGAGCAAATCGGCAGACGGCGATGCCGTGATTAGGAGAAAATAGGATTAGGGGAAGATTAGGAAAAGGGCGATCAAGGGGCGGTGGAGATTAGTGGGAAAATAGTGATTAAGGAGGGATCAGTGCAGGATTGGGGTAGGATTAGGCTCCGTAGGGTAATTACGCGATAATAAGTAATTAAATTATTTTTGCAATTTATTTCAACATTAAAGTAATATTTTTGGTAATTAGGAAAAATGACAGGATGTCACAAATCTCCCCCCTAAGTGGAATCTCGTCCCCGAGATTCGGAGAAGGAAGTCGAAAAAGAAAGAAGGGAGTGGGACGACTACCTTGAGATTTAGATAAGTAGTCAGTGAGGTGTCGATGGTTAAGATGGTGGTGATAGAAATTTGGTTTATTCACATGATATCTGGTGGCATGGTCTCTCGTTGTTCCAACCTCAGATAAATAAATACTTCTGAAATAGCGACAAGGAAAAAAAAGGGTGGTTCCAAATAGATTTTGGGAGTGACAAGATGTTGGATGTAGTGAATGTTTGTTTTTTTTTTTTTGGACTATACAACCAAACAATGATGTCAAATTATGGTTTGGGAATAAATATGATTTTCACAACATTTTAACATTTCAAACAAGAGATGGGGAGTATTTTTGAAATAAACTGATAAAATTAGTAAGATTATTGAAATGAGTTTCCCAAAAACATAACCGTTATAAATTTCAAAAACGAAAAGTTTCAAAGATTTATTTCTTCAAAGCAACATAGTATTTTTAGAAATACATAAGCCTAAAAAATAATATCTTTCTTAAAACTTTTTCTTGGAAAAACCAAACAACTGTCGAAAAGGGTTTTCGAGTTTAATGTCAACAAGAACTTTGGTAATACCTTTGAATTATAAAATCAAAGTACAAAGGTTTTTCTTTTTCTCAAAAACTTTTAAACAACAAAAACTTTTGGTTTTCAAACCTTTTCTTTTTTTTTAAACAGATGTGTAAGTCCATGCATAGACCGGCCGCATCTGTGCATGCGTGCATGCACGTACACAATATCAAAATTGCAAAACGTTTAGGTTATTTGACACACAAAATAGAATTTTCTTTTTTTTCTAAACCCTTTTCTTTTCAAAGATAAATTATTAATATGAATTTCCAAAACAAAACTTTTAGAGTTCTTGAAAATCAATGTTTTTTTTTATAACAAAACAGGTAAGGATTTTTTTTTCAAGGTAAATTCATTTTCGTTCGTTAGGGAAAATAAAGCTTTCAGGAAGACACTTTGGATGAAAACAGACACTTGGGTAAAAATTTACCTTTAAAAGGATTTATTTTCTGATAATAAAATTTTAAATAAAATTTTGACAACCCCAAAGCATGGTTTTGGAAATATCCTTATTTTCGAAAGACCAAAATTAAAACTCATTAGAAGTTGATGAAGATTTTTCAAAACTAAAGTTTACTTCTTTATTTTCAGAAACTTTTCTAAATGATGCATAATCTTTAAATCCTTTGAGAAACCAAACGAATTTATTTCGGAACTTTTATTTTAAAACCAAATGATTTTGAGTAGTAGTTGCATGGGAATTAAAACAAATAGGCCTGTTTATAGTTTGGTTAACCTAAAATAGGTATAAAGGGGTTTTTGGTTTAAGAAACAATGTAACTGTTTGCAGTTTAAAACAAACTTATAATTTACAAAACACCTTTTTTTTTCAAAACAATTTTATGAAAATCAAAGCCTTGCACAAATGGATCCACGATCTCCTCGGCTGATACGACCTCTTCTCTAGCCATCTGCTTTGATCGAAGGTGACTAGAGTAGATGAGCGACTAAGTCGGTAGTGACATCCTTTAACGAAAATAATTTGAGAAATTTTTTTTTTCACTCATTACAAAGATCCAAACGAATAAAGATCCAACACACCAGCTGTAACACCCCAAATCTGCCACTTCTGTCATGCCTTGTGAATTGGGGGTAGCAGGCTAAGAGTCAGCTGTAGGTGATATTAAGAACTTAGTTGTGATGTATTTTAACCTTGAGTGGTAAGTAGGACGTTTCGAAAACCTTGCTTTATATCCCTAGTCCATCTTTAGACTCAATGGCATATGTGGTTGTCCCCTTGAATACTGCTTGGGCAGTGGTAAAAATATCAAAATATTTTCCTAAATAATCCCAATTATGTTAGAACCCGAGTTAGGGACTTAATTGTAAGAGCCAACCTAGTTAATTAGGGCTACGGCTTGATGAACTAAGCCATGTCCTTTGTCATCAAATTAAGGTCAAAATTCATATTGTGTGTATGAATCTTAGATCAAAAATGGGTTCATCTAAGTGGGCCCGACCCATTTTTGGGCCTAGCCCGGCCCAGGATCCCCTCGTGGGCCCCGACCGGCCCGTTTTTCCTCCCCATCGCGGCTGAGCCGGCCCCCTCGGCTCGGCTCGCCCTCGGCTCGACCTCTCTCTCTCTCTCTCAAGCCTTGCACTCGCTTGGGCTCTCCGCTGACCCTCCTCGGACCGCCGGTCCGTCGCTCCTCCCACTCATCCACCGTGGTGGCACGCCTCGTTGGCACGTCGCCCACGGTCGCGCTTAAGTGGCGCTGAGCTCGCCGAGCCACCGTCGCGCCGCCCATGCCGCCGCCGCCTCATTGCCGTCACGCCACCTCATGCCGTCTCGCCATCGCATCGAAGCGCCTCTCTTCGCTCTCTCAAGGTTTCGTGCCTGCAGTACCGCCCGAGCTATAAAGCCTAGCTCCGGCCGTCCGTTGTTCCTCCTTTCGCGTCCCGCTGCTACCGCCGCTCCTCGCTTCCAAAATTCACCTACGCTCGTCGGGCGGAAGCCGTGCCCGTGCTCCTGGAGCTTCGTCCCGCTCCTACCTCCCTCCCCTCTCAAGCATTGGCCGGGGGAATCACCGACGACCCCGAATTTTGGAGTTTCTTCCCCGCCGGCGTTCGGCCACCGCACTGCCCCTTTTCCAATTACTCCCTCCCTGGTAAGTCTCTAGCCGGTTCCTTTTTGCTGGAGTATCTGTGGCACCTCCCTAACATTTTCCCTCACTTAATTGGGCATGAACCTCACCGGAGTTCGCTCGCCCCGTCGCCCTGCTCCGCGCTAGTTCTACTCCTCGACGCCAAGCTCACCCGAGCCTCCTCCATCCGTCTTGACCCTCGGGTAAGTTTCCTCGAGACCCCTAGAAGCTCCAGACTAAGTTTTCGACCTTAGGATCATATGGATCGCCGTAGAACTATGGTCCCACATGCTCACCGCCGCTCCACCTGTTGCGCCGCCGTCTCTAGTCCGTCTCCGGCCAATCACCGGGGGTACGGTCTAGGTCATCCTACTAGGTACCCTAAGCGATCATAAAGCAGTAGAATGGTGCACTGTAGCGCCGGCGAGATGACGCTGAATATCTTGCCGGAGCTCCGCCGTAAGCCAGGTCGCGGAGGACGACAATCGAGCGTCGTCGGATCTGCGCCAGGATTCGTGCGGACGCTGTGCGCCACCGATAAGCCACCGACCGGTGGACCCGAGCCCCACCTGTCGGACTCGGTGGGCCGCGCCACATGAAAGTCTTCCCTCGCGTGGTGACACCTTCTCAAACCGCCTTGGCGTGGTTCGCGTGGGTGTGGCTGCTTCTTTGGGCCCACCCGTCGTTCATTCGATTTTCCCCGTTTTTCCTAATTAAAACATAGACAGAAATGGTTATGCAATTTCCAAAAATAGTTAGATACATCCAATAATTCTGGAAAAATCATGATAAATACTATAGAACCTGCTGGATTTATTAAAAATGTTATCAGGAACAGTAACATTAACTTTTGCCTCTAGATTTGTTATTCTAGCCTTTCATATGGTTTTCTAGGATATAGAAATTCCAGATGGGGGAAAACAAATTAATAAAATAGCAAATGAACTTAGAAAATTATGGAAAATTGCAAATTTGCCTATGATAACAGTAGGAACATTATGGGTATTTTATTTAAATAAATAAATCCATTTAGGGCTCAAGATAAATCCAAACTCCCTTTTGAATATTATAAATAGGGGTTTGCTAGTGAGCTTAAATACCAATTAAGCCCCTAAATTTATGAGACAATTCCAGCAGATCATAATTATGGCTTAAAAGTATAATAAATTTATTTGATAATTTTGGGACCTTTAATAGTCACTGAATAACTTATCTAGGGAAGTTTACCATTTTTCCTTAAGCTTAAATATTGAAGAATCATAATCTGGTTTATTCTAAATACTTGATAACATCAATGAAATCCCAAAATGGCACAGAAACATGGTTGACCCATATAGAAACTATTAAAATTATTTGACACTATCAAAAGCTTAATTTGAGTATTTAGCACTTTAATAGAGATACATATGGCCATGGAATGCATGTTGGCAAACCTAAATTCTAGCCTAAGATTTCACAGCCATTAGTCTCTCCCAAGATGGGGAATTAATTATTGGGAGCTGATGAAGGAAACTCTTCACACTAAAATATTTTCTAGTTATAACATTTGGCTAATTTAACCTATGGGAAAATTATCATGGGTAACATTTAGCATCTTTCATCATCGCATTTCATGCCGTTAACACACATCCCCGTGATCTGTAGATTATTATAGACTAATAGAATCATGGAATTTCCTTGATAGATTATGTTAAACCTATTTTTTCCGTTACCGATCACTAAGCGTAGCTATGTGCATTTCATGCACTATCTGCCATCACCTGCCATATTCACACGCGCTCACCTCGTTATCCTGTGTGAATTATCGAACGATAAAAGGATCATGGAATTTCCTTGAAAAAAATTGATTAAGATTCAATCACCAATCGCAAGTCGTAGGATTACGACCGTGTGCATTTCATGCATCATACTTTCTTTTGCATCTTGCTGCTTTGTTTACTATTCTCGAATGCGTTTCGATAATAGACGCCGAGGACCCGGTAGGACCTTCTCTGGAGCAGCAGGAGCACCCCCAGTACGATCAAGACCCAGGCGAGTTTATCACCTACCCTATAGAATGTGCTTTTATTAGGGAAAGTGCGGCTTTCCCTAGTGTGAGCTAACATTCAATATACTCATATTGAATCCCAGTTTTTCTAAAGTACTTCATTTACAGTACAAATTGCATGCTGATTTAAAGGTACTTACACCTGCTGGTTAATCATGATATATCATGTCCTGTTTACCTTGTAATTGAATTACCATGATGATTTACCTTGATAATCATCCTCCTTTGCCTTTGACGATGATTGCCTTGATAATCATGCCATGATAGCCTGTTTAGGTGAAATAAAACTGTTTAGACTCTTAAGTCTGGTTAAAATCTTGCTTAGACATTGCTCAGGTCCAATTACAATTTTAGGCTTAACCGCCTCGGAACGGTGAACCGATATTCACCGGACATGCTCACTTGATAACTTGGAACTGGATATTGGGCCTGGCATGCCAGTGTGTGTGTGATTGTGATTGGGCAAGCGGACTGGGTCCGGCTGGTGGTAAGGAAGGAGTAGCTTGGCTACCGGGAAAAGGAGGCTATGTGTCCACAGACGTAGTGCAGAGAGGAGCGCGGAGTCACACGCGTAGCTGCCAATCGCTGCCACCGTGGGTGGTTCCGCCACATCGTGTGCCGAGCACACGGAGGGACAATAGCCTGGAAGAAGGAAGTGCTTGGGAAAATGTGGACTGACCGGCCCGATGTGACTCGTAGAGTGGACCGGATGGGTGTGTCGTGGACTCGTCACACAGCGGGAAGTCGCTGACCAAATGCCTGCGGGATTTGGTTCCTACCACCACAACGCGTTGCCATCACGCGTTAGTGCAAATATTGGGGATTCGGGGATAGTACGACCTGCGGGCGTACCCCATCTGCTGCCATGCTTGAGGTGAAGACAGTTTCATGTCGTCATCCGTGTGATGATCTAGGTCTTACGTGCAGGGGAGCCGTGACTCTAGTGCGGGTGTGGCAACTCGGCTAGGGAAGACCGGGCACTTCGCTGGCGTAGGATCCACAACGGGAGCGCCACTCCCGGAAGATGATGGTGGGTGTTTGGAGATCGTTTGGCAGAGTGTCTGGAAACTGCCATGGGTTTGGGATTGTTTGGCAGAGTGCCTGGAAACTGCCGGGGAACTGGAAATGAAACTCTAAAACGTGACTAATGATTAGTAGAACTTTGGGTTAAAATGCTAAGTCATAGGCTTTGGTTTCAAATGTGACTTCTGCAAATAAACAAACCTCCAACATTCCCTTGGAATATTATACACCATATGCATTAGGTTGGGTGTCTACTCGTCAGTGTTTGGATGACACTGACCTCGCATCATATACTCTTTTAGATGGAGCATCTGATCAGGATCAGTATGCATGCCACGAAGACGAAGGACAAGACCTTGGAGAAGACCATGGCAAGGCGTAGGGTGTCGCTCCAGTCGACTGCTTAGGCATAGCCGGCAGGAGACTTTCTTTTGGATCTTATGGATCTTTTGCTTTTCCGCACTCTGATGTTCTGAACTATCTATCTTTTGGGCCAATGGGCCGTGTTGTAATACTATAAGCCTTCGGGCTTCAAACAGGTATTTGTGTAATATAAGACTTCCGCTTGTATGAAATGATTCCGGCTATGTGATTGATGTGCATTAGTGTCCCGGGACTGGGGCTAATGCATGTCAGGTGTTGGGCAGAAGGATGAGCCCTCACACCAGCTATGTAGACACCACAAGGTGGTACATAGGTCAAATGAAGATGCAACTCATTACATAAATACAAACACAAGCAGCAAATTAGTTGTTATAATGTTGCCATATTATTGGCTAATTAGCCTTCATACTTAGGAAGTACTTAAAGTTTATGAATTTTTTTTTAGCTATTTTTGAAACAATTTTAGAAATTGCATGATCACTCATGCAAATTTTTCTTCTTAAAACAAAATAATTCTTGGAACAATTTATTTTTGAAAATCACCTTTTTAGCATACCTCGGTACTTGAACATCGTCTTCCTTCAATCTTCTTGCAGTCGTAAACTCACACAATTTCTTCCTTGGTCCTGTTGTCTTCTTGTAGGTCTTGGTTGTCTTCTTGTAGTTGCGGAACTTTAACAATCCAATACACCAAATAATTTACTAGATCTTACCCTTAACCTTACTATAAGTTAATGAATAGCCATATCGCAATGGGAAAACCAAATATTGGTACGGTCTATTCCACACAACGTTTTATAAAATATGAACTGAATTCGATCTACCATAACTATTATCCTATAGTTACCTAACTCTTAGGTATCTTATTCTTCTTCAGGTCCACTTCATTCGTGATCTTGCATTCATCAGAATCTTTGTTGCGATGTTGGGGGTGATAGTCAATATCAGTGGTGTCGTTGCTCCAAGTCTTGAATACTAGGGTAAGGCATGGACTAAGTTTGAATTAGAGTAGAGTAGAAACAAAGACCTTCATGAATAGATGAATAGACAAGAAAGAGATGTGAATATGAGAGGGTAAGTAAGAAGAGTTGAAAGCAAGAACCCTATATAGGAAGGCACTAGACCAAGAGATGTACATGGAGAGAGATAGAAGCAAAGAAGTTTTTAAACCTTTTTATTTTTTTTAAGGAAAATAAATTCTTAAGGCTTTCCAAACTAACTAGCGCGTCCTGCGATCAACCTGGCTCTGATACCAACTCTGTCGGGACCCGGTTCAGCAAAGCCGACCCCTCTGTGTTTACTGTACTAGTCCCAAGGATCATATGCTAGTACACACAGGTTAAACAGGGTTGCCATCAAACACATACTTTATTCATAAAGAAAATTAACATACGTGGGCCCAATGCCACTTACATTATGAATAAATTAAACATCAGAGTGCGGAAGATAAGTAACATGCGTTGGTTGTAACCCGTCAAACTACCACAGGCATCTGACCGGGGGTACGCCTCTAGTAGCTGGAAAACTCCATCGTCGTACTCTGCCTCGTAATCCACGTACTTAGCAGAGTCGTCACCTACGCACAGAACTGAAGAGCAAGTATTGAGTATGGATAAACCATACCCAGCAAGCATGTATATCCTTAAGTAATGAATGCAAGGCTGACAAAGGATTAGGGATGATTATTTTGCATAAAAGCACTTTTAAAACAAGCCTAACAGTTGCAAAGCATTAGTTTAAATCAATTTTAAAATTCATTTGTTAACTCAGGTTTTCTCAACAATATAATATTGCCTTCTCAGCACGAAACCGAGATGACATTTGCTGTCAACTCTACACGAAACCCTGACAATACATTCACTGTAATGCACTGCTTGGCATTCGCCGCCCAAGATTCGCCGCTCGCAATCACCGCCCTACCTTCTACAAAGAATTTAATTATTAAAAGGGTGAGGTAACTTGTGGAGCTGCCTAAGCCCGCTCTTGACCGTGAGCACGGCTATCATGATAGTTTTAACTCTGCAGAGTGTGTACACTTTACCCATGGGACTCACCAGAGAGTGAGACGAAGCCATTATCCCTGGTACGTCTAGAATTGAGAATGCCTCACTAAGGATTCACCACAGGTCGCATCATCACGTTGCCCGGAGCCCCCTCGTGTGACAGATGAACATACGGTGCTGATCAAGCACGCCCAAGTTGGACATACGGTGCTGATCAAGCACGCCCAAAATGGACGTACGGTGCTGATCAAGCACGCCCACACCGCCATGACAAGCCAATTCTAGATTTCCCAAAGTAACAACTAAGGTATTACCATTATTAACACCCATGGCTGTACTGTTTTGCCCGGTCAGTCCATCCACAACGTTCGGTCCTTAGGTCGACCGAGGTGGCACACCACAAACCATTCTCCACTAAACATACCACCACCTCGATCTACTCACGCCACATTGATTTTAGTTGAATTAAGGTTTAACCAAATCACCAGATAAAGTGTAGATTCACTCTACCAAGGGTTTTAATGATTTCCCATCATATGAATCAATTAGATTTCCCATCGAAGCAATTAAGCATCTAGCGTGAGTACAATTCAAGGGTGGCGATAATAAGATATAATTATGTTAGGTGTCAATGGAAAGGTATCACGTGCTAATAGATGATTAACACGTCGTTGGTAATAACTAAGATTAAATATTTAAAATAAAATAAAATTAGCATGCAATGTAAAAACCTAAGAATAGTAAATAAAAGAGAAAAACGGTAGGATCGATATGAATCTAGCTTGCACCTTGGTCCGAGTGGTATGTTCCTTGATCACCGGCACCTAGCTCTCCTCCGGACTCCTCCGCGACGTCTACACGCAAACCGAGGCACAGATGAAATGACAGCAGCAAATAAAATTCCAAAAATCATGAAATAATTACTGTAGATAGGTTAGGTTAAAATAAAACCAACAAAATTGGTTTCACACGGATCGGAGCTACGGTTTGGGAGATAGAAAATCATGAAGCATTACTGTTCACTGTGTACTGTGCAAGATTTGACCAAGCTTTGACTGGCTGGGGTTAATGGGTTAGCTTCCCTGTGCTTCACGCATAGAAACCAAATCAAAGGAGCAGAGAGCAGTGGAATGGGGAGGGAGAGGAAGAGAGAGAAAGAAGGGGAAGGGGGCAGCGGCTGGCTGGCTGGCGGCCGGCGGCGGGGCGGCGGAGCGGCGGCCCGGCCGCGCGCGCTGCTGGGCGGCGGCGCGGCCGTGATGGCGGCGGGGCAGGTCGGCCTGGTGGCCGGCGGCGGCTGCGGCTAGCCGGCGTGGGCTGCAGGCACAGCGGCCGGCCCTTGGAGCGGCGGCACAGGTCCGGCGGTGGCCGGTTCAGCTCCTAGGCAGGGGCGCGACGGTCTGGCGGCGGCTCACCTCGACGGCGTCCTCGCCGGCAACGTCAAGCTCTCCTTCTCCTCCCCTTGCTCTGCAATGTGCTGAGGTTGTGGGCTAGGGTTTGGTTGTTCGTGGAGGCAGAGGCCACGAACGATCGTCAGGTTTTATACTGTGGGTTTGGGGCTCTATTTGGCAAGGATTTGTATGGCAAACGTTGATCCTGGGCATGATTTGGGGCTCAAACATGGTAAGGCTTGATTTGGTCTGTGCATTTGGCAAGAACGACTGTGTACGTGATTTGGGGTATGATTTTGGTATGTTTTGCTTTGGCATGTACGGATTTGGAGCGTGATTCGGCTACAAATATGGTATGATTGGGTTGATTTTGGTCTGTGAGCGAGCTATGGCAAGAACGGGGTATTTCTTTGCTATTTGGCTTGATTTGGTTGGATTATGTACGTGTTTGGCTTGGGATTGATTTGCTATGGATTTGGAAGGGGAAACGGTGCCGTGATTTGTGCAGGTTGGCTTCAACGCGGAAGCCCGCGAGCAAATCGGCAGACGGCGATGCCGTGATTAGGAGAAAATAGGATTAGGGGAAGATTAGGAAAAGGGCGATCAAGGGGCGGTGGAGATTAGTGGGAAAATAGTAATTAAGGAGGGATCAGTGCAGGATTGGGGTAGGATTATTCTCCGTAGGGTAATTACGCGATAATAAGTAATTAAATTATTTTTGCAATTTATTTCAACATTAAAGTAATATTTTTGGTAATTAGGAAAAATGACAAGATGTCACAGCTCACAAGATATAGATCTAGTAAAGCATACACAATGCAACTACTAGAACTACTAGCAATATAATCAATTAGTGAGCAAGGTAATCAATATAATGAAAGCACAAGAAACAAACCACAAGTGACACGGTGATTTTTTCCCGTGGTTCGGACCGCGGTCCTACGTCCACGTTGTGGCAAGTCCTCGCGCACAAGGATCGGCTCCCACTCGAGCCCTTCCGCCTCGTCTCCACTAGTGGTTGCTAATTCCTTCGCTCCGGAGATGACAAGCACCAATGCCACTCACACGATTCGCCCGGGCCTTCCCACAACCTCCGTCGGGAAGATCACCAGCGCACGACGCCGCCCACACCGTCTAGGTGCTCGCAAGCATCAAGAGTAGCAAGCACGAACCCTTTGATCACACCGGATCAAAGCTCAAATGTGATGCACTAAAACTCACTTAGACACTCACTAATCTCCTCACAAATCACCTCGCAAGAGCACTCCTAACACATAGGAGCCCCTCTCCAAGTTTCTCACACTCTACCACCTCAAATGAGTGAAAACTTGCCCAAAATCTTGCTCCCCAACCAGCCAAATGGGGTATAAATACCCCCACCCGAGCTACTAGCCGTTGGAGGCCAAATTTAGCCGTTATGGGCCTGGCCGGACCCAGTCCTGCGGCCCGCCGGACCCGGTCCGCCGGTTGCAAAAACAGCATCACACTCCCTCCGTGAAACGGCCGTAACTTTTGATCCCGAACTCCGATTTCGACGATCTTAGGCTTTTCGGAAAGCTAAGAACGAGAGCTATCCATCCCACAAGGTCTCACTAACTCACTTCAAAGTGAAAAGTACAGAAAAGTTTGGGAAAGCTCTCTAAACACTCTCCAGACACACTCCAAAGGAGCCAGTCCGATGGCCACCGGACCCGGTCCGGTGGAGAACCTCCCCTAAGGCACGAAGCCACACGGACTCAGTCCGGACACTCCACCGGACTCCAAACCTAGGGTTTACACACATCTCTGGACTCGATCCGGTCACCACCGGACCCGATCCGAAGAACCCTCTGCACCAAGCAGACGCTACTGGATCCACCACCAGACCCAGTCCGGTGCGCCACTCAAAACCTAGCGCAGACGCTCCAACTGCCCAACCGGACCCAGTCCGGAGGCCGGAGCCACCCAGTCTTCCAGGAGGGTGTTGAAGTCCGCTGATCCACCAGACCCAGTCCGGACACCGCCGGACCCAGTCCGAACAGCAACTCAAACCCTACCGCAGATGCTCCCAACTACTGCACCAGACCCGGTCCGTCCAACGGACCAAGCCAGTCCGGCAGTAGCGCTGCATAGGCCGCTCACCTTCGGACTCGGTCTGGTCCCCACTGGACCCGATCCGGTCACACGAACACGGCTGAACTACAGCCAAACACCTGCACCGGACCTAGTCCGGTGGCTCACCGGACCCAGTCCGGTGAGGTTGACAGCACTTGGTAAGGGTTCCCAAACCCTACCCTGCACACTGCACCGGACCCAGTCCGATGACTCTCCGAACCCAGTCCGGAGAGGTTGAAACCTCTCGGTTCTTAAGGGAACCTCTACCCTAAGCAACCCCCGACCTCGCACACGCTCTCGACAACTTCGGCACACCTCCTACACCTAATGACACCTCTCAAGGCTCAACTAGGGACAAGGAGACCTAAAGTGCATCACACGAGAGCTAAGAACCGATTCGATCAACACTGATTCGGACCCCTCTTGATAGTACGGCATACTATCCTATCAACCCGGTCTCCCTCCAAACACCGAGACCGGCAAAACACTAGGAAACATCCTTAGGCACATACCTTTGCCTTGAGCTTCCTCAGACACGACTCCTTCCACGTCTCAATGACGCATTCGTCTTATCAACCTTGATTTGATCCCCTCATGAGGCTCTCCGTCCTATCGACTTTGTCTCCATCCTCATCTCTTGGTGAATCCTCGTCTCCTTGACCTCGACTTGGCCGTCATCCTTTGACGCTCCCGGTTGTCATATACCTTGGCGGGACCTAATTCTCTTCACAACACCTCAGTGAAAGACATTAGTTCCTAACGCTCAAATAGAATTAATTAAGGTTAAATATCCTAGTATCAAAAGTGTTTCAAAGATAGATGACAAAGAGCATATGAACACTTATGTGATCGACTACACATGTGCAACTAAAATAATGAGACAATGAATATATGTGCATATGAGAGTATAATGCCTAAATGATGTGAATAATTAAATCCAAGGCAAACTAGATAATTACTTCACAAATGATGTGCATAATAGAATAAACATTAAAGCATGTATGCACATATGGATTAAGCATGGTGAAGTTAGAAGCAACATCTAAAAAATGACTTCACAAGAGATGTGCATATTGAAGTAAACATGATAGCATATATGCACATAGATCAAGCATGGTGAAGTCTATCTAGTGAAACATCTAGGGGATCACTAATATAAGACATACATGAACAAATGTCCCCTAGATCAAGCAACCAACAAACCATGGCATAGATCAAAATATGTATGCTCAAATGGATATTACATGCATCAATGAGCATCACTAAGATCAAGCTATGCCATGAGCAAAGCAAGTGAGGAATGCATTAATAGATAAGAGTGGAATACCGAAGTACATACCTCAATATCGCATATACAACCTAATTGCAAGTGTGAGACTAAAAGAGATAATATAACCAAAATAGTTAGTCTCACAAACTTTACCGAATTCACAATATACATACCTTGCAATGGATGAATAGCTTCTCCATAAGTTCCTCTAAAAGTGATGAGACTATAATCATCTACTCAATAAACACATTAGTCTCATAGCAATAAGCATAGTAGAGGTTTGTCAATAAGCACTAACTAGATTATGCATTGTCATTTAATATGTTTGTCATTAATATATTTGTCATTTAATATGTTTGTCATTAAATATGTTTGTCATTAATCACCAAAACAAAAACACACATGGGGAACCTTGAACTTACACTGGTGCCAATGCTGATGTTGAAGATTCCAGTGCCAACACTACCGCAGCTTCTGCTCCACCAGCATAGCTTCAAGATTTTTCTCTCTTTTCTTTAAAAAGCCAATGCAATGCCTTAGCTCATAATATAGCGCTAGTTTTAATCCTGTTGTAATTGTAACACCCCAAAATTTCTAGTTCTGTTATGCCTAGGAATTGGGACGGCAAAAGACTTAAGTTACTTCCAGAGGTTATTAAAACTTGTTTAGAATGTGTTTAGCTATGTTGAATGGCTAAGATTATTTTCGAATCCTTGCATTATACCACTAGAGTATCATCGGGCATATATGCATTATTGATTGTTCCCTAGGATAACACCCCCAAATACTGGTGAATAATAATTAGAAATTTCCTACATAGTTTTATTATCCTGGGAGAACCTTAGATTAGTGAAATAATTGCAATCATAAGCCAATTAAACAAGAATAAGATTAAAAGTACTAAGCTATGTCTTGTACCCTCAATTTGAGGTAAAATTCGAAATCCAAAATTGAAACTTGGATAAAAAATGGGTTCACCTAGTCAAGCCCAATCCATTTTGGGCCTAACCCGGCCCAGGATACCCAATTGGGGCCCCGACCGACCCTCTTCTCCTCTCCATCGGGCTGAGCCGGCCCCTGCTCACTCTCTCCCTCAGCTCGCCCCTCCCGGCCCACTCCCTCGGCTCGGCCTCCTCTCTCTCAGACGCTGCCCTGCTCCCTGATTGCTCCGCCACCCTTCGGACCGCCGATCCGTACGTCGTCCCGGACCCCTCCATGCTGGTAAGTGCATCGTCGTGGCACCTTCCCACCGTTGCATGCACCAAGTGGCACCCAAGCCCTGCCGAGCTGCCACCGTGCCGCTCCGGCCACCGCGCGCTGATCAACGTGCACGCTACTGCCTGCTGCCTCGGCCACTGCATTGTGCCCGCCCTCGCGCGCTCCATCGCTTGCTCTCACTCCGCGGAGTCACCCGTGCTATAAAACCCCCCGCAGAGGCCACTCTCTGCTTCCTGTTTCACAGTCCGTCGCCGCCGCCACCCTCCAATCTCGAATTCCACCCACGACCGTTGAACCGGAGCCATACCCGTGCTTCTCGAGCTTCGCCAAGCTCCTGCCTCCTTCGTCTCCCAGGCATTGGGCAGGGAACCGTCAGCAACACCGGAATTTGGAGTTTTCTCTCCGCCGGTGCCCTGCCACCGCAACCGCGCCTTTTCTGATTGCTTCTTCCCTGGTAAGCCTCTCCCCAATTCACCTTAGCTGGAGCACCGCGTACACCTCTCTAACATTTGCCCTTACACAATTGGGCATGAACCTCATCGGAGTTCGCTTGCACCGTCGCCTTGCTTCGTGCTTTTCGACCTCATCGGCGCCAACCTTACCTGAGCCTCCTCCGTCCATCTCTGCCCTCTGGTAAGCTTCCTCGTGGCCCCTAGAAGCTCTAGGCTGAGTTTTCGATCCTAAGGTCATGTGGTTCGCCATAGTTGCATGGTCCGGTGAGCTCTCCGCCGCACTACCAGTTGCGCCGCCGTCTCTGGACCGTCTCCAGTCAATCGCTGGTGGTACGGTCTAGGCAATCCAGCTAGATACCCTAAGCGATCATAAGGTAGTACGATGATATACTGTAGCACCGGCGGGAGGACGCCGAAGGTCTCACTGGAGCTCCGCCGTAGAGCGTTCGAAGGTGAACAATGATCCAACACCATTGGATCTTCGCCAAGATCCGTGTCGGGCGCTGTATGTTGCGCCACGGAGTCACCGACCGGTGGGGTCTCGGTCCCACCGGCAGGATGAGTGGTCGCGCCTCCACGCAAGGACGCCTGTGCCCGTGGGTGGCGCCATTCTGAAATACGCCTTCGGTGTGTATTGCGCGGGCTGTGCCACAACCGGGCCGGCCCATTACTGTTCATAGTATTTTTCTAGTTTTTCCTATTTTAAATAAAGACAGAAATTGTTATGCAATTTCTAGAGGTATTTAGATACATCCAAAAATCCTAGAAAATTTTTGGTAAATACTAGAGAACCTGCTTGATTTTATGAAAATAGTTATAGGAACAATAATATTGACTTTAGTCTCTGTATATATTACTTGGCCTTTTACAAGAGTTTTCTAGGTAATGGAAATTCCAGAAAGGGTAGAACTATTAAATAAAATAGTAGATGAACTTAGAAAAATCTGGAAAAATATAGATTGGCCTCTAGTAACAGTAAGAACATTATGGAAATTTTATTTAATTTAATGAAATCCATTTAGGACTCAAGATAAATCCAAACTCCCTTTTCAATATTATAAATAGTGATTTACTAGCAAAATGAAATACCAAAGGAGCCCCAAAATTCATAGGAAACTTCCAGTAACCCTTAATTATGGTTTAGATGTTATGAAATTCATTTAACCATTTTTAAGACCTTTTCCCCCCTATGGCTAATTAAGTTGAGAAATTTGCCCATTTCCTTTAGAAAGAATAATATAGAAACAGCATTTAAATTATTATAAATGCTAGATAACCCCCAATAGAAGCCCCTATTTAGTACAGATACATAATTGACTCCTAAAGAATTATTAAAAAATAGATAACCCTGGTAAAGCATAATAGGGGCATTTAATTGTGTAAATTGGATAAAAGCAATATAAATATAGGTTGTAATGTAGCTACCTAAGTCTAGCCTACTACTTACAGCCACACTCCACTATCAAAATGGATAGTCTACTTTGGGAGTTGATGAAGGAAATGCTTCATTTAAGAATAGTTTCCACTCATTATATTTTGCTAATCTAAGGGCCCCTTCTCTTGAGCTTATTACTGTAGCACTTATTCAGCTTATTCGCGACTTCGAGAATTTTTCGAGATAGCCTCGAGAGCTGGTTGGACTTTGTGTTTGACTTATCCGGGGGCTTATAGACACGCCTACTTATGAAAAAAAATGGACTCAAAAAGTGAAAAAAAGGCCAATAAGTCAAATAAGACACCGAATAAGTTGGATAAGATGAGCTTATTCGTCTTATTTGCCGTCTTATTTGACTTATTGGACTTTTTTTTCACTTTTTGAGTCCATTTTTTTTCATAAGTAGGCGTGTCTATAAGCCCCCGGATAAGTCAAACATAAAGTCCAACCGACTCTCGAGGCTACCTCGAAAAATTCTCGAAGTCGCGAATAAGCTGAATAAGTGCTACAGTAATAAGCTCAAGAGAAAGGGGCCTAAATTTAGGGGATTATTATTATGAGTACCATTATCCATCGCATATCATATTCATATGCATCCGCGCAACTGCTATTTTTTGTAGATTGTTACTCATAGATAGGACCATGGAACTTCCTTGATAAATCTTAATTAAGACATAATCGTCAATCAACAGTCGCTTGAATAGCAAACACATGCATGTCATGCATCATACTTCCTTTTGCATCTTGCTGCTTGTTTACTATTCTCGAGTGCGTTTCGATAATAGACACCGAGGACCCAGCAGGACACTCTTAGGAGTAGCAGGAGCACCCCCAGTTCGACCAGGACCCAAGCGAGTTTATCACCTACCCTATAGAATGAGCTTTTATTAGGGAAAGTGCGGCTTTCCCTAGTGTGAGCTAACATTCAATATATTCATATTGAATCCTAGTTTTCTAAAGTACTTCATTTATAGTACAAATTGCATGCTTCTTTACAAGTAATTATACCTGCTTGTTTAATCATGATATATCATGCCTTGTTTACCTTGTGAATTGAATTACCATGATGATTTACCTTGATAATCATCCTCCTTTGACATTGATAATGATTACCTTGATAATCACTCCATGATAGCCTATTTAGGTAAAATAAAACTGTTTAGACTCTTAAGTCTGGATTAAAATCTTGCTTAGACACTGCTCAGGTCCAATTACAATTTCAGGCTTAATCGCCTCGGAACGGTGAACCGATATTCACCGGACATGCTCACTTGATAACTTAGAACTGGATATTGGGCCTGGCATGCCAGTGTGTGTGGTTATGTTTGGACGAGCGAACTGGGTCCGGCTTGTGGTAAGGAAGGAGTAGCTTGGCTACCGTGAGAAAGGAGGCTATGTGTCCATAGATATAGTGCGGAGAGGAGCGCGGAGTCACACACATAGCTACCAATCGCTGCCACCAAGGGTGGTTCCGCCACATCGTGTGCTGAGCACACGGAGGGACAATAGCCTGAAGAAGGAAGTGGTTTGGAAAGTGTGGACTGGCCGGATCCGATGTGACTCGTAGAGTGGACCGGACGGGTGTGTCGTGGACTCGGCACACAGCGGGAAGTCACTGACCAAATGCCTGCGGGGTTTGGTTCCTATCACCACAACGCGTTGCCATCGCGCGGTAGTGCAAGTATTGGGGATTCGGGGATAGTACGACCTGCGGGCGTACCCCATCTGCTGCCATGCTTGAGGTGAAGATAGTTTCATGTCGTCATCTGTGGGATGATCTAGGTCTTACGTGCAAGGGAGCCGTGACTCTAGTCGGGTGTGGCAACTCGTCTAGGGAAGACCGGGCACTTCGCTGGCGTAAGATCCACAACGGGAGCGCCACTCTCGGAAGATGATGGTGGGTGTTTGGAGATCGTTTGGCAGAGTGCCTAGAAACTGCCGTGGGATTGGGATCGTTTGGCAGAGTGCCTAGAAATTGCCGTGGGTTTGGAATTGAAACTCTAATCTTGACTAAATGAATAGTTGAACTTTGGGTTAAAATGCTAAGTCATAGGTTTTGGTTTCAAATATGCTTTCTGCAAATAAATAAACCTTCAACCTTCCCTTGGAACATTATACACTATATGCATTAGGTTGGGTGGTTTACTTGCCAGTGTTTGGATGACACTGACCTCGCATCATATACTCTTTTAGATGGAGGATATGAGCAGGATCAGTACGCGTGCCACGAAGACGGAGGACAAGACTTTGGAGAAGACCATGGCGAGGCGTAGGGTGTCGCTTCAGTCGACTGCTTAGGCATAGCCAGCAGGAGACTTTCTTTTGGATCTTATGGATCTTTTGCTTTTCCACACTCTGATATTCTGAACTATCTACCTTTTGGGCCAATGGGCCGTGTTGTAATACTTTAGCCTTCGGGCTTAACACAGGTATTTTGTGTAATATAAGACTTCCGCTTGTATGAAATGATTCCGGCTATGTGATTGATGTGCATTAGTGTCCCGGGTTTGAGGCTAGTGCATGTCAGGTGGTGGGCAGAAGGATGAGCCCTCACAGTAATTCAGCCGAAAGGCTTTATTAATGAAAAAATCCTTTCGAAGTTATCTTCCTGCAATATGCTTTTCGGTTTTTCCTGTAATGGTCAAAACAACCATTATGTACAAAACAACATACGGATATTAATTAGAAATACTCGATTGCTCGTTAATATTATTTTGGGGATTTTCCTTTTGTGTGCCACTTTCTTTTATCGACCAAAATTCGTCCAAGTGCAGTTTTGATTCCTTTTGTTATGCACTCAGCCCGACTAACCTAGCCCCCGGGCATTAGGAGTCGACTCATGGCTCTTTTCCTATGTAGCCCATCTTGGGTGACTAGGGTTCGCCTTACATGGGGTCAGAGTTTCACTACTCAGAATTTTTAACGTGCACCTGTTTTCATTTATAATCAACAAAAGAACCTGGTACAGACTTAGGCGTGTGCAACGCACCTATTAGGTTTAGCCCCCGACTTACTGCTTAGTTGTGAAGCAACTAAGTAGCAAGTCAAGGAAACCACTCATTTAAAAGATCTATATAATAATACAATGGAACAGAGTTTCTAAGTATAGAAGCGACTTAGCTGTTCTATGTTCCAGGAGTTGCTGACTGGTGAGCCATCTTCGCGCTTTAGTCTGTAAGCCCCTGGGCGTGTCACTTCATCAATGATGTAAGGGCCTTCCCACATAGGGGCGAGCTTGTGCTCACTCTTTTGGTTGAGTTTCAAAACCAAGTCTCCTTTGGAGTAAGCGCGACCTCGAACATTGCGATTGTGGTAGCGACAGAGGCCTTGAAGGTACTTAGCCGACTGGATTGCTGCGATGCCTCTGGCCTCTTCCAGTTGGTCGAGATCTTGTAGTCGGTTGGCATTCGACTGGTCTTCTTTATAATTCCAAATCCTTGGGGATCCGAATTCCAACACGGTTGGTAATACCGCTTCTAATCCGTATACAAGGAAGAAAGGCAACTGCCCGGTAGCTCTGCTTGGAGTCGTTCTTAGCCCCCAGAGCACCGCAGTAATTTTTTGACCCAAATAAGACGTGATACGGTTGAAGCCGATCGAAGATTCTTGCTTTTAAGCTTTGTAGGATCATGCCATTAGCTCACTCAACCTACCCATTGCTTCGTGGGTGTGGCACTGAAGCGTAACAGATCTTTATTCCCATCTCCGCACACCAATCTTGAAAATCTCCAAAGGTGAACTAAGTGCCATTATCGGTGATAATCCTGTTTGGAAAGCCAAATCTGACCACTATTTCTTGAAAGAACTCCTTGGCTTTTGCCGCCGTGATCTTGGCTACAGGTTTGGCTTCAATCCACTTGAAAAATTCGTCAATGGCAGCGAAAAGATATTCGAGACCACCTGGGGCCTTTTTGAGGGGTCTGACAATGTCAAGCCCCCAGACTGCAAAGGGCCAGGTAATTGGGATGGTTTGCGCTCTGCTGGCAAACGACGTGAATCACGAGCGAAAAACTGACAACCTTCACACTATCGAACAATGTCCTATGCATCCGTTACAGCAGTTGGCCAAAAGAAACCTTGGCGGTAAGCTATACCCACCAAAGTACTTGACCCTGCGTGGTGTCCGCACATGCCTGAGTGGATTTCTTTGAGGAGAGCTTTGCCCTCATGTGCTGATATACAACGTCTTAACACACCAGAAGCGCTTTTTCGGTAGAGTTCTTCTCCCATAACGGCGTAGTTTTTACTTTGATGCATGATGCGCTCTACTTCAGCTCGCTCGTCTAGAAGCTTATCCCTTACCAGATAGTCCAGAAATGGTAGCGTCCAGTCTGGGTCGACTATTAGCACCTCATCTTCTAGTTGAATATCCTTCGGCTGCTTTAACTCCTGTGGCGAGCCACGAGCCGACTGAAGGTTTGTGAAGCTCCTGCATGAAAACCCTAGTCAGCACTGTTGTCCGAGTAGATCCCATGTTGGCTAACTCATATGCCGCCTCGTTGTCTCGCCGGAGCATGTGATTGAGCTTTATCCCATCGAATTTGTCCTCCAGCTTCCGCACCTCTTGGCAGTATGCGGCCATTGTGTTGTTGACGCAGGACCACTCTTTCTGTACTTGGCTAACCACGAGCTGGGAATCCCCGCGCACCACTAACCGCCAGACACCAAGTGATATAGCAATGCGGAGCCCATGAACGAGTGCCTCATACTCGGCGACGTTATTGGATGCAGGAAAATGTATTTGAAGGACATACCGTAGCCTTTATCCCGTCGGAGAGATGAGAAGCACGCCGGCTCCCGCGCCTTGCAATCTTAGGGACCCGTCAAAGTACATAGTCCAATACTCAATAGCCTCTTGAGCTGTCGAGGTCTGCACCTCTGTCCACTCAGCGATGAAGTCGGTGAGAGCCTATGACTTGATTGTCGTTCGCGCCTTGAAGAAAATTTTGAAAGCTCCAAGCTCCACTGCCCATTTGGCGATCCTACCCGTGGCTTCTCGGTTGTGGAGTATATCCCCAAGAGGAAAGGAAGTAACCACCTCAATAGAGTGCTCTTGAAAGTAATGCTTGAGCTTTCGTGAGGTGATAAGTATAGCGTACAATAGCTTCTGTACTTGTGGGTCCCAAATCTTAGAATCACCTAGTACCTCGCTGACAAAGTATATTGGACGCTGTACCTTCTGTATGTGTTGTTCCTCCTCTCGCTCCACAACAATTGCAGCGCTGACTACATGAGTCGTTGCTGATATGTAAAGCAAGAGGGGTTCTTCGGGTTTTGGTGATGCCAACACCGGAGGGGTTGTCAAAAATTTCTTGAGGTCTTCGAAGGCCTGCTGCGCTTCCTGAGTCCATTGGAACGTGTCCTGCTCCTTCAGGTGTTTGAAGAACGGCATGCCACGCTCCCCGAGTCGGGAAACAAAGCGGCCGAGTGCTATCATGCACCCATTGAGCCTCATGACGTCCCTCTGACAAGTCGGCGGCATCATCTTCAAAATGGCATTAATTTTTTCGGGTTAGCCTCGATACCGCGATGAGACATGATGAAACCAGGTAGCTTTCCCGAAGGGACTCCAAACGCGCACTTCTCAGGATTGAGCTTCATCTTGTATTCCCTTAGGTTCTCGAATGTTTCGGCCAAGTCGGAGATGAGGTCTGTTTTTACCCGAGTTTTGACCACAATGTTGTCCACATATGCTTCCACGTTGCGTCCGAGCTGAGTGTCGAGGCACCGCCAGATGGCGCTGCTGATAAGTTGCGCCAAATGCCAAACCGAAGGCATTGTGATATAGCAGAAGGCTCCAAACAGTGTTATGAATGATGTTTTTATGCAATCTTCTTCCTTCAGGCTGATCTGGTGATACCCCGAGTAGGCGTCTAGGAAACTCAGGAGCTCACATCCAGATGTGGAATCTACAACCTGGTCAATGCGAGGCAACCTGAATGGATCTTTGGGGCATGCTTTGTTGAGATCGGTGTAATCTACACACATGCGACACTTGTTGTTCTTTTTACGGACAAGGACCGGATTCGCCAACCAGTCGGGATGATATACTTCCTTGATAAAGCCAGCAGCTAAAAGTTTTGTTATCTCCTCCCTAATGGCATCCTTCCTGTCCTGTGCGAATCATCCATGTTGCTGCTTGCTGGGCTTCGCCTTCTCATCAACATTCAATGTATGCTCGATCACCTCCCTAGGGACACCTGGCATGTCAGAAGGTTTCCAAGCAATTAAAGATGTCCTTATTTCGCTGAAGGAAGCCAACGAGCGCAAATTCCTATTTCTCGTCGAGCCCTGTCCCGATCAAGGCTGTCTTAGCCGAGTCAGACGGGTCAAGAGATATCCGCTTTGTCCCCTCGTCAGGCTTTATTGCGGCTTTAGCCTGTTTCTTCACTCGTATGTCTCCTTCGTCTTCTAAGATTGTTGCTGCTGCCCGAATTCTTTGGAGCTCGGTTGCGGCCTCTTCAGCTTGTGTCATCTCGCAGCTTTGCTGTTCGCACATGAAGGATTGTTTGATGCATCCACTGACGGTGATTACACCTTTTGGTCCTGGCATCTTCATTACCAGGTATGTGTAGTGTGGCATAGCCATAAATTTGGCAGGTATGTGTAGTGTGGCATAGCCATAAATTTGGCTAAGCCTGGCCTTCCCAAGATAGCATGATATGCTGTCTCGAAATCGGCTACCTCGAAGCTCAGGTATTCCATTTGGAAATTCTCTTTTGTTCCAAACGTCACAGGTAAGGTGATCTATCCGAGCAGTACCGCCGAAGTCCTGGGAATTATCCCGTGGAAAGGCAATATGCTCTTTTGTATGCAACTTCGAGGGATGTTCATGTCGTCGAAGGTTTTGGAGAAGAGGATATTGAGTCTGCTTCCTCCATCAACCAGCACTTTCTTGAGCTTGACGCCATGGACGACCGGTTCTAGTACCAAGGGATATCTTCCAGGGTACGGGACGTGATCAGGGTGGTCTGCACGGTCAAAAGTGATGTGAACTTCGGACCATCTAAGGTACTCAGGGGTTACCGGCATGACTGCATTGATCTCCCGAGTGGTAAGCTTTTGCTTCCGCTTGGACTCATATGCTGCTGAGCCCCCAAATATGTAGTTGATCTCTCGTTCCGTCTCCTGATAGTTACCGTTGGCGGGAGGATCTTGCTTCTTGGCTTGCTCGCCATTCGGGCGGTCCGGCTGTGTCTAGACCCGCCAAACATTGTCGGGCCCCTATCTGTGCATTATCTGTACTAGTCCCTGGATCAGTAGCTAGTACACACAGATTGCAGAACATTGGATCATTGCCATTACAAGTTCAAATAAATATTACATCAGAGTAAGCTAATTGGCACAAAGGCCTTATAACAGCGGAAGTCTAAATGCAGTGGAAGTCTTAACAATCTTCCATAACTCCAAATGGAAGAGACAAAATACAACACATCAATCCCACAAGCGAGCTGTAGTAGCATCCTAGGCGTTGGGATAGTCCTCGTCTTCAATTTCTCCACTTTTCGGGTAGTAACCCTAAAGATTAGGGTCTGCTCGTTGGAATGAGCAGCCCCGTATGAAAGGCGAGGTTAGCATGCAAATGCTAGCAAGTTTTTCCTAGGAAGGGCCAGGTTAAGGCTCATCCTAGGAAAGCTGAGGGTTATTTTGCATAAAAGCATTTTACCTAGAACTATAAAAGCATTTAAGAAACATACATAAATAAGTATAAAATTCTCAAAATCACAGTAATATCATAAAACTTCCATTATCAGATCTTAAATTCACAGTCTCATAATTCTCATGTCTCAAGTTCTCAATCTCATATCAACTCATAATCTCATATCTCATATCTCATTTCTCAGTTCTCAATTCTCAAATCTCATTTCTCATAAAGCAATATGGTCCTCATCTAGCAACGGCATACATGCCGGAATAACCTTACCCATGTCATATTAAGAATGGTGATGCTACAGTGTGAAACCCACCTTGTCCGCCCTTAACCGTGGGCATGGCCATTCAAATGGTTTTACTCTGTAGAGGTTGTACGCTTTATCCGCAAGATACAATATTCTTCCGTCGAAGGATATCATAACAAAACCCTCCAGAAAATTAACCTCGGGCTTACCACGGTCATACCTGATACACACAGGTACCCAGAGAAATGATTCCGCACAAGTCTCTGGCAATACCCCGACGATAGTTCTTTCTCTGAACCAATTCTTCGTGCAAGGACAGTGAATAACTCCGATGTTTCTCTTCGTTCAGATTAGGCCCATCCCATACCGGGCTTGTGGTCGCACGGTAAGTACTCAATAAAGTAGTCACATGGCTTGGTCCTTATTCTCGGAGCGACAACCAACACAAACCCAATTCTCGTGCTCACATGCACCCACCTTACAATCCATCCGCTCCCGATCCCATTTATTAGTTGGGCAAATTTTAATTAAGATGAATGAATCGAATCTCAAATGCCAATACAAACGATTCATCAAGTTTCTTCATTCTCAGCTAAATCCAGTATATGGGATTAAATCCCTGAATACCTAACTGAGCAATACTAAGCATCTATGATTCATTAACAGTGGGTAATATTACTATAATTTATCCTAGGGTTGAGGATTTATCAGTAGATGCATATATCGGATAGGTATATGCACTAGATAACACTATTTAATTATACTTACTTTTAATTCACATAGCAGTTTTGGACAAATCTACAAAATTAGGATTCTAAAGGGAAAGACTTGCCTTCGGGGTACTTAGGTTCTGGCGGTATGTCGGCGGCGTCAAGAAAGTCTTCCTCGTCACCCGAACGATCTATCACATGCAAAACGAGGAAAAACAACCAATAAATAACATACATAATAAAATAATTTTATAAATTATATAAAATTTACATAATGTAGATATGATTTTTCTGAATTTTTAGGAACTTGAATTGTCGGAATCGGAGGTCGGATGAATCGGGAGCTAAATAAGAAAGGATTGCCATTTTCTGAAATTCCCAAAAATGGGAAATGACACTGTAGCTCGCGGGTTTGCAGCTTATCAGCCCAGTTGGGGCTTCCACCGGATAAGAACTAGAGTGGAGAGGGGAATTAGAGAGAGAAGAATAGAAAGAAAAGGGGAAGAGTGAGAAAAGAGAGGTGGCTGAGAGAAAGAGAGCTCGTGGGAGAGAGGGAAAGGGAAGGCCGGCGGGCGGGCCGAGGTCGGCGGCGGGGCTCGCCATGATCGGCGGCGGCGTGACGGGCATGGCATGAGCTCACTAACGGCGAGGCGCAGCTGGAGGCGGTGACCAGGAGGAGGCGGCAAGGCGGTTCTTGGAGGCGGAGGAGGAGCTGGTGGCGGTTGGGGGCGTGGCGGGGAGGCGGCGGGGCGGCTGTGGTGGCTGGGCGACGGCTGGCAAGCGGTGAAGTTAGGGCGGCTCGGCCCTTAGGCCACGGCGGCGGGAACCGGCGGTTTGGGGCAACTGCGCAGGAGCAGGGGAGAAGGAGCTATGGCTTGGACCGGCGGCTGGGGGTGCAGGGTGAGGGCGGCGCTCGGCGACGGCACGGGGAAGCGCGACGGTGAAGACCGGCCAACGGGAGGCTCCCCGGCATCGGTACTTCCGGGCGACGGCGGCTCTGTGCTTGGTTGAAAGGAGGAAGCGGCGGCTGACGACGATTACCTCGGCGAGGCGATGACAACTTCCTTCCGCGCGGTTTGGAGTTGGGACTCAGGGTTTTGGGAGAAATTTGGGGTTTGCTGGTTGGCACGAGAACGGGGTTTTGCAGAGCAACAGGGCTCGTACGTGGCTGGAGGAGGCCGTGCAGGGTGGAGGCTTGGACTGGGAATCGGGATCTGAGGGTTTGGGGTTTGGGTTTTGCAGGTTCCGGCTGCAGGATGGAGGGAGTTTCTTGCAGGTGTACGTGTACCCTGTGGTCGCGTACGTGGCTCGGACGTGGCCAACGGCCCTGCCTTCCGCCGTGCATGCAAGTCACCGGGGGCGGGGGGAGAAAGGCTGCCATGTAGGGCAGGCTGTGGATGAGAACAGAGGAGGAAGAAAAACAGTGGTTTTTCTCTTAATACGAGTTTTAGGAGAAATTGTAAATGCAATTAAATGTAATTTTAAATAATACAATTTCTTTGTGATTTATAGATGTATATTGATTTATTTTTGGTATAGAGATGGGGAATGTGAATTTAATAGTGTTGTAATATGATTGGATTTAATTATGAATGATATATCAATTGTTTATTTGAAAAAAATATTAGAAAAACATTATTTTATTTATTTATTTATCTGGTGTCACAGGCTGTTTGCCATGTTCTCTTGCAAATTTCTGCGGTGTGTAGCAATCTTTTGCCACATGCCTCCCCTTGGGATGGAACGGGCAGAGTGCTTCCATCACTTTGTTGTAGTCGTCTGCTCGAGGTCGACCGCGCTCGGTTGCTCCAACCATCTCCTCGCCTTTCCATTTATGGTCTCTTGGCTTGGGTGGCTCGGTTTGGTCTTTACCGTCCTTCTAGCGCTGTCGATCCTCCTGCCGTTCTGCTACCACGTCGGAGGCCGCAGCATACGTGTCTGCCATAGCAAACATTTCTTTTACAGTTGTTGGTGGCTTCCTGGACATCTTTTTGATAAGATCCTGGTTGGTGACACCCCGTTGGAAAGCTGCTATGACGACCGAATAGTATTCTTTTACGGTTGTTGGTGGCTCCCTGGACATCTTTTCGACACTCCGCGGATAGTATTCTTTTTCTAGGTGAAGCGTCAAATGTACTCCCGAAGGGATTCTTTCTTTTTCTGGTGAAGTTGATATAGATCCCAGGGGGTTCCAGGCCTCTCGTAAGTACCTTGGAAATTGGTGATGAACTGCTCGCAGAGCTCTCCCCAGGAATCGATAGAGTTCTCCGGAAGGCCCGTGAGTCATGTTTGTGCAGTCAGGGTGAGCATAACTGGATGATAGTTAGCCATGACGTTGTGGTCACCGCCGGCTACCTTGATGGCGAGGGAATAGACCTGTAACCAAGCTTCTGGATCTCTTTCTCCATCGAATTTTATGATGCCCTTCGGGGTGAAACGGTCGGGCCACATGACTTGGCGGAGCCGAGTGGTAAACGCCTTGACCCCGTCAATGAACGCATTGCCCTCATGCCGTGGGGACCGCTGCGGAGGAGAATACCTCCGGTGATCATCACTGCTGTCTTGTCTTTCGTGACGACGGTGGTAACCGTGGTCAACGCGATTGTTACGTTGATCATCACGATGCCCGCCTTCACGTCGACTCCCTGGGCCGGAACAATCGTATTCATCGTCGAGTCGGTGTCTTTCCTCTTCTTCCCGCTTGCGCCGCCTCGCGTTGATGTCCTGGCAGAGGTCGCGGCTGAGACTTTGGCGCACGTCGCCACTCGGACGGGGCCCGGGTTGACCATGATGTAGCCGACTGGTTGCTGTCTGAGTAACCGTGTGTGGGTGATCTTCTTGGTTGTGCTGAATTGCTGCGGCCGTCACCATAGCTTTAATTTGGGCTACAATCGGCATGGTAGGATTATCTTCTGCGATCATCGGAGCTAAATTGTCCAGCAACGCCTTCGATGCCAGGATGTTCTGTTGCGGTGTATGGAAGACATTCTGATCTCCCATCTTTGCATGTAGTATATCTTCATTGACCTCGCGTCCTCTAGCCTAGAGGGTGCGATCTTGAGCCTCTTGATCTTCTTGGTGATTGCCGTTGGCTCCTTCTGGGATTGCATCTCGGTGAAGCTGAGAGCGTCTGCTGCTCCCCCATGACGTAAACCCCGCGGAAGTAGGGACAGCTCCCCGTGCTTCCTTCCGACCCAGGCTCCGAATCGGACGAGCGGGAAGGGGATAGTTGACTCTTTTGCTGCATCCGAGTGGTTCAATCACGCCCACCATGCGAGTTTCAACTCGAGGAGAGTGCTCACCGTCACCAGATTGGGAATCCGATTTGATTGGGAGGTCATCCAGAGTGTTGCAAAACTGGCGGTGCAATATTCAGCGGAAGGACGAAGCAGAGTTATCTAAACCAAAGGATGATGTAGATCGGTTACATGGGTTACCTTCGGTTTGAATCTGGTTAACCAGAGAGAGCTTGCCGAAGTCATCATCAAGGAAATCCAAGCTTCCGAATCGAAAAGCTCGTCGAGGATCGAAGTCGGCAGCGGTTCTGTTGACCGTAGCCATCGAGCTTGACGAAGTTGATCTTGACGCTCCCCCTACCTGGCGTGCCAACTTTCGACGATTGGTTCATCGGGGGGTGTCGTCGGCAATGATATGTGAATATATATATATATGTGGGGGCAAATATGTGGTGCAAACCATCCTTTTCGTGAAAACTCCGTGAAAACCACCCGTAAAAGTTTTGAAAAATTCTCAAAAAATTACCATATGTAGGGTAGGTGAGCTACAATCCTGCAAAATTTGAAGATGAAACTCAATCGTATTTGAAAGATATGAAAAAGACAAATTCAGCCTGAATAGTAATTTTTTACTGTTTAGCACTATTCATTTTGCTGTTTGTCTTTTTCATATCTTTCAAATGCGATTGAGTTTCATCTTCAAATTTTGCAGGATTGTAGAAGCTCACCTCCCCTACATATGGTAATTTTTTGAGAATTTTTCAAAACTTTTACAGGTGGTTTTCACGGAGCTTTCACGAATGTATGTATATATATGTATGTGTATATATATACATATATATATATACATTTACATATATATATAGATATACATATATATATATGTATAGACATATATATATAGATATACATATATATATAGATATATATATATACATATATATATATATACATATATCTTTACTACTTAAAAGCATCTTGTGGTGAGTGGTGAATGGTGGTAGTCCATTTTTGCTGGACCTTCTTACCCTTCTGTGCTAAACCCAATTACCCATCTTTGCCATCGATTCAAAATTCAAATCATCTCATATCCCAATGTAGATCTCCCGTACCCCAGTGTAGCTCCCATGGAGTCGTACTTCTTGCCATCGCCCCAGAGCGCGCGTAGGCCTCCTCGCCGTGCACGGCGTTGTCGCCGATGGCGAGCTCCTCCTTGTGCATCTGCAACGGCACGATGAAGCCGAGGATGACGCAGATGAGGCTGGTGACGACGACGTTCCAGACGATGATGAAGATAGCGCCGACCACCTACTTGGCGAACTGCATGCCGCCGTAGAAGCCGCCGTTGGAGTTGGTGACGGGCAGGAAGAGGCCGCACAGCACCGGCTTCGTGAAGAGCCCCATGGTGGCGCCGCCGAGGAAGCCCGCCACGGCGTGGGTGTGGAACACGCCCAGGGTGTCATCCACTTGCTGCAGCAGCTAGGAGCGCTTGTGCACCACCATCATCATGAAGCATGGGATGCTGCCGGACATGATGCCCATCACAATCGCTGCCCACCCCTGCACCAAACCTGATCGGTCGATCGACGACAAATGCACCGAATTATTATCTGGATAAAACATACTTCAGCACCTGTTTTTATGATGCACTGAGGCTGATATCTGCGACCGATGGCCTCCTTGAAACCTTGTCAAATGTCCTAGAACTCTCAGCAGCTGAGAAAGTCGGGATTGGACTTGCGTTGTCAGATTCTGACAATTTGGGCATGAAGCTGAAAGGTAAATTGTTGGTGTAATTAAACCTTTTGTGTTTAGGCCGTCATGTAACCTCAGCCTAGGCAAAATTATGCTCTACCATATGGGATGAAGCCACAAGCTCGTGCTCCGAGCACCAAAATTATGTTATTTTTGCAAACATGAATGTTTCTTTGAATGCAGAAGTGAATCACTAATGTAGGATGCCCTATGTTCAGCATATTTGTCCTTTTCAATTGCTAGAAATAAAAATTATATTTTCCATGTTTCTTTGAATGCAGAATTGAACTGCACATGATTGCTCACAATACACACTATAATTTTGCTGCACCTTCCTCACCGTAGTGGCAGCGGATGTGGTTGGGTCGGGGTGTATGTATGACTATGTGCTAAGCATGGTTGATTGCTGTCAATTGCTATTGCTTTCACTTTTTGAATGTTACCTTGTGCTGAACATGGGTAGCCAATAAGTAGTAGAGATACATACTTCAGTCACCTTCCAACCGGAATGTTGCCTTCTTTTATCTTTACCATGCATCCCCTATAATTTTGCTGCAATCTTCTCCAATTAGGCATGTGGATGGCATGTGAACTCATCTCATCATGAACAATGATCCTATGAAAACCTAAATTTAATACTGTTTCAGGAAACAGGCTTGTGTTGCATGCTGCAGGCTGTAGCAAAGGAAGGCACATGAGCACTGTTGGTTTAATGGCATGTTTGTCCCATTTGATACCAATATATTTCTTGTGATGTGTAGTTAGCTATGGTGACTCATATATGTATGACTGTGTGCTAAGCATGGTTGATTGCTATCAATTGCTATTGTTGTCAAATTTTGGATGTTACCTTGTGCTGAACATGGGTAGCCAATAAGCAGTAGAGATACGTACTTCAGTCACCTTCCAACCAGTGGTATGTGACTATTGTTTCTTCATCTAGACCATAGTTTGCATACTACGGTATTTAGTAGGGTTCACTTCAACCCAGATATTGGAGTTGCTCATGAATTGCGGCGAAGGTAAATGGAAATTTGATGATATTTAGTGTATCATTTATTTATGTGGCTATTCATTGCTTCTTACCATTTTTCAGAATTAATAACGAGCTAAACTGATTGTTCGGAGCCATGATGTTGGAAGGATGATCCAGAATTTAAAATTTAGTTTTTTAAAATATCCTTTTGCTCCCCGATGACACTATGAATGGTTAGCATTATTGTGTAATTTTGTATGTAAGATTACTACTAATGGACTTTTGGTCTATATATGGTATGAACAAGTGTTGATGTTAGTATCCACAAAATGTACGGCGGCCTTGCTCTCTTTTAGATTTTAAAGTTTGCTTCAATGTGATGTAATGGACAACTCTCTCCAAAATGCATTGGATAATTTATGGCTGTCTTTTTACTCTTTTTCCCTATGGTTGATGTCTTGGTATGGTAATAGATGTTGATGGTTCTATAAACTCAGGTGCCCTTCTTTTCAGCTTATCTTATACTACTTATTTGCCCTATATCGCTACTTCGAGAATTTTTCGAGATAGCCTCGAGAGCCGGTTGGCCTTTGTGTTTGATTTATCCGGAGGCTTATAGACACGCCTACGAGAGAAAAAATGGACTCAAAAAGTGATAAAAAAGTGAGATAAGTCAAATAAGACACGAGATAAGTAGATAAGACTTATCTCGTGTCTTATTTGACTTATCTCACTTTTTTATCACTTTTTGAATCCATTTTTTTGTCTCGTAGACTTGTCTATAAGCCCCCGGATAAATCAAACACAAAGGCCAACCGGCTCTCGAGGCTATCTCAAAAAAATTCTTAAAGTAACAAGATAGGGCAAATAAGTAGGATAAGATAAGCCGGAAAGAAGGGCACCTCAAAGAATAATAAGCTCATATCATCAAGGAATGGCTTATGGCTGATTTTCTCTTAATTTTGTAGGTTTTTTCATAGCTATATGATCTGTACTCTGTTTTAACATGTATGTTAAGCTCTTAATTGGTTGTCTGAGAAATAGTGTTCCTGACTACACTACAACTCTGTGTAAAATATTTTAGTTAAATTAGCGTAACATCTCTATGTTGCCAACTTGATACTAACTTATTAGTTTAAGCCGGCTTAAATTAGACTGACGTTGAAAAGTGAAATATATGATGATACGTGAGTATTTGATTTCTTACATGCATTTCTTTTGTAATTCATTAAGTTTAATGCTAGAGAAATATATGTTCAGTCATCTTTTAGATTCCGTTGCAGCGACACGGGCATGCAACTAGTATATATATATATATATATATATATATATATATATATATATATATATATATATATATATATATTATATATATGGGGTAGTGCATTGGATCCAAGCTCGATGGTAACACAAGACGTGAGATTTAGACAGGTTCAGGCCCTCCGAACAGTGGTAATACCCTACGTCCTGTGTCCGGGTTTGACTGTATTGATGAGGATCTCTACAATCAGATGCCTAGTTATGATCTAATCTTCTGTTGGATGACCGACCCCCTATCCTAGGGTCCCTGCCCTCCTTTATATATTGAGGAGGGGCAGGGTTACATGGCAGGAGTCTCGGTCGGTTTTGGAACTAGAGTCCTAGTCAGCTTCAAGGTAGATGTTTATATCTATAGCCTATTTATCCGGATTTATCAGTATCCACATGTTTACAATAGAGTCTTTCCTATTTTCGATAGGTTCTATCCTTAATGCTGTCGTGGGGCGCAAGGTTCGTCCTTAGTCCGGGTGGTACCCGTCTTGGGCCAAACGACACGGGCCGCCTCCTTGTGGGGTTGCCTTCTTTATCTTCTCGTGTGGATACCCGGGGTCCACATACTCCACAATCCATATGCCTAAATTCTTCTAATTAAAGATTCAATTGTTGGAGTATTATTGTTATCTTGTACTTCCATGGATTTGTATGCCTAAAATCTTCTAAGACATGTTGGAGTATTTTGTACTCGTTGAACAACAGACCATACTCTATGATGGATGCTGATATGGTTTGTTTTGAAAGCTGACAACAATAACATGGCAAGGATTCGATCCACTAACTGACTCGATCGACAAAGGAGCTTTGCCTCTTCCTTTAGCGTTCAATCACACGATTACAAACTGACTTCATCCACAAAGCAAGGACTCGATTGTACTCTGAACTGAGTTTTCCAAAGCTGAAAGTAAAGAGCTAGCAGCCCATGTCCACACTACATGGATTTTCCAGCCAAAGAGCTAGCAGGCCACTTCCACGCTGCATGCATGCTGACAGTAGACGCGATCCGCTACATATGCATGAACTCTTTGCCTTGCCATGACAGAACTCACTGATTGAGGTACTCTATTGCCTCGTTTAGAATATCTTTATCACAGTGCAACCTAACCGGAAGAACACACACTCTCTCTCTTAAGCAAATGCTTCTTTAAATGTGGAATACGGTAGTGTTGCTTCCCTTTTGATGCAAAATTTCCTTCATTCATTCATGAAGAGTGAGAAAAATATGGTTGCTCCTAGCAATTGGGTACTGATCATAAGCTTGTTGCACCTTCTTGACGATATCCTCGACATTATTTGGAGTCGACTTATGAAATAAGGATTGAAGTGCCGCAAAAAACCAAGGTCTAAAATATTGTGATCGAGGGAGTTGGCTGGCCGACACATTAACCTTTTGTCGAAAACATTAGCTATTGCTGCATTGCAAAAAGCAGGATCATCAACTGAAATGTGTGTCTTGGCATTATCTTGTTGTATAAATATAAGGGTGCCATGTTCTTCTATAGGCCATTTCTCTTTGATGGCAGGCAATAACTTGTTCATAGTGTACTCACGACTAATATCTTTGGTGACCGACGGTAATACCTTAGTTACCAATGTACCGGGAGGCCTGCTCACACTAGTCATTTTCGCTGGATCTACAAAAGTAAATGGAAATATCCCAATCTTTCCTAAAAACGTCACATTACATTCAACATCAAACCTCGGTCTTAAAATTGCTGCAAGAAATATAACCTTCTCAATGAAATTCTTGCTTTGTATGGTTCTTCTCGGATCCTACTCGTTTGGCACTAAGTAGTAGTTCTGACTCTGCTGCTGTTGACGACAAGATTTGACCGAAGTCAATCTAGGACCAAGGCAACATCGTGGCAATCAAAAATCAAAGTCGACCCGAGGGTATCGAGTTGTAATCAGCTTCGAGGGAAATTATTGTAAAACGGCTTTAGAGCATCCACACCAGAAACTCTATCCCTATTTTCTCTCTCTTCTACTCTATTTTCTCTCTCCATTACTCTAAAATTCCTTCACACTTTACACTATACCCTAAAAGATTCCTCCCTCCACCAGAAACTCTATTCTCGCCACGTCAGCGCTACAGTGTTTATAGAGTTTCTGCTACGGATGCTCTTATACGAGTCGGTTTTAGATGTTTGTATTATAGCTAGTGTCATGATAGTCTAGAACTTTAGGCAGTCCGCATCAGAGTACTGTAGTATCGGCACTGCAGCAAAAACACTGCAGCATCATTAATGTACAACAAGAGTAATCAACAAGCACTGCTTCCATTTATGCAGTAATCAGAGATCACTTTAACTTACTGTTGCTACAGTGATCTATGAGATAAACGGCAGGAGCACGGCAAAGAATACTAAAGTGATACAAATCCCTCTTGAGGGGACTTGTAAGGACAGAAATCTACTTCTCCACAATACACTATTTTCCTGCAATTTTACTTTTACTTGGGCTTTACTATCTGATGTCGACTAGTTCTAACGAAATCGTCTTCAAGTCATGAGTAAGAGCCGTCTTGATTAAGTTTGATCCTTTTTACTCATGTTCTTCGGTAGATTGCACTATCTCGGCGAAAGCCGATCTACACTTTGTTCTATCAAACCTCCGCAAGTTTTACTGTCTCGATTAAATTCGATCTTCAACTTGCTTTACCGATCCAAATACTTGCTAAGTAGTTTACTATTTAGTAGGAATTAAATCATCACAGCTCTATCGGCTTATTTGTAGCTGGTATATTCATACAACTAGTATTGACACTCTTGCCGGTATTTGTCTAATCAGAATGATAAGCCGATTAGAAGTATTTTACCAAGTTTCTCATTGTCAATTGCAGCATCAAATTGACTAGCACGCCTTGAACCCTAATTTTGGTGCTCGGGAGCCAGGTCCTAAACCCATGTGTGTGGAGTGCGGATCGCTACAACTTTCTACATCAACACACTTTTTGGCACGCCAGTGGGACATGACCACCAAGTCGCAAAACAATGCAGACAAGTCCGTAGTCATGGAAGGAGAGTAGTACTCCGAAGGAGTAGAGAGCGAGAATGTAACATTCCATAAGATTCCCAGTTTTAGTATAATTTTTTTCGCAAATTCATAAACCCAATTCTCTTATTGAATACACTAAATGAAATTCCCTTAATGAAATATTAATTAATTATACTTAAATTATATTATTAAACTTCTAAATGTACAATAAGTGTGTAAGATTAAATCTTTCTTAAACCCTCCAAAACACTTCTTAAACCGCCCCTAGAACTCAACATAATTTTCCCTAATCAAATATTAATTATTCCTAGAAAGAAAAGCACACCCTACCAAAAACAAATAACCAAATCCATTTTATATCACAAACAAATAACCTTAAACTCCATCAAATCACTTATTAGAATAATTCTAACCCTCCCTAAAAATTTCATAATTTTTCTTAACACTTAGTTATTTTTCCTCATGGCTTAAAGATTTAAATAAATTATTCAGACATAAAAACCTTATAAAATAATAGATTTTATTTCATATTTAGATTCTAAGCTTTTTTTAAATTTTTAGAACCTTGTCTCGCATTTTTGTGATTTTTCTATGATTTTATACGAATTCTTGAAGTTCACTTAAATTTCTGAAAACCCCAAATTCCAAATCGGGAAGCCCTCCAAAAACGGAAAGTACACTTTCCCTTTAAGGAATACACTTTCCTTCTAGTTAAACCGCCCGAGGAATTTGCATTATGGAACACATCGCACAGTACTAGTTTTAATCCGAACCATCCACCCTAGATCCAACGACGGGCCCTACGGCCACGTCGCCTCCCTGCCTGCGCCCACGGAAACCCCTTTGTCCCCAACACCGGTGCCGCCGTCTCTGCCACGGTATCTCACCGGAAACCCACAGTAATGCCGCTCCTGTCCACCTCCGCTGCTGATTTAGCCCTATCAAGAACCTTCTCGTCACCGTGGACTTTATCCGCCGCCTCAACAAGTCAATCCGACCACGTCCCGCCGCCAATTACCCATCGTCACCTTGCTAGTGCCGCCGCCATCCAAAGTCAACGCCATAGCTTCCACAAAGTCTCCCCGGCCTATAAAGGGACCCCACCGGCACCGCCTTTCTCCAAGCCCTCTCCTCCTCTCCCTTTCCTCCCCGGAGCGCCACCACAGAGCCCTCTCCGTTGCTATCTCCCCCAACTCTGGCGACCTCTCTCCGGCCCAAACCCAATCGTCCCGGCTCTCCATCCCAACTAGCCGAATGAACCATAGAGCACCGTGAGCAAAAACCCCAACCCAATTCGTTCAATTGACCCTTTTTGAGTCCTTGTGATTATCTTCATTGTTTCACCAAACTCAAAAACCTTTTTCGAGTATTTGTCAATATACTCATCAAGGGGAAGATTGTAGGACCATGTGGAGATCAGACCTTGAGTCTGATAAGTAATTGACATCCTTGTTTGGACTTAAAGTTGAATGGTTTTGAGTTTGAGGATTTTTGGAAGCCTCGGTATAGCACGGAACAATAAATTGACTAAAAAGGGCTAAGTCAGGACCCAATTGATGACATCCGGTGGTCTCTAGATAGTGTTCAAAGAGCCTCCTGATAGTGTCAGGAGGAGTCTGGAGAGGAACTCCAAATGAGAGATCCTCCGGACAATGTCCGGAGAGTTCTAGCGAGCAAAGTCCAAAATCCGCCAAAAATGGGTCCTCCAGACCATGTCCGGAGATTGGCACAGAGGGGTTGGGACCCACCAGATAGTGTTCGGAGGAGCACAGTGAGCACGATATTTTGGTCAATTTATCTTGTGTGCATTTGAGATTATTGCATATCTTGTTGGACTAACTTGCAGAAAAAGAAAGGTAAGATGATGAGTTGTTGTTTCAAAAACGTTTGGTCTTGTGTGGTTCAGGACCGGTGAGATCCTGAGTTGGCAGCGTCGGGACGTGATCAAGAGGCTGTGCGAGAGGGATTGTCAGGGACTGGTAAACACAAGATGAACATGGCGGTGGACTAGCTGCAATCTTCTGGTACGGTGGGGATACCAGAGGCAAGAAGATGAAACGGTACCCGCGGAAACCCCTTTGTCCCCAACACCGGTGTCGCCGTCTCTACCATGGTATCTTGCCGAAAACCTACAGTAACGCCGCTCCTGTCCACCTCCGCTGCTGATTTAGCCCTATCCAGAGCCTTCTCGTCACCGTGGACTTTATCCGCCACCTCAGAAAGTCAATCCAACCACGTCCCGCCGCTAATTACTGTAACATCCCAATTTTACTAAACCTAATTTTGGTGAGCTAATTAAAAATTTAAACATAATTAGAATTAACTTGATTAAGCATGCATGCATTTCATTATTTCATGTATATTTTCACACACATAAAATCATGCATTTCATTATTTCATGTGCATGATTTTATGTGTGTGAAAATATAACTATAATATTCTATATGACCAAAAATTATTTTCAAGTATGAAAGTTGGCACTAAGTTTCAAAATCAGTATTTATAAATTTTCCCAAGTCAAAATGATTTATAAACCCTAATTTGAATTTTGGGAGATTTAATAAAGAGAACTAAATAGTTGAAAAGAGAATTTCTCGTAAAAATAGGTTTTTGAGAAAATATTTATTCCAAGTCAAAAACATTTCCAAAATGTTTGGAAACTATTTTTCAGATTTATTTCAAAGTCAAAATCATTTTAAAAACAGATTTGGTATTTTAAAAATTTAATTTCAAAAGAAAAGCCATAAACTCCATTCTTCAAAATCTTTGCAAAAACCATTTTGAAAATAAAATCATTTGACAAAAAAAAATTTATAAAAATTCTAAATTCTGAAATTTGGGAGAATTTCCAAATTTCTCCATTTTTCTTTTCTTTCTTTCCTTTCTTTTTCTTTTTCCTTTTCTTTCTTCCTCTTTTCTTTTCTTTCTTCTTCCTCCTTTCTTTTCTCTCTCCCTCTCTCCTCACTCGGCCGAGGCAGAGGAGGATCTCCCTCTCCTCCTCTCACTGCCCTGTGGCCCCACCGTCCCTCTCCCGCTCACTCACCGCGCGACACATGCCCGGTCGCATTCACTGTTCACCGGCCCGCCGTCCCGTCGCCGCTCGGAGCAGAGCACCGCTGCCGCGCCGCGTGAGCCATCGAGTGCCCCTGCCGCGCCGCAATTCCACTCGAGTGTGCGCCGCACCTCACTCCGTCGCCCTCCAGCTCATCCCGAGCGAGAGCTCGGCTATTTAAGTCGGCATTCGCCGCCGCTCCTCCTCCGTTTCTTTCCCAACACTGGCCGCCATTGAACTCGCCCACCCGGTGCGTTTCATGGCCGCCCAAGCACTTCCCTGTGTTCCTCTCACCTCCAGCAATCTTTCCCCTCACTCAATTTTGCCCTTCGTGCACTGCAGAGCCGCCAATTGTCGATTCTTCGCCGCTGGCCAGTTCCGCCGCGCGGGGAAATCCTCGGTGACCGGAGCTCCATTCTTGCTCTATTTCCGTCTACTTCCTGCTACTTCCGTACCCCGTCGACCACCGGAGCCGCTGGAGCTGAAGTCGCGCCGTCGCAAAGACACGGTGATCCCCTGCTTCGCCGCTGCCACTGCCTCCGTCGACCCGCCGCTCCAAGCTTCCTCGCCTTCAGCCAAGTGCACGGTGAGCACTCTCGTAGTCCCTAGAACCTTCCTAGCTAGTTTCCCGAGCTCGAGCACCCTTGGTTCGCCGTCTAGCCGTGTTCCCGAGCAGCGCCGCCGCTTCGGCCACGCTCACCGGCGTTCTAGGCCGTCGCCGGCGACACCACACCGGGACGTTGTCCGTCTAGCCACACTGATGCACGAGCACCTTAGATCGACCTTAGAGCAAAGATCAGATCGCCCGGCGATAAGCGCCGAAAGCGATTCGGGGCCGCGCCGCCTCTGGAGAGGAAGACGACTCCGACAAGTGGGCCAGGCTCGTCAGCCTCTCCCCTCTCCTGTCGCCGACAGAAGAGCCCGCTTTGTCGACCACTCGTCTGCCCCTCTCACGCTTCAGGTCACTGCCGTGGGCACCTCGCTCGGCTGGTCAAGAAGTGGAGACGATTTGCAATCGCTTTAACTCGATCCTTGCAGCCGAGTCTCGCTTGTCAGCGCCGCCGCCATGGCTGCTGGCCTGGCTGGCGTTCTTGGGCCCGGTTCACGCCCGCCTCCGTTTTAATCTTTTCTATTTTCATTTTGTTATTCAAAACAGAGCCTTTGTTTGAATTTCTAAAAATAGTAAATGTTGAAATTTAAATCTACAAAAATTTGACAAAATACTTTGGACCATTCTGGAATTTATAAAAATATAAAAGTGCCACTGTTCATATGATTATTTGGTCTATAAAATGATTTGAAGCATTTAGGCCATATTCTCTTATATTCAAATTTGAATTCCTAAAAATATCAAAATAGCTTTATAATTCCTTCAAAAATTCAATAGTGTCTCTGGCATTGTTCTTGAATTTATAAAAATATAAAACTTGTAATGTCTTTATACAAAAATCACCTTTACCTATTTAGAGGGCATTTTGCTCTTATTGTCTTTAATAAAAAAATGTCCAAATTGCATAGTCATGAAAATTCTTTTGGGGAAAGAGACATTTAAAAACAGAGCCATGTCATGTGTGAATTTATAAAATACTTTTCATTCATGCATATAGTTTGTATACTCATTTAGGATCATTTTGCATAAAATGATAGCATAATCATTTTATTTAACCTTTGAAAAATATTAAATATAATTTTTGGCAAAATACTAAAAACATGTTTATTCTTGCTGCATGTACCCTTGTGTGATCTTAGAGTCCGGAGCCGACGTCAACCCCTTAGACTCCGAGGAACCCTTCGACCCCGAGTTCGATCAAGGCAAGTCCTCATTTGACGCATATTGTGTGCCTATTTGTCTTGTTTAAATGATTTATTAGATCTTTAAACATGCATGCTAATTCTAAAAAGCAAACTAATTACTAGCTTAGTACACCTACAAAGATAAAATGAATTTGTTCCCTATTGTTAATGTTTACACCCTAGAATTAGAATAGATTCTAGTATTACCCAATCCTTGATTCTAGGAATAAAATGGTCGCTAAGTAAATATATTTCATGAGAACCATTATTATTTGTGAAAGATTTTGTGATGGTTCGTTTGTGGAATGATGAGATGGTTCAGGGAGAACCAGTTTACAAAATAGATTTTCTTCTCACCCCAAAATATTCTAACTAGGAGAATTTGCTCATGGGTGCAGTGGAGCACCAGATTTTGAGGAATGGGGCTAAAACCTCCCTAGTTTAAGGACCGATATTCCTATGAACTTACATAATCGAGCCATTACCGGCAACCTCGTGTGCGGTATGGGATGACCTGGTCTTTAGTCTTAGAGCGGTAATGCCTCGTTTGGCAGAATTACTTGGTGATAACCTAAAGACTTTAGGAGAAGCACTTCGTGCCAATCCTCTCGAGGGTAAAGTGTACAACCTCCGCAGAGTTAAAACTATCATGATAGCCGTGCTCGCGGTTATGAGCATGCGAAGGGAGTCTTCATATGGTAGCTATTCATTGCAAAACCTTTTTAAAAATGATTTGGAGAAAGGAATGGAATTAAGGAAAGGATTTCGTTTGTAAGACCTGCCGGAAAGTGGAATCCGTGTAGTGAAGGATGCCCCCGGTAAACTTGGACTGGACTAGCTCTCCCTCCATGGGTTACGCGGATGGATTCTTCCCGAGACCGAGTTCCGCTAGACGAAGCTAAGGACTAACCGGAATAGGTTAAGGACTCCCGCTGCCGATCTAAGGGTTAGTTGGGAGGTCCCCGTCATGTGGATTGGTGGGGAGGTAACGTCGACTGCACGGAGTGTAACGTGCAATAGACGGAGGATTTGGAAAATGCCCCAGGAAAAAGGAAAAAGGATTTGTGTTTTGAAATCTGATATTCAAGAAATGTTTAATAAAATTGCTTACAAATAACATAGGTAAACAAAATGCTTCTTCTGCAAATAAACCAGGAACCCTCCTTGTACTGAACCTCATGTGAATACTTCCTGGACTTGCGTAGTACGTTTGTACTCATCTTTTTCTTCCTCCCCTTTTATAAAACTTCAGCGGAGGCAGACTACGACTCCCAGGGCGATGCAGACTACAAGGCCGAGGAGGAGTTTGAGGATGAAGATTAGGGGGATGTGCGATCCTAATAAGATTAGTGCCTGTGGTAGTTGTGTTAGCTTTTGTGTTGTAATTTCTGGCCTGCGTGTCGCTGCTACTCTGATGTAATGTATTCGGACTAAGTTCCCGGTTGTAATAATCAATACTCGTGGCAATGTATCAACTTCTGAACCTGTGATGTACTAACTAATGATCCTTGGGATTAGTACGCGATTCACAGGGTTAATCCGGCCCATTAGGGCTGGGTGCTTACAGAGTTGGTATCAGAGCCGAGCTTATTAGGACGCAGCCCTTAGCTAGGATTTTTCCTATGTTATACAAGTAATTATGAAAATATCTTAATCTTTCGTTACACTTATCAAAATTTATTTCTCTGTGTAGATGATGCCCTTCGTCCAGTCTGGAGGCATGGGTTTCGGAGGCTTCGCCGCTCACCTGCTGTCCCTGATTCGCCTGCTGCAGTTTCCCGATCCACTGTACCGCGGAGTTCCTATCCTCCGAGGGACTCAGCGTTCGTGGTTCGTCAGTCTCACACTTGAGCGTCGCCGTGTCGCCAACGACACGCGAGGTCCTTTTCGCTTCTCTACCTCCAGAGCCACATCCCTTGACGCTATCCAGGACGCCGCCAGACTTGCTCTCCACCGCTTACGTAGCATCTTTGCTCGTGAGCTTCTTAACACCCCTTTCCGATACTACCCGGCACACCTCCCTCACCAGAGGTTTGCCATCTGCCGCTCCGCTCAGCACGAGCGTGAGCAGGCTCTTTTCCACCTCACCGGCCTTGTCCAGTCCTTGGACAACGCCTACACTGCCATCCGTGAGGAGCTCGAGGAGCTCTATCACGCTCGCCGCTCCGTAGAGTCCTACGAACGGGAGAACACCGAGCTTCGCCGTCGCGAGGGCCAGTACCTGTTGGAGAGAGATGAACTCCGCAGGAAGGTCCGCATTCTGTCTGCCGGAGGACGTCGTTTTCCCCGTGCAGGAGTTTCAGCCCCTGCACCGGCACCACCTCGCTCCACTATTCCACCTGCTCGCCCTCCCACTCCTGTCAGAGCTGACTCCAGCTCAGACTCTGACGACCCTTACCGCCAGTTGCACCCTCACCGTGCAGCTGAGCTCCACCTCCACCACGACAGACCTACTCGTGTACCCCCAGTCTCTACCCTCGTCGAGTTCAGTTTGGACCAGCCACCGTTGGCTGTCCGCTCTCCCCTCGTCGACTGGAGGCCGACCCAGCGCACCATCGACGACGACGACGAGGAGGAGGAGGACCCAGAGGAGGTTGTCTTCGAGTCCAGGTCTGAGTAGAGTTTAGTGGTTCGGTGACACCTTTTGGGTTTTGTGGAGTGTCACCTAGTTGTTTCCGCTTTTGGTGATTGTATCCCAGCCCCTGTACCGACGTAGTTAGAGTCACGATGTTGTGGTTAGAGTGTACCGGCTAGCTGTGGTACACCTACCCCTTGCCTGTATCGTTGTACTGTTGCTTGTTGTGATGAATAAAAGCTATCCTTATGAAAAAGATATCTTCAAACTATTTTGGATCACAAAACTTCTCCCCCTTAAGTTCACCCTGTCCAGCTCTCTTCCCAGATGGTGATTACTAGATTGGCAGGCCGTCGTTTGAGTGCCCAGTCTCGAGGCCGAGGCCAGGGCAGAGGCCAGACAGTCAGCAGAGCCAGTGCCCCAGCACCTAGAGCCAGTGCAGCAGCTCGTGCCTCAGTTGCCAGGCAGGCCCCTTCAGTTCACAACTAGGAAGAACAGCCACAAGGTCAGGTCCACTTGGAAGGTCAGGCAGAATCTGAGCATCTTCCACCACCACCACCAGAAGAGCCGACGCTCAGAGAATTCATGCAGATGATCCACAACCTAATCCGACAGAGAGATGCTGCCCCTATGCCACCCCCAGTGCAGAACCCCGCACCTGCAGCACCCTTTCCTCCCCGGTCCAGAATCAATGATTTCCTGCGGGCCAACCCGCCCAAGTTTGAAGGATCTGCCGACCCTCTTGTTGCCGCAGATTGGCTGAAAGAGATTGAGAAGAGACTGATCATGTTCCAATGCGAAGATCTTGAGAGTGTCCAGTTAGCTGCCCATCAGCTCCAGGGAGCAGCTGCCGCTTGGTGGGATAATTTCAGTGAGTCCCACAAGGCACCTGAGACATTGAAATGGGCAGATTTTGTGGAAGCCTTTGAGGAAAACTTTGTGCCACCTGGCGTGAAGGACGCCAAGAGGAGTGAGTTCCACTCTTTGGTTCAGGGTACCATGACGCTGCATGAGTACCTGACCAAATTCACTCTCCTGGCCAGATATGCCCCCAGAGATGTCAAAACAGATGAGGACAAGATCTGGTATTTCCGGAAGGGTATGGACCCCGAGCTCAGAGCTTTGACAGATGTCACAGAGTACACTAGCTTCCAGTAGATGTTTGCTAGTGCCCTCAAGCAAGAAGAGAACCGCAAATGTGCCTTGCAAAAGAAAAGAATTCAGCGTGAGCACTCTGCCAGCAGTTCTCGCTTCAAGACCAAGCGCCAGAGAACAGGACCTGCACCTGTTGCATCTCCTCGCCCCCTCTCCCCGCCCCCTCTCCCAGCGCCCAGCTCGCCCAGCTCAGCCAGCATACTCAGCACACCAGCCTCGCAACTCAGTGCCAGCTCAGCCTAAGAGAGACATGACCCAGGTCCAATGCTTTGCTTGTCAGCAGATGGGTCATTTTGCTAATGCATGCCCCAATCGCAAGACAGGATCAGCACCAGCTCAGGCACCTCGTCTGTCGCTTCCAGCACCAGCTCCTGCTCGAGGCAATCAGACCTTCGGCCGTGGTAGAGTCAACCACGTCACGGCTGAAGCAGCTCAGCAAGATCCCGAGGTTGTACTCGGTAAGTTCTTAGTTCATTCTGTACCAGCTCATGCTTTATTGGATTCAGGTGCTACCCATTCTTTTGTTGCTGCATCTTTTGTGAGAAAGAATAATGTGGGAGTAGCCCTATTGGATAATCCTATGGTAATTAAGTCACCGGGGAAATCTATGCATACTACCCTGGTATGTCCCCAGGTTGACGTAAGTATTCAGGGACTAGCCTTCCCTGCTGATCTCATAGTCATAGAGACAAGTGGCATAGAAGTCATCCTAGGGATGGATTGGCTGAAGAAGTATAAAGGAAAGATAGATTGTGCCAGCAAGGCAGTTCAGTTGACCGACAGCCATGGAAAAGAAATCCAGTTAGTAGCAGATCAGCACTCTAAGGGATTGGTTGCTTTGAATAAGATGAAAGGAATTGCTTTGGAATCTATTCCGGTAGTGCAAGAATTCCCAGATGTGTTTCCAGAAGAACTACTTGGTATGCCACCAGACAGAGACCTAGAGTTTGTAATAGAATTAGTTCCAGGAACCTCACCCCTATCCTAGAGACCCTATCGAATATCGGGTAATCTGCTAGTGGAATTGAAGAAGCAGATTGAGGAACTGCAAGAGAAAGAATTTATCAGACCTAGCACCTCACCTTGGGGAGCCCCAGCAATTTTTGTGAAGAAGAAGGATGGAACCCTAAGGATGTATATCGATTACCGTTCCTTAAACGAGGTCACTATCAAGAACAGATATCCCTTGCCAAGGATTGATGATCAGTTGAAAGGAGCCAAAGTGTTCTCCAAGATAGATCTAAGATCAGGCTACCATCAGATTAAGATCAGGGAGTCAGATATTCCCAAGACAGCCTTTACCACCAGATACGGGCTGTATGAGTATACCGTGATGTCCTTTGGTTTGACAAATGCGCCAGCATGTTTCATGGGCATGATGAATAAAACCTTGATGGATTTCCTGGATAAGTTTGTGGTAGTATTCATTGATGACATTCTGATCTATTCAAAAACTGAAGAAGAGCATGAAGAACATCTGAGGTTGGTTTTGCAAAGACTCAGAGAGCATCAGCTGTATGCTAAGTTCGAGAAATGTGACTTTTGGCTAAAAGAAGTCTCTTTCCTTGGTCACATTATTTCAGCTGAAGGAGTTGCTGTTGACCCCTCTAAAGTCACAGCTGTGGTAGATTGGAGTCAGCCTAAGTCAGTAACCCAAGTCAGAAGTTTCCTTGGATTAGCAGGTTACTACCGTCGGTTTATTGCAGATTTCTCCAAGATAGCCCGTCCCCTGACCAATCTCCTGAAGAAGGAAAAGAAGTTTGAATGGACAGACAGCTGTCAGAAGAGCTTCGAAGAGTTGAAGAAAAAGTTGACCACAACCCCAGTGCTAGTTCTACCAGACATCCACAAGGATTTTGAGATATACTGTGATGCTTCGCATCAAGGACTTGGATGTGTGTTGATGCAAGAAGGAAGAGTCGTTGCTTATGCTTCTCGTCAACTCAAGCCCCATGAGCAGAACTATCCAACCCATGACTTGGAGTTTGCTGCCGTAGTGCATGCACTCAAGATTTGGAGGCACTATTTGATTGGCAACAGGACAGAGATATACACAGACCATAAGAGTCTCAAGTATATTTTCACCCAGCCTGAGTTGAATTTAAGGCAAAGAAGATGGCTGGAATTGGTTAAGGACTATGATGTTGGAATCCACTATCACCCTGGAAAGGCCAACACAGTGGCAGATGCGCTAAGCCGCAAGGCTTGCTGCAATCACTTGCGTGTACAAGGACTTCCCCAAGAATTATTGGAAGGTCTCCAGAAATTGAATCTGAACATTGTTGACTCTGGAAAACTGAATATCATGGAAGTCACCCCGAATCTGCTAGATCAGATCAGGACTGCATAGAAAGATGACGAGGAAGTACAGGAGATCAAGGATAGAATCAAGGTCAATAAGGCCCCAGGATTCCTGATCGACGACGAGAACATTCTGTGGTTTGGAAGAAGGATTTTCGTCCCTAACAAACCCGAGCTAAAAGAGGTAATCCTGAAGGAAGCTCATGAAAGTCCAATCTCATTACACCCTAGAAGTACCAAGATGTACGCTGACCTAAAAACATCATACTGGTGGACTGGAATGAAGAAAGAGATCGCTAAGTTTGTGGCCGGGTGTGATTCCTGTCAGAGAATCAAGGCAGAACACCAAAGACCAGCAGGACTACTTCAACCCCCTGAAGGTACCTGAATGGAAATGGGAAGAAGTAGGGATGGATTTCATAGTCGGGTTACCCAGAACTCGATCTGGCTATGATTCCATCTGGGTTGTTGTGGACCGTCTCACCAAGTCTGCCCATTTTATCCCCGTCTGCACCCGGTACTCAGGAGAAAAGTTGGCAGAATTGTACATGCACAGGATTGTGTGTTTGCATGGTGTCAGATCGAGGTACCCAGTTTACCTCTAGATTTTGGCAGAAACTGCAAGATTTGCTTGGAACCCGTCTGAATTTCAGCACAGCTTATCACCCTCAGACAGATGGCCAGACAGAAAGAGTTAACCAAATTCTGGAGGATATGTTGAGAGCTTCTACCCTTGCTAACAGAGAGTCTTGGGATAGACAGTTGCCCTATGCAGAGTTTGCCTATAACAACAATTACCAAGCTAGCATTCAGATGGCACCTTTTGAGGCACTGTATGGAAGAAAGTGTAGAACTCCGCTTTATTGGAATGAGACTGGAGAGTCAAAAGTCTTTGGATTAGAGATACTGCAGGAGGCAGAAGATCAAGTCAAGCTGATCCAGCAAAGGTTGTTGACAGCCCAGTCTAGACAAAAGAGTTATGCAGACCGTCGTCGCAGGCCTTTGCAATTTAAGGAAGACGACATGGTCTACTTGAAGGTATCACCACTGAAAGGAATGCGCCGTTTCAGAGTCAGTGACAAGTTAGCACCTAGATACATTGGACCATTCAGAGTTTTGGCTAGAAAAGGAGAGGTAGCTTACCAGCTAGAGCTACCTGAGCATTTGTCAGATGTACATAATGTGTTCCATGTATCTCAGCTCAAGAAGTGCCTTCGTGTCCTAGAGGAGCAGTTGCCAGTGGACAACTTGGATTTGCGACCTGACCTGACTTTCAAGGAATTCCCAGTCAGAATTTTGGACGTAGCACTCAGAAAGACCAGGAATAAAGCCACTAAGTTCTGCAGAGTTCAGTGGAGTAACCACTCAGAGTCGGAAGCTACCTGGGAAAGGGAAGATGATCTTTTGGCAGAATTTCCGGATCTTTTCCCAGGAAGGACTGAATCTCGGGGACGAGATTCCCCTTAAGGCGGGAGGATTTGTAACATCCCAATTTTACTAAACCTAATTTTGGTGAGCTAATTAAAAATTTAAACATAATTAGAATTAACTTGATTAAGCATGCATGCATTTCATTATTTCATGTGCATGATTTTATGTGTGTGAAAATATAACTATAATATTCTATATGACCAAAAATTATTTTCAAGTATGAAAGTTGGCACTAAGTTTCAAAATCAGTATTTATAAATTTTCCCAAGTCAAAATGATTTATAAACCCTAATTTGAATTTTGGGAGATTTAATAAAGAGAACTAAATAGTTGAAAAGAGAATTTCTCCTAAAAATAGGTTTTTGTGAAAATATTTATTCCAATTCAAAAACATTTCCAAAATGTTTGGAAACTATTTTTCAGATTTATTTCAAAGTCAAAATCATTTTAAAAACAGATTTGGTATTTTAAAAATTTAATTTCAAAAGAAAAGCCATAAACTCCATTCCTCAAAATCTTTACAAAAACCATTTTGAAAATAAAATCATTTGACAAAAAAAAATTTATAAAAATTCCAAATTTTGAAATTTGGGAGAATTTCCAAATTTCTCCATTTTTCTTTTCTTTCTTTCCTTTCTTTTTCTTTTTCCTTTTTTTTTCTTCCTCTTTTCTTTTCTTTCTTCTTCCTCCTTTCTTTTCTCTCTCCCTCTTTCCTCACTCGGCCGAGGCAGAGGAGGATCTCCCTCTCCTCCTCTCTCTACCCTGTGGCCCCACCGTCCCTCTCCCTTCCACTCGCGCGACACGTGCCTTGTCGCGATTCATCGCTCACCGGCCCGCCGTCCCGTCGCCGCTCGGAGCAGAGCACCGCTGCCGCCTCTGCCGCGCCGCGCGAGCCATCGAGTGCCCCTGCCGTGCCGCAATTCCACTCGAGTGTGCGCCGCACCTCACTCCGTCGCCCTCCAGCTCATCCCGAGCGAGAGCTCGGCTATTTAAGCCGGCATTCGCCGCCGCTCCTCCTCCGTTTCTTTCCCAACTCTGGCCGCCGTTGAACTCGTCCACCCGGTGCGTTTCATGGCCGCCCAAGCACTTCCCTGTGTTCCTCCCACCTCCAGCAATATTTCCCCTCACTCAATTTTGCCCTTCGTCCACTGCAGAGCCGCCAATTGTCGATTCTTCGCCGCCGGCCAGTTCCACCGCGCGGGGAAATCCTCGGCGACCGGAGCTCCATTCGCGCTCTGTTTCCATCTACTTCCTGCTACTTCCGTACCCCGTCGACCACCAGAGCCGCTGGAGCTGTAGTCGTGCCGTCGCGAAGCCCCGGTGATCCCCTGCTTCGCCGCCGCCACTGCCTCCGTCGACCCGCCGCTCCAAGCTTCCTCGCCGTCAGCCAAGTGCACGGTGAGCACTCTCGTAGTCCCTAGAACCTTTCAAGCTAGTTTCCCGAGCTCGAGCACCCTTGGTTCGCCGTCTAGCCGTGTTCCCGAGCAGCGCCGCCGCTTTGGCCACGCTCGCCGGCGTTCCAGGCCGTCGCCGGCGACACCACGCCGGGAAGTTGTCCGTCTAGCCACACTGATGCACGAGCACCTTAGATCGACCTTAGAGCAGCACTGTATCGCCGGCGATAGCGCGCCGAGCAGTTCGCCGGAGCGCCGCGTCTCCAGGAGGAAGACGAGCCCGACAAGTGGGCCAGGCTCGTCAGCCTCACCTCTCTCCATGTGCGCTGACAGGAAGAGCCCGCTGTCGACCACTCGTCCGCCCCTCTACGCTCTCGTGTCATCGCCGCGTGGCCACCTGCGCCCGCCGGTCGATAAGTGGAGACGATTTTCGAATACGCTTTAAGCTTAGTCACTTTCACCGGGTTCCGCTTATTAGCACTGCCACATATGGCTGGGGCCAACGGTTGCTTTGGGCGGCCCGATTCATTGCCCCTCCGTTTTAATCTTTTCTATTTTTATTTTGTTATTCAAAATAGAGCCTTTGTTTGAATTTCTAAAAATAGTAAATTTTGAAATTTAAATCTACAAAAATTTGACAAAATACTTTGGACCATTCTGGAATTTATAAAAATATAAAAGTGCCAGTGTTCATATGATTTGAAGCATTTAGGCCATATTCTCTTATATTCAAATTTGAATTCCTAAAAATATCAAAATAACTTTATAATTCCTTCAAAAATTCAACAGTGTCTCTGGCACTGTTCTTGAATTTATAAAAATATAAAACTTGTAATGTCTTTATAGAAAAATCACCTTTACCTATTTAGAGGGCATTTTGCTCTTATTGTCTTTAATAAAAAAAGTCCAAATTGCATAGTCATGAAAATTCTTTTTGGGAAAGAGACATTTAAAAACAGAGCCATGTCATGTGTGAATTTATAAAATACTTTTCATTCATGCATATAGTTTGTATACTCATTTAGGATCATTTTGCATAAAATGATAGCATAATCATTTTATTTAACCTTTGAAAAATATTAAATATAATTTTTGGCAAAATACTAAAAACATGTTTATGCTTGCTGCATGTACCCTTGTGTGATCTTAGAGTCCGGAGCCGACGTCAACCCCTTAGACTCCGAGGAACCCTTTGACCCCGAGTTCGATCAAGACAAGTCCTCATTTGACGCATATTGTGTGCCTATTTGTCTTGTTTAAATGATTTATTAGATCTTTAAACATGCATGCTAATTCTAAAAAGCAAACTAATTACTAGCTTAGTACACCTACAAAGATAAAATGAATTTGTTCCCTATTGTTAATGTTTACACCCTAGAATTAGAATAGATTCTAGTATTACCCAATCCTTGATTCTAGGAATAAAATGCTCTCTAAGTAAATATATTTCATGAGAACCATTATTATTTGTGAAAGATTTTGTGATGGTTCGTTTGTGGAATGATGAGATGGTTCAGGGAGAACCAGTTTACAAAATAGATTTTCTTCTCACCCCAAAATATTGTAACTAGGGAGAATTTGCCTGTGGGTGCAGTGGAGCACCAGATTTTGAGGAATGGGGCTAAAACCTCCCTAGTTTAAGGACTGATATTCCTATGAACTTACATAACTGAGCCATTACCGTGCAACCTCGTGTCTGGTATGGGACAGACCTGGTCTTTAGTCTTAGAGCCGGTAATGCCCTGCTGGCGGGAATTACTTGGTGATAACCTAAAGACTTTGTGGAGAAGCACTTCGTGCCAATCCTCTCGAGGGTAAAGTGTACAACCTCTGCAGAGTTAAAATTATCATGATAGCCGTGCTCGCGGTTATGAGCATGCGAAGGGAGTCTTCATATGGTAGCTATTCATTGCAAAACCTTTTTAAAAATGATTTGGAGAAAGGAATGGAATTAAGGAAAGGATTTCGTTTGTAAGACCTGCCGGAAAGTGGAATCCGTGTAGTGAAGGATGCCCCCGGTAAACTTGGACTGGACTAGCTCTCCCTCCATGGGTTACGCGGATGGATTCTTCCCGAGACCGAGTTCCGCTAGACGAAGCTAAGGACTAACCAGAATAGGTTAAGGACTCCCGCTGCCGATCTAAGGGTTAGTTGGGAGGTCCCCGTCATGTGGATTGGCGGGGAGGTAACGTCGACTGCACGGAGTGTAACGTGCAACAGACGGAGGATTTGGAAAATGCCCCAGGAAAAAGGAAAAAGGATTTGTGTTTTGAAATCTGATATTCAAGAAATGTTTAATAAAATTGCTTACAAATAACATAGGTAAACAAAATGCTTCTTCGCAAATAAACCAGAACCCTCCTTGTATCTTGAACCTCATATGCATACTTCTCGGACTTGCGTCAGCGTTTGTACTCATCTTTTTCTTCCTCCTTTTATAAAACTTCAGCGGAGGCGACTCGACTCCTGTGATGATGCAGACTCACGAGGCCGAGGAGGAGTTTGAGGATGAAGATTAGGGGATGTGCGATCCTAATAAGATTAGTGCCTGTGGTAGTTGTGTTAGCTTTTGTGTTGTAATTTCCGGCTGCGTCATTGCTACTCGATGTAATGTATTCGGACTAAGTTCCCGGTTGTAATAATCAATACTCGTGGCAATGTATCAACTTCTGAACCTGTGATGTACTAACTAGTGATCCTTGGGATTAGTACGCGATTCACAGGGTTAATCCGGCCCATTAGGGCTGGGTGCTTACAATTACCCACCGTCACCTTGCCAGCGCCGCTGTCTCTGCCACGGTATCTCGCTGGAAACCCACAGTAACGCCGCTCCTGTCCACCTCCGCTGCTGATTTAGCCCTATCCAGAACCTTCTCGTCACCGTGGACTTTGTCCGCCGCCTCAGCAAGTCAATCCGACTACGTCCCGCCGCCAATTACCCACCGCCACCTTGCCAGCGCCGCCGCCACCCAAAGTCAGCGCCGTAGCTGCCACGAAGTCTCCCCGACCTATAAAGGGACCCCGCTGGCACCGCCTTTCTCCAAGCCCTCTCCTCCTCTCCCTTTCCTCCCCGGAGCGCCACCACAGAGCCCTCTCCGCCGCTATCTCCCCCAACTCCGGTGACCTCCCTTTGGCCCAAACCCGATCGTCCCGGCTCTCGATCCTAACTAGCCGAGTGAACCATAGAGCACCGTGAGCAAAACCCCCAACCCAATTCATTCAATTGAACCTTTTTTGAGTCCTTGTGATTATCTTCATTGTTTCACCAAACTCAAAAACCTTTTTCGAGTATTTGTCAATATACTCATCAAGGAGGAGATTGTGGGACCATGTGGAGGTCAACCCTTGAGTCTGATAAGTACTCCCTCTGTCCAAAAATGAACTTCATATAAGCTATGGCCACAGAGACCAATGTAGTCTATTTACTTCGCTTCGTGATCCATGTATGCATGCAAGCCACCAATAGCAGTCAAACATTAATTTCGTAGTTGCATGCTGGTGCATAACGATTGGTAGTTGCATGCTGAAGCATTAAACGTGCATGGTATGTGAAGAGGTTACTTACTAATACGAAGATCATTTTTGGATTTCTTTACTTTGCTAATGTGAAGATCATTTCTGGACGGAGGGAGTAATTGACATCCTTGTTTGGACTTAAAGTTGAATGGTTTTGAGTTTGAGGATTTTTGGGAGCCTCGGTATAGCACGGAACAATAAATTGACTAAAAAGGGCTAAGTCAGGACCCAATGGATGACATCCGGTGGTCTCCAGACAGTGTCCAGATAGCCTCCGGATAATGTCAGGAGGAGTCCAAAGAGGAACTCCAAATGAGAGATCCTCCGGACAGCGTCTGGAGAGTTCTAGAGAGCAAAGTCCAAAATCCCCCAAAAATGGGTCCTTCGGACCATGTCCAGAGATTGGCGGAGAGGGGTTGGGACCCACCAGATAGTGTTCAGAGGAGCACAGTGAGCACAACATTTTGGTCAATTTATCTTGTGTGCATTTGAGATTATTGCATATCTTGTTGGACTAACTTGCAGAAAAAGAAAGGTAAGATGATGAGTTGTTGTTTCAAAAACGTTTGGTCTTGTGTGGTTCAGGACCGGTGAGATCCTGAGTTGGCAGCGTCGGGACGTGATCAGGAGGCTGTGCGAAAGGGATTGTCAGGGACTGGTAAACACAAGATGAACATGGCGGTGGACTAGCTGCAATCTTCTGGTACGGTGGGGATACCAGAGGCAAGAAGATGTAGCAGTTCAGGATGGACCGAGTGCACCGGGAGTGGTGTGACTCGGAGAGTTGGTGTGTGGGCCCTGCGTGGCCAGGCGTGAGTAAATCATGGCCGTCCAAAAGCTATCTGAGGGTGATCTTGATTTGTCGCGATATATCATGATACCCTAGAGCCTCGGTGATATATAAGGATGGGGAGAGAGATGCCTCCCTTCTCATGAGTTGTTGTAGCGTGAGTCGAGTTTTGCTCTTCGGGAGCTTTGCCATGCCATCCTGTGGGAGTGGCCGTAAACCAAACCTATCCACAGAAATACGAAAACCTTCAGTAAAATCATCTGTGTTCGTTCGTGACGTTTTCATCAGATCGTTTGCCTGTAAGTGATTGCATGTGAGTTATGTCTGTTCCATCACCTTCTCCATGCATGGTGTGAGGAACCGGAAACTGTTCATCTTTTGCAGTCTTGCCCTCTATGTTCTTCTGGTCAGCACTTTTTTTTTTGCTCTCTCTTTGGGGCTATTTTCGCAAGATTTTTTTGTGTGATTTTTGGTTGGTCCAGAACTTGGGGTTCTTGCTTGCCATGACATGTGGGGATGATTGAGAGGCCTTTTCAGGCATAAAAATCCACGAGCAAGCAGCTCTACAGATCGGCCTCTGGTGTTGTTTTGGGTAGCCAGCAGAGCACTATGTGCAAGAAAAGACGACCAAAAACACAATTTGAGGACGGGAAAATGCCCAAAAACACAAAATTCAGCAGCCAGCCTGTCGTTGAAACCCAAGGCTGAAAATAGCCTCTGAAAAGCATGCCGTGGAAACTCTCACATATGCCAAGGATCAACATTTCCAAACTTTTGACCTTTTGCACAAACTCAATTTCAAATACAAAAATACTACTCAAAGGCAACACTGAGATGTCACATATACTCATCACCAAGTCAGATAGACCACCACACACTTTGATCCATACCTCCTGCTTGGAAGGTAGCTATACTATTGTTGCCGGGGATTATGGATCACGAGCATTCTCCTCAGGATCACCCACCTTGGCTGTACAAGAAGCTGCTCGTCATGCGGTCACCCTCCATGGCCATGAGACACAACTCGATCGGTTCCACTACATTCCATCTCGATGGATCGGGGCCCAAAGGCTCATTATTATGCGCCAAACCAGCCCTGTCGTCTCTAGGAGCTACTCTTATTATACACCTATATATTCTGCATCGATCAGTCTTCAGAGGGAACTTGGGAAGTACCGATTAATTGTCCAGCATAAAGATCAGAGAATCCAGACACTAGTACGTCAACACTGAAAGGAAGAAGTAGCAAATGTGAAGCCTCTCCGTCAACAATGACTAAGAAATCGAAGCGCAAGCTAGCGTTCAACGGACCTCCAAGATTGTGGAACATCGCCCAGTTACTAGCTAGCTAGGAGTAGGGGTGCAAACGGGTCGGATACGGGCGGATATCGCCTGTCCGTATCCTAACCCATATTTTTTTCTCGGATACAAATCCGGATACGAATAAGCCGGATACGGATCCGAATCCGGATTGTCCCGGATACGAATACAGGACGAATACGGATCGGTCTCGGGTCGGGATCGGATAAACAATCGGATATTTCACATACATAAAAATAGCACATAATATAATCATTTACTATACTATAGCAATACCGATTAAGCTTCCATGTTTAATACAAAAGCTTAGGGCATGTTAATATTGAATCAAACACTAGTTACAACCTATATGTTCTAATCAAACATGTTTAATACAGAATGTCTATGTTTATCGGATATGTTCTCGGATATCTATGTTGCTAATTTACATTGATATTTTTCGGATATCTCGGATATGCGGGTACGGATCGGATACGGATCGGATACTGCTCTTCCCATATCCTAACCCATATGTTTTCCGGATAGTCGGATTCGAATTCGGATTGTTCCCAGATATAACCGGATATCATTTTTCCGGATTCGAATCGAGTTTTAAACGGATCCGGGCTCGGATCGGGCGGGAAATTCTTGTCCTGTTTGCACCCCTAGCTAGGAGCCTCACCGCTAAGCAAGCTGCCATGCCACCTCAGTGTTAAGGGAACAGTAATCCAAACTTTTCAAGTCATGGATGTACCCCACCCCATGCCCTATACTTAGGAAACAGAACCAAGTAACCTAGCTAGCTTTGGCCTTGCTAAATATATAGGGACCCACACCACAAGTAGCTTAACCTTGAAATCCCGGCCTCTACTTATCTACAAAACCGCTAGTTTGTTATGTATAATTATGTGATATATGTATATGTATGTTGTTGGTACTGTGTGTTATAACTATGTACGTGGTTTCTTTTGGTCTGTCTTTCTTGGACTTGATATATGTTCATACTTCTCCTTCATGCATGCATATTTTCACCTCGCAACCTAAACCTGAAGATCGTCATTTCCAGATGCTGAGGAATTAATTAGTCTAAAGGAACAAGCGCCGATACGTACCCACCAGAGAGTCGCTTTGATGGAGAAGCAAGCGGCAGTACGTAGGGTGTCACCCCCTCTCCAACCCAATAATATATAGCTGATGAAGATATACCTCAACAACCGCAATAATCGATCTCCAAGATCTTGGAACAACAAAACCAGTCGGCCGAACAAACAAGATAGATTTCCTTGGTCCTCCAAAGTTGTTTGGAATTGAAGAAGCTAGCATGGTTGGCTGGTTGCAGGCTATAGAGAAAAGGAGGTACGTTCTTCCTCTCCAGATGCCATGCAAGTGCAACCCGTCATCTCGAAGATAGCGCCGACGCACGATGGTGGAGTGAAACAAGAATTGAATACCAAATTTTTCCCCCAACAAATTAATTAGGAAAAGCACCGGAAGCTAGGATATGGCAACTCTCCCCTTCCTTGGGAAGAATTCAAAGGAGCCTTCCAAAGGAAATGAGGAAAATGAAAATGGAGTACCTAATAAGATGTCAGCCTATATATGGCTCAAGAGATAGAGATAGATGTAGCAAATGAAGAAGAAAGAAAAGAAATCAATGTTTATTGAAGGACGTACTGCAACCAACAATTCAAAAACAACCAGATGATCTGAGTTTCCAGCAAGTGGTCAATAGGGCTTCTAGCCGAAAGACACAAAAGCTTCCTGGCCATCCTATAAAAAAAGACACAAGAAAATTGTCAAAATGCCACTCCCAACAAGTGGCTTCGCTAAAATACCACTCCTCTCTTACTGACATGTGGGACCATTTGTATCTATGACAGTGGGTTTGAGTGACATTATTTTAGCAAAGCCACTTATTGTGAGTGATAAAATAGCAAAAGCCCCTATAAAAACACACCCTCGAAACCTACCACTTATATATATGAAGCCCCAAGAGCTCACCAATCGATCCATACCCCGTCTTGGGACTCAGCAATTAGCCATGGAAGCAACTTTGGTGGGAAAATAGGACCATTTAATTTGTTACTCACTCAATGGCCAAAGGAATTAATATCCATCTCAAGTCTCTCCAATACCACAACAAAACAAAACGTGGAAATTCCCAGCAGCATATATTTCTCGTGGCAGACTAAGACACCTTGCTGCAAATTGTCCTAATCCCAACAAAACCAAATCCAATAATCAGATTTGCCTTAGTTGTCGTCAACCACGGCCGGACACTTTGCATAGGACTGCCACTCGAGCTGATGTTGCTTATTCAAATTACTCCAAGTATAGGAAATACTCCAAGTTCTATGAATCAAAGACCAAACCACTCCCCGAGAAGAGAGAACAATAAAGCTGGTATATCTTGAAGAATAGGAATACTATACCCTACACCTAGATCTCATTGCATATCCTTTGATCATATCAGCATCCTGCATTCTCGAGCTTGGAATCTCGGGACAAAGATTCTTATAAGGGGGAGGTTTTGTAACATCCCAAAATATAAATCAGTTTGATTAAAGGAAATCGGGAGTTAAAACTCAAATTTTTAAAACTAGTGCTAAATGATAATTTCAGTTTGGGGATAAATTTAAAATTTGCTAATGCAATAACTAAATAAAAGAAATCTAATTTTGAATATCAAGAATGTAAAATTTTAACAAAATAAAAATTAATTCAAACTAACAACTCTCTTGAGAGCAAATACAAAACTTGTACAATACAAATCTTGAGGAAGAACACTTAGAGGGAACTCAAAATTTGTAGGAACTAATTTGAACCCAAATTTTCAAATGCATAAAATAGTTGAACTCCTTTTAACAAAATATTCCTCTGGTTTGTAGTGAGAGGTGTTATTTTAACAAAAGATAATTTAGCTAATAGGAATTGGCCCGTAGATATATCCTGTGTGTTCTGTAATCAGAATGAAACAGTGTATCATTTATTTTTTGATTGCCACCTTTCCAGGTCTGTTTGCTGTTTAGTCCAAATGGTTCTGGAATTAAGACATCCTATAAATATGCAAAACCTGATTACTAATTGGGTTGCGGGTTTGTCAGCTCATTTGAAAAATAATGTTTGGGTGGGAATGGCTGCACTTTTTTGGTCTATTTGGCTTTGCCGTAATGAAATGATTTTTAACAGAGCAAAAGGTTTTACTTTTATACAGGTCATCTTCAGAGCTACTTATTGGCTGCGACAATGGGCGTTGCTACAAAAGGAGGATGATAAGAAAATCTTTCACCGGGTTTGCCAGTCTTTGGAAGTGGTGGTGATATCGGTCTTCTTCCACCACGGCTGGAGATTCAATAAAAGATTATCCATGAACTGATGTTATCCTTTTGTTTTGCTTTCGCCTTCGATTCTACTTATGTGTGTTGGTTTGTAAATCTTCATTTTGGTTTTGTTTGGGCCGTGTACACCTATGGGTGTAGAGGCTGGATTCTATCCATTATCTAAAAAAAGTTGAACTCCTTTTAGCCTTGGGCCTCAGCCCTTGCACTATCCTTCTTGTGGCCTAACCCAATCCTTTCCACCGACCCAGCCCAACATCACCCTCCCTCACAACACAGAGGCTAGGACGGCCCAGGCCCAGCTAGCCCATCTCTCTCTCTCTCTCTCTCTCTCTGGCCTATGTTACTCTAGGCCCAGCCCACCATCCCTCTTCTCCTCCCCTGCCCCTAGCCATGGCCAAGCCTATGCCGCCTCTGGCATCCGACCGCGCCGTCCAGCACTACCTTTCGCCTGTGTAGGCCCGACGATGGGGCCCACAAATGCAACTTGCACCGAGCGGGACCCACGGGCATTTAATGACATGAAGACCGCCGGAAACGTTGTGAGCCCTGCCGTGTGCATGCACAGAACGCAGAGAGTGCCGCCTCTCCGTGCTTGCTCGAGCCCTCATCGCATGATAAAATTTTACCCCTACTTCTCTTATGCATTTTTACAAATTTTGAAAACTAGTGCTAAATGATAATTTCAGTTTGGGGATAAATTTAAAATTTGCTAATGCAATAACTAAATAAAAGAAATCTAATTTTGAATATCAAGAATGTAAAATTTTAACAAAATAAAAATTAATTCAAACTAACAACTCTCTTGTGAGCAAATACTAAACTTGTACAATACAAATCTTGAGGAAGAACACTTAGAGGGAACTCAAAATTTGTAGGAACTAATTTGAACCCAAAATTTCAAATTCATAAAATAGTTGAACTCCTTTTGGCCTTGGGCCTTAGCCCTTGCACTATCCTTCTTGTGGCCTAGCCCAATCCTTTCCACCGACCCAGCTCAATATCACCCTCCCTCAGAACACAGAGGCTAGGCCGGCCCAGGCCCAGCTCTCTCTCTCTCTAGCTCTCTCTCTCTCTCTGTGTGGCCTATGTTACTCTAGGCCCAGCACAACATCCCTCTTCTCCTCCCCTGCCCCTAGCCACGGCCAAGCCTGTGCCGCCTCTGGCATCCGAACGCGCCGCCCAGGACTGCCTTTCACCGGTGTAGGCCCGACGATGGGGCCCACATATGCAACTTGCACCGAGCGGGACCCACGGGCATTTAATGACATGAAGACCACCGGAAATGCTGTGAGCCCCGCCGTGTGCACGCACAGAACGCAGAGAGTGCTGCCTCTCCATGCTTGCTCGAGCCCTCATCGCCGTAAACCACCATGACCGACCACCCGCAACTTGCGCAAAGTAGGACCCGCCAGCATTAATTGCTCCCCGCTAGCCATCACATTGTGTCCCCTTTTTGCCCCTAGCCCAATTGACATTCCCGCCATGATGCCATCCCCCTCCATCCTCCCCTTCTCTGTGTCTTTCCACTTCTCTGTGCATAAGGCCAAATTTTCCAAGATAGCCTATAGTTTTGAAATTCTTAAAACTGAAAATCGATGTAAATCAAGAATTTGTATTTGTCAAACTCCGGTCATAACCGGTGTTGCCCAAACCTGGCGACATCACGGTTCCCTGTCGTGAAACCCTCGCTTGCAGCTCCCCGCCACAAGGAAGAAAACAAGACACACGAGTCCATCGTAGTTTTCATTTAAATACTATTTTAAAAACAAATATAGAAGATGTACTCTAGAGGTAGTTTCCTCATAGTCCACCCTTGACCGTGGGCATGACTATCATATGATAGTTTTATACTCTGCAGAGTTTGTGCGCTTTACCCATGAGACAAGAATAGCCCCCCGGTAGGGATCCTCCCTACAAGGCCTTTGGCAATCTCCCTCCTAGTCTGGTAGCCCCTCTAAGGATTCTCCGCAGTGCAAGAGAAGACTTCCATTAGCCTCAGCATAGTTGTCAACTCCAGTTGGCTGAGGTCCCCTCGTGAGCCATCAGGATGACGTCTAGAACTTCCGTACCTTTCTGCCACATTAACAGTCCGAACTAGGAGTTCCAAAGCTACTAAGCCAGGGAGAGCCCATACACACGCTCATGGTTGTATTGTAGTACTTCTGATAGGGATTAGGCCTCGACCATGAGGGAGGGGCCCACTAGACGGCCCATAGAGGTGCCAGGCAGGCCCGGCGTGACCCAGCTGTCGGCGTATTCCACCGGCAGAAGGATAAGGGGGTGTCCGTAGTTCGATGGTAGGGGATTGTGTAGCTAACGTGACGCTCCTCTCACCGGTGGACAGGAAGAGCAGGCGAACACAAGGGATGTATCAGGTTCAGGCCCCCAAGGTGGGTAATAGCTCTACGTCCTGCTGGTATGTGGTTGCTAGTGAGAAATGTTTTTCCAACCCCCTCCCTCAGCGCACCGGGAGCCCCTTATATATCCCGGGGCTCCCCTCAGCCACGAGAGAGAGAGGAAGATTACATTGAATGCACCGGTCACTATAGACGTCCTCTCCTGCCGTCCTTGCCATCGCCGGTCATCCTCCGCTCTAACAGAAGGACGGTCCGGAGACGCAGTGGCGACGCTCACCGACACGCCGTCGTTTTTGCCTTAGTCCGCCCGCGCCGCTTTGTGGGTAGCCGTTCTTTAGTGAGGCGGTGATCATGCCGCTAGACGGGCCACGCGCATCGTCAGGCCCGTCCATCGGCATTTAATGCCCCTGATATGGTGTGATCTGGGAGGAGACTTCGGGGGGAAGCCTCCTTCCTTACGCGGCCCTTCCCTGAGCCGGGGCCCACTAGCCCCCTGCTCTCGAGAAGGCCACACGTCCTGGCCGTCCGGCGGGACGGGGTCTGGTCGCCCGCCCACCCTCCTAGCGGCCATGCGTCCTACTCGTCCGGTGGAGCGGGGCCTTGTCGCCCACCTGCCTGCTGGGCCGCCACGTGTCCTTCTGCTGAGGGCGGGCACTGTCGCCCACCGCCGCCGGATATCCACGCGTCTGTCGCCGGGAATTGGTGCAGCGCCCGCCACCCCTGGTCGGACACGCGCCCTACTCGCCCGGCGGGACGGGGTCTGGTCACCTGCCTTCCCGCCAGGCCGCTCCGTGTCCTAGTCGCCCGGCATGGTGGGGCCTCAGGCGCCTACTCCCATGTCGGATGGTCGAAGCCCTCTCGACCCTTCTGCTCTTGGGCCAGTGGCCTCACTCGACGGTCGTGGAGAGGGCACCCCAAAGTAGAATACTCCGACAGTAGCCCCCGGGCCCTCCCTGGGAAGCGCATCGATCACTTGAGAGTCGCATTGTCTCCTTTGACCCTGACGCGACCTAGGACGAGGCCCTCAACCGTCGTGGGAAACCACGGTGCCCTTTCCACTTTGCCATTATTTCCTTGGGAACCGCCGCCGCCGCGCACATCACATCGTGGGGGAGAGAGGGGGGAACGCGGCCCCTACTTCCCCACGCGGGGTAGCCGAATCGCACGGAACAGCCGAACCGCCACGAGACGTCCTATAAATAGGCCCGCTCCCCATGGCAAGGGCTTCCTTCCCGCGCCTGCTGCCAAAATCCTTCCCGCTTCTTCTACTCTTTTGGACACTCCCTTGATGCCATGGCTCCACATGAAATCCAACTGGAAGTCATGGCACCGGGAGTGGCTGTATATCGGAGACTACAGCGACATGGAGGCCCTGAGGCTCCCGGGAGAGCCGGCGGCGGGCCACGAGGATTGGGGCACCTCCACCGAAGAGACGACGGAGCTCCAGACCATGGTCGCCTGCGTGGACCGGCTGCGCCGCGCCAGACTGACTAGGACCTTGGTGGTCACCGACTTTCTCCAGTGACGCATCAGCCCGCTGCACCGGCGCGCCCGCCTGGCCTACCAGTACACCGGGGACGACGACATGACGAGGACCCACCGAGGCAGTAAATCCTTGGCCCCCTCTCATCATTTTCCCTTCGCTTGGGTTCCCACCGCTGACCCTCCTAATCCTGCCAGGCGACGGGAACCTATCCCACGAACAACTTGGCGCGTGGATGGGGGAGCTGCTGCCCGAGGCGCCGACCAGCTGGGAGTTCCCAACCGGGGCCCAGCCCCTCTGCGCCATGGAGCCGATGAAGTGTCATGACATCGTCGGGTCCCTTCCCGCCATGGATTCCACCGGCGTCGCGGTGGAGGTAGCCCGCAGTCCTCTCGTGATCACGAGCGACGCCCCCACAAGCGCCCGTGCCGCCGGAAAGCGGCCGGCACCCGCAGACGCCCTATCTCCGGATCCAAGGCGGCCCGGGATTGACACTTCTTCTCCCGGCCCCGCCACGCCTTGGCGGCGAGGCGGGCGGGTCTTCGCCGCCGCGCGTCCCTCGTCCCATCGCGCGCCTTGGCGGCGGTGGGGGCGAACCCTCGGCCGGCGGCGTGGCGTCCTCCGCCCGTCGCGTCGTCGATGATGATGACGGGCGGGACCTTCACCGACGCCGCCACACCTCGCCCTACCGTGCCTCCGCGGCGGCGGCGAGGGGCCTCGACCGGCGGCACGGCGTCCTCCCGCCCGTTCGCCAATAGTGATGACGACGAGGCGGGGCCTTCACCGGCGCCGCCGTGTCCCGCCCGCATCCAGGCTTCCAATACCAGGGCTGGACCCTCAATCGGCGGCACGGCGTGGTCCCACCCTGTCGCACCATCAGCGGCGACGACGGGGGCGGGCCTTTGATCGGCGGCACGGCGCCCTCCCGCCTGTTGTGCCATCAGCGGCGGCAGCGAAGCGGCGCTACGGTCCCGCTGTCGCGCCATCAGCGGTGACGGCGGGCGGGGCCTTCGGCCGATGCCCGCGCCCTCGCCCCACCGCGCCTCCAGCGGCAGCGGCGGGGCCCTCGACCGTGGCACGGCGTCCTCCCGCCCTGTCCCGCCATTAGCGGCGACGATGGGGGCGAGGCCTTCAGCCGATGCCGCCGCGTCCCCTTGCCCCACCGCGCTTCTAGCGATGGCGGGGACTGGGCCCTCGACCGGTGGCATGGTGTCCTCTCGCCCTATCGCGCCATCAGCGGCGACGACGGGGACGGGGTCTTCCGCTGGCCCCGCGGTACCCTCCCGCCCTGCCGTGCCTCTGGCAAGGGCAAGGGCAGGGCATTCGACTGGTGCCGCGACGCCCTCCTGCCCCACCGCGCCTCCTGTGACGGCGGGGACGGGGACTCCGACTGGTGCCATGACATCCCCCCGCCCAGCCGCGCCATTGACAATGGCGGGGACGGGGGTTCCTACCGGCGTCGCGGCGCCTTCCCGCCCCGCCATGCTACCGGCGACGGCGACGGCGAGGTCGTCGACTGGCACCGCGGCGTCCTCCCGCCCAGCTGTGCCTCTGGCGACGGCGGAATCGAGGCCCCCATCTGGTGCCGCGGCAGCCTCCTCGGTAGGGGCCACCACCGCGTCGACCTCGCTAGTCCCAGGCGCGAGGCCTGCGGCTCCCGCGGTGTGGATGACCACGTCAGAATTGGTTGCCGCGCCGCCCACGCCGCCTGTCGCCGCCCTGAGGCCGCCAGCAAGTGATAACCGGCCGGCCCCCGACTTGGGCCGGCTCGCGCTACCGGTGGCCTCCTTCAACTTCGGAAGCCTTCCTGCAACGTAAGCCTTTCATCTCTTATGCATTATTGCCGTAACTTGTGTTCTCACCTGTCTCCGCTGGAACGCCTTTCCAGCACGCGCAGGGCGAGAGTCCGTGATGCCCCCGACGCCTCGACGACCATACCGCCGCTAGCCTCTGGAGTCGGGCTCGCCGCAGAGCCCCACTCCCAAGGGGAGGGGCATGGTGGCGCCGCCGACCCCCCTGCCCCCGTGCCCACCCACTCGATCGCGCCGTCGGTGGCCTCCACGAATCTGATGTGGGCGGCAGACGCGATGGGCAAAGCACAGCGCTTGCTGGTCGACCTTACCAAGGAGAACGATCAGCGGGAGGCCCACCGCGCCCAGCGCTTGGCGTCGCTGGAGGGAGAGTTGGCACGGGAGCGGGCGGAGTCGGCACGGGAGCGGGCGAAGAGCGAAGCCCAGCTCGCCCGGGCCCAGCAAGCTGAGGCGGCGATGAAGAAGACGGCAGAGGAGCGCGTCAAGGAGCACATGGAGCAGCGCTGCATGGAGCACAACATCACTATGATGCTCTGCCGTGCCTACCACCGCCTCGTCTGCAGCCTAGAGCCACTAGTGGTGGAGCTGCACGATCCGGAAACGTCAACGGTGGCGCAGTATGCCTACGGGCTCACGCGCGTTGCTGACAGCTTCGCCGACCTTCCCACAGCTCTGGCCGAACGCTCCGCGCGCGAGGGTCGGGCCGTCGTGGTCGCCACCATTGAATATGTGCTGGCATGCTGCGCCAACCGAGACGCCTCCTTCGATCCACTGACGGCCTCGTCGGGAATCGAAGGGGACACGGATCGCGCCAGGGCATGGGTGCGAGAAGCCGTGGAGCGCGTGGTGGAGACGGTGAGGGTGGAGGCCCCAGGTCTCGACACCACCGCCGGAGGGGAGGCCGACGATGACGACGAGGATATCGAGGTCACCGACCCGGAGTGACGGTGCGGCCGTCCTCTTTTTCTTCTTTTCTACGCTTATTGTACAGAACTATTTCGCAGTATTTTATTTATCGACTTATGTCACCTCTCTTATCCCTGGTTGTTCATGCCTGTCGTGCGACTGGGTGACCAGCCCCCACGCCCGTCAAGGAAGTCCTGGGGCGATCAGCCCCCGGGCCCATTGCCCAGACCGGTCGGTCCTGCGGCCAAAAGTTGCCTTCCAGGCACAAAAGAAGATTATCTCTAGCTTTCTATGGACAGGGGCGGCCAGAAACCGGTAATGCCGGGTTCCTCTTCTGCCATGATAATACCAATGAATGAACGTTGTGTCGCTTTCCTTATCACCGCCCAAAACCAACCCCCTCGCGGTCTCCTCGAGCCGAACCACAGCGCCACAAGGCTAAGTCCGTAGGTCCTCAGGGGCGGTCATGGAACAGCGGTCCTCGTGGTGTCACTTCCCGTGAATGGCCCACCTTGAGCACCGTGCCAGACCCAACTCCCGATGGCCTTCCTTAAACGACGCGGACACTGGGCCGGCACACTCGGCGCCAAGGGAGTTGTCGGGGGTTCAAGTACACGCGACAACTAGACGAAAGCGATCATTGGCAATACCCGGATCCGTGAACAAATAAGACAACGGAACAGCGAGCAACATTCATGCAGAATAACTGAGGATCATTCATGCGAATGTACACAAAGGTAGCCCCCCAGCCCGGCGGAGCGAGGAAAGAACACTTTCTCCCCCCGGCTGCCGGGGCCACCGCATACTTACAGTCACTTTTCCGAAAGGGAAACAAAAGAGCGACTTGCCTAGGCCCAGGCTTCATACAGGACGAATGGGCTAGGCCACCATGTGCTCCACCAGCTGGAAAGGCAGCGGGGTAGGGTCGTCGTCCTTGTCGTCGCTGGGGGGTGGCGCTCCTTGAGCCTCTTCTCCACCAGTTTGGCCATGACATGGCAGTCAGCCAAGTCGTGGGAGTTGGTGCGGTGGATCGGGCAGTAGCCTTTTCCCCCCTTCTCATCACGGTGAGACTCACGCCGATCACCACGGTCGTCTCGCCGGGAGTGGGTGTCCTTTGCTCGCGCTCGGCGGCTCGGACCTGCCCAGACTCCCCCTTCTTGCGCTTCTTCTTCTTGTCCTTGTGACCGGAACCCTTGGAGGTTCCGGCCTCGCTTCCATCGTGGCCACCCGCCTGCCCTGGGGACCGATCCCGAGCCTCTGCTGCCCGAGCGCACTTGTGCGCCATGGAGAAGAGCTCGGAGGTGGTGGTGATGCTGCGGGTGGCCATTTTGTCCCGCACCTTGCGGTCACGAACGCCTCTGCGGAAGGCGATGATGTCCGGTTGGTTGGAGATCTTCGGGATGGTGTTGTGGCACTGGTAGAACCGCCAGATGAACAAACGCAATGGCTCGTCCTTCCGCTGCTCCATGGAGTGGAGGTCGTCCTCCACCCCCGGCTGGGCATAGGAGCCCGGAAAGTTGGCGACGAATTGGTCGCACAACTCCTCCCACGAGCCTATTGTGCCTCGCGGAAGGTTCAACAGCGAGGACATGGCAGAGCCCATGAAGACCGTCGGAAAGTAATTGGCCATGACCTTCCCGGACCCTCCTGCCACCTACACCACTGTGGTGTAGATCTGCATGAACTTGTCGATGGGAACCGGGCGAAACCTCTCCGGCCACGTCACGCGACGCAGCCGGAAAGAGAATGCTGGCACCAACGCGCCAGACAGGTGTGGCGAAGCCCACTGACCCACAGCTCGGCGGGGCAGGGGAAGGCGGGCTCCTTCCCGTCCTTTGACGAGGGAGGCGCTGTCCTTGGAACCACTCCGCCCTTCCCGGGCCCGGGCCTGGCTGCAACGGCGCTGCAGCGTGTCGCGCAGGTCCCCGCCACGATGTCGGCGACACTCCTCAAGGCGCGTCCTGAGGTCCCTATTATGCCCCTCTCGCTCGAGGGACACTTAGGAGGTACTCGGGCTGGTGCACGGCCCTCCCCACTAGCGGAGGCTGCATCCCGAGGACCCTTTGCCTTACCTCGGCCGCCGCTGCCGGAGGGCCACCGACCCGGGGGGCTAGAAGCTTGTATGTGGGTCGTGTGCGATACCGACCGCGGCACGCTCGAAGCCCCCAGCCGATCTGGTGCTGCCACGTGGTGGTGGGCTGCGTCCACGAGGCGAGCGATGCTCTGCAGCCATGGTGTGGCTAGGGTGTCGCCTGCCAGCTCCACTGGCGGATGATCTAAGAGGAGTCGGGCGGCGTGTAAGTTCTGGGACGGCGTGGCTTCGCTCATGGCTAGCCGCCGCCGGACCGGGGGTGCCCCCCGCCTCGGGTGCATCACCTTCCCCCCGAGGAGGCGTGTGATGACCCGCCGCCGGGCGGGGAGGCGCCGAGGTACCGGGAACGTCGCCGACCGTCATCCAGGTCTCGCCCGGCTCGCGGTCGGTGACTACCCCTCTGAGCCTAGCCCCCAGGCTAGAGGTCTCCTGGAGGCTAGGGGCCGGGCCCAACCGGTGAGACCACGTACTAGTCATCATCGGGAATGTCCGGTGAAGATGAAGAAGATGAACCGGAGCACGGAGCACGAGTGCGCCAACTACTTCTCTCCTACCTAGCGCGCCACTATTGGCGTATTCCACCGGCAGAAGGATCAGGGGGTGTCCATAGTTCGCTGGTGGGGGATTCTTTAGCTAACGCGACGCTCCTCTCATCGGTGGACGGGAAGAGCAGGCGAACACAAGGGATGTATCAGGTTCAGGCCGCCGAGGTGGGTAACATCCCTACGTCCTGCTGGTATGTGGTTGCTAGTAAGAAATGTTTTTCCAACCCCCTCCCTCAGTGCACCGGGAGCCCCTTATATATCTCGGGGCTCCCCTCAGCCACGAGAGAGAGAAGGAGATTACATTGAATGCACCGGTCACTATAGACATCCTCTCCTGCCGTCCTTGCCATCGCCGGTCGTCCTCCGCTCTGACAGAAGGACGGTCCGGAGACGACAGGGCGGATGCCCGCCTGACACGCCGTGCGCTTTTTGCCTCAGGCTGCCCACGCGCCGCCTGTGGGTAGCCGTTGTTGTAGCGGGGCAGGTGATCATGCCGTTAGACGGGCCACGCGCATTGTCATGCCAGTCCATCGACATTTATTGCCCCTGATATGGTGTGATCCGGGATGAGACTTTAGGGGAAGCCTCCTTCCTTACATGGCCCTTCCCTAAGCCGGGGCCCACTCACCCGCCTGGTCCCGAGAATGCCACGCGTCCTGGTCGTCCGGCAGGACGGGGTCTGGTCGCCCACCCTCCCTCCTGGCGGCCATGCGTTTTGCTCACCCGGCAGAGCAGGGCCTGGTCGCCCGCTTGCCCGCCAGGCCGCCACGCGTCCTGCCCGCCTTGAGTGGCCGGGCCTGGTCGCCCACTTGCACACCGGATGGGCAAGCGTCCTGTCCGCTCGGAGGAATTGGGTCTGGCCGCCCACAAGCCCCCTGGTCGGACACGCGCCCAACTCGTCCGACAGGATGGGGTCTGGTCACCCGCCTTCCCGTCGGGCCGCTCCGTGTCCTGGTCGCCCGGCATGGTGGGGCCTTAGGCGCCCGCCCCCGTGCTGGACGGTCGAAACCCTCTCGACCCTTCTGCTCTTGGGCCAGTGGCCTCACTTGACGGTCGTGGATAGGGCACCCCGAAGTAGAATACTCCGACATTCAAATTCATAAAATAGTTGAACTCCTTTTGGCCTTGGGCCTCAGCCCTTGCACTATCCTTCTTGTGGCCTAACCCAATCCTTTCCACCGACCCAGCCCAACATCACCCTCCCTGACAACACAGAGGCTAGGCCGGCCAAGGCCCAGCTAGCCCATCTCTCTCTCTCTCTCTCTCTCTGTGTGTGTGTGTGTGTGTGGCCTATGTTACTCTAGGCCCAGCCCACCATCCCTCTTCTCCTTCCCTGCCCCTAGCCACGGCCAAGCCTGTGCCGCCTCTGGCATCCGACCGCGCCGCCCAGCACTGCCTTTCACCAGTGTAGGCCCGACGATGGGGCCCACATATGCAACTTGCACCGAGCGGGACCCACGAGCATTTAATGACATGAAGACCGCTAGAAACGCTGTGAGCCCCGCCGTGTGCACGCACAGAACGCAGAGAGTGCCGCCTCTCCATGCTTGCTCAAGCCCTCATCGCCGTAAACCATCATGACCGACCACCCGCAACTTGGCAAAGTAGGACCCGCTAGCATTAATTGCTCCCTGCTATCCATCACATTGTGTACCCTTTTTGTCCCTAGCCCAATTGACATTGCCGCCATGATGCCATCCCCCTCCATCCTCCCCTTCTCTGTGTCTTTCTACTTCTCTGTGCATAAAGCCAAATTTTCCAAGATAGCCTATAGTTTTGAAATTCTTAGAACTGAAAATCGATGTAAATCAAGAATTTGTATTTGTCAAACTCCAGTCACAACCGGTTTAGCCCAAACCTGGCGACATCACGGTTCCCTGCCGTGAAACCCTCGCTTGCAGCTCCCCGCCACAAGGAAGAAAACAGGACACACGAGTCCATCATAGTTTTCATTTAAATACTATTTTAGAAACAAATATAGAAGATGTACTCTAGAGGTAGTTTCCTCATAGTCCACCTTTGACAGTGGGCACGATTATCATATGATAGTTTTATACTCTGCAGAGTTTGTACGCTTTACCCATGAGAGAAGAATAGCCCCCGGTAGGGATCCTCCTGACAAGGCCTTTGGCAATCTCCCTCCTAGTCTGGTAGCCCCTCTAAGGATTCTCCGCAACGCAAGAGAAGACTACCATTGGCCTCAGCATAGTTGTTGACTCCAGTTGGCTGAGGTCCCCTCATGAGCCATCAGGATGACGTCTAGAACTTCTACACTTCTCTGCCACATTAACAGTCCGAACTAGGAGTTCCAAAGCTACTAAGCCAGGGAGAGCCCATACACACGCTCATGGTTGTACTGTAGTACTTCTGATGGGGATTAGGCCCCGGCCGTGAGGGAGGGGCCCACTAGACGGCCCATAGCGGAGCCTGGCAGGCCCGGCGGGACCTAGCCGAGCAACGGTAGCCCGAGCCAAGCATGGGGTGATGCTCGGGTCGCTGAACGGTCACCTGCTCCCTTAGGTAGGTGGCGTAAGCCTACCCTAAGCCTGCTGCGCATGCCATGCCGGGTCGTGTCACAATGAAGGGGGCAGGTAGCCAGAGCAGGCCACTGACAACATCGCGGGTTCCCAAGGCCAACGCGGGGCTCCATGGCGACAAGATATGCGCTTTTCCCTGACTCAGTGACACTGTAGCCGTACTGACCTTGGTCATGCAGGACACGTGTCATAGCAGGGAGGTACAGGGGCGATGCGGTGCTTACCTACCTGCTGACTCGGCCGCTCCATGGACAAGACAAGGCATCCACACGGTGGGATGACAACGGGTGACCGTACGGGATAACTTCGGACATGGCGACCGCAGCGTGGCCAGAACGATACGTCATTAATGATTAGATCACATAGCAGGGGCGCATCCCAGTATAAATACCTCGCTACATCATTTGTAACGGAGGAGGCAATTCAACATACACGGCGGAGGGACTCTGATCCAACGCTTTCGATAGGCATAGCAGACACAACTCTACGGGAAAGCGTGCCTCCCCGTCTCGCTTTCCCTCACACTCCCTGTACAAACACTCTGCTATCAAGAACATGTATTGGACGTAAGGTTTTTACCTCTCCTAAGGGGCCTGAACCAGCCTAAAATTCCCCCGCGTCACAAACTCATTATCTCTCTAAGAAGCCCTCCAGTCCGAGCATACGAAGGAGGCTCCCGAGCATCCCCCCGAGCATCCATGTAGCAGGAGGAAGCCTTCGTTGGGCCTCGCACCCCTCTCACTCCTTCATCTCGCGGTCGAGGGCAGGGCCGGAGCCCAACCCTCGACACCTGGCACCCACCATGGGGCCCAACTAGCTCCTTTTGTTGCGAGCAGAGGGGAAGATGCCAAACTCCTAGGATTTGGAGGATCTCTACTTCGATGACTACGATGACCTCGACGACTACTTCGAGGAGTCAGGGCCGGCCCGGATCACAGATCCGGACGGTCACACCGAGGATGCCCGAGACTCCTCGGTGTCCCCCTACCGCTGCTGCGGTGAGGATCCTGGCGAGGAATATGTTCCTAAGACAGTTAGCCCCTGAGCATTTCCGAGAGGCGAGAGCTCTAGCCGGCCAGGCACGCTCCAGCTCTCCGGAGCATCATGCGGGTCGGCATCAAGCACGCGCTCGCAAGGGGACACCATGATGACTCCCTCTAGCATGGCAGCTACATGAACAGTGCACACCATCACCGGGGATCCACCTCTCATGATGGAATGGCTTGTGGCCGAACACCCGAGCCAGCTACGTCGAGCGAGCTATGGAGGCTAGCTGCACAGGCCCGAGGGGTGCAAACCCCGCAACTCAGGAGCATCAGCGTCTCGCCCTATCAGGCTCACTCTCCGGGAGCATTTCTGCCTGCGCGCCCTAGCTCAGGTGGTCGCGACCTCCATGGGGATATAAGCCTCGCTATACAGCCAGCGCTCGGCGCGGCGGTGGCGGAAAACCTAGAGCAGCTCGTTGAAGGGCTGGACCCGTCTCGGAGTGATTTCCGAACAAGCAGGACCCCCCCGCCGCGAGACTCCCCGTCAGAGCCTCACAGGGAGTTCACACCGAGACCACCAGCGCGACACCTCCCGTCGTGACCATCAAAGGAGGGGCGAGGGGAGCCGAGCAACCACCGCCCTCGCAGGCAGCCAAGGAACCACGCCGCGAGGAGCGAGCGCCACCGATCGCTTGAAAGGGGCATGAGCGGTGCCACTGGCGATGTTTTAGGACCCCACTGAGACGGAGTTTTTTCCCATCTTGGACTCATCCCACCCAGGAATGACGACCAAAGGCTAGGGGGCGCGCAGCACACGGATGCCCGGCCTTCTCCCAAGCACTTCGGGAGGCCCCCTGGCCACGCAAGTTCAAGCCCAGGCACATAGAGCACTTCGATGGGACCCAGAACCTAGAGGAGTTTCTCTTCGTCTATGCCACCGCCATCTCAGCCGCTGGCGGGGACGAGGACATTATGGTCTGGTACCTCCCGACCGTCCTGGAAGGAGCAGCCCGCTCGTGGCTCTTCAACCAGTGAGAAGGGTCAGTGCATAGCTGGGCTGAGCTATGCGAGTCCCTCCGCGCCAACTTCAAAGGCTATTATGCCCGCCTCGGGCACCCTTGCGACCTCAAGTGGGTCATCCAGGGCAAGGACGAGAGCCTGCGCAAGTATGTGCAAAGGTTCGTGAAGGTCCACAACACCATCCCAAACATCTCAGATGAAGCCATTGTTGAGGCTTTCACCGAGGGGGTGAGAAATGAGCGATTCACCCAAGACCTAGAGATTTTTGCTGGCTACTCTACCGGTGAACTACTTCAGACAGTGGAGCGCTACATCAACGTCGAGGAGGCGGTCAAGAGAAAAAAGTCAAGCAACAAAAACTCGCGCTGCTCGCCCTCACCAAAGCCGTCCGAGCAAAAGCCGTTTGAACAAAAACCCAAAGGCTCTGGCAAGAAGAAGAGGCCCCCCACTGGTCGTCGCTGCCATCAACGAGCAAAAGGGACATGGCGGGAAGCAGCGGCGATCCAGCTCACCGCCGAAGGACAACAAGCAGTGCAAGGAGTCACCCCCTTAGGGAGGGGTGGCGCCGAGCAAGCTGTTCTGCCCTCTCCACGATGTGCACGGGCACGACCTGCGCAACTGCCGCACTTGGGCGGCACGCTTGGAGGAGTTCTACACAGGCCAGGCACCAATGCCCATGCTCCCTGAGCCCAACGCAAAGGACTCTGACTGCGCGGTCCAGCTCGGCCTCAAGGAATACCCCAAGCAGAGCGGCCATATTGCCATGATCTTCGGCGGCTCCGTGGCCTACGCATCAAGGCACGAGCTCAAGGCAGCGACCCAGGAGCTGCACCGCATCGACCAAGAAACATTCCCCCAAGAGCCCTTGCACTGGGCAAGCATGAAAATGACCTTCTCCGAGGAGGACATGCCCCAGGGGATGACCAAGCGGCTCAGGCTCCCCCTGGTGCTCGCACAGATTATCAGCAACACCAAGGTGGAGCGCGTGCTCGTAGACAGCGAGAGCTCTCTTGACCTCCTCGCTCTCTGTGTTCTGTACAAGATGCAAATCCCTCGCTTCAAGATCAAGCCCGTTGCTGTGCCCTTCCATGGCATAGTCCTGGGCTCGAGCATCATGCCCGTCGAGCAGATAGTCTTGCCCATCATGTTCGGCAGTCCGAGCAATTTCTGGACTGAGCTGATCATGTTCGAGGTGGTGGACTTCAAGTAGGCCTACAACGCCATCCTTGGCCGGCCGGCCCTGTCCAAGTTCATGGCGGCCACGCACCACGCCTACCACTGCCTCAAGATTCTCGGGCCGAACGACGTCACAACGGTCCGTGGAAGCCAAACAGCCGCACCGTGGTGCGATGAGACGGTGCTCTCCATGGTCGGCTAGCTACCCGAGCGTGGCCCCGAGCAAGAGCCTCGCATGGTGGTCTGACCCAAGATGGTGCTGTAGCCTAGGGAGCCGACCATGGTGGTAGCACTAGTGCCAGAAACCCCTTCCAAGAAGGTCCATTTGGGGACCAACTTGGACCCAAATAGGAAATCGAGCTTGTTACCTTCCTTCGAGCAAATGCGGATGTCTTTGGATGGGAGCCATCCGATATGCCCAGGGTCCCAAGGGAGGTAATAGAGCACAGGCTAGCGATTCAGCCTGGAAAAAGGCCTGTTAGGCAAGCCCTTAGGTGTTTCCCTCAGTGGAAGGTAGATATCATGCACGAGCAGCTAGACAAGTTGCTCGCTGTCGGTTTCATTCGCGAGGTCGAGCACTCCGAATGGCTGGCCAACCCTGTAATTGTCAAAAAGAAAGGTGGAAAATAGCGCATGTGCGTTGATTACACCAATCTAAATGGGTCTTGTCCGAAAGACAATTTTCCGCTCCCGTGCATCGACCAGCTAGTAGATGCGACGGCGAATTGCCGCTTGATGAACTTCCTAGATGCATACTCAGGGTATCACCAGATACGCTTATCTCACGAAGACAAAGAGAAAACTGACTTTGTGACCCCGTTTAGGACCTTTTACTACACTACCATGGCCTTTAGCCTAAAAAATGCCAGGGCTACCTACCAGTGGTTGATGCAAAGGACGTTCCACAGGCAAATAGGACGCAACTTGGAAGTCTACGTAGTCGACATTGTGGTCAAGAGCCGTGAAGAGTTCACACACTTGGCCGACTTAGAGGAAACACTCGCCAATCTAAGGTGCCAGAAGATCAAGTTAAATCCATAAAAATGCGTCTTCGGCGTACGCTCGGGCCTCTTGCTCAAGTACATGGTCGGCGGCTCAGGCAGAGGGGCAAATCCAGAAAAGATTGAGGCGATCGAGAGCATGCAGGCCCCCACAAACCTGAAGGGCATCCAGTCTCTCACCGGGCGGATGGCCGCCCTTAGTTGGTTCATCCCCTGCCTTGCCGAGCATGCACTTCCTTTCTTCAAGGCTATGCAAAAGCATGACGGTTTTGAGTGTACCGAGGAAGCCGAGCAAGCCCTCTGTGAAATGAAGCGCTACCTCTCCAGCCCACCATTGCTCGTCACACTAGAAGAGCAGAAGCCGCTCCTCCTCTATCTCACCACCGCACCATAGGCCATCAGCGCGGTCTTGGTGACCAAGCGAGATGGCGAGCAGCGACCGGTCTACTACGTGAGTGAAACGCTCCACGGGCCAAAAGAAAGGTACTCCGAAGCGTAGAAGCTCTTATACGCCCTCCTCATGTTATCAAGAAAGCTGCGCCACTACTTCCTCGCGCACCAAGTCACCGTCCCAACAAGTTTCCTGCTGCGAGAAATCCTAGGAAACTCAGATGCAACCAGGCGAGTCACCAAATGGGCCCTCGAGCTCAACGGCTATGGCATCCAATTTGTTGCCCGAACCGCCATCAAATCCCAGGCCCTTGCCAACTTCATGGCGGAGTGGACATGCTCGGCTCAGCTCGAGCATACCCAAACAGAGCCCACGACCAAGAACTGGGAGCTATACTTTGACGGCTCCTGAGCTTTTGATAGCTTAGGGGCTGGACATGTATTGGAATCCCCCCACGGAGACAAACTCTAGTGCGTGGTCTGGCTTTTCTTCCCAGCAACTAACAATGCTACGGAATACGAAGGCCTCTTGGCCGGGCTCTGAGCATCCAAAGGCTGACTGTAAAGGGTGATTCATAGTTGGTTGTTAACCAGGTGAATAAGGAGTATCAGTGTTACGATCGCTCAATGGCACGTTACCTGGACGAGGTGAAGAAGCTGGAAAAGAATTTCAAGAAATTCGAAATTCTGTACGTGCCTAGGAGACTAAATACCCTGGCCGACCAGCATGCCAAGCATGGCTCCTCGCTTGATCCCATCCCATGGGAGTGCTCATACAACACATCAATAAGCCCTCCATACCCTCTGGAGAGGAGGCAGAAGAAACGAACGGCAACGTTTCCATCCTCGAGCGGGAAGCAGGGTGGATGGCGCCATTCGTCCAATACCTTGCAAATGGGACCCTGCCTGAGGATGAAGCTGAGAAATCCCGGCTTATCAGGAGAGCCTCACCATATTGAATGGTCGGAGATGCCCTGTACCATAGAGGTGCACTTGGAGTTCTCTCTAAATGCATATCCCTTGAAGAGGGGCGATACCTACTAAAAGATCTACACGAAGGGATGTGTGGCGCCCATGCCTCGTACCGCACCCTCGTAGGAAAGGCCTTCATAATGGGCTACTACTAGCCCACTGCGCTGAACGATGCTCGAGAGGTCGTCTCCACTTGCAAAGCATGTCAGTTCCATGATTGGCAGACTCATCAACCAGTGCTCGCCCTGCAAACCATCCCCCTCATTTGGCCTTTCGCAACTTGCGGCCTGGACATCTTGGGACCTTTCCCTAGGGGCACCCGAGGATGCAAGTACCGATTCGTTGCCATCGACACATTCACCAAGTGGATCGAGGCGGAGCCTGTGTCCAGCATCACGGCCCACGCCGCCACTAGGTTTTTCCGCAACAACGTGGTGACTGGCTTTGGCGTACCGAGCCGGCTCATCACGAACAATGGAACCCAGTTCATCAGTGAGTTGTTCCAAGAATATTGCAAAGAAATAGGCACCAAGATCTGCTTCACCTCGATCGCTCATCCACAAAGTAACGGGGCAGTGGAGCGAACCAACGGACAAATTTTGCAAGGAATGAAGAAGTGAGTCTTCGACAAGCTAGATGGCCATCAACGAGCATGGGTGGATGAGCTTCCCATAGTCCTCTGGGCCATCCGCACCACTCCAAGCTGAGCAATAGGTGACACTCCTTTCCAGCTCGTGTACGGTTCCGAGGCCATGATCCTGGCCGAGATCGACCTCGGCTTCGAGCGCGTCGACCTCATGGAAGCTTAAGACAACCAAGACCAGCAGCACCTCGACCTCGACCTCGTCGAAGAGCACCGCTCCTAGGCACTGCTACAATCAGCCACATACCAACAGGCTCTCCGAAGGCATGTCGATCGCTCGGTCCGGCCAAGGTCCCTGCAAGTTGGCGATCTTGTGCTGCGGTGGGTCCAGGATCTATCCCGAGCAAACAAACTCAACCCCCCGATGGGAGGGGCCTTTCACCGTCGTCTCGGCCTCACGACCAGGTGCTATCAGGCTTGCTCAGGAAGATGGCCACATCCTCTCATGCTCCTGGAACATTGCTTTGCTTCGCAAGTTCAGCGCTTAGTTGGGCATCTCACCCCCTTTTGTGTTTTCTCAAAATTCGCCTTGACTTGTAGACCATCTTAGCAATGCATTCCCATTCTACTTAAGCCAACCCATTGAATGTCTCTCTGCTCGTTGGGGGTTTGAATGAAGAAAATTGCTAAGTTCTGAGGTTGCAAGTTCTGAGTTTTCACTCCTATGGGTGTTCTGCGCACGAGTTCTCGCTTGCTCAAGTACCCTTCGTCTGTTCAGCCCTTCTCGCGAACCACCATCTCACAAGTGCTCGCTCTTGTTAGCTGACCATCGTCACAAAGAGCCACCTAAATATGGGCCTGCGTTCCCGAGCTCGTCTCTAAAAGTGAAGGCAAAAGTGCTTAAGAAAACTCGCACATCTCCTTTTTCTCTCGCCTTCCCTGCCACCACACCATCGATCGCAACTTTAGGGCGATGGCATGGAGGCAAGAAAAGGGGGGGTATGAGTGGGTAAGCTTTCGCCTAACGCACTTTCAAAACGCTCGCGTTGTTCCTCTCTCCTATTCTCTATTCTTCTTGTTCTTATAGGACAAAGGCAAGCAGCAGGACAAAATGCAAAGGGAGCAAGTGCAATGAGTGATAAAAAGCTAAGGTAATGATTTCATTCGTTAAAGTTCCAAGCTAATACAAAAGATCATTCTTTTACAGGAAAATTTAAGGGGCTTGGCGCTTCAAGGCCCTAAGTTCGTCCTCAAGGTCCTATAGGCGAGTGCGCAGGCGGATTAGCTCTACCCGAGCATCCCATCCCTTGCGAACCTCGGCACGAAGCCCCTGCAGATGCTCTTCGACCTCTTCCACGCGAGCTTTGTTAAGCTTGTTGCGTTGGTCGGCCGCTTCCACCTCTGCGCCGAAGCGGCGGACAAGTCTTCAAAGCCTTTTGGTGGCCTCCTGCTTGTTCCTAGATTTTGGTGTGAAGCTCCCTAGTCAAGCTTTGAAGCTCCTCGACATGGGTCCTCAGCCGATCGTTGCAGTGGCCTGCGTCCTCATGTTCCTTTCAAATGGCCCACAGGCCAGAAGCTGCCTTGTCCCGGGCCACGTGGATATCTTCCTTGTCAAGGACCTCCAGCTCGAGGTCCTGCACCTTTCGCTCTAGGTCCTTGACAGTCTTCTAAAGCAAGGCCAAGGACTAGGCCTGAGCTTTCTCATGCGCCATCTCTGTAACACCCCAAAGTGGAGAATTCTGTTGTGCCTGTGAAAATGGAGGAGTTTGAGACTTAGGCTTTGTCTTACGCTAAAATTTCGATAGCAAGGATGGTCTAAATGATTTGGTGTCCCTATTCATATTTAATTTTGCATTAGTATATGCCATAAGTATATATATATATATATGCACATTGGGGTATGAGGGTAGAAATGAGAAATACTCAACTTAAGTTTATATAATTATTTCTTAAAACCTATTTAGAAAAAAATAGCTACCTCTAAATCGTGGGTGATGTGGGATTAGCAAAGGATTTTGACAATAACCAATTTTAGGGGGCATAGTAATTATATATATATATATATATATATATATATATATATATATATATATATATATATACTAGCCATAGATCATCACCTCTTAGCTTAATTCAAACAGAAATTCCAAAGTTTGAGTTTATGTCCAAAAATGGATCAATTGGTTTGGGCCCAACCTACCCCGATTACCCCATGGCCCCAGACCACCTGGAATTCCCCTCCAAGGCCGGCCATTGCGCCCCGGCTCGTTTCTTCTTCCGGCTCTCCCCCCAGCTCGCTCCCTCGGCTCAGTCTCCTCCTTCTCCCGCGCGCCGTAGCCTCCTCGACGGCTTCGCCGCGCCACCATCGGACCACCGGTCCATGCCTCGCCTCGGCCGTGTCCACGCTGGACAAGTACCTCATCCCGCGCCCCCTGCGTGGCACCCAGCCACCACGCAGGCCGCCAAGTGGCGCCTCGGCCCTGAGCTCGCGTGCGGGCAGAACCGTGCCTTGGCCATTGTGACTCCAGCCACGGCTTCTTCGTCGTCGATATGGTGAACTGCGCCCCCGCCTAGTCGCTTTGTCACCTCGCGCATCATTGCCGCTCGCCGCCTCACGCTGAAGCCGTGCACGCCATCGTGCGGGCCGCCAATGCTCCGACTGGCGTTACCTCGGCCTTCGCCCGCCCGACTAAGCTCCTAGGACTCCCTTCGAGACGATAAAGCCCCTGGGAGGCCATTCCCATTTCCTCCTCTCTTTGCTCGCCACTGCCGCCGCATCCCATTTCCAAAATTCACCCGTGCCCGCCAGTCCCGAACCTCACGCTTGCTCCCAGAGCTTCGCCTGGTCCGTGCCTTCTTCCACACTGAAGCATTTGGCTCGTGATCGACCAGCGCTCTCGGAATTGAAGATCTCCTTCCCGCCGGAGCTCTGTGACCGATTCACGCCCTTCTCGATTGCTTCCCTCTCGGTGAGTCTCCTTCCAATTCCTTGCAGCTCGAGCATCCCGCAACTCTCCCTAACATTCTCCTCGGCCAATTTTACATGATCACCACTGGAGCTAGCTTGCACCGACGCCCCTGCTCCGCCCAGTTCGGCCTCCTCGTCGCCGGCCTTGCCCGAACCTCCTCCATCCAAGTTTGCCCTCCGGTAAGACTCCTGGTAGTCCCTAGAAGCTCTAGGATAATTTTCTCGTCTTAAAGTCTAATGGCTCACCGTAGAAGCATGGTCTCGTAGTTCCCCCGCCGCCCCGCCAGTCGCACCGCCGTGTCTGGGCCGTCTCCGGCCGATCGCCGGTGGTGCGGCCTTGGGAACCCGCTTAGGAATCCTTCCTGATCATAAAGCAGTGTGAAGTCGCACTGTAGCGCCGTCGGTTGGTTGCTGCCGGATCGCCGGAGCTCCGCCGCGGATCAGAGTGAAGAGGACGATGACCGGCCACCGTTGGATCTACGCCAAGATCTGGGCCGGCGCTGAGAGACGCGCGGTATAGCCGCTGCCCAGTGGGACCGTGGCCCCGCCTGTCGGGCTTAGTGGTGGAGCCCCGCGCGTGAGAGCGCCAGCGCGTGTGGGTGGCTCCTTTCCCGAAACCGTCTTCGGCGTTGCGCTCCTGGGCTGTGCTGATAATGGGCCGGCCCGTTACTGTTCACGCGAATTTCCGCTCCTTTTCGTTTTAAAATAAAGGAAGAAAGTGTTTATCAAATTCTAAGAGTATTTTGACACCTCTAAAAATCCTAGAATATTTATGGAAAATAATAGAGAACCTACTGGATTTAATAAAAATAATTTCAAGGACAGTGATTTGGATGTATACCCTGTTTTAATTACTTAGTCCTTTGTAGGGAATTTTCTAAGAGTTAGAAATTCCAGAAAGAGTAAAACAATTAAATAAAATAGTAACCGGGCTTATAAAACTCTGAGAAAATATAAGATGGTCTCTAGTGACAGCAAGAACATGGTGGGTAATTTTATTTTATTTAATGCATCTATTTAAGATTCTGGATAAATCAAAACTCTTTTTTTTAATATTATCAAAAATGGTTTGCTAGTGTTAGTAATTACCAAAAGGCCCCTAAAATTCATGGGAAAATTCTAGTAGCCCATAATTATGAATTAGATGTGTAATAAAATTATTCAACAAATTTTGAGATATTTTTCACCTATGGGTAATTGAATAGGAGAATTTGCTAATTACCTTTAATAAAATTAATAACAGGAATTGTATTTAATTTATTACAAAACTCTTGCTGACCTCAACAAAAGCCCTAGACTCCATTGAAACATATCTAAACCACCAGGAATGAATTACACATAAGATGATCCTAGTAAAACTCAATAGGATAACTTCATTATGTAAACTAGATAAATATGAAATCTAGATTGTAGCTAACTACCCTGGTGTGGACATAATGGGCCCCGGGTCCCCACAGAGAGGAAATCAACCAGGCCTCCCAATGGGCCGGATCGCGCCAAGCATCCAGAAGGAGGGCCTCCCACGGAGCGGCCCAACTTGCCACGCAAGATAAGCGTCCGGGTTCCAAAACAAGCCACCCGGATATCAAGGAATAGATATAACCTTCCAATTGTAACATACCATATCCCCAAGTCGGCCAGGGTTAGGACTTGTTAACCTGCCCCCCTCCTCTATATAAAGGGCGGCAGGAACCCCCGGTCGTAGGTTAGAAGCTCTTGGAGACATTTGAGTCCATTGCCATACACGCTCGCCGTGATCAATCTGATCATAGCGATCATCCACCATAATACAATCCACGAACACAGGAGTAGGGTATTACCTCCTCCGTTGAGGGCCCGAACCTGTCTAATCCGGTCTCCTATGTTACCTTCAAGGTTTTTCAATTCAGCGCATAGTCCCCTAGACATTCACCTAATCATTGCCGACGCCACCCCCCTCTCGGGCCGGGTCACGAATCGTCGACAGTTGGCGCGCCAGTAGGGGATCGCGCAATTGAAGCTTCAACCTTGATGGCTTCCATCGGAGGGATCATCTTCACCTTCGCTCCCGGACAAGGCTTCGTGTTTGGAGATCTTGGCTTCTTGGCCGGACAGTTCGGCGAGCTCTTCTTGTGCGAGCCAGAACACGTCCGATCTACAAACTATCGGGAGCGGATGTATGAGGTCCCCGCCGACATCCACTACGCCCGACATCTTCCTCTGGATTCCGATCCGGAGGAAATTCCTTCCGACGAAGAACCAGATTGGCCCACGGCCGGATTCCCTTTTGGGTATAGATTGATCCGATCTGTACCCGAATCAGGTTCGGCTAGAAGCCAACCTTGCGAGGAGTTCGCGCTTAGCAACACCTTGCAGATTGCCGACTTTGAAGTCGGCAGGATCCTTTCCGGCCCAAGTCAGATCCTGGCCCGGGCTAGGAGGGTTCCGAGTGCCCCTCCAAGGCAGATCCCGTTCGGACTAGACAATCTGGCCGCTGTTTGCCTCCGGGGAACGCGCCATTGTCTGGAGGATGGGATCGCACACGCTGGCGAAGGTCACTCGGGCAACCAGCTAAGCCGAGGATTCCCGGGTCCCAACTCGGGGATAACCTCCCCCGGTTTTGCCTCCCCTGGGTTGGCGGAGCCGCTTCCGTTCGGCCTGCAGAACTCGGCCGCCCTTTTCCAGCGCATCATCTTGGAACGCTGGGCACCGCTCCCTCAGGCCGAGTCGGATGACTCCCCTATCGTATACTACCCACGCGAGGTTGGTGCCCTCATGGAGAACTCGGTTGGAGATCTGGTTCTACAGGACTCCAGCTCCGAGTCGGATGAGAGCATGGCGAGCTGCCCCGACACCCGCAGAATCTATGCGGTGGAAGAGCAGCCCGCACCGCCCGAAATCCAGATGGAGGAAGCCGACCAAGCGCATCCGGAGGTCGGAGACGAACCGCAGCGCTGACACGTCGACGAGGAACACGCTCGGGTCCTGCGGGCTCGAGGGCGCAAGGTCCACGAAGAGCTTCTGCTGGATCGTCTGGGAGATCAGAACGTCTTCCAAACGCCCTAGCAGAACATGGTGGCATCAAAAGCCCTGCTCGACAACATCGGCCACCTCCTGGATGAGAACAACCCCGTGACACCGATTGTGGCCCAAGTAAAGGCCATGGTGACAGCGGCCGCGATTCAGGGTGCGCAACAGGATCATCCTAGCGCGCTCAAGACGAATAGCCAGGCGGCATCCAGCCGCAGCAGGCGAGGCCGCCCCGCGTTGCCACCCAGGCAAGATGCCCGCCAGATGATTAACCGAGACCTTCGTCACGACATCGAGGCAAGAAGACGGCAACGCGAGGAGGATGATCGACGTCGTCGTGAGGGCGAACACGATCGCTTCGGCGTCGACTATCAACACAACGACGGGGACGCTCCACGTGGCGATCGGGCAGATCGCCGTGTGGACGAGCGTCGCACTCCCCCGCGACGGAGTCCACCCCGATGGTCTCCACCACGCCGAGGCTCTCCAAGGAGGACTCCGCTGTGGGACAGGATCATTGATGGCATCCGTGCCTTCACCCATCGACTCCGTTGGGTCAACTGGCCTGATGGGTTCAACCCAAAAGGCATAGTCAAATTCGACGGAGAAAGAGATCCGGAAGCCTGGCTGCAGATCTACTCACTTGCAGTCAAGGCGGCGGGAGGGGATCACAACGTGATGGCTAATTATCTGCCAGTCATGTTGACCCCAACTGCCCAGAACTGGCTTGCCAAACTCCCGGACGACTCCATTGATTCCTGGGGAGATTTGTACGAACAATTCATCGCCAACTTCCAGGGAACCTACGAGAAGCCCGGAACTCAGTGGGACTTATACCAGCTCCACCAGAGGAAGGATGAGTCTCTACGGGACTTCATCCGACGCTTTACCAAGACTAAGAACACTGTCCGAGATGTCTCAGAGGCAGTCGTTATCACGGCCTTCCAAAAAGGCGTCCGTGATCCCGACTTAATCAAAAAGATGTCTCGGAAGCAACCAACCACGGTCAGGGAGATGTTCGCCCTGGCCGACCGTTACGCGGCCGCGTCTGATGCCCTAGCCGAGCGCCAGGAAAATCAGTCCAAGCCGAGTAACAAGAAAGGCGCCGCCGAGTCATCCAAGCCTAAAGACAAGAAGCGCAAGGGAGACGACATGGTGGCGGCTGCAGATCGGACTCGGCCACCCCCGCGTCCGACTGACTACAACAAGGTCATGAATTCGCCGTGTCCTTTCCATCCCAACGGGAAGCATGCGGCGAAGGACTGCAACCTTCTCAAGAGGTTCGCGCAGGAAAACAGCGATACCCCCAAGGAAAACAAAAAGGATGATGACAAGCGCAATCCTCCTCCGGGGGACGTGTACCAAGAAACCCAGCGCGAACTCAGTTACATCTACGGGGGCCCGGACGCGTATGAATCCAAGCGGAAGCAGAAGCTAACCGCTCGGGAGGTCAATGCGGCGGCTCCGGCGACCCCCCAATACCTGCGGTGGTCCAAAATCCCGATCCAGTTTAGTCGGCAGGATCACCCAGAGCACATACCGTACCCGGGGCGGTTCCCGTTGGTCGTGGATCCTGTCGTCCGCGGCGTCCGACTGCGCAAGGTCCTAGTCGACGGAGGAAGCGGATTGAACATTCTCTTCGCTAAAACCTTCGACGACATGGGCATCACGCGGTTGACGCTCAAAAGGGCCGACGTTCCCTTCCACGGGATCATCCCGGGGACGTCCTCCGTGCCAGTCGGGCAGATCTCCTAGCCTGTCACCTTCGGCACGAGGGATAACTATCGGACAGAAAACCTCAGCTTTGAGGTGGCTGATTTCGAGTCGGCATATCATGCCATCTTGGGTAGGCCCGGCATGGCCAAGTTCATGGCAGTGCCACATTACACGTACCTGGCAATGAAGATGCCAGGTCCGCGCAGCGTTATCACGGTCCGGGGTAATGTCAAACTCTCCAGCGCTCTCGACCTGGAGAACTGTAGCCTCGCCCAGTCCCGAGAAGCAGCGGCCGAGTTGGTCCAGATCCGCGAGGCCACCGCGACGCTCCAAGACGAAGGCGAGGTCCCAGCCAAGAAGCAGTCCAAGTCGGGCATGAAACCCGACGAAGACGTCAAGAGAATCCCCCTCGACCCGTCCGACCCGGCCAAAACGGCTCTAATCGGAACAGGGCTCGATCCTAAATAGGAAGGCGCGCTCATCACCTTCCTCCAAGCGAACCGGGGCACCTTTGCTTGGAAACCTTCCGACATGCCAGGTGTCCCGCGGGAGGTGATTGAGCACTCCTTGGACGTCAATCCCACGGCGAGGCCAATCAAGCAGCGGCTTCGGTGGTTCGCGCAGGACCGGAAGGACGCCATCCGGGCGGAGATCACCAAGCTCCTGGCCGCTGGCTTCATCAGGGAGGTACTCCACCCCGACTGGCTGGCCAACCCGGTCCTCGTGGAAAAGAAAAACAAAACCTGGCGCATGTGCGTTGACTACACCGACCTCAACAAAGCGTGTCCTAAGGATCCCTTTGGACTCCCTCGCATCGACCAGGTGGTTGACTCCACCGCCGGTTGCGAACTCTTGAGTTTTCTTGACGCATACTCGGGGTACCATCAGATCAGCCTGAAGGAGGAAGACTGCATCAAGACCGCGTTCATCACTCCGTTCGGGGCCTTCTGTTACGTCTCCATGCCCTTTGGGTTGAAAAACGCAGGAGCAACCTATCAGCGTTGTATCCAGCGTTGTTTTCACTCCCAACTTGGTCGTAACGTGGAGGCCTACGTTGATGATGTCGTGGTCAAGACTCGAGAGAAACTCGACCTGGTCACTGACCTGGCCGAAACTTTCGAGAGTCTCAACGCCTTCAGCATGAAGCTGAACCCAGAGAAGTGTGTCTTCGGAGTCCCCTCGGGAAAGCTACTCGGCTTCGTGGTTTCGCATCGCGGGATCAAGGCTAACCTAGAAAAAGTCAACGCCATCTTAAAGATGGAACCCCCTAAAAAGCTGAAGGACGTCCAGAAGCTTAGCGGGTGCATGGTTGCACTCGGTCGATTCATATCTCGCCTTGGCGAGAGAGGGTCGCCCTTCTTCAAGCTATTAAAGAAGCACGACAGCTTCGAGTGGACGCCAGAAGCACAACTCGGGTTCGAGGACCTTAAGAAGTTCCTCACTACGCCTCCTGTCCTGGCATCGTCCATGCCACAGGAACCGCTTCTGCTATACATTGCGACCACGGCACATGTGGTTAGCGCCGCAGTGGTGGTGGAACGGGCGGAGGATGGACACGTGCAGAAGGTGCAACGCCCGGTGTATTTCATCAGCGAGGTCTTAGCCGACTCTAAAATCCGATACCCCCAGGTGAAGAAGCTTCTGTACGCGGTCCTCATCGCGTCCCGCAAGCTGAAGCACTACTTCCAGGAGTATCCAGTCATGGTGGTCACTTCGTTCCCCCTAGGAGACATCCTCCACAACAGGGAGGCTAACAGAAGGATCGCCAAGTGGGCGGTCGAACTGGGAGCCTTGGAGCTCTCGTTTCGGCCACGCACCGCTATCAAGTCTCAAGCGCTCGCCGACTTCATCGCCGAGTGGACCGAAGTACAGTCACCCCCTGCCGCCGAGGAAGTCGAGTGCTGGGCAATGTACTTTGATGGCTCCCTCAAACGGCAGGGCGCGGGGGCTGGCATCGTCCTCATATCACCGGGAGGAGAACGGCTCAAATACGTTCTTCAAATCCACTTTCCTGCCTCCAACAACGCAGTCGAGTACGAAGCTCTCATCCACGGGCTCCGCATCACCATCTCTCTCGGTATCCGGAGAATGGTGGTTCACGGAGATTCTCAACTCGTGGTGAGCCAAGTACAGAAGGACTGGTCATGCACCAATGAGAGTATGACCGCCTACTGACAGGAGGTGCGGAAACTTGAGGACAAGTTCGACGGCCTCGAGCTTGTTCACATCCTGCGGCGAGACAATGAGGCTGCGGATGAGCTTGCAAACATGGGTTCCAGTCGGGCTTAGGTTCCGGCAGGCATATTCATGCAAGAACTCCACACCCCCTCAACGTCCCCTCGCGCGCAGCTTGCCTCGTCGGAAGAGCCCCGGCCTGAGTCGGCTGTCTTCACAGTCGATTTGGACTGGACTGCTCCGTTCCTGCGCTACCTACAGGACGGGGAACTTCCGGACGACCTGGCACAAGCCGAGCAAATCCAGCGCCGGGGCAAGTCCTACGTGGCAGCCGAAGGTGTGCTCTATCGGAAAAGTGCATCAGGCATATTGCAACGGTGCATATCCGCGGAGCAAGGCCAGACGCTATTGCAGGAGATCCACTCGGGCATCTGCGGGAACCACGCTGCCTCCAACACGTTGGTCGGGAAAGCCTATCGACAAGGTTTCTTCTGGCCGACTGCTGTCACTGACGCCAAGGACATCGTCCGGAAGTGTCAAGGCTGCCAGTTCTTCGCCCGACAGACGCACGTACTGGCGCAGGAGTTGCAAACAATCCCAATCACCTGGCCTTTTGCGGTCTGGGGGCTCGACATAGTCGGGCCGCTCAAGAAAGCACGAGGTGGTTTCGACCACCTCTTCGTCGCCATTGACAAGTTCACCAAATGGATCGAAGCCAAACCCGTGGCTAAAGTCACGACGGCCAAGGCTACCGAGTTCTTCCAGGAGATCATCGGGCGCTTTGGGGTGCCCAATCGGATCATCACCGACAACGGCACCCAGTTCCGGAGTGGCGAGTTCCAGGACTGGTGCGACGAAGTAGGGATCAAGATCTGCTTCGCTTCCGTGGCTCATCCACGGAGCAATGGGCAGGTCGAGCGTGCCAATGGCATGCTCCTACAGGGAGTCAAAGCAAGAATCTTTGATCGGCTCAAGCCATACGCCGGAAGATGGATGAAAGAGTTGCCCACCGTGCTCTGGGGCCTTTGTACGAACCCCAGCCGAGCTACCGGACAATCACCCTTCTTCCTCGTCTACGGCTCCGAGGCGGTCCTCCCGACTGAACTACAATTCGGATCCCCACGGGTCCAACGGTTCCACGAGGAAGAGGCCGAAGACGGCCGAATTGACGATCTCAATCGGCTAGAGGAGGCACGCGACATCGCCACAATCCGCTCAGCTAAGTACCTTCAAGGCTTACGTCGCTTTCACAGTCGAAATATACGGGACCGCGCTTTCTCTGTTGGTGATTTAGTCCTCCGGGCATGCCAGAAGAGCGAACACAAGCTCTCCCCACGCTGGGAGGGTCCCTATATCATCGATGAAGTGACACGCCCAGGGGCTTATCGACTCAAGCGCGAGGACGGCACCGTCGTTGCTAACTCGTGGAACATCGAGCAGCTCCGTCGGTTTTACACCTGATGGACTGATTGTACCAACTCTTTCAAATAATAAAGATAAGTCTCTGGTTTCATTATTTTGTAATCAGCCTAACGAACCTAATTTGACTTGCTACTTATTTGGCGTCAATTAAGCAGTAAGTCGGGGGCTACACCTAATTAGGTGCGCAATCGCGCACCTAATTTCTTTTCCTCTGGGAATTGATCTTAGACTTGCTACTTATTTGGTCTAAATTAAGCAGTAAGTCGGGGGCTACACCTAATTAGGTGCGCAATCGCGCACCCAATTTCTTTTCCTCTGGGAATTGATCTTAGACTTGCTACCCAGTTGGCTTCCAACTAAGCAGTAAGTCGGGGGCTACACCTAATTAGGTGCTTCGCACCCAATTGTTATTTTCTGTTCTGTCTCGTGTCTGCTACCTTTTCCTTTCGGAGTACAAGTAATCCCGAGTAGCGAAACTCTGACTCCTATGCAAAATTCTTGCTCCTAACGCGTGTCCAGGAGACTGAGCCCCGTGCCAACTCCTAACGCTACAGGACTGGATGAGCTAGGCTGAGTGCTTAACCAAAGGGACGAAAGTAACTCAAAGCAAATAGTAGAAGACATAAGACCGGAATAGAAGTAACTAATCAACCGATTTATAAAGTCAGAATCAGATTGACATTCTCTGGAACATTCTGACCTTTTCTTTATTACATGGATTTACACCTTTACAGGACAAAAACCTTCAATGAAGGATCTGGAGGCTGTCTCGGCGGATTTGCGCCGCCTCGCGGGGACTATCCTTTGTGACGGCGTCAAGGACTACTCGGGGAATGGCAACCGGACGGCCGGCCACGATCGGGCCAGGCTCGCGAGTACGCTCGGGGGCTTTGACTCGTTACCGGGACTCGTCTGCTCGCCCCCACAACCTTCGAACGTGTCCACCGCTGGACAAGCCCTCACTGCCGACTCCAACGAGATTTTTAACTCACCTTCGACTCCACCGAGGTCTTGCAGCAACCTCGGGGGCTAGACCTTCACCCTACGTAAAGAGCCATTGCATTGCTGTCGTGGACAACCATCGTGAAGTTCCCTAGCACGTGGTCCGAGCGAAAAGTCGACCGGACCACATGGAGTCGAGGAGAAGAAGAAAGGAGGAGGTACAACATAAAGAAAAGCAACTTTATTAATATAATTTTTACATTGGCCTACGGGCCGGTTACAAGGACATCCCCTAGCCTATTCTACGGCGGCGGTGTCGCTGCGCAAGGCGCCGACCACTGCCTCCCTGATCGGGTCGGCCGCCCGGGCGAGCTGGGGGGCGACCCTGATCAGGGCCTCCATGGCGGCGTCGGCGGCGGCGTCGATGCACCGGACACGGCCCACCGCCTCTACGATGGCGTCGGCCGCCTCGCCAAGCGCGGGGACAGCCTCGACCAAGGCGTGGACGGCGGCGACGTCGCGACTCCGCGCTTTCTCCTCTGACAGCTCCGCGAGGGCCAAGTCGTAGGCCGCCCAGAGCTCTCCCTCGCGTGCCATGCCTGCAAGAGGAAGCGGGAGAAGAAGAAGAATGGAGGATGCGAGGCAATCTCCGCCTCGGGTTCTTCTTATAGCCCGAGGCTGGAGGGATGCGCCGCTTCCGCCAAAATCCAGAAGCCGAACCGTCTCAGGAGCAATGATGACGGAAAGCAATGATGAAGAGCAGTTCGTGGGATTTGACGCGCACTTCTCTGAGAGACGCGGCGCTTCAATCAATGCGACGATTGGCATTCCGGCGACCGGCGCTGGGGATGCCTCGTGGCGGCGGGAGAAGTGCGGGAGCTCAAAAGGTGCAAGTGAATCCGTGCGAACAGTGTCAAGGTGACCTTTTGTCCGTTCGAACAGGCAGGTACGGGAGTCCTGCTCCGCGCGGGAAAACCAAGGCCTAGCCTTTTCAACTAATGATTCAAGCTAAGGCTTAGGTCCAAAAAGGTATGCCCCCTGGGTCGCCAGCTGTGTCTCGCATCAAAAGCACGGATACCACTCGGACCAGAGCCTTGGCGTGGGTATTTGGTGTGCCCCAGGATGGACCGCGTGTCAGTCATCGGACATCTAGGACTGGGTACCAATAAAAACCTCTTGGTTCGTGACGTACCTCATGCCAGGTCTCAGTCGGTTTCCACGACAGCTGGATCGAATGTCATGGGCTATTCTTTGAGTCAAGCTCTCGGTAGGATGCCTCTGGGCCCACGTGTTGCATGCCATTGGCTGCAGATTCTACCCGAGCAAGCAAGACACAAGGACGGGTATGCCCTCCGGGGACTCTAGTCGGCCGTGACGTCAGTCGGGGCCGAGTACCTGACTAAAACATCATAGTCGGTGACATACCCCTGGGTCGCTAGCTAGCCCTTGCCTGTCAAGGATGGATGTCATTAACTACCTTAAAGGGTAAAGTCGGGTAGCTTTTATACAATTCGGCTGGACCCATGTACTAATCTTTTCTGAGTCCTTCACAGCTTCCCTACAAGCCAGCGGAGCACTCGGCGGATAGAAGACTCCAGACGAGGCCCTCAACCAGAGAGGCAACTCGGCCGGAGTACGTCCGAAGCATCAACTCAGCTGTGAAACACTCGGGGGCTCCTGTGGACATAATGGGCCCCGGGTCCCCACAGAGAGGAAATCAACCAGGCCTCCCAATGGGCCGGATCGCGCCAAGCATCCAGAAGGAGGGCCTCCCACGGAGCGGCCCAACTTGCCACGCAAGATAAGCGTCCGGGTTCCAAAACAAGCCACCCAGATATCAAGGAATAGATATAACCTTCCAATTGTAACATACCATATCCCCAAGTCGGCCAGGGTTAGGACTTGTTAACCTGCCCCCCTCCTCTATATAAAGGGCGGCAGGAACCCCCGGTCGTAGGTTAGAAGCTCTTGGAGACATTTGAGTCCATTGCCATACACGCTCGCCGTGATCAATCTGATCATAGCGATCATCCACCATAATACAATCCACGAACACAGGAGTAGGGTATTACCTCCTCCGTTGAGGGCCCGAACCTGTCTAATCCGGTCTCCTGTGTTACCTTCAAGGTTTTTCAATTCAGCGCATAGTCCCCTAGACATTCACCTAATCATTGCCGACGCCACCCCCCTCTCGGGCCGGGTCACGAATCGTCGACACCTGGTCTAGCTTAAAATATTGCAGCCACAATCCATTATCAAAACAGACACTCTATTATGGGAGTTAATGAAGGAAATGCTTCACATGTTCACATTTCCCAACTATACTTTTTCGCCAGACTAGTATGTATACGGGTAAGAGTATTATGGGTAACACTAAGCGTCATCCATCATCGCATCTTACCATTATTACCCACCCGTACTATCTTTCGTAGATTTATGTAGACTATTAGAACCATGGAACTTCCTTGATAAGTTCACTTAAGACCTAATCTTCAATTGCCCGTCTCTAGAGTAGCAAACGCGTGCATTTCATGCATCATACTTTCTTTTTGCATCTTGCTGCCTTGTTTACTGTTCTCAAAATGCGTTTCGATAATGGACGCCAGGGACCCGATAGATCATCCTCAGGAGCATCAGGAGCACCCCCAGTACTATCAAGACCAAGGCGAGTTTATAACCTACCCTATAAAATGTGCTTTTATTAGGGAAAGTGCGGCTTTCCCTAGTTCAAGCTAACATTCAATATATTCATATTGAATCCGGCTTTCCCTAGTGCAAGCTAACATTCAATATATTCATATTGAATCCCAGTTTTTCGTAAAATACTTTATTTACAGTACAAAATTGCATGCTGCTTTAAAGTACTTACACCTGCTTGTTTAAATCATGATATATCATGCCTTGTTTACCCTGTGAATTGAATCAACCATGATGATTTACCTTGATAATCATCCTCCTTTGTCATTGATAATGATTGCCTTGATAATCATTCCATGATATCCTATTTAGGTTAAATAAAATGGTTTAGACTCTTAAGTTTGGTTAAAATCTTGCTTAGACACTGCCCAGGTCCAATTACAATTTCAGGCTTAATTGCCTCGGAACGGTGAACCGTTATTCACCGGACATGCTCATAATATGCACTGGAACTGGATATTGGGCCTGGCATGCCAGTGTGTGTGGTTGTGTTTTGGGCAAGCGGACTGGGTCCAGCTTGTGGTAAGGAAGGAGTAGCTTGGCTACCGTTGAGAAAGGAGGCTATGCGTCCATAGACGAGGTGCTAAGAGGAGCGCGGGGCAACACGCGTAGCTGCCAATCGTTGCCACCGAGGGTGGTTCCGCCACATCATGTGCAGAGCACACGGAGGGACGATAGCCTGAAGAAGGAAGTGGTTTGGAAAGTGTGGACTGGCCGGCTTCGATGTGACTCGTAGAGTGGACCGGACGGGTGTGTCGTGGATTCGACATACAGCGGGAAGTCGCTAACCAAATGCCTACGGGGTTTGGTTCCTACCGCCACAACGCGTTTGCCACCACGCGGTAGTGCAAGCATTGGGGATTCAGGGGTAGTACGACCTGCGGGCATACCCTATTTGCTGCCAAGCTTGAGGAGAAGACAGTTTCATGTCGTCATCCAGGGGATGATCTAGATCTTACGCTTAGGGGAGCCGTGACTCTAGTGCGGGCGTGGCAACCCAGCTAGGGAAGAACGGGCACTTCGCTGGCCTAAGATCCACAACGGGTGCGCCACACCCGGAATATGATGGTGGGTGTATGGAGATCGTTTGGCAGAGTGCATGGAAACTGCCGTGGGCATTTGGCAGAGTTCATGGAACTGCCGTGGGTTTGGATATGGAACCATAAACTTGACTAAATGATTAGTAGAACTTTGGGTTAAAATGCTAAGTCATAGGCTTTGGTTTGAAATAAGCTTTTCTGCAAATAAACAAACCTCCAACCTTCCCTTGGAACATTATTCACTATATGCATTAGGTTGGGTGGTCTACTCGCCAGTGTTTGGATGACACTGACCTCGCATCATATACTCTTTTAGATGAGGGATATGAACAGGATCAGTACGCGTGCCACGAAGATGAAGATCAAGACTATAGGGACGATCAAGGCCAGGCGTAGGGCGTCGCTCCAGTCGACTGCTTAGGCATAGCCGGCAGGAGACTATGTTGGATCTTATGGATCTTTTGTTATTCCGCACTCTGATCTTTTGAATAATCTATCTATTTGGGCCAATGTGCCCAGTCGTAATACTTAATAGCCTTCGGGCTTAACACAGGTATTTTGTGTAATATAAGACTTCCGCTTGTATGAAATGATTTCGGCTATGTGATTGATGTGCATTAGCATCCAGAGATTGGGGCTAGTGCATGTCAGGTGGTGGGCAGAAGGATGCGCCCTCACAGAGCTGGTATCAGAGCATACGACTGCAGGACCTCTAAGCCTTGGCCGTTAGCCTAGTTATGTTAAAATTACAAAAGGAGTTTTTGTACTCCCAAAAGCCTCTTCATTTATAAAATGGTGATGTAATCCTTCCTTCTAGCAGCTTTATTCTATAAAGGTACTAACTCTTTAAATTGTAAAATCATTGTGTAGATGGAGAATTCTCACGCTGGTTTCTCTGACGAGTGCTCGACTTTTGGGTTCCCGTCCGGGGCCCGAGGGGAGAACGCTCGAGTTCTTCAGGAGTTGGTGGACCACCTAGGGTTCGACGGAGCCCCTAGGTACTTTTGGAGGTTAGTACAGACTCTACCTCACCTCGCTTACGAGGTGGATGTGAGGGTGTACTATATCCTCCCCGATGCCGTGGCACACCGTGTTAGGACGGTGGTGCCCCGGGACCTGCTAGACTATGTGATCAACGACGCAGCCATGCTGGCACTGCACGAGCTTCAACAGGAGTACACCATTGACCTGCTGGGTGGACTCTACGCCCACTTGTTGGACGTCCCTCTGCACCTACTCCATGGCCTAGGAGAGGCCGCACCAGGCAAGCTGGATTCGGTGATCGCTCGTCTGATCAGCTTGTACCGAGGAGCCGGTCATGCCGCCGTGGTGCCTTAGAGGAGATTCAGCTCCTCTGATCTTCTTTGCGGGAGTCGGACACCCGCGCCTGTGTCTCCCACCGCCAAGCGTACCACCTCTCCCGTCACCTTCAGGTCTGCCGACGGGAGAGAGACGAGGCCCTTGCCGAGCTGGATCGACAGGATCCCGCTCCGCACCCTTGCGCTGGGATGGACCACCCCGACCCACTCCCAGGACCACCACCACCGCCACTGCCGCATCCTCAGGGAGCACGTACCTGCGTTACAGCGCGGAAGAGGTGCCTTCCGCCTCGAGCTTTGGTGGGGATCCCCGCCACGGTCCACTCCAGGAGGTTCCACAAGCTATAGCGCCTTCCAGTAGCACTCCAGTCGCTGTTCCCCCTCCTCTGTCCTTGGAGGATTACTTGTACTCGCCAGGGAGGCATCCCCTTGGCCGTCCTGTGTACACCTACTCCCGCCGCTCTCGTTAGTGTGTGGTGGCAGTATACTACTTTTGTGTCTAGCTCGAGCAGAGAGGCTAGCATGAGTAGCTGCGGTTGAAACTTCGGTTGGCCTACACGCAGCCTAGTCGTAGTTCTGTTGCTTTTGTACTGCCGTAGTAGATGATCGGTAGAAGAAGGGTTGTATCAGTTGAACCATTCTCATGTATATATATGCTATCTTTCGGTTTTGGTTTGCACTCAGATTCTCCTGAGCTTGGTTGGACATCATGCATATCATCATATAGAATTTGTATTTGAAATGGTGGTAACCAAGCAGATGGCTCGTGGTCGTGATGCCGCTAGGGGCCGATGTGCCGGTGCCGCTAACAACCAGGGCCATGGTCGAGGCCGTGGCAACCTACCCCCACCACCTGCTGGAAATCCCACTATGGCCCAGATTATGACCTATCAAGCTCAAATGCTTGGTGCCGTGTTAGAGGGTCAGCAAGCGATATAACAGGCTGCGCAACAGACCGGGCAACAATGCCAAGGATCCAAATTGGCCGATTTCATGAGGAATAAACCTCCTACCTTCACTCATGCCTCGGAGCCAACTGATGCCGAAGACTGGTTGAGAACAGTGAACCGCAAGCTAAATCTAGTTCGTTGCCCTGAGCAAGATAAGTAGCTGTTTGCCAGTCAGTTACTTGAAGGACCTGCCGAGGTGTGGTGGGAAAACTATCTCCCCAATCGGGTAGAAGAGGCAGCAGAAGCTGAAGAAGTAGCTGAAAATGTTGTTGAATGTGACCAAGACGCCGATGAAAGTGCCGAAGCCGAAGATAATGAGGCTGTTGAAGAACAGCAGGAGGTCCATGACCAAGAAGGTGCAGCTCAATATGTTCCATGGGCTGAATTCGAAAGGGTGTTTGAAAACTTCATTCCCCGTGGAGTGATGAAGATGAAGCGGCAAGAGTTCCGAAATCTTTGTCAAGGGAACATGACGGTCAACGAGTACTTGACCAAGTTCAACCTGTTAGCCCGCTATGCCCCACAAGACATAGCAGTTGAAGAAGAGAAGATTGACAAATTCTTGGATGGTATGATCTCGACTTACCGTACCAAGCTTATCCTCCATGACCACTCCAACTTTCACCAGTTGGTGAACAAGGCTCTCGTTCTGGAAAGGGAGCTAAAGGCTGAAGAAGCAACTCGCAAACGCAAGATGGTAGCATGCACGGCACAGGGAACCAGTAGAACTGGGCCCTATCGCCACTCCACCCAGTCAAGACCGCCTCCCTCACGCAATGAAGGGTATTCTGCTCGGACCTATCCGGCTGGAGGCAGCCGATCTGCTCCTCCTCCTACCAAAAGGACCACACCCTCCTCAGCCGGTGCTTCCAAACCTAATGATATGGCTGCTGGAACTTGTTTCAAATGCCATCAGCTTAGGCACTTCGCTAATGAGTGCCCTAACAGAAATACTTCACAGCCGCGATTCGACATCGCCCTACCTCGCGGTCAGCCACCAGCTAGCCGTGGAAGAGGAACTACTTCTGCTAGATCCACTCCTCCAACTTCCGGAAGGGGAAGACTCAACCACATGTCTGCAGAGGAAGCCAAAGAAGCCCCCGACGTCCTCATGGGTACGTTTGGAATCTACACAAACCCTGCTCAAGTACTTTTTGACTCTGGGGCATCACATTCATTCATCTCTAAAGGGTATGTGGATAGATATGGATTACAAACCTTTCCTTTAGATAAGACATTAGTCATAAAAACACCTGGTGGAACCCTAGAAGCCACTAGGGCCTGCAAATGGATTGATATCTCTAAGGAAAGAGTAAGCTTCCAGTTCGACTTAATGGTCATTCCCAATATGGGAATTGATGTGATCATTGGTATGGACAGGCTCACCCGAAGGGAGTGCTAGATTGTGAAAGAAGAGAAGTCAGACTAGTTAGACCGCCCGGGTAGGAAAGAGTCTAGAAGGTGGAATCCCCATTTAGATGGGGAAGAGCCGTATGGTTCCTAAGGAAAGAAGACCCTGCCATGGTACCAGTAGTCAAGGAGTATCTAGATGTATTTCTAGAAGATCTGCTCGGTCTACCCCCAGATCATGAAATGGAATTCACCATCGAACTGGCACCCGGCACAACACCCATATACAAGACCTACTTCAAGATGAATCCTATAGAGCTGGCCGAGCTCAATAAGCAGCTGGACGAGCTATTGACTAAAGGACTGATCCGCCCTAGCTCATATCCATGGGGATCCCGCGCCATGTTCGTCGACAAGAAAGATGGAAGCTGGAGATTAGTTGTGGATTATCGAGCCCTCAATGCGATGACCATCAAAAACAAGTATCCCCTGCCCAGAATAGATGATCTGTTTGATCAACTTAGAGGAGCCAAGAGATTCTCTAAGATTGACCTTCGGTCAGGGTATCACCAAGTGAAGGTCAGAAAGGAAGATATACCCAAGACAGCCTTCACCACAAGATACGGTCTGTACGAGTTTTTGGTTATGTCCTTTGGACTCACCAATGCTCCAGCTCATTTCATGAATATGATGAACATGATCTTGATGGAGTACCTGGATCAATTCGTGGTCGTGTTCATCGATGATATCTTAATTTACTCGAAGGATGATGAAGAACACAAGAAGCATATGAAGTTAGTCCTAGACAAACTCCGAGAGCACCAGTTGTACGCCAAATTCAGCAAGTGTGAGGGCTCAACCTTCTGCCCACCACCTGACATGCACTAGCCCCAGACCCGGGACACTAATGCACATCAATCACATAGCCGAAATCAGTACATACAAGCGGAAGTCTTATATTACACAAAATACCTGTGTTAAGCCTGAAGGCTAAAGTATTACAACACGGCCCATTGGCTCAAAAGGTAGATAGTTCGAAATATCAGACTGCGGAAAAGCAAAAGATCCATAAGATCCAAAAGAAAGTCTCCTGTCAGCTATGCCTAAGCAGTCGACTGGAGCGACACCCTACGCCTCGCCATGGTCTTCTCCAAAGTCTTGTCCTTCGTCTTCGTGGCACGCATACTGATCCTGTTCATAGGCTCCATCTAAAAGAGTATATGATGCGAGGTCAGTGTCATCCAAACACTGGCGAGTAGACTACCCAACCTAATGCATATAGTGGATAATGTTCCAAGGGAAGGTTGGAGGTTTGTTTATTTGCAGAAAGTCATATTTGAAACCAAAGCCTATGACTTAGCATTTTGACCTAAAGTTCTACTAATCAATTAATCCAGTTTAGAGTTTCATTTCCAACCATGGCAGTTTCCAGGCACTCTGCCAAACGATCCCAATCCCACGATAGTTTCCAGGCACTCTGCCAAACAGTCTCCAAACACCCACCATCATCTTTCGGGAGTGGCGCTCCCGTTGTGGATCTTACGCCAGCGAAGTGCCCGGTCTTCCCTAGTCGAGTTGCCACACCTGCACTAGAGTCACGGCTCCCCTGCACGTAAGACCTAGATCATCCCACGGATGACGAGATGAAACTTTCTTCACCTCAAGCATGGCAGCAGACGGGGTATGCCCGCAGGTCGTACTATCCCCGAATCCCCAATACTTGCACTACCGCGCGATGGTAACGCGTTGTGGTGATAGCAACCAAACCCCACAGGCATTTGGTCAGCGACTTCCCGCTGTGTGTCGAGTCCACGACACACCCGTCCGGTCCACTCTACGAGTCACATCGGATCCGACCAGTCCATACTTTCAAACCACTTCCTTCTTCCAGGCTACTGTCCCTCCGTGTGCTTAGCACACCATGTGGCGGAACCACGCTTGGTGGACACGATTGGCAGCTACGCGTGTGACTCCGCGCTCCTCTCCGCACTACGTCTGTGGACACATAGCCTCCTTTTCCATGGTAGCCAAGCTACTCCTTCCTTACCACAAGCCGAACCCAATGCACTTGTCCAAACACAACCACACACACTGGCATGCCAGGCCCAATATCCAGTTCAAGTTTCACATTATGAGCATGTCCGGTGAATATCGGTTCACCGTTCCGAGACAATTAAGCCTGAAATTGTAATTGGACCTAAGCTGTGTCTAAGCAAGATTTTAACCAGACTTAAGAGTCTAAACAGTTTTATTTTACCTAACAGGCTATCAAGGATTGATTATCATGGCAACCATTTACATTGAGAAAGGAGGATGATCATCAAGGTAAATTATCATGGTAAATTCAATACACAAAGTCAACAAGGCATGATACATCATGATTAAACAAGGAGGTATAATTACTAGTAAACAGCATGCAATTTTGTACTGTAAATGAAGTACTTTAGAAAAACTGGGATTCAATAAGAATATATTGAATGTTAGCTCGCATTAGGGAAAGCCGCACTTTCCCTAATAAAAGCACATTCTATAGGGTAGGTGATAAACTTGCCAGGGTCTTGATCGTCTTCGGGGTGCTCCAATTGCCTCGAGAATGTCTGCTTAGGGTCCTCGGCGTCTATTATTGAAATGTATTCGAGAATCGTAAACAAGCAGCAAGATGCAGAAAGAAAGTATGATGCATGAAATGCACGCGTTCGTTATTCTAGCGATTGTCGAGTGATGTGTAGGTCTTAATCGAAAATATCAAGGATGTTCCATGGTTCTATTCACGAGTACTATTTTACGAAAAATAACAGTTGCGTGGATGCAAATGAGCATGATACGCGATAAATAATGGTACCCATAATAGTAATCCCCTAAATATAGACTAGCAAAATATAATGAATGAAAATTATTCTTAAATGAAACATTTCCTTCATCGGCTCCCAAAGTAGACTATCCATTTTGATAGTGGAGTGTGGCTGTATGTATAAGACTAATCTTAGCTTAGGTTAGCTAATTTACCACCTATATTTATATTGCATTTACCCAATTACATGATTAAATGCCCATAATATGCTTTACTAGGGTTAACCTATTTTAAATAACTCTTTAGGAGTCAATTTTGTATTTGTACTAAATAGGGGTTTTTATTGGGGCCATCTAGAAGTTGTAATAATTTAAAAGCTGTTTCTATATTATTCTTTCTAAAGAAAATAGGCAAATTTTCCAACTTAATTAACCATAGGAGGAAAAAGGTCTTAAAAATGGTTAAATGAATTTCATAAATATCTAAACCATAATTAAGGGTTACTGGAATTTTCATTTGAATTTTGGGGCTCCTATGGTATTTAATCTTGCTAGTAAACCACTATTTATAATATTAAAAAGGGAGTTTGGATTTATCTTAAGTCCTAAATGGATTCAATAAATTAAATAAAATATCCAAAATGTCCTTACTGTTACCAGAGGCCAATCTATATTTTTCCAGATTTTTCTAAGTTCATCTACTATTTTATTTAATAGTTTCACTCTTTCTTGAATTTCCATTACCTAGAAAACTCTTGTAAATGGCCAAGTAATATATACAGAGGCAAAAACCAATATTACTGTTCCTATGAATATTTTTATTTAATCCATCAGGTGATGTAATATTTGTCATAATTTTTCTATGATTTTTGGGGATGTCTAAACCATTATAGAAATTCCCTATCATTTTCTGTTTTTATAAAAATAGAAAAAAGGGGGAAAATCCCTTGAACAGTAATGGGCCGGCCCGTCAGCGGCGCAGCCCGCACAATCCACATCGAAGGCGTATTCAGGAAAGACGCCACCCACGCGCGCTGGCGCTCTCGCACGCGGGGCGCCACCACTAAACCCGACAGGTGGGGTCGCGGTCCCACCGGTCAGTGGCCGTATGGAGCGCACACAGCTCCCGCACGGATCCTGGCGCAGATCCAACGGTGATGGATCATCATTCACCTTCGAACGATCTACGGCGGAGCTCCGGCGAGACCGTCAGCGTCTTCCCGCCGGCGCTACAATGCATCATCGGACTGCTTTATGATCGCGAAAGGTACCTAACTAGTTTACCTAGACCGTACCACTGGCGATGGACCGGAGACGGCCCGTACACGGCGGCGCGACTAGTTGGGCAGCGGAGGAACTTCGGGACCATGTAACTACGGTGATCTACATGACCTTAAGATCTGAAACTCAGCCTAGAGCTTCTAGGGGCCACGAGGAAGCTTACCGGAGGGCAGAGATGGACGGAGGAGGCTCGGGTAAGGTTGGCATCGATGAGGCCAAAAAGCATGGAGTAGGGCGATGGTGCGAGCGAACTCCGATGAGGTTTATGCCCAATTGAGTGAGGGGAAATGTTAGAGAGGTGCACGCGGTGCTCCAGCTAAGGTGAATTGGAGAGAGGCTTACCAGGGACGAAGCGATTAGAAAAGGCGCGGTTGCGGTGGCAGGGCGTCGGCCGAGAGAAAACTCCAAATTCCGGTGCTGCCGGCGGTTCCCTGCCCCAATGCTTGGGAGACGAAGGAGGTAGGAGCCGGGCGAAGCTCCAGAAGCACGGGCACGGCTTCGGTTCAATGGTCGTGGGTGGAATTCGAGTTTGGAAGGCGGCGGCGGCGACAGAATGTGAAAGAGGAAGCAGAGAGTGGCCTCTGCGGGGAGGGGGGGTTTATTGCACGGGTAGGCTTCTCAGCATACGGGCAGGCGACGAGGAACGCGAGGGCGAGCAGCGTGCGTTGGCCAAGGCTACAGGTGGTGGCGTGCACGGTGCTCATTCTTGCTGACAATGAGCGCGCGCAAGGCGGCTGGCGAGGCTCGGCGCCACTTGGCGCGTGCAATGGTGGGAGGGTGCCACGACGGCGCGCTTGCCAGCGTGGAGGGACTGAGACGACGTATGTACCGGCGGTCCGTGCGGTGGCGCGGCGGAGGACTCGCGAGAACAGGGGCGCGCGCGCGAGAGAGAGAGGGCCGAGCCGAGGGAGTGAGTCGGGAGGGGCGAGCCGATGGGGAGAGCGAGTCGGGCAGCGGCTCAGCCGCGATGGGGAGAAAAAGAGGGCCGGTCGGGGCCCACTAGGGGATCCTGGGCCGGGTTAGGCCCAAAAATGGGTTGGGCCCAAACAGATGAACCCATTTTTGTCCTAAGATTCAAACTTGGATTTCAAATTTCACCCCAATTTGAGGATATAAGATGTGGCTTATTTAATTTAACTTCCCCCCAATACTTAATTTGTTTAGGGGCAAATTAATTGCTTAATTAGGGTTTTCCTTGGCTATCCAGATTACTTAAGTAACATTTAAATATTATTCCCCATTATTTAGGTATTAACCTATGGAAAAAAATCAAATGTGCATATATTACCCATAAAGCACAAGTGGCAAAATACCAAGTTTAAATTATCCATAACCATCCCCCCCATACTAATACTCATTATAAGCAAGTTTTCAACGTCGTCTACAGATAACTTCAGCCTGCTACCACCCAATCCTCTAGGCATGACACAATTGACAGATTAGGGGTGTTACAACTCCTCCCCCCTTAAAACAAATCCCGGCCTCGAGATTTCTTAGTTCTAAGCACTAAACAGGTGGGGGAATTCTTGACGCATCTGTCTTCGGGCTCCCATGACATTTGTCCTCCTGATTGGTTATCCCACTGGACCTTGCAAAGCTTCACGGTCTTGCCCCTTATCCGCTTGTCTGAGTGGTCGAGGATTAGAATTGGGCAGGTCCGATAGGTGAGATTCTTGTCCAACGGTGTCAAAGGTTGAGGAATAAGTTCTATTTCAGGCACTCGCAAACACTTCTTGAGTTGTGACACATGGAACACGTTGTGTACCTCGCCAAGCTCGGCAGGTAACACCAACTCATACGCCACTTTCCCTCTTTTGGCAGAAATTGGATATGGTCCAATATACCGGGGTGCCAGTTTTCCCTTCCGTTGGAATCTTTGGCTTCCTTTCGAGGGAGATACATTGAGATAGACAGAATCGCCGACCTCGAACGAAAGTTCCCGATGGCGACGATCTGCATAGCTCTTCTACTGGGATTGAGCGGCTAACAGTCGCTCACGCACAACTTTCACCGCTTGCTCAGCTCCTTGCAACATTTCTTTTCCAAATACTTGATGCTCTCTAGTTTCTGACCAGAGCAATGGTGTCCTGCAACGGCGTCCATACAAGGCCACAAAGAGGACATCTTTAAGCTGGCCTGGTAGCTATTGTTGTAGGCGAATTCGGCATATGACAACCATTTCTCTCATTCCGGGGAGAATTCCAGTACACAGGCCCTCAACATGTCTTCTAGGACTTGGTTGACTCATTCAGTTTGCCCATCGGTCTGAGGGTGATAGGTGGTGCTGAAGGACAGGTTGGTTCCTAGAGCTTTGTGCAGTCTTTCCTAGAATTGGGATGTGAATTGAGATCCACGATCTGAAACTATTCTTTTGGGAACACCATGCAAGCAGACTATTCTAGATATATATAACTCTGCTTGGTTTTCTCCCTTATAAGTGGTTTTGACTAAGATAAAGTGTGCTACCTTAGTCAGTCGATCAACAATGACCCAAATGGAGTCACACCCTGACTTTGTGCGGGAAAGTCCTAATATAAAGTCCAGAGTTATCTCCTCCCATTTCCATTCAGGTATCTTTAGGGGTTGCAACAATCCTGCAGGACGCTGATGTTCGGCCTTGACTAGCTGACAAGTATGACATCTAGCCACAAATTCAGCTACATCCCGCTTTAGTCTCGGCCACCAAAATTGGGACTTCAAGTCTTGATACATCTTGGTACTTCCCGGATGGAGTGAAAAGGGCGATTCATGGGACTCCTTGAGAATACGCTCTTTTAACTCTTGGTCGTGGGGAACGAAGATTCCCGATCCCAATCGCAAAATTCCATGTTCATCCTCTATTATCTTGCATCCTAGACTCTTTTTCATAAGTATTCTAATCTTATGAGCACTGGGGTGTTCCTTTTGCAAATCCTTGATTTGTCCCAATAAGTCTGGCTGGACTTGGAGGGTGGCTAGGTAGCCTGACTCCACCAAACTTAAACTCAGTCTATTCATTTCCTTCACAAGCTCTTCAGGGAGGGGGGCCCGGCGGTCTAAGTCCATTGGAGTGGTTTGTGGTGGCTGTACCAACATTTGGCTGTACTGAGGCTTCCGACTGAGGGCGTCGGCGACCACATTGGCCTTCCCGGGGTGGTACAGGACGTTCAGGTTATAATCCTTGATTAATTCCAACTACCTTCTTTGGCGCATATTGAGGTTGGCTTGTGTGAACATGTACTTCAAACTTTTGTGGTCCGTGTAGATGTCACATTGGTTGCCCATGAGATAGTGTCTCCATATCTTGAGGGCATGAACTACGGCTGCAAGTTCCAAATCATGAGTAGGGTAGTTTTCTTCATGCTTCCTAAGCTGTCGAGAGGCATAAGCTACCACTTTTCGATCTTGCATCAGTACACAACCTGTCGGCGTATTTCGTCGATAGTGAGATCAGGGGTGTACGTAATTCGGTAGCGGGGGATTGTGTAGCAAGCGCGCGAATCTCCTCACCGGCGATCGGAAGAAGGAAGAACTCGAAGGATGTATCAGGTTCGGGCCCCCGAGGTGGGTAATAGACCTACGTCCTGCTCGTATGTGGTTGTCTATGAAATGATTTTCCAACCCCCTCCCCAGTGCACCTGGAGCCCCTTATATACCTCGGGGTCTCTCCCAGCCACGAAGGAGAGAGAGAGTACAATAAATCGCTTAGTCATCAGGATGTCTGCAGTCCCGTCCTTGCTACGCCGAAGTCCTCCCTGCTCGACAGAGGGCGGTCTGGAGGCGACAGGCGGACGCCACTGGGCGCCGCGCTCTTCCGCCTCTGTGCCGCTTTGTGGACAGCCGTTCTTTATGAAGGCGGAGATAATCATGCCGTTTGAACGGGCCATGCGCCCCGTCAGGCCCGTCCATCGGCATTCAATGCCCTTGATATGGTGGGATATGGGAGGAGGCTTTGAGGGGAAGCCTCTCCCGGGCGCGCGGCTTCCCCCGGAGCCGGGGCCCGCGCGCCCATCTCCTCGGGGGGGAAGCCACGTGCCCCGGTCATCCGAGGGGACGGGGCCTAGTCGTCCGCTTGCTCCTCCGACGGACACGCATCCTGCTCGCCCGGCGAGGCGGGGTCTGGTCGCCCACCTCCTCGCCGGGCTGCTACACGTCCTGCCCGCCGGAAGAGTCCGGACCTAATCGCCCACCTTCCCGCCGGGTCTTCATGCAGGTCGCCCGCCTGCTACCTACTTGGCCACGCTGCGTCCCGCTGCTGGCGGGCGGGCTGGTCGCCGCCTCGCCAAAGCCGCCACGCGTCCCGCCCGCCAGGGGCTGGCCGCCGCCATCGCCTGGGACCGAGGCGTGCACTCCCATCGGATTGCTGAAGTCCCCTCTTCTCCTGTGCTCCTGGACCGGTGGTCCCCACCTGACAGTCGTGGAGAGGGCATCCCCTGGCGGAATACTCCGACAGTAGCCCCCGGGCCCCCTTTGGGGCGCACCCTAGTCAACAGAGAGTCGTCCAACTCCTTTTGACCTTGATGTGACCCGAGGCGGGGCCCTCAACCGTCGCGTGAGTCCATCGTGCCCTTTCCGCTTTGCCATAAACTTCCTCGGAAACCGTCGCCGCCGCGCCTTTACTTCCTCGGGAACCGTCGCCATTAATGGCGCCGAGTGGGGTAGGTGCGGCCCAACGACTCCCCCAGCGGGTGAGGCGATACGCTCCGCCTAGCGGCTATAAATAACCACGGAATCGCGGCCAAAGCCATCACCTCCCCCTCAGGCCTTGACCACAGCGATCCCCCCGCCTTTCTACATCTTTTACCTTCTCTGAATGCCCTTCTGCTCCGCCGCCCCTCTCCCACCGTCATGAGGCCTCGCCCGAGGCCCCCTGAGAAAGTGGTCTTGCGGCCGGAGTCTTCCTTCGGTGATGGATGCGCGCGGGAGGTGCATCCCTCCCACGCCCTCGATCGGCACCTTCCAGTCATCAGGGACGCGGCGGCGACCGCGAACACTACCTTCACACGGGCGGAGGTGGCAGGTGGCCGGGCAGTTCATTGTTTTGGCATTGCCCGGTCCCTCCATCTTCTCCAGCCTACCCTGGTGCCTTCCAGTCATCAGGGGCATGACGACGAGCGCCCTTGCCACCATTGCTCTGAAAATGGTGGTAATGGTGGTCAGGCGACTCGCCGTCGTCCCCCCAAGGCCACTACCTCCCGCCGGAATGATGGGAGGACCGCCTGCCCACAGGCAGGAAGGAGGGGGAGGCGGACCCACCGCTTCGACGACGTTGAAGGTGCACACGCCTTCAGACGGCGTCGGGACACCATGGTGGCTGGGACCCCCGCCCCGTCCCGGGCCGCCGCCCAAAGCCGGGGGCGCGGGCGAGCACCGAGCCAGGAGGTCCCTCCTCTGAATTATCGTCACCAGGAGTCCTAATCCTCGATGCACTTGTCGTAGTCGTCCTTGTATCCGCTTTTCTTTCTGCAATCATGTACAAAGCAATCTTGTAATGTTAATGAATTGAGCGATCCCTGGAATGCACCTGCCCACCCTTTGTGTTTTCTAGTTTCTGTTCTCCGACATCCACGGCCCCCACGTTCGAGTCGATAGTCCGTCAACTCGGGGACCGGGAGATCCCGGTCCTTCGCCTTTTCCTTTACAAACTCCACCTTCTGTGGTCGGTCACCCTGCGATTTCAAATTAACCCTTCCCGCCGCAAGGCCGGGAGTTCAAAGTAGGGCGAATATACGCGCAACGGACGGGGAAAAGACGAAGAGGCCATAATTACTGAAAAAGTCGATCCTCCGGACTTACACAGGGCCGCTCTAACCGGGCGAACCCACGATTAACTTACAGTAATTACGGGTAGAACTTCCGGAGTTGTTCTATGTTCTGGGAGTTCGCCAGCTCCCGGTCGTCTTCGTCTGCCAACCTGACTGCGCCAGGCCGCGAGACAGAGACCACCTTGTAAGGGCCTTCCCAGGCGGGCGACAACTTGTTGCGGCCCACCTGCGCCTGGGCCTTGCACAAGACGAGGTCCCCGGCCTTCAGCTCCCTCCACCGGTGTTGTAGGGATAGCCAGCCCATCTCCCAGATAGGTGGATGTCCACGAAGACCCCTCAAGACACCCCTAAGGGGATGCACCTCAAAGTGAGAAGAGGCGCAAAGTGTGGACCTTCGGGAAACCCGGGGGCGAAGAGTGACGATACCTTGGGGAGACGCGAAGCGAAGGGTACCGTGATGAAGGTGAAGAGGACCCTCGGGTCAACTACCGAAGGGTACTGTCATAAGATCTAAGAGTCTGAGGAATGAAGAAAAACCCCATGGAGGAATGGGATCGCGCGCTCTAGAAGTCGGACCATAAAGCGAGGACCCGGCAACAACCTCTGACAAGAACCGGCTGGATCAACCACCCGTCCAGAGGATGTCCCCCCAAGGGTATATTAGGTATTTATTGTATTTAAAGATGTAAAGAAACCATCTGAGCCATTGATTTTAAGATCAACGATCGAGGGGTCGGGGTAAATTGGGTATTTCCCATTTTGTGTAAACCCCAGCCCCAAATGTGTATAAAAAGGCCGGCCCTCCATGAGGAAAGGGCGAGCTTTCTGATTCCAAAAAACTTCCGAGTCTCATTCACCCAACTCTTGTCTTCCTCTCTACACACACTCTCTCGGCGTTCTCTCCGACACCGGAGGAGAGACGCTGCATCTCGTCGGCGGGGAGTTTCCTCGACGACAGTTTGGCGCCGTCCGTGGGGAGCAGACGAGCGTTGCGGTGATGGGCAGGCCAAGGAAGATCGTTCCGGCGGTGGGAGGCGCGACGTCGGAGCCGGAGCAGGGCGAGGCTTCAGCAGCGGGAGGAGCAAGAACAAGACGCGCAACTGCACCAAGCATCCACTCCCAAGGGGAGGATCGGCGGAGCGACGTCGGCGAGCCGGCGGAGGAGGAGGTCCAGGAGGCGTTCACCGCCACGCCGACAGTCCAGTCACGTCGGGATGGTGCGCTGGTTGGACAAGCGATCGGCGGAGCCGTCCAGGGGTTTCCAGGCGCCGACGTGCAGGCCAGGAGGAGCTGCGGCCGGGGTGCACTTGGCGGCGGTGCACTCGGCATGCAAGGACCAAGCGGAGTCGCGAGGGGAGGGGGACAGCGAAACCCACCCAACCCTCCCAGGCAAGAACATGATGGCGAAGATCGCCGAGCAGCCGAAGACAACTGGGAAGAGAGAAGGCAACAACTAGAAGAACAAATCAATGCACTTCGGCAAGAACTCACTACAATGCAGCCGAATAAAGAAGACGCACTCGGGATCCTGCACCCAGAACAACAAGATACTAACCTCAACAAAACGTTCTTCAGCCTGCAACCGAGGAGAGCAGCGAAGGGCCGCTAAGCGCCCACCTTCGCAGCAAAAGGTGGCCTGAAGGTTTCAAGATGCTGGGTGTCTTCAAATTCTCTGGAGACACCGACCCAAATGAATTCCTCGATGTGTATGACACAGCGGTGGAAGCGGCCGGTGGGGATGATGACATCAAAGCGAAAAGCCTGTTACTCACGCTGAAGGGGGCTGCACTTTCCTGGTACACTTCGTTACCAGAAGGGTCCATATACTGCTAGAATCAACTCAAGGATGCCTTTGCCAACAACTTTCAAGGCAACTATGTGCAGAAGATGGTGGAAGGAGACCTGTTTGCCTTGGAGCAAGGCAAAAATGAGAGCACCAAAGACTACTATGAACGGTTCGCCGCAGTCAGGTGCCAGATAAGAGATGTCTCTGACTCTTCGGTGATCAACGCGTTCCGAAGAGGGTTGCAACCAGGGGCCCTTCTACATAAACTAACCCATGATCCACCGCGATCAGCCGCGCTGCTATATGATGAGGTAGAAGGTTACGCCAAAGGAGAAGAGGAAAATCTGAGAAGGCAAGGCCAGCTGCATTCACGCAAAGATCGTGATCATCACAAGGACATCACCTCCGAAAGAAAGAACAAGAAGCAACAGAGCTCAAACAAAAGAGTAAGCAATGTTGAGCCCGAACGTCTAGAGGAACGTCGAGCCATGGATAACCGAAAAGGAGACTACTCCCGAAGGGGCTACGGTACCCGTAGGGAGGAGTACACCAGAAGAGATGATCATGACCGACCAAGGGAAAGCAACCACAGAGAGATTTACCCAAGGAACGATAGATTCCAAGGGGGTAATCAAGAGAAGAAAGAAAAGAGATATTGTGCTATACATGGTGAAAACTATTCACATACAACGGATGAGTGTAGAGATGTCAAGGCGCAACGCGAGAGCTACCAAAGCCACAAGCGTCAGCGAAGACAAGACCAGCAGCGAAGGGATAACCCTCGCAGATCCCCTAGGGCAGTTCAGGATGTTGACCACCAGAACCGACGGGTGATCCATGTTATCACCGGAGGATCTTCGCTGAACCTCCCGTCAAACAGAAAGAGAAAACAGTTTGTACGAGAGGTGTCGCACGTTGCAGTAACAAGCAAACCAGCACCGGCTCCACCAATCACCTTTGATACAACTGATGCGAGGGGAGTCAAATTTCCACACCAAGATCCCCTCGTGATTACTGCTGACATTGCAAACTACGACGTCCAAAGGACGCTCGTAGATGGAGGAAGCTCGGCAGACATCATCTTTGTCAGCGCCTTCAAGCAGCTCAATATACCAGAAGACAGGCTAACACCTTCGGGCATGCCGTTAATCGGATTTGGAGGAGAACCTGTTGCCGCCATTGGCCAAATATTGCTACCAGTGACATTTCGCGAAGGTAGAAGGAAGATAACAAGGAGCATCTCTTTTGATGTGGTCGATATAGAGTATCGATACAACGCTATATTCGGAAGGGGGATTATCAACGCCTTCGGGGCAATTATACACCACAATTACCTTTGCATGAAGATGCCCGCAGAAGGAGTCATCACCGTTCGGGGAAATCAATAATCCGCAAGAAAGAATGAACTCGAAGGTATACCAAAGCTAAAGCCGGTGCAAGCCACCGAAAGAATGGAGCCCCAATACAGATCAAAGGGCTACAAACCGCAAGTCAAGCCAAAGAGCAAAACAAAGAAAATTAGAATATTCCCTGAAAATGAGGAAAAAAACTGTATCCATCGGAACCACTCTCTCTGAGGAAGAAGAAGCGAATGTTATCAGCCTGCTTCGGCAAAATAGTGACATCTTCACATGGACTTCTGGAGAGTCGAAGGGTGTCCCAAGGGACACCATTGAGCATGAGCTATGTGTAAAGGAAGATGCGAAGCCTGTCAAGCAAAAGCTCAGGAAGATGGGGCCCGACAGGCAGGAAGCGGCGAAAATCGAAGTGGAAAAATTACGCCAGGCTGACGTCGTTCGCGAGGTCGCTTATCCTGAGTGGCTCGCGAACGTGGTCAAGGTGAAGAAATCGAACGGCACTTGGAGGCTGTGTGTCGATTTCACCAATCTAAACAAAGCTTGCCCAAAGGATGATTTCCCGTTGCCGCGGATAGATCAGCTGGTCGATGCGACCGCCGGCTCCGAGCTAATGAGTTTCTTGGATGCATACTCAGGCTATCACCAAGTGTACATGAGGAAGGAAGATGAGGAAAAAACGGCGTTCATAACCCCCTTTGGCACATATTGCTTCCGAAGGATGCCGTTCGGCCTCAAGAACGCAGGCGCAACATTCGCAAGACTTATCGCGAAGGTCCTCGCAAAGCAAATGGGAAGGAATGTGGAGGCTTATGTCGACGACGTCGTCGTCAAAAGCAAACAAAGGAAGGACCATTGTGAAGACCTTCAAGAAACCTTTGCAAGTCTGAGAGCCGAAGACATCAAATTAAATCCAATGAAATGTGCCTTCGCGGTGGAAACAGGAAAGTTGCTGGGCTTCCTGGTATTGCACCGAGGAATAGAAGCAAACAAAGAAAAGATACATGCCATTCAGAGGATGACGAGCCCAAAGAACAAGAAGCAAGCACAAAGCCTTTTGGGTAAGCTAGCTGCCCTTGGAAGATTCCTGCCGAAGGCCGTAGAAAAGCATAAACACTTCTTCAACACTATCAAGGGAACTCAACCCTTCGAATGGGGGCCTCGGTGTGAAGAGGCCTTCGAGAAACGAAAGAACACCTTCACCAGCTGCCAAGATTGGCTAGTCCTCAAGGAGCAACGCATCTAACCTTGTACATCTCGGCAAGCCACTTTGCAGTCAGCGCAGTCCTTGTCAAGGAAGAAGCAGAAGGGGGACAAATGCCAGTGTACTATGTTTCGGAATCTCTACAAGGACCAAAAAGAAACTACATCGAATTGGAGAAGATAGCATATGCACTGCTTGTGGCATCCAGAAAATTGAGACATTATTTTCAAGAGTTCAAGATCAAGGTCCCCACCGTGTATCCGTTAAGGTCTATGTTTGAAAACAAGGAGGCAACGTCAAGAATCGCAAAGTGGGCAGCAGAGCTGGCTCCCTTCGACATCACATTTGAACCAAGGACTGCGATCAAAGCCCAGGCATTGGCCGACTTCATCTCCGAATGGTCATCCGAAGCTTTAGAACAAGACCCGGCAATGCCCCCCTTGTGGAGTATAAAATCCGATGGCTCCTTTACGGCAGAAGGAGCAGGCGCAGCAGCCGTCATAACTGATCCCGAGGGACAAACCACAGAATATGCACTCAGATTAAATTTCAAAACTACAAACAATGCGGCCGAGTACGAAGGTCTGTTGCTGGCTCTTCGGAAGTGTAGATCCCTCGGGGCGAAAAGAGTCATCGTTTACACTGAATCAAAGCTAATTGAAGGACACATAACAAAAGATTTCCAGGCAAAAGACAATGAGATGGCAAAATACCTGGAAGCCGTGAGAACAATGGAGAAGCATTTCGCAGGTATCTCTATGAAAACAATACCGAGGGGGGAGACCTCAAGAGCTGACGAACTCGCAAAGGCAGCAGCGTACCGTTCCAAAATACCCAAAGGAGTATTTTATGAAGCAATATCTCGAGCATCCATCTGCCCCGAAGTGCAGATTATAGCAAGAACCGAGGAAGAAGACTGGCGAACGATCATTGTAAAATATCTTCGCGATGACGAATTACCCGAGGATCCAAAACAGGCATACACAGTAAAACAACGAGCGAGAACATACACTATGATGGATGGCCTATTGTACAAATCGGGCATCGGCACACCATGGATGAGGTGTGTCTCAAGGGAAGAAGGAAAAGAAGCATTGGCTGAAGCACACGCAGGAATCTGTGGGTCTCATCAAAGCCCAAGATCCCTTGCAGCGAAGGTGTTGCGCATGGGTATCTATTGGCCAACGGCCAATAGCGATGCGGAAGAGTTTGTAAAAAGATGACGAGGCTGTCAATGGATGACAAACCCCCCGAAGGCCCCACCAACAAACTTACAACCCTCACCCCCGGTTTGGCCCTTCGCGAGATGGGGAATTGACATAGTCGGGGAGCTGAAGCAAGCTCCGGGAGGGTTCAAATGGATCATAGTTGCAATTGATTACTTCACAAAGTGGGTCGAAGCAGAGCCGTTGGTTTCCATCACAACAGCAAAGACGCAACATTTCTTTTGGAAAAATGTGGTATGCCGATTCGGCATACCACAAGAGGTGGTTGCCGACAATGGGTCACAATTCATCTCATCAAGATTCAAATCATTCTGCGAAGAACTCGGCATCAAAATATGCTACGCTTCGGTAGGACATCCACAAGCCAATGGCGCTGTCGAAAGGGCAAACCAAAACATCATGAAGTCAGTAAAGAGATGAATGGTAGACGAAGCAAAGGGGAAGTGGCCAGAAGAGCTCGAAAAGACATTGTGGGCAATACGTACAACGTCCACAAGACCGACAGGGTACTTCCCCTTCAGGCTAGTGTACGGTGAAGAAGCAGTAACGCTGGTAGAAATTCAAGCAAAGACCCTCCGGATCATCACCGGAGGGGCCAACATCAGCAAACAACCGCCGGTTGATACCGTCGAGGAGGACAGACTAAAAGCCAAACAATCACTGGAGAAGTATAATGAGCTAATGAGCAGAACCTACAACAAGCGCGTAAGGCCGCGGGAGTTACAAGAAGGTGACATGGTTCTTCGGAAGATGCCGCAGAGGTCATCCAAACTGGAACCAGCATGGGACGGACCCTTCATTGTCAGTAAAGAAACAAGACGAGGCTCGTACCACCTCACCAACCCTGACGGAGCTTTAGTTCCAAACACGTGGAATGCAAAGAACTTGATCAAATACTACCCATGAAGCGATTAGCCGCTGAGCACTCTTTTCTCCGACTCGGTTTTTCCCAAAGGGTTTTACGTGCGGAGTTTTTAACGAGGCTCAAGCATCCAAAAAGCGGCTGCGACCGAAGATGCCCCAAGAAAATGTGTCCCAAGTTGTAAATCAAGAATGAAAGAAAATAGTTCCGGGGCAGACACCTCGTTCAATCCCAAGGCAAAGGGCCTTCGCAAGCCAAGAGCCTCTGCGAACGCCCAACGAAAATTTACGCGAACACGCGTACGCCCAAAGGCGACTAAGGGGCTGATGTCAGGCCGAGAGCACTCGCGCCAAGCACCCGACAAAGGGCCTTCGCAAGCCAAGAGCCAATGCGAACGCCCAACGAAAATTTACGCGAACACGCGTACGCCCAAAGGCGACAAAGGGACTGACGCGAGGCCGAGAGCACTCGTGCCAAGCACCCGACAAAGGGCCTTCGCAAGCCAAGAGCCTCTGCGAACGCCCAACGAAAATTTACGCGAACACGCGTACGCCCAAAGGCGACTAAGGGGTTGACGCGAGGCCGAGAGCACTCGCGCCAAGCACCCGACAAAGGGCCTTCGCAAGCCAAAAGCCTCTGCGAACGCCCAACGAAAATTAACGCAAACACGCGTACGCCCAAAGGCGACTAAGAGGCTGACACGAGGCCGAGAGCACTCGCGCCATGCACCCGACAAAGGGCCTTCTCAAGACAAAAGCCTCTGCGAAAGCCCAACGAAAATTACGAGAACACGCGTACGCCCAAAGGTGACTAAGGGGCTGACGCGAGGCCAAGAGCACTCGCGCCAAGCACCCGACAAAGGGCCTTCGCAAGCAACAAGCCTCTGCGAACGCCCAACAAAACTAGCGCGAACATGCGTACGCCCAAAGGCGACTAAGGGGCTGACGCGAGGCCAAGAGCGCTCGCGCCAAGCACCCAACAGGACCTTCGCAAGCCATGAGCCTCTGCGAAGGCCCAACGAAACAAACGCGAACACACGTCCGCCCAAAGGCGACTATGGGGCTTGACCCGAGGCCAAGAGCGCTCGCGCCAAGCACCCGATAGGGCCTTCGCAAGCCATGAGCCTCTGCGAACGCCTAAAACAAACGCTGCAACGCGTCGCCATTGGCGACTATGGGGCTTGACCCGAGGCCAAGAGCGCTCGCGCCAAGCACCCGATAGGGCCTTCGCAAGCCATGAGCCTCTGCGAATGCCTAAAACAAACGCGAAAACGCGTCCGCCCAAAGGCGACTATGGGGCTTGACCCGAGGCCAAGAGCGCTCGCGCCAAGCACCCGATAGGGCCTTCGCAAGCCATGAGCCTCTGCGAACGCCTAAATCAAACGCGAAAACGCGTCCGCCCAAAGGCAGCCAAGGGGCTGACGCGAGGCCAAGAGCGCTCGCGCCAAGCACCCAAATCTTAGCCTTTGCAAGCCACGAGCCTTTGCGAACGCCTAGAAACTAACGCGAACACGCGTCCGCCCAAAGGCGACTATGGGGCTTGACCCAAGGCCAAGAGCGCTCGCGCCAAGCACCCGATAGGGCCTTCGCAAGCCATGAGCCTCTGCGAACGCCTAAAACAAACGCGAAAACGCATCCGCCCAAAGGCGACTATGGGGCTTGACCCGAGGCCAAGAGCGCTCGCGCCAAGCACCCGATAGGGCCTTCGCAAGCCATGAGCCTCTGCGAACGCCTAAATCAAACACGAAAACGCGTCCGCCCAAAGGCGGCCAAGGGGCTGACGCAAGGCCAAGAGCGCTCACGCCAAGCACCCGAATCTTAGCCTTCGCAAGCCATGAGCCTTTGCGAACGCCTAGAAATAAACGCGAACACACGTACGCCAAAAGGCGACTAAGGGGCTGACGCGAGACCGACAGCGCCTGCGCCAGCCACCTAAAACTGAGAGCATTCACAAGATAAAGTAATGTAATCACAAACGAACATAAGAACAAAAGACCCATACATTCATTCAAGACAAAGGTTACAAAGTTCTTTACATCGGTCCCTTGCCCTTCGGATCCACTGGATCCTTAGGGTCTTCGGACCGCTGAGAGCTACCCAATCCTACTGGAGTATCCTGAGGATTCACAGCTTCAGCTTCGCTGACCCTCGAAGGCGCAATGGGGGCGACAGCAGAAGGAGGCACCTTCCTCTTCGCGTTGTCCATAAAGGCACGACAGAAGCTGGGTCCTCCACACCGCCAAAAGCGGAACATAAAGTCCCAGATAATCTGGCGGTGCCCCTGGTCGAAGGAAGAAGCATTAAAAAACGGAGGATAGAAGCTACTTGGAGTAGGGCCACTCGGAAGATGGTTGCAGCCGGCGTTCCTCAGCATTGAGGAAAAGGCGAAGATGGAGCCGATGGCGCAATCCGAACCATAACAGAGGGCCCCCTGCAAGAAGGTCCCAATGGCACCCTTCAAATATTACACGGCTAAAGCCGGACTCTTCGGGGGAGCTTTCATAGTAATTGTCCCGAGCCTGTCCATATCCTGGGCTAAAAGGTGGCTCAAAGACACAAGCTCCCCCTGCAGCGCCTCAAGCTGCTGTTTTGACTCCGCGATAGAACCCCGAAGGGTTTCAACCTCCGCAGAAGTGTTCTTCGCTTCGGCGCGAAGATCATCACACTCCCTCCGGGAAGAGTCAAGCTCGACCCGTAGGGAATCAGATTCGGCGCGAAGTTCAGCAAAACTATCCTCGGCGGTCTTCGCGCGCCGTTCCGCCTCATCCCTCTCGGCTTTAAGGAGCACGACTAACTCCTTCTCCTTGGCGCTAACCTCTCGAAGGGCGCCGTTCTCCTGTCTTAACGTGGCGATCTGACCTTCGAGAAGGGCGCACTTCTCGGAGAGCTCAAAAACTTGTCCTAAGGCGGCGCGGTTCCAGGATAGGCTCTAAGAAAAGCAAAACATAAGTAACACGAAGACTGATCCTAAAAATAAATAATAAAAAAAAAGAAAGAAGAAAAACTTACAGAAGCAAGGCATAGCTCGACGCTACGCATGTTCTCCAACAAGGAGAAGGCCTCACAGCGATCGAGAACGGAGGACGGCACCCCCCCCGACGATGGCCTCCACGTGATCGTCGTTCAGGAGGACACGAGGCTCTGGACCGAAGGGGCCATCGCGGCTAGGAGCGCCGCAAGCCATTAGGGGTGACTGCAGCTCCCCTCCACCGTCATGCCGCTGAAGACGCATTACCCTTCCCGCCACAATGGCAACATGGGAGGGCTCCTGAAGAACCACGGCCCTCGGCGAAGACCCGATGGCGGCAGCAGGCGCCACGGGGATCAATGATGCACCAGGAGCCGGACCAGCGGTTCCCCCCGGAAGAAGCACAGGAGAAGAGCCCAAGTCGGCCACATCTGCAAGAACAAAGGGGTAAGAATAGACACGGCAAAGAAACAGGCGCAAAGGGGATCGGTACAAACCTTCGTGTGGAGGAGTGTCGAGCATCCACAGCTCTTGGTCCACCACGAAGCCGGCGGCATAAGCCTCGGCTTCAGCAGACCCCACATGTGAGCCCCCCTCGGGAGTAACAGGGCTCGGACCCGAAGGAAGGGACCCAGCACCGTGGCTCTCTTGGGGCTCGTTGGAACCATGTTCTGGATCCAAAGGCCCCGGAGGAGTGTGACTCACAAGCACGTCCAGCGGGTCATCTTCGCGATGACCGCTGGCGGCACTTAGGGCGTCGGGCGAAGGACGATCATCTTCGGCCTGACGGTCGACGCCCTCGACAGCTCCGACCTCTTCTTCCTCCTCTTCATCCTCGTCTTCCTCGGCGCTGACAGCCCCTACCTCAGAAAAACACCAAGTCAGAAGGAATAAAACGAAGGGGGGATAAACACAAGGAGAGGGAACCAACCGCGAGGCTTCTTCGAAGTGCCCGCGATGGCCTCATCGGGCACAGCTTTCCTCTTGCCGCCCCTCTTGGATTCGGGCTCCGCCCAAGCGGAAGTCGTCCCGAGGATGCGGTTGACTCGAGCGCTCACACCGGCGTCGCGGGCTCGGGCGACCTCGTCGGCGCGCAGGGGCCCGAACACCGCTTCGGCCCTATCCACGGCCGACTCGAGTGTTCGGGGAGGGACATCCTCGCTCATCGTAAGGAGGTCGCCCCCATCGCCTACTAGCACAAGATCCTCCCAGCTGCGCATTAGCGGCGCCACCTTGGCCGCGAAGAACTCCTTGGCAAGGCAGCGCATCGAAAAGCGCTTGCTGATCCTTTGGAGCAACAATCGCTGGGCCTCTTCGGACCCGGTTAACTTCTCTACCGGGAACTTCACGCAGTCAGCCGCCCCCGCAGTATACTTCAGCGCAGAGTCGGACTCGTCCACCCTCTGGTAAAACTAGAATAATTTCCAGCTCAAGCCACCCTCCCCATCCCATTTCTTCTTTGTCGCCAAGGATGGAAAGTCCGCAACAAGCGAAGACTTCACGACGAAGTTTAAGCACCCGAAGGCGCTACCACTCGTCTTCCCCTGCCACCTGGCCTCATGCAGAAAGCCGAAGACCCGGGCGCTTGGCTGCGCACCGTGACTCCGCAGGGCCCACTCGAAGACCGCCAAGCGAGCCACGGCATTTGGGGAGAGGTGCACCAGCTGCGCTCCGTACAGCTGGAGCACCTCCCCAACAAGGCGAGTACAGGGGATCCGAAGACCCGCCTTCACTTGAGAATGAAGGACGACCGCCTCTTCAGGATTGGGGCGAGGGGTCGTCTCGGAGCCGGAGAGCCGGAAGTCGGACTCCTCCGTGCAAGAAATCTTCACCACCCTTGCAAGCATATCGGGAGTCATCCTAGACTGCCCGATATCCCAGGACAACCGCGCAAGATCGGCAGAAGTCAAGACTTTCTTGGGAGCCATTGAACCGTTCGAAGATCTGAAAACACGAGAGAACAACGTCAGAGTCCAGCAAGGCAGAGAGACACCGCCGGCGACGTCAACACCGGCGACGCCGGCGAGGCATGAACTCGCCGGAGAAGTCAAAAATACTAATGGCGAAAATGCCGCACAAGATAAGAGAATCATGAAGTCGTCACGAACCTGGAGGTGTGTACTCGCAACCGATTGAAGGCAAAAGCTCGAGAATGGCAAGACAAAGCAACGGCGAGCACTAGCAGCGGACGACGGCGAGGCTAGCGGCGAGAGCTCAAGAAGCTTGACGATGGCGGAAGTTGGAACTTGGAAGAAAGCAGGCACTAGTGGGGAGGGCAGTCTTTCCGCGTCCCTTATAACAGCCAAGGGCGCCGCCGGATAGGCAACGCGTGTCCATACCAACGACAGGAATGCGTAGCGCACAAACCGAGGAGTCACGCAAAATCAATTAAAATGAAATTCAAACGGACGCCCAGAGATCTAGCGACGCGTGGGCTGAGCAGCGGCCATGATGAGCGGGATAAATTCAAGAGCTCTGACACAGTCAGAACACGTCAAATCCAAGTCATGTCAACATGCGAAGACTTCATCGGAAACCAACAGGCTGAGGCGTCTTCGTGACCACCACCTCGACGTGGAGAAGGGGGAGGCTAGGTATTCCGGCCAGACACCACGGCGAGGTGGCGACGTGACCGTAAGGGGCTTCTGTTTTAGGGATAGCCAGCCCATCTCCCAGATAGGTGGATGTCCAGGAAGACCCCTCAAGACACCCCTAAGGGGATGCACCTGAAAGTGAGAAGAGGCGCAAAGTGTGGACCTTCGGGAAACCCAGGGGCGAAGAGTGACGATACCTTGGGGAGACGCGAAGCGAAGGGTACCGTGATGAAGGTGAAGAGGACCCTCGGGTCAACTACCGAAGGGTACTGTCATAAGAGCTAAGAGTCTGAGGAATGAAGGAAAACCCCATGGAGGAATGGGATCGCGCGCTCTAGAAGTCGGACCATAAAGCGAGGACCCGGCGACAACCTCTGACAAGAATCGGCTGGATTAACCACCCGTCCAGAGGATGTCCCCCCAAGGGTAGATTAGGTATTTATTGTATTTAAAGATGTAAAGAAACCATCTGAGCCGTTGATTTTAAGATCAACGATCGAGGGGTCGGGGTAAATTGGGTATTTCCCATTTTGTGTAAACCCCAGCCCCAAATGTGTATAAAAAGGCCGGCCCTCCATGAGGAAAGGGCGAGCTTTCTGATTCCAAAAAACTTTCGAGTCTCATTCACCCAACTCTTGTCTTCCTCTCTACACACACTCTCTCGGCGTTCTCTCCGACACCGGAGGAGAGACGCTGCATCTCGTCGGCGGGGAGTTTCCTCGACGACAACCGGATCCAGGTGGCGTGGTATCGCCGGAGACTTTGCTGATAACGCGCTGCCCGCAAGGCGGCACGGTCGCGGATCTCCTCCAGAAAGTTGACCTCCTCCCCCCGCCGCTCTCCTTGGTCATCTTCGTTGAACACCGCCACGCGGGGGGAGCCCAGAGATAACTCCGAAGGCAGCATGGCTTCAGCCCCGTAGACCAATAAGAATGGGGTTTCTCCAGTCGCGCTGTTGGGCGTGGTGCGGAGCGACCACAGCACCGCTGGGAGCTCCTCAGCCCAGAGCCCCTCGCGCTTGTGGAGTCGATCAAACGCCCTGGTCTTGAGGCCCCTGAGGACCAGCGCATTAGCGCGCTCGGCCTGACCATTACTCCGCGGGTGAGCGACGGAGGCAAAGCACACCTTCGTGCCCATATCCCCACAGAAGTTCAGGAATGCCGAGCTGGTAAACTGGGTGCCGTTGTCGGTGATGACGCGGTTGGCGACCCCGAACCGCACAAATATCTGGTGCATGAACTTGACGGCGGCACCGGCATTAACGGCATGGACCGCCTCGGCCTCGACCCACTTGGTGAATTTATCCACGACGACGAATAAGTGGGTGTAGCCTCCCGTGGCCCGTGGGAATGAGCCAAGGATATCCAGCCCCCAGACCGAAAACGGCCATGAGAGCGGAATGGTTTGCAGTGCCTGGGCTGGTCGGTGGGTCTGCTTGGCGTGACACTGACATGCTTCACATGCCCTCACCAGCTCGCAGGCATCCTGGAGGGCAGTAGGCCAATAGAATCCTTGCCGGAAGGCCTTACCGACCAGAGTCCGGCTGGACATATGGCTCCCGCACATGCCTCCATGGATATCAGAGAGCAATTGGCTCCTCTCTTCCCGAGTGATGCACTTCAGAAGAATTCCGTTTCTACCCTGGCGATATAGGTCCCCACCTACCAGGGCATAGCACTTGGCCTTTCGTGCGATTTTCTCGGCTGACGCATCATCATCGGGGGTCACTTTATCCCGCAGGAAGGCAAGGATCTGATCCATCCAACGTCCTTCCCGGACAAGTGTGGTGACCACGCAGGGGTCGCCTGTGTACTCTGCCTGGCGGGCGTTTCCACTGGTACCGCCTCAGTGGCACTACCGCCCTCCCTCCCTGAACCGGAGGCTGAGGCAGGACCACCCTCCCTCCCCGAACTGGAGGCTGAAGTGAAATTGCCGTCATCCCCTACCAAAACGGGGGCTGTGACGGGACCACCCTCCCTCCCCGAACTGGAGGCTGAGGTGGATTTATCGTCATCCCCTACCAAAACGGGGGCTGTGACGGACGGTCGCGTAAGTCTTTCTTCAAAGACCCCGACCGGAGCAGCGGCCCTAGTGGAGGCGAGCTGGGAAAGCTCGTCCGCCAGGTGATTATCACGCCGAGGGATATGAGCGAATTCCAGTCCATCGAACCTATGCTCCATCTTCCTGACTTCCGCCAGGTATGATGACATAGCCGGGTCAGTGCACTGGAATTCCTTCCGGGCCTGGTTGATGACCAAGAGAGAATCCCCGCAGACAAAGAGTTGTCAGATTCCCAGCAAGGCGGCAGTGCGCAACCCCGCCAGCAACCCTTCGTACTCGGCGACGTTTTTGGTGGCCTTATCAAAGTCGAGGACGACCATGTAGCGAAGGACGTCCCCGGTCGGGGAGACCAGGACCGCCCCTGAACCCGTGCCCTTGATTCGGAAGGAGCCGTCGAAGAACTAGGTCCAAGGGGAGGGTTCAGGGGTCGCCTCAGCCTCCAGGGTGGCTGGCGACCACTCGGCGACGAAGTCGGCCAACACCTGGCTTTTAATGGCGGATCGAGGAGAGAAACCAAGGCAGAACTCCCCCAGCTCCACCGACCATTTGGTGACGCGGCCTTCCGCCTCTTTGTTGTGGAGGATTTCTCGAATGGGGTAGGCGGTGACGACCGTGATCGCCCGCCCCTGAAAGTAGTGTCGCAGCTTCCGGGAGGCGACCAAGACGACGTACAGCATCTTCTGGGCCTGTGGGTATCTCGTCTCCGCGTCGTGAAGAACCTCACTGATGTAGTAGACGGGCCTTTGGATACCTTCCCTCTCGGCGACCAGTACGGCGCTCACCACTGCCGGGGTAGCCGCTACGTAGAGGAGTAGCGGCTCCCCCGGCCCGGGGGCGACCAGCACTGGGGGACGGGACAGATATCGCTTCACCTCCTCAAACGCCTGCTGGGCGTCCGAGGTCCATTCGATGTGGTTGGTTTTCTTCATCAGCTTGAAGAACGGGAGACTCTTCTCCCCCAGGAGGGCTATGAACCGCCCAAGAGACGCCAAGCAGCCAGCAAGACACTGGACCTGCTTGAGTCGAGCCGGCGGCCTCATGTGCTCGATGGCCACGATCTTGTCCGGGTTCGCCTCGATGCCCCAGCTGGACACGAGGAACCCCAGGAGCTTCCCGGATGGCACGCCGAACACGCACTTCTCCGGGTTAAGCTTCAGACAGAACTTCCTTAGGTTGGTAAAGGTTTCCTGCAGGTCATCGATTAGCTCTTCGCTCTTCTTGACCTTTACCACCAAATCGTCGACGTACACCTCGAGGTTCCGTCCGATCTGCGACCGGAGGGAGGTGTTCGCACCGCGTTGGTACGTGGGTCCGACATTTCTCAACCCGAACGCCATTCGGGTGTAGCAGTACACGCCCCCCGGAGTGATGAAGGCGGTCTTCTCCTCGTCCTCCTTGGTCATGTGAATCTGATGATATCCTAAGTATGCGTCTAAGAAACATAACAACTCACATCCGGCCGTGGAGTCCACGAGGAGGTTGATGCGGGGCATCGGGTACGGGTCCTTCGGGCAGGTTTTGTTGAGATCGGTGAAGTCCACGCACATTCGCCACTTCCCGTTGGACTTTTTAACGAGCACGGGGTTGGCCAGCCATTCCGGGTAGGCCACTTCCCTGATTATGCCCGCGCGCAGCAGCTTCTTAACTTCTTCACGAATGGCCTCTTATCGCTCGGGTGCCTGCTTCCGAACCTTCTGTCGGACTGGGCGGGCATCCGGAAGCGTAGCCAATCAGTGCTCAACAACCTCCCTGGGGACCCCGGTCATATCGGACGGTTCCTAAGCGAACACGTCCAAGTTAGACCGGAGGAAGGTGATGAGCGCGTTTTCCTATTTGGCGTCGAGGTTGGCGCCTATCTTGGTGGTCATCGCAGGGTCGGCATCACTCAGGGAGACCGCCTTAACCTCACCAGGCGAACCAGGTGAGGCACGGGTCTTCGCCAGAGGAGACCCCGCACAGGTGGCATCGGCTGGTCGTGCGCAAACTGCGCCGGCCAGGTCCAAGGCCCGCCTGTCGCAGGGCAATGCCTCGGGCTTGTCTACCTTGACGGTGATGAGGCCGCGAGGCCCTGGCATCTTCACCATCATGTAGGCGTAATGGGTGGCCGCCATGAACTTGACCAGCGCCGGCCGGTCAAGCAGATCATTGTACGGGAGATCGAAGTCGACGACCTCAAAGTCGACCAACTCCGTCCGATAGTTGTCGGCATCCCCGAAGGTGACGGGGAGGCGGATCCGCCCCAGGGGCACCGATTCAGCCCCCGGGGCGATTCCGTAGAACGGGAGAGCAGGGAGCAGCTCCCGTTCTTGGATCTGTAGCGCCCGGAACGCGTCGGAGGACAGGAGATTGATGAAACTTCCCCCGTCCAGCAACACGCGTCCTATTTTGACGTTCCGAATGGTGGGTGACACCACCACCGGAAGGTGTCCCAAGCCGGCGGTACTCCTGCGGTGGTCGGCCCTACTGAAAGTGATCGTTTCCTCCGACCACTTCAAAGAAATGACTCGCCCCTGTGTGGGTTCCGCCATGCAGAACCTCTCGCCGTAATTTGTACCGGTGTTGAGGCGAGGTGGTCGAGCCACCATGAATGTAGGCCACCGTCCCCCTCTCTTCGCCAGGGGGACGACGGGGCCAAGGCATCGTCTTCCTCGCGTGGGACTGGGCTGAACTCTCCCCATTGCGCCGCAAGCCGTGGACGCAGAGGGGAAGCCCAACGCCCAACACCACCCGAGGCGTGGTTGCACATGGCCGCATCCACAAGGTGGACCACGTTCGCGAGCCATGAAGCTGCAGCGACATCACTGACCAGTCCTGCCGGAGAGCGATCCAAGTGAAGGCGGGCAAGGCGCAGGCTCTGGATCCTGCCCCTCCCGCCAGGAACAAGCGCCAGACATCGCCAGAGGCACCTGGCAGGAGCCTTCCGGAGGAGAGGGACGAACACCAGAGTTACTTCCCCCCTACCTGGCACGCCAACTGTCGGCGCATTTCGCCGATAGTGAGATCGGGGGTGTACGTAGTTCGGTAGCGGGGGATTGTGTAGCAAGCGCGCGACTCTCCTCACCGGCGATCGAAAGAAGGAAGAACTCGAAGGATGTATCAGGTTCGGGCCCCCGAGGTGGGTAATAGCCCTACGTCCTGCTCGTATGTGGTTGTCTATGGAATGATTTTCCAACCCCCTCCCCAGTGCACCGGGAGCCCCTTATATACCTCGGGGCCTCTCCCAGCCACGAAGGAGAGAGAGAGTACAATAAATGCGCTAGTCACTGTGGATGTCTGCAGTCCCATCCTTGCTACGCCGAAGTCCTCCCCTGCTCTGACAGGAGGACAGTCTGGAGGCGACGGGGCGGACGCCCGCCTGGGGCGCTGCGCGCTTTCCGTCCTGTACCGCCTGTGGGCACCCGTTGCTGTAGCGGGGGTAGATAATCATGCCGTCTGAACGGGCCATGCGCCCCGTCAGGCCCGTCCATCGGCATTCAATGTCCTTGATATAGTGGGATATGGGAGGAGGCTTCGAGGGGAAGCCTTTCCCGGGCAGCGGCTTCCCACGGAGCCGGGGCCCGCGCGCCCATTTGCTTGGGAGGGAAGCCACGCGCCCCGGTCATCCGGGGGGAGAGGGCCTGGTAGTCCGCTTGCTCCTCCGACGGACACGTGTCCTGCTCGCCCGGCGAGGCGGGGTCTGGTCGCCCCCCTCCTCGCCGGGCTGCCACGCGTCCTGCACACCGAGAGAGTCTGGACCTGATCACCCACCTTCCCGCAGGGTCTTCACGTAGATCGCCCGCCTGCTCCCTAGTTGGCCATGCGTCCCGCCTGCCTGGCGAGGCGGGGCCTGGTCGCCCGCCTCCTCACCAGACCGCCACGCGTCCTGCCAGCCAGGGGAAATCGAGCCTGGCCGCCCATCGCCTTGGGACCGAGGGGCGTACCTGTCCGTCGGATTGCTGAAGTCCCCTCTTCTCCTGTGCTGCTGGGCCGGTGGTCCCCACCTGACAGTCGCCGAGAGGCACCCCCTGGCGGAATACTCCGACACAACCCAACCCTTGTTTCGATGCATCACAGTACTCCTCAAAGTTTTTGTTGGTATCTGGCGTTACCAGCACTGGCGCGGTTGTCAGTCTGACCTTTAGTTCTTGGAAGCTTTTCTCACAAGCTTCTGTCCAATCAAATTTTTGCTCCTTTTTTAACAGCTGGGTTATAGGTTTCGCTATCTTAGAAAATCCTTCTATAAACCTCCTGTAATAGCCAGCCAAACCCAGAAAACTTCTTATTTCCCTTACTGTAGTGGGGGATTTCCAGTCCATAACAGTAGTTACCTTGTAGGGGTCAACCTTGATTCCATCTGCAGAGATGATATGCCCTAAGAAACTGATGTCGTCCAGCCAAAATTCGCACTTGCTGAATTTGGCGTACAACTGGTGCTCTCGAAGCTTGTCTAGGACTAATCTCAAGTGTTTCTTGTGTTCTTCGTCATCCCTTGAATAAATCAAGATATCATCGATGAATACAACCACCAATTGATCCAAGTACTCCATCAGGATCATGTTCATCATATTCATGAAATAAGCTGGTGCATTGGTAAGTCCAAAGGACATAACCAAATATTCATACAGTCCATATCTCGTGGTGAAGGTTGTCTTGGGTATATCTTCCTTCTTGACCTTCACTTGGTGATATCCTGACCGAAGGTCAATCTTGGAGAATCTCTTGGCTCCTTTAAGTTGATCAAACAGATCATCTATTCGGGGTAATGGATACTTATTTTTGATGGTCACCGCATTGAGAGCTCGGTAATCCACAACTAGTCTCCGGCTTCCATCCTTCTTGTCGACGAACATAGAAGGTGATCCCCATGGAGATGAGCTTGGGCGGATCAGTCCTTTAGTCGTCAGCTTGTCTAGTTGTTTCTTGAGCTCTGCCAACTCTACAGGATTCATCTTGAAGTAGGTCTTATATATTGGTGCTGTGCCGGGTACTAGCTCGATGGTGAATTCCATTTGACGGTCTAGGGGTAGACCGGGCAGATCTTCGGGAAAAACATCCAGGTACTCTTTGACTACTGGTACCATGGCGGGATCTTCCTCCTTTAAGAACCAAATGGCTCTACCCCATCGAAAGGGGCTGTCCACCTTCCAAACCCTTTCCCATCCCGGGGATCTAACCAAGCGGACTTCTCTTTTCTCGCAATCTAATATTTCCTTGTAGTAAGTTAGCCAGTCCATACCGATGATCACATCTATTCCCATGCTGGGAATGACCATTAGGTCGAACTGGAAACTGATCCTCTCCTTGGAGATATCAATCCACTTACAAACCCTAGTGGCTTCTAAAGTTCCACCGGGTGTCTTTACGACTAAAGGCTTATCTAAGGGAAAGGTTTGCAGTCCATATCTATCCACATAACCCTTAGATATAAAAGAATGAGATGCTCCTGAATCAAAAAGTACTTGAGAAGGATTTCTGTGAATTCTGAACGTACCCATGAGAACGCCGGGGGCTTCTTCGGCTTCCTCTGCGGACATATGATTGAGCCTTCCTCTTCCGGAATTCGGTGGAGCAGATCTGGCAGAAGTAGTTCCTCTTCCCCGATCGACGGAGGGCTGACCGCGGGGTAGAGCTATATCGAATTGAGGTTGCGAGATGTTCTTGTCAGGGCAGTTGATAGCAAAGTGCCCTGGTTGGTGGCACTTGAAACATGCTCCAGCCGCCACATCATCAGGCTTAGTGGCGTTTGCCGAGGATGCAGGCCTCTTTGCCGGAGGGGGAACAGTTCGACTGCCTCCAGCCTGGTAGGTCTGTGCCGGTCGGCCTTGGTATCGTGATGGAGGTGGTGTTGCTTGGTTGGCGGAGCAGTAGGGTCCAGCCCTGCTGGTCCCTTCGGCAGTGCGTGCCTCCATCTTTCGCTTGCGGGTCGCTTCTTCAGCTTTTAGCTCCTTTTCCAAAATGAGAGCCTTATTCACCAACTGGTGAAAATTGGGATGCTCATGAAGGATGAGCTTGGTGCGGTAAGTTAGGATCATTCCATCCAAGAATTTGTCAATCTTCTCTTCTTCCACTGCTATGTCTTGTGGAGCATAGCGGGCTAGGAGGTTGAACTTGGTTAAATATTCATTGACTGTCATATTTCCTTGACGCAGATTCCGGAATTCTTGATGTTTCATCTTCATCACCCCACGGGGAATGAAGTTTTCTCGGAACACCTTTTCAAATTCTGCCCATGGAACATATGGAGCTGCCTTGGGCTGATCATGGACTTCCTGTTGCTCTTCGGCAGACTCTTCGTTTTCAGCTTCAGCACTTTCTTCAGCCTCTTGATCAGCACTGACCACATTCTCGGCCACCTCTTCAGCAACAACGGCCTCTTCAACCCTGTTGGTGAGGTAATTCTCCCACCATACTTTGGCGGGTCCTTCGAGCAATTGTGTGGCAAACAAGACCTTATCCTGCTCTGGGCAACGGACTCAGTTCAGCTTGCGATGGACCGTTCTCAACCAGTCTTCTGCTTCAGTTGGTTCACTGGCATATGTGAAGGTAGGGGGCCTATTCCGCAAGAAGTCGGCCAACTTAGATCCTTGTCGCTGCTGCGCAGTCTGCTGCACAGCCTGCTGCATGGTCTGCTGCCCTCTAGCAAAGCACCAAGCATTTGCGCTTGATAGGTCATGACTTGAGCCATAGTGGGATTTCCAGCAGGTGACGGGGGCAAGTTGCCGCGGCCTCGACCACGGCCCCGGTTGTTAGCGGCGCCGGCACCTCGGCCCCTAGCGGCAGCACGACCACGAGCCATCTGCATGGTTACCACCATTTCAAATGCAAATTCTATATGACGATATGCATGATATGCCTGATGCGCATGATGTCCGAACAAGATCAGGAAAATCCGAGGGTAAGGCAAATCCGAAGGATAACATATATATACACTGAGAAACAGTTCAACTGATACAACATCTTTTCCGTTCATCTATTCCAGCAAGACAAAAGTAAGGGAGACTACGCCTAGGTTGCGTGTAGACTAACCTGTGCTACAACTACAGCTACTCCTGCTAGCTTCTATACTCGAGCTAGACACAAAAGTAGTACATTACCACCACACGCTAACGGGAGCGGCGGGAGTAAGTGTACACTGGATGACCAAGGGAACGCCTCCCTGACGAGTACAGGTAATCCTCCAAAGACAGAGGAGGGGGAATAGCGACTGGGGTGCCACTGGAGGGCGCTACAGCCTGTGGAGCCTCCTGAGGTAGGTCGTGGCGGGGGATCCCCACCAAAGCCCGGGGCGGAAGGCACCTCTTCCACGCTGTAACGCGGGTACGTGCTCCCTGTGGACGCGGTGGCAGCGGCGGTGGTGGTCCTAGGAGTGGGTCGGGGTGGTCCATCCCAGCACGAGGGTGCGGAGCGGGATCCCGTCGATCCAGCTCGGCAAGGGCCTCGTCTCTCTCCCGTCAGCCGACCTAAAGGTGACGGGAGAGGTGGTACGCCTGGTGGTGGGAGATACGAGCGCAGGTGTCCGACTCCAGTAAGGAAGATCGGAGGAGTTGAATCTCCTCCAAAGCACCACGACGGGTGTGGCCAGCTCCCCGGTACAGGCTGATCAAACGAGCGATCACCGGGTCCAGCTCGCCTGGTGCGGCCTCTCCTAGGCCGTGAAGTAGGTGCAGAGGAACGTCCAACAAGTGGGCGTAGAGTCCACCCAGCAGGTCGACGGTGTACTCCTGCTGAAGCTCGTGCAGTGCCAACATGGCTGCGTCGCTGATCGCGTAATCCAGCTGGTCCTGGGGCACCACCATCCTAATACGGTGTGCCACGGTGTTCGGGAGGATATAGTACACCCTCACCTCCACCTCGTAAGCGAGGCAAGGCAGAGTCCGTACTAACCTCCAGAAGTACCTAGGGGCTCCGTCGAACCCTAGGTGGTCCACCAACTCCTGAAGAACTCGAGCGTTCTCCCCTCGGGCCCCAGAAGGGCACCCAAAAGTCGACCGCTCGTCAGAGAAACCGGCATGAGGATTCTCCATCTACAAGAATAATTTTATAAATTACAGAGTTAGTACTTTTATAATTTGTCAGAAGAAAAGAATACAACATCATCTTATAATGAAGAGGATTTCGAGAGCACAAAAACTCTTTTTATGATTTAACATAACTAAACTAACGGCTAAGGCTAAGGGTTCCTACAATCGTATGCTCTGATACCAGCGCTGTGAGGGCTCAACCTTCTGCCCACCACCTGATATGCACTAGCCCTAGACCCGGGACACTAATGCACATCAATCACATAGCCGGAATCATTTCATACAAGCGGAAGTCTTATATTACACAAAATACATGTGTTAAGCCCAAAGGCTAAAGTATTACAACACAGCCCATTGGCTCAAAAGGTAGAGAGTTCGGAATATCAGAGTGCGGAAAAGCAAAAGATCCAAAAGAAAGTCTCCTGCCAGCTATGCCTAAGCAGTCGATTGGAGCGACACCCTACGCCTCGCCATGGTCTTCTCCAAGGTCTTGTCCTTCATCTTCGTGGCACGCATACTGATCCTGCTCATAGGCTCCATCTAAAAGAGTATATGATGCGAGGTCAGTGTCATCCAAACACTGGCGAGTAGACCACCCAACCTAATGCATATAGTGGATAATGTTCTAAGGGAAGATTGGAGGTTTGTTTATTTGTAGAAAGTCATATTTGAAACCAAAGCCTATGACTTAGCATTTTGACCCAAAGTTCTACTAATCAATTAATCCAGTTTAGAGTTTCATTTCCAACCATGACAGTTTGCAGGCACTCTGCCAAACGATCCCAATACCATGGCAGTTTCCATGCACTCTGCCAAACAGTCTCCAAACACCCACCATCATCTTCCGGGAGTGGCGTTCCCGTTGTGGATCTTACGCCAGCGAAGTTCCCGGTCTTCCCTAGCCGAGTTGCCACACCCGCACTAGAGTCACGGCTCCCCTGCACGTAAGACCTAGATCATCCCACGGATGACGACATGAAACTGTCTTCACCTCAAGCATGGCGAGAGATTCGGCACGCGCCGCAGTCGCATTATCCCGAATCCCCAATACTTGCACTACCGCGCGATGGCAACGCGTTATGGTGATAGGAACCAAACCCCGCAGGCATTTGGTCAGTGACTTCCCGCTGTGTGTCGAGTCCACGACACACCCGTCCGGTCCACTCTACGAGTCACATCGGATCCGGCCAGTCCACACTTTCAAACCACTTCCTTCTTCCAGGCTATTGTCCCTCCGTGTGCTCAGCACACGATGTGGCGAAACCATCCTTGGTGGCAGCGATTGGCAGCTACGCGTGTGACTCCGCGCTCCTCTCCCTACTACGTATGTGGACACATAGCCTCCTTTCCTACGGTAGCCAAGCTACTCCTTCCTTACCACAAGCCAGACCCAGTCCACTTGTCCAAACACAACCACACACACTGGCATGTCAGGCCCAATATCCAGTTCAAGTTTCACATTATGAGCATGTCCGGTGAATATCGGTTCACCGTTCCGAGGCAATTAAGCCTGAAATTGTAATTGGACCTGAGCTGTGTCTAAGCAAGATTTTAACCAGACTTAAGAGTCTAAACAATTTTATTTTACCTAACAGGCTATCAAGGAATGATTATCATGGCAACCATTTACATTGACAAAGGAGGATGATCATCAAGGTAAATCATCATGGTAAATTCAATTCACAAAGTAAACAAGGCAGAATACACCATGATTAAACAAGCAGGAATAATTACTTGTAAACAACATGCAATTTTGTACTGTAAATGAAGTACTTTAGAAAAACTGGGATTCAATATGAATATATTGAATGTTAGCTCGCACTAGGGAAAGCCGCACTTTCCTTAATAAAAGCACATTCTATAGGGTAGGTGATAAACTTGCCAGGGTCTTGATCGTACTGGGGGTGCTCCTGCTGCTCCTGAGAATGTCCTGCCGGGTCCTCGGCGTCTATTATCGAAATGTATTCGAGAATCGTAAACAAGCAGCAAGATGCAGAAAGAAAGTTTGATGCATGAAATGCACGCATTCGTTATTCTAGCGATTGTCGAGTGATGCTTAGGTTTTAATCAAAAATATCAAGGAAGTTCCATGGTTCTATTCGTGAGTACTATTTTACGAAAAATAACAGTTGCGTGGATGCAAATGAGCATGATACGCAATGAATAATGGTACCCATAATAGTAATCCCCTAAATATAGACTACCAAAATATAATGAATGGAAATTATTCTTAAATGAAACATTTCCTTCATCAGCTCCCAAAGTAGACTATCTATTTTGATAGTGGAGTGTGGCTGTAAGTATAAGACTAATCTTAGCTTAGGTTAGCTAATTTACCACCTATATTTATATTGCATTTACCCAATTACATGATTAAATGCCCATAATATGCTTTACTAGGGTTAACCTATTTTAAATAACTCTTTAGGGGTCAATTTTGTATTTGTACTAAATAGGGGTTTTTATTGGGGCCATCTAGAATTTGTAATAATTTAAAAGCTGTTTCTATATTATTCTTTCTAAAGAAAATGGGCAAATTTCCCAACTTAATTAACCATATGAGGAAAAAGGTCTTAAAAATGGTTAAATGAATTTCATAAATATGTAAACCATAATTAAGGGTTACTGGAATTTTCATATGAATTTTGGGGCTCCTATGGTATTTAATCTTGCTAGTAAATCACTATTTATAATATTAAAAAGGGAGTTTGGATTTATCTTAAGTCCTAAATGGATTCAATAAATTAAATAAAATATCCAAAATGTCCTTACTGTTACCAGAGGCCAATCTATATTTTTCCAGATTTTTCTAAGTTCATCTACTATTTTATTTAATAGTTTTACTCTTTCTGGAATTTCCATTACGTAGAAAACTCTTGTAAAAGGCCAAGTAATATATACAGAGGCAAAAACCAATATTACTATTCCTATGAATATTTTTAATAAATCCATCAGGTGATTTAGTATTTGTCATAATTTTTCTATGATTTTTGGGGATGTCTAAACAATTATAGAAATTCCCTATCATTTTTAGTTTTTATAAAATAGAAAAAAGGGGGAAAATCCCATGAACAGTAATGGGCTGGCCCGTCAGCGGCGCAGCCCGCGCAATCCACGTCCAAGGCGGATTTGAAAAAGACGCCACCCACGCGCGCTGGCGCTCTCGTGCGCGGGGCGCCACCACTAAACCCGACAGGTGGGGTCACGGTCCTACCGTCAGTGGCCGCACGACGAGCACACAGCGCCCACACAGATCCTGGCCCAGATCCAACGATGCTGGATCATCGTTCACCTTCGAACGATCTACGGCGGAGCTCCGGCGAGACTGTCAGCGTCTTCCCGCCGGCGCTACAGTGCATCATCGTACTGCTTTATGATCGCGAAAGGTACCTAACTAGTTTACCTAGACCGTACCACCGGCGATTGACCGGAGACGGCCCGTACACGGCGGCGCGACTAGTTGGGCGGCAGAGGAACTCCGGGACCATGTAACTACAGTGATCTACATGACCTTAAGATCTAAAACTCAGCCTAGAGCTTCTAGGGGCCACGAGGAAGCTTACCGGAGGGCAGAGATGGACGGAGGAGGGTCGGGTGAGGTTGGCGTCGATGAGGCCGAAAAGCGTGGAGCAGGGCGACGGTGCGAGCGAACTCCGATGAGGTTTATGCCCAATTGACTGAGGGGAAATGTTAGAGAGGTGCACGCGGTGCTCCAGCTAAGGTGAATTGGACAGAGGCTTACCAGGGACGAAGCGATCAGAAAAAGCGCGGTTGCGGTGGCAGGGCGCCGGCGGAGAGAAAATTCCAAATTCCGGTGCTGCCGGCGGTTCCCAGCCCCAATGCCTGGGAGACGAAGGAGGTAGGAGCCGGGCGAAGCTCCAGAAGCATGGGCACGACTTCGGTTCAACGGTCGTGGGTGGAATTCGAGTTTGGAAGGCGGCGGCGGCGACGGAATGTGAAAGAGGAAGCAGAGAGTGGCCTCTGCGGGAGGGGGGGTTTATAGCACGGGCGGGCTTCTCGGCCTCTGAGCGGCGACGGGAACGCGAGGGTGAGCAACGTCGTTGGCGAGTGCGGCGGTGGCGTGCGGTACTCATCACAGAATCGCGGGCAAAAGCGTATGATGGCGGCCAGAGGGCTCGGCGCCACTTGGCGCGTGCAATAGTGGGAGGGTGCCACGACGGCGCGCTTGCCAGCTGGAGGGTCCGAGACGACGCGTCTGGCGGTTCAGGCAAAGGGCTGTGAGCATGGAGCAGGAGGCGCGCGCGCGAGAGAGAGAGGGCCGAGCTGATGGAGTGAGCCGGGAGGGGCGAGACGATGGGAGAGCGAGCTGGGCAGCGGCTCAGCCGCGATGGGGAGAAAAAGAGGGCCGGTCGGGGCCCACTAGGGGATCCTGGGCTGGGTTAGGCCCAAAAATGGGTTGGGCCCAAACAGATGAACCCATTTTTGTCGTAAGATTCAAACTTGGATTTCAAATTTCACCCCAATTTGAGGATATAAGATGTGGCTTATTTAATTTAACTCCCCCCAATACTTAATTTGTTTAGGGGCAAATTAATTGCTTAATTAGGGTTTTCCTTGGCTATCCATATTACTTAAGTAACATTTAAATATTATTCCCCATTAGTTAGGTATTAACCTATGGAAAAAATCAAATGTGCATATATTACTCATAAAGCACAAGTGGCAAAATACCAAGTTTAAATTATCCATAACCATCCCCCGCATACTAATACTCATTATAAGCAAGTTTTCAACGTCGTCTGCAGATAACTTCAGCCTGCTACCACCCAATCCTCTAGGCATGACACAATTGACAGATTTGGGGTGTTACAGCAAGTGCGAATTTTGGCTCGATGATATCAGTTTCTTGGGGCATATCATTTCTGCGGATGGAATTATGGTTGACCCCTCCAAGGTAGCCACTGTTATGGATTGGAAATCTCCGTCTACAGTAAGAGAAATTAGAAGTTTTCTGGGATTGGCTGGTTATTACAGGAGGTTTATAGAAGGGTTTTCTAAAATCGCTAAACCTATAACTCAGTTGTTGAAGAAGGAACAGAAATTTAATTGGACAGAAGCATGTGAGAAAAGCTTCCAAGAACTAAAGGTCAGACTGACAACCGAACTAGTGCTGGTAACACCAGATACCAACAAAAACTTTGAGGTGTACTGTGATGCCTCAAGACAAGGGTTGGGTTGTGTGTTGATGCAAGACCGAAAGGTGGTAGCCTATGCTTCGCGGCAACTTAGAAAGCATGAAGAAAACTACCCTACTCATGATTTGGAACTTGCAGCTGTGGTGCATGCACTCAAGATCTGGAGACACTATCTCATGGGCAACCAATGTGACATCCACACGGACCACAAAAGTTTAAAGTACATGTTTACACAAGCCAACCTCAATATGCGCCAAAGAAGTTGGTTGGAATTAATCAAGGATTATAACTTGAATGTCCTATACCACCCTGGGAAGGCCAATGTGGTCGCCGACGCCCTCAGCCGGAAGCCACAGTGCCATAAGATGTCCATACAGCCATCACAGACCACTCCAATGGAGCTTGATTGTAGAGCCGCAATCCCTAAAGAGCTAGTGAAGGACATGAATAGACTAAATTTAAGATTGTTGGAACCAGGCTACCTAGCCACCCTCCAAGTTCAACCAGATTTGTTGGGTCAAATCAAGGACTTGCAAAAAGAACACCCTAGTGCTCATAAGATTAGGGTGCTTATAAAGAAAAACCCAGGGTGCAAGATAACAGAAGATGAACAGGGAATATTGCGATTAGGATCTAGGATTTTTGTTCCCCATGACCATGAGTTGAAGGATCATATCCTTAAGGAGTTCCATGAGTCGCCCATCGCAATTCATCCCGGAAGCACCAAAATGTATCAGGATTTAAAGACCTAGTTATGGTGGCCCCGATTGAAGCGTGATGTAGCTGAGTTTGTGGCAAGGTGCCACACCTGCCAGATGGTTAAGGCTGAACATCAACGTCCTGCTGGACTACTGCAACCTTTGAAACTACCAGAATGGAAATGGGAAGAGATAACTATGGATTTTATACTAGGCCTTCCTCGCATGAAGACAGGTTGTGACTCCATTTGGGTTATTGTTGGCCGCCTAACTAAGGTAGCTCATTTCATTCCAGTTAAGACTACCTACAAGGGAGAAAAGTTAGCTGAACTATATATGGCCAGAATTGTTTGTTTGCATGGAGTCCCCAAGCGAATAGTCTCGGACCGTGGATCTCAATTCACTTCCCAATTTTGGAAAAAGTTACATAGTGCTTTAGGGACTAGCCTCTCCTTCAGTATAGCTTACCACCCTCAGACTAACGGGAAGACCGAAAGAGTCAACCAAGTCCTAGAGGATATGCTGAGGGCCTGTGCATTGGAGTTTTCATCTGGATGGGAGAAGTGGTTGCCGTATGCTGAATTCTCCTACAACAACAGTTACCAAGCCAGCTTGAAGATGTCCCCTTTTGAAGCCTTGTATGGACGACGCTGCAGAACCCCAATACTTTGGTCAGAAACTGGTGAGCGACAGGTGTTTGGAAGGGATACCTTGCAAGAAGCTAAGCGGATGGTGAAGGTTATTTGAGATCGTCTGTTAACCGCTCAGTCCTGGCAAAAGAGTTATGCAGATCGCCGCCGTCGGGCACTCTCGTTCGCTGTCGCGATCCTGTCTACTTTAAGGTGTCTCCTTCCAAGGGAAATCAGAGGTTCCATCACAAGGGAAAGCTAGCGCCTCGATATATCGGGCCGTATCAGATCACCGCCAAGAGAGGGCAAGTGGCTTATGAACTAGAATTACCCACAGAGCTTGGTGACGTACACAACGTATTTCATGTGTCACAACTCAGGAAATGCCTAAGAGCACTGTCGGAAGAACTCATCCCTCAACCTTTGACGGCGTTGAATCCGGACCTCACCTATCGGGCATCCCACGTTCAGATCCTCGATCACTCTGACAAGCAAACAAGAGGCAAAAAGATGAAGTTATGCAAGGTTAAATGGGACGACCATTCTAGAAAACAGTTTTCGTGGGAACCTGAGGACAAACTTCGCCAAGAGTACCCATACCTGTTCAGTGCGTAGCATAACAAATCTCGAGGTCGAGATTTATTTTAAGGGGGGTAGGATTTGTAACACCCCAAAGTGGAGAATTCTGTTGTGCCTGTGAAAATGGAGGAGTTTGAGACTTAGGCTTTGTCTTACGCTAAAATTTCGATAGCAAGGATGGTCTAAATGATTTGGTGTCCCTATTCATATTTAATTTTGCATGAGTATATGCCATAAGTATATATATATATATATATATATATATATATATATATATATATATATATATATATATATATATATGCACATTGCGGTATGAGGGTAGAAATGAGAAATACTCAACTTAAGTTTATATATTTATTTCTTGAAACCTATTTAGAAATAGAATAGCTACCTCTAAATCGTGGGTGATGTGGGATTAGCAAAGGATTTTGACAATAACCAATTTTAGGGGGCATAGTAATTATATATATACTAGCCATAGATCATCATCTCTTAGCTTAATTCAAACAGAAATTCCAAAGTTTGGGTTTATGTCCAAAAATGGATCAATTGGTTTGGGCCTAGCCCATTCATGGGCCCAGCCCACCCCGATTACCCCCATGGGCCCCCGACCAGCCTGAATTCCCCCTCCAAGCCGAGCCGGCTGCGCCCCGGCTCGTCTCTTCTTCCGGCTCGCACCCCAGCTTGCTCCCTCGGCTCGGTCTCCTCCTTCTCCCGCGGGCCGCAGCCTCCTCGACAGCTTCGCCGCGCCACCATCGGACCGCCGGTCCATGCCTCGCCTCGGCCGTGTCCATGCTGGACAAGTACCTCATCCCGCGCCCCCTGCGTGGCACCTAGCCACCACGCCGGCCCCCAAGTGGCACCTTGGCCCTGAGCTCGCGTGCGGGCAGAACCGTGCCTTGGCCATTGTGACTCCGGCCGCGGCTTCGTCGCCGTCGATATGGTGAACTGCGCCCCTGCCTAGTCGCTTTGTCAGCTCGCACATCATTGCCGCTCGTCGCCTCGCGCTGAAGCCATGCACGCCATCGTGCGGGCCGCCACTGCTCCGACTGGCGTTACCTTGGCCTTCGCCCGCCCGACCACATCCTCACGCACTCCGCTGCCTACTCAAGCTCCCAGGACTCCCTTCGAGACTATAAAGCCCCTAGGAGGCCATTCCCATTTCCTCCTCTCTTCGCTCGCCACTACCGCCGCATCCCATTTCCAAAATTCACCCGTGCCCGTCAGTCCCGAACCTCGTGCTTGCTCCTAGAGCTTCGCCTGGTTCGTGCCTTCTTCCACACCGAAGCATTTGGCTCGTGATCGACTAGCGCTCCCGAAATTGAAGATCTCCTTCCCGCCGAAGCTCTGCGACCGATTCACGCCCTTCTCGATTGCTTCCCTCTCGGTGAGTCTCCTTCCAATTCCTTGCAGCTCGAGCATCCCGCAACACTTACTAACTTTTCCCCTCGGTCAATTTTACAAGATCACCACTGAAGCTAGATTGCACCGACGCCCCTGCTCCGCCCAGTTCGGCCTCCCCGTCGCCAGCCTTGCCCGAACCTCCTCCATCCAATTTCGCCCTCCGGTAAGACTCCTGGTAGTCCCTAGAAGCTCTAGGATAATTTTCTCGTCTTAAAGTCTAATGGCTCGCCGTAGAAGCATGCTCCCGTAGTTCCCCGCCGCCCTTGATCGCGCCGCCGATGTCTGGTCGTCTCGCCGATCGCGGAGGCGCGGCTGGGAACCCGCTAGAACCCTTCCCGATCATAAGCGGTCTTGAAATCGCATTATAGCGCCGTCGGTTGTTCTTCTTGGATCACCGGAGGTCCACCGCGGATCGAAGTGAAGAGGACGATGACCGGCCGCCGTTGGATCTACGCCAAGATTCGCGCCGGCGCTGAGAGACGCGCGATATAGCCGCTGACCAGTGGGACCGTGGCCCTACCTTTCGGGCTTGGTGGTGGCGCCCCGCGCGAGAGAGCGCCAGCGCGCGTGGGTGGCGCCTTTCCCGAATCCGTCTTCGGCGTTGCGCTCCCGAGCTGTGCTGATAATGGGTCGGCCCATTACTGTTCACGTGAATTTCCACTCCTTTTCGTTTTAAAATAAAGGAAGAAAGTGCTTATCAAATTCTAAGAGTATTTTGACACCTCCAAAAATCCTAGAATATTTATGAAAAATAATAGAGAACCTACTGGATTTAATAAAAATAATTTCAATGACAGTGATATGGATTTATACCCTGTTTTAATTACTTAGTCCTTTGTAGGGAATTTTCTAAGAGTTAGAAATTCCAGAAAGAGTAAAATAATTAAATAAAATAGTAACTGGGCTTATAGAACTCTGAGAAAATATAAGATGGTCTCTAGTGACAGCAAGAACATGGTGGGTAATTTTATTTTATTTAATGCATCCATTTAAGATTCTGGATAAATCCAAACTCCTTTTTTTTAATATTATCAAAAATGGTTTGCTAGTGTTATTAATTACCAAAAGGCCCCTAAAATTCATGGGAAAATTCCAGTAGCCCATAATTATGAATTAGATGTGTAATAAAATTATTCAACAAATTTTGAGATATTTTGCACCTATGGGTAATTAAATAGGAGAATTTGCTAATTACCTTTAATAAGATTAATAGGAGGAATTGTATTTAATTTATTATAAAACTCTTGCTAACCTCAACAAAGCCCCTAGACTCCATTGAAACATATCTGAACCACTAGGAATGAATTACACATAAGATGATCCTAGTAAAACTCAATAGCGTAACTTCATTATGTAAACTAGATAAATATGAAATCTAGATTGCAGCTAACTACCCTGGTCTAGCTTAAAATATTGCAGCCACAATCCATTATCAAAATAGACACTATATTATGGGAGTTAATGAAGGAAATGCTTCACTTGTTCACATTTCCCAACTATACTTTTTCGCCAGACTAGTATGTATACGGGTAAGAGTATTATGGGTATCACTAAGCGTCATCCATCATCGCATCTTACCATTATTACCCACCCGTGCTATCTTTCGTAGATTTATGTAGACTATTAGAACCATGGAACTTCCTTGATAAGTTCACTTAAGACCTAATCTTCAATTGCACGTCTCTAGAGTAGCAAACGCGTGCATTTCATGCATTATACTTTCTTTTTACATCTTGCTGCCTTGTTTACTGTTCTCAAAATACGTTTTGATAATAGATGCCGAGGACCCGACAGATCATCCTCAGGAGCAGCAGGAGCACCCCCAGTACGATCAAGACCAATGCGAGTTTATCACCTACCCTATAGAATGTGCTTTTATTAGGGAAAGTGCGGCTTTCCCTAGTGCAAGCTAACATTCAATATATTCATATTGAATCCCAGTTTTTCATAAAATACTTCATTTACAGTACAAAATTGCATGCTGCTTTAAAGTACTTACACCTGCTTGTTTAAATCATGATATATCATGCCTTGTTTACCCTGTGAATTGAATCTACCATGATGATTTACCTTGATAATCATCCTCCTTTGTCATTGATAATGATTGCCTTGATAATCATTCCATGATAGCCTGTTTAGGTTAAATAAAATGGTTTAGCCTCTTAAGTCTGGTTAAAATCTTGCTTAGACACTGCCCAGGTCCAATTACAATTTTAGGCTTAATTGCCTCAGAAAGGTGAACCGTTATTCACCGGACATGCTCATAATATGAACTGAAACTGGATATTGGGCCTGGCATGCCAGTGTGTGTGGTTGTGTTTTGGGCAAGCGGACTGGGTCCGGCTTGTGGTAAGGAAGGAGTAGCTTGGCTACCGTTGGGAAAGGGGGCTATGCGTCCATAGACGAGGTGATAAGAGGAGCACGGGGCAACACGCGTAGCTGCCAATCGCTACCACCGATGGTGGTTCCGCCACATCGTGGGCAGAGCACACGGAGGGACGATAGCCTGAAGAAGGAAGTGGTTTGGAAAGTGTGGACTGGCCGGATCTGATGTGACTTGTAGAGTGGACCGGACGGGTGTGTCATGGATTCAACACACAGCGGGAAGTCGCTGACCAAATGCTTGCGGGGTTTGGTTCCTACCACCACAACGCGTTTGCCATCACGCGGTAATGCAAGCATTGGAGATTTAGTAGTACGACCTGCCGGCGTACCCTGTTTGCTTCCATGCTTGAGGTGAAGACAGTTTCATGTCGTCATCCAGGGGATAATCTAGATCTTAAGCGCAGGGGAGCCATGACTCTAGTGCGGGCATGGCAACCCGGCTAGGGAATAACGGGCACTTCGCTGGCCTAAGATCCACAACGGGTGCGCCACACCCGGAATATGATGGTGGGTGTATGGAGATCGTTTGGCAGAGTGCATGGAAACTGCCGTGGGCGTTTGGCAGAGTTCATGGAAACTGCCGTGGGTTTGGATATGGAACCATAAACTTGACTAAATGATTAGTACAACTTTGGGTTAAAATGCTAAGTCATAGGCTTTAGTTTCAAATAAGCTTTTATGCAAATAAACAAACCTCCAACCTTCCCTTGGAATATTATTCACTATATGCATTAGGTTGGGTGGTCTACTCGCCAGTGTTTGGATGACACTGACCTCGCATCATATACTCTTTTAGATGAGGGATATGAACAGGATCAGTACGCGTGCCACGAAGATGAAGATCAAGACTATGGGGACGATCAAGGCCAGGCGTAGGGCGTCGCTCAAGTCGACTGCTTAGGCATAACCTATAGGAGACTTTGTTGGATCTTATGGATCTTTTGTTATTCCGCACTCTGATCTTTTGAACAATCTATCTATTTGGGCCAATGGGCCGAGTTGTAATACTTAATAGCCTTTGGGCTTAACACAGGTATTTTGTGTAATATAAGACTTCCGCTTGTATGAAATGATTCCAGCTATGTGATTGATGTGCATTAGTATCTAGAGATTGGGGCTAGTGCATGTCAGGTGGTGGGCAGAAGGATGCGCCCTCACAATCTCTGCCCAAGCTTGCAGGGTTGCCTCGCACAGCTCCTTCTGTTGGATGCCATTGGAGGGAGGAAGAAACTCTCAAAGGAGAAGATGAATAGAAGATGGCAAGGGAAAGGGATAAAGAACAAAGTGCTATCGGGTTCTTTTATAGGCCAAGTACTCAGAGAGGCGCGAGTTACAACCGTGTACAGGAAATGGTGCAATTTAATGCACGTCTCTTCGATTGGCAGGTGAAAGGGATCGAAGGCCTAGAAGGGGGGTTGAATAGGCCAAATTGCAAATTCTTAAGTTTTCTAGGTTTAAGTGGAACTTAGGGCAAATTAGAGCTAGAGGCAATGACCTATTCTAAACGGAAGCACAAAAACACTAGATCAACTAGTTAATTGAGCGAATCATCCAAGCATCACAAGATTGAACGTAAAGTGCGGAAAGTAAATAACAAGGAGGCAAGGATATTTTTATCCCGAGGTTCGGAGACAAACTCCTACTCCCCGTTGAGGAAACCTTCGACGAACGAAGGCCGGTTCCCAAGCGAACCTAATTCTCTCTCCTGGTAGTCGTTCGCCGCTCCGGCAGGTCGACTCCGAACCTTCACATCGTGTCAAGTGCTCCCACACGCCTTGGCGAGCTACTCGACCTCACACCACCCTCGACGACACATGTCGGGTGGGAGACACACTCCCGAGGGTAACAAGCCCGATGACGAAGACTCCGCGACTCCAAATCCCCAACGAAGCACAACGAGGAGGACGAAGAACACGGAAAGAACAAATCGAAGACACACGGGCAAGGGAGACACACAAGAACTCACCTAGCAAGGGAGACATGAATTGCTCAAGCTCGACCTCTCTCTCTGACACAATCCCTTAAATACAGACGAGGTTTCGGGAGGAATATTCCCTTAGATTCCACCCGAGGTGGAGGTTTTCACTCACAAACCGGACAGTCCGACCCTAAGGACCGGACAGTCTCCCCCTAGATTGTAACACCCCAAAATTGCTAATTCTGTCATGCCTATGAGTCGGAGTGAGAAAAGACTCAAGTAATTTCAAATTTTATTAAAGCCTGTTATGGTCAGGTAATTTGGCCCCAAAAATTTCGCAAGCTAAGTTCAAATCATGCAGTATTCATATAGAAGTATATTCAAAATGTTTAAATGATTGCTTTTGCTCCTTGCATAATTAATCCCTGTAGGGTAAACAGATGCATAAGATTATAACAAAAGCATGTAATAGGTATTTATGCCTATTGTCGTATAAGGAACAGTATTTCAATTATTGAATAGTAACATAGTCTCATCCAATCTAATTCACATTATCAAAAAGCATTATGGGCTTGTTTAAGCCAAAAATCTACAATTAGAAATTCACCTCTAATTAACCTAGTTTAAAACCCTAAGTTAGAAACTTTGGCCATAATTAAACCCATTTGATTTAAAACCCAATTGGGCAGAGCAAAGTTTGGGGCTTGATAGTTCGCCCAACCAAATAATTCAAAACCAATTCTCGTAGCTAGACATGAATAAGTTTGTATGTATATATATATATATACATATATATATATATATACACACAGTTGTATATATACACTCATGAATCGGTATACTTATACCTATATATATATGTCTATATATATATATATACACGCACATATGGATATATATATATATATGTACAACCTATTTCATATAAATTGATTATAAGCGGGTATTTAATTGGGTTATCTTAGCTAAACCATAAACCTTAAAATTCAAACCCATTTTGAAATATTAAAGTTTATGTTTGCTCAATTCAAAGCTAGCTTCTATGGGGACCTTTCCTGGTTCATGACCTGTCAAAATACCAGCCTGACCAGTGGGGCCCACTGGTCAGCCCCACCTCCCCCTCTCAGCTCTCGGCTCTCTCACCTCACGAGCTCTCTCTCGGCCTCACCGTTCTCTCTCTCTGCTCTTCACTCCCGCGCGGCACACCTCTAACCAGCGGTCCGACCCTGCCTCCTCTCCGTCGCCGCGTTGGCACCAGCCCACTGTCACGCGCGCCCCTGCCTGGCTCGCCCCCGAGGCCAGTTCCTCCTCGGCTCCACGCAACCTTGCCGCTGCACGCCATCTTCGACCGCGCCGCCCCGTCTCGGCGCCTTCGCCACCCTCCCGTGCCCTATAAACCTCCCTCCCGGCCAGCTTAGCATCCTCCTCGTTGCCCCGCCAAGCTCTAAGCCCTACCGAGCTCCACCCGCTCGCAAAATTCTTCTCCTTCCCAATCTCAGAATTCCGGCGAACCTTCGGCAACGCGAAGCCGGCCGCCTAGTGGACCAATGCACCTCCTCTTGGTCCCGATTGGAAGATACCAAGCCCCTCTACGACGTCCTCCGCCCAATCGGACGATGAAGCCCCACGCAGCCCGGGAGGTCGAGTGCACTGCCGTTGGCCATGATTCACCCCTTTGATGATTTCTCCCCCTTGGGTGAGTTCCTCATCAATTCCTTGCGTGTAGAGCTCTCCCAGGGCATGATGATCATGTTCCCAATCTTCTTTTGTCCGAGGGCTCACCGCAACATGCTGTCGCCGTGCTCGTGCTTCGGCCACCACCGACCGTCGTCACCGGGACAGCCGGGACCTCCTCCGGTCAATGCGGCTCCATGGGTAAGCTCTACCTGTCACGTAGATGCTCTAGGACCCTTTGATTAGGCCGTATCTTCCATAGCTTGTCGTCGCCACGTTCACCATCGCCGGCCGCCGCAAAAGCTCGTCGCTCCGCCTCTGTGGGCCGCCGCTGGCCAAACCGTAGGCATCCTTGGATGCGCGTTGCTGCGGAGAACCCCTTTCCGGCCTTAAACCGGACCACCGCGGCCCTCCCCGCCGGCGCCGACCTCCGTTCCCCGCCGGCTGTGGCCGCCGAGCCTGACCGGCTCGAGCTAGACGATGAACTTCCCTAAGTGTTGCCGTTGAGTGGCTGGCTTGTGGGACCGACGGTCCCACTGGTCGGTAAGTGAAGACGCCTTCCCCTTTTCCGTCTTCGCCACGCGGTTGTGCCCCGCGAGTATGCGCATGCCCTCTCGGGCCGCCCATGGCTAATCAGCCCCGCCTCGCGTGTGGTGCTAGCCGCAGCTAGGCTTGGCCCAGCACTGTAGCTAGGCTATTTTCCCAGCTTTTATAATTTCATAAATCCAATAATGGATTTAGGTGATTTAAAATCAGTAAATAGCTACCATAAATCATGGGAAAATTCCTGAAAATACTTTGCACCTAGGAGGATCTAATAAAATTATGACTTGGTTTAGTAACCTGTTTTTAACCCTTTGTTTATTTCAAAAAGCTCCCTTTTGGGTATTTTTGTGAGTAGCTTTTCAATTATTCTAATTAGAGCTTGAGTCCCTAAAATTATAGAAAATTATGACTAATACTCCATACCTGTAGAGTTTAATAAAAATATCTAGAGAAACAGCAACACATATTTATGCACCTGTTTGAATACTTAGTCCTCTTTAGTGACTTTTCCATATGGAATAAACCCAGAAATTAGATAGTGATTAAATGCCATAGCAAAATGATTTAAGAAAAATTTGAGAAAAATTATGATAAACTCTAAATAACAGAAGGAGCTTGGAAAATTTACTATATGACCAGATACCTATTATTGGCCTTTGGATAAATCAAAAACCCACTTTTTGGTAATTTAGAAAGTAGTTTGCTAGTGGATGTAATTACCAAAAAGGCCCCTAAATTCATGAGAACATCCTAGCAAATCATAATTGTGATTTAGTTGTTTAATAAATTTATTTAACAATTTTTGGGACCATTGACATCCACTGGATACTTAAATTAGAGGAATTTACCAATTTCCTTTAGTATAGAAAATAATAGAAACCGAATCTAAATCAATTTTTAAATGCTTCAACTACATCTCGAGTTTTTGTAGAAATATTGTTAACACCTAAATGAATTCATTAAAATTATAGGAGTTAAATAAACTCGATTGAATCATCCAATTGTTTAAATGGAGCAACTAAGACCTATAAATTATATTATAGGTAATTCATTACTCGTTTAAGATTACAACATCATACCAAGCTATAAACAGTAGGTATTATGTTGGGAGTTGATGAAGGAAGCACTTCACCCTAAAATATTTTCTAGTTATAATACTTGGCTAATTTAACCTATGGGAAACTTATCATGGGTAACGTTTAGCATCTTTCATCATTACATTTCATGCCGTTAACACACACCCATGTGATCTCCTGTAGATTATCATAGACTAATAGAACCATGGAATTTCCTTGATAAATGAGGTTAAACCTATTTGCCGTTACCGACCACTAAGTGTAGCTACATGCATCTCATGCACCATCCATCATCACATGCCATATTCACACACGCTCACCCCGTTATCTTGTGTGAATTATTGAACGATAGAAGGATCATGGAATTTCCTTTATAAGTTTGATTAAGATTTAATCGCCAATCGCCAGTCGCTAGGATTATGACCGTGTGCATTTCATACATCATCTTTCCCGCATACTTTGGTGTTTATCCGTATTACTTGGCTCTTCGCGATAGATTCCGAGGAACCACGAAGCAACCAGAAGATCAAGACTCAGGTTTTGGATACTCAAGATCCAGGCGAGTTTATCACCTACCCTATAGAATGTGCTTTTATTAGGAAAAGTGCGGCTTTCCCTAGTGCGAGCTAACATTCAATATACTCATATTGAATCCCAGTCTTTCTAAAGTACTTCATTTTACAGTACAAAATTGCATGCTGCTTTAAGTACTTACACCTGCTTGAAAATCATGATATATCATGTCTTGTTTACCTTGCATTTGGTTTACCATGATGATTTACCTTGTTAATCATCCTCCTTTGCCCTTGATGATGATTGCCTTGATAATCATGTCATGTTAGCCTATTTAGGTAAAATAAAACTGTTTAGACTCTTAAGTCTGGTTAAAATTTTGCTTAGACACTGCTCAGGTCCAATTACAATTTCAGGCTTAACCGCCTCGGAACGGTGAACCGATATTCACCGGACATGCTCACTTGATAACATTGGAACTGGATATTGGGCCTGGCATGCCAGTGTGTGTGATTGTGTTTGGGCAAGCGGACTGGGTCTGGCTTGTGGTAAGGAAGGAGTAGCTTGGCTACCGGGAAAAGAAGGCTATGTGTCCACAGACGAAGTGCAGAGAGGAGCGCGGAGTCACACGCGTAGCTGCCAATCGCTGCCACCGAGGGTGGTTCCGCCACATCGTGTGCCGAACACACGGAGGGACAATAGCCTGGAAGAAGGAAGTGCTTGGGAAATTGTGGACTGACCGGTCCGATGTGACTCGTAGAGTGGACCGGATGGGTGTGTCGTGGACTCGCCACACAGCGGGAAGTCGCTGACCAAATGCCTGCGGGGATTGGTTCCTACCACCACAACGCGTTGCCATCGCGCGGTAGTGCAAGTATTGGGGATTCGGGGATAGTACGACCTGCGGGCGTACCCCGTCTGCTGCCATGCTTGAGGTGAAGACAGTTTCATGTCGTCATCCGTTTGATGATCTAGGTCTTACGTGCAGGGGAGCCGTGACTCTAGTGTGGGTGTGGCAACTCGGCTAGGGAAGACCGGGCACTTTGCTGGCGTAGGATCCACAACGGGAGCGCCACTCCCGAAAGATGATGGTGGGTGTTTGGAGATCGTTTGGCAGAGTGTCTGGAAACTGCCGTGGGATTGGGATTGTTTGGCAGAGTGCCTGGAAACTGTTGTGGAACTGGAATGAAACTCTAAACTTGACTAATGACTAGTAGAACTTTGGGTTAAAACGCTAAGTCATAGGTTTTGGTTTCCAATATGAATTTCTGCAAATAAACAAACCTCTAGCCTTCCCTTGGAACATTAAACACTATATGCATTAGGTTGGGTGATCTACTCGCCAGTGTTTGGATGACACTGACCTCGCACCATATACTCTTTTAGATGGAGCATATGATCAGGATCAGTACGCATGCCACGAAGACGAAGGACAAGACCTTGGAGAAGACCATGGCGAGGCGTAGGGTGTCGCTCCAGTCGACTGCTTAGGCATAGCCGGCAGGAGACTTTCTTTTGGATCTTATGGATCTTTTGCTTTTCCGCACTCTGATGTTCTGAACTATCTATTTTTTGGGCCAATGGGCCGTGTTGTAATGCTATAAGCCTTCGGGCTTTAAACAGGTATTTATGTATTATAAGACTCCCGCTTGTATGAAATGATTCCGGCTATGTGATTGATGTGCATTAGTGTCCCGGGACTGGGGCTAGTGCATGTCAGGTGGTGGGCAGAAGGATAAGCCCTCACATAGATCTCACCAGCTCTCTCAACAACCCAGGTGGAGGGGTTCACACTTCAACCGGACAACGAGCCGAACAGTACCACTGGACTGTCCGGACACAGGCTGGGCTCCCCTGGTCCTCCCGAGCGCCAAAATAGGAGCCCCCGTACAGCCACCAGACAGTCCAGCCGGACAGTCCGGTCCTCTGTCCGACTGAAGGCCGGCCGCCACAGCCTCCTTAGTAAAACGCCCATAACTTCTTGCTCTGGACTCCGATTTGGGTGATCTTGGGCTCTACGGAAAGCTTAGAACGATGGCTATCTAATGGACAAGGTCTCACACCCTAAAACACTAATTTGGTGAGGAGAAAATCTAGGGAAACCAAGGAGACCTTTAGAGAATGGCCCAAAATACTTGGAAATATTTTCGGTTTCACTCCAAAGCCAATAAACCCTAACAATGCTTCTCTCAAGCTCTCACCACTTGCTCTCACACACCCTAGACAAGCCCTAAGACCCTAAGGCTAGCTCTAAGTGCTCACTCCCAAGGAAGAAGATTGGAATGGTCGTGCTTCACGGGAAATACCAGAGTAATGGAGATGTACTAATCTGAACCCCTATGGGAATGTGCCAAAGAAAAATAACAAAACACCTATACTAAGGATGGATCAACCCAACTCCCGATCCAACCTCTATAGGGTCCTTAACCTTGTGCACTTGACGCTTTAGAAACTTCGAGGATCTTGAGGGGTCCATGAAATCCAAAATTTCCCCATTTGAGATAATCAACATCAATCACCAAAACCCTAAAGCAGACGATCCATGGGGTCTTGATCCGTACAATCTCCCCCTTTTTGGAGATTAATGACAACATTCAAAAACCTGTCTCAAATGGGCATATCATCTCACAAGAGGGGTTAGCTCACAAAATAAGCAAAACACAAGCATCTCTCCCCCTAAGACTACAAAACACAGGCATCTCTCCCCCTTTGGCATCAAGAACCAAAAGGGGTAAACACGACCACCAAAGCATGCTATGACCAGGAGAAAGCTGTGTAGATTATCCAAACTAACATACTAGGATCAAATGCAAATCGACCATACCAAGCGCCTCCAAAAGCTACTACACCACATAGTTCAAACAAGTGTAGATAATTAAGTGCATGTTCAAGTGAGTTCACAATGAGCAAGGCATGTAGAGCACAAAGAAGATCATGCCATATAGGTAACACACTTGCTATCTAAAGATCCTAGCATTGGTAGTCAAGAGATCATGTCTAATCAAGAAAGCACCAAATAGCTCAACTTGACACATTTTTTTTAAAAAAAAATTCTATCATTTTTAATTGTCATTTCATCATCATTTTTTGTTCATATATTTTTTTTACATGAGAGCTTCAAGCCTTAATTTTCGACTGTGCCCAGCATAACACTGAAGGAATCACAGTCTTGGTCATCCAAAACCACTTCCAGGTTCATGCCAAGTGCAATGGCAAGCTGTCCTGAAAGAAGAATTGGTGAAGATTCTCAATGGTTAAAAGAAAAACATATTTTTGTTGTCTTAGAACAGCTTTTCAATGGTGCTAACATGAGATAGATCATGTTCAATCAAGACACCAATCTAGATTCAAAATCAAGCAAGGCTAGAACAAGCATGCCACAAACTCAAGGTGACTTTAACAAGCACAAGCTCAAGTGCACAATTAGTCAATTTTGAGTTCAATTTAAAATACTTGCTTGAACGAATTGGTAAAGCATCTAAAGTTACATGGCACAAGTTACATAGTATGGAAGACAGCAAACAGATACAACCAGCATATGAACAAGGATAATAGACAAAGCCACTAGCCAAGAGCCCATGCAAATGATGCAAAGTGATTTTCTAACTCCCCCTCAAGGGTTGGTCAAGTTTTAGCCCAAGTTTCAGTTCAAGTTGGAATTAGTCAAGATTAGGCACAGTGGGGGTGAACCAGGAACTCTCAAGAACCAAAACACAAAGGCACTAGAAGACATGAGCTAGAAGCCACTAGACACAGCCACAATCTCCCCGAGCTAACCAAACTCCCCCTGAACAAGTGAGTCAAAGTTTATTCCATTATCAGTTCAAGTTCAGTTAAGTCAGGTTAAGCTCAAAATAAGCTAAGTGATAAGAACATAGGAAATTTTGGCAGCATCTCCCCTAAGACTTGGACATCCACTCAGCAGACACAAGAGCACAACAAATATATACAGACACAATATATCATCACATCATCCAGATTCACAAGATCCAGCATCATCCCATACAAGGCACACCATTGCACAAAGGCGGGAGATGCACCAAAGCATCTCCAGGCCAACAAGTGGCGGGAGATGAACCAAAGCATCTCTAGGCCACAGGATAGAAGCATTTACCTTGTGTGATGTAGTCGAAGTAGTGGAAGTAGTGGTAGTGACTTGAGTTGGATCTAGATAGCAGAGGAAGAAGACCCAAAGCTGATCCATAGATGGTATGGTCTCCTCCTTGCCTGATAAAGCCTACACACATGCATCAAAACACATCTACACTTCGGAGCTAGGGTTAGTCAAGCAAAACTAGCTCCTTAGCATAGACTTGACAATATAGCAAACATGGTGTGGCAAGAATCATCTAGAGCATGTACAAGAGAATATGCCACAATGACGTACAACAACATGCCACTAGACAAACATGAGCTTGGTAAGAGATGATAGCCAAAAAAGATCATGCATAAAGCAAGCCAATACGTAACATCAAACTCTATATAGCCATGGTCTCCAGAATATTACTCACATGTGGCAAACACGCCCAACGCGGGCAAGGCGGCTGAGCCAGCCAGATGAAGACCAACACAGGGTCAAAGCCAACATGGAGATAGATGATGACCATGGACACATAGACAAGATACTATGCATGACAAGCAATATACATGATGATGATGAACATATGTCATGAATAAAAGTCACAAGCTCATGCAATACATGTATGAAGCATATACAGGTAAAGTGCAAATAATGAAAATCAAGAGCAATACATGACATATAGCAGGAGAGACATGAAAGCATGATCAATAACCAACCAAGACATGAAAGCATGATCAATTACCAACCAAGACATGCAAGCATCAACATCTAAGCCCATATCATGAAAAGGAGGCATCAAGCATAAAACAATATAACATAGCTACTCAGCATATCACATAAGGCACAAAAGGAGAAAAGTTGCTAGGTGCCCACCTCACTTACCATGATGAAGTGGAAATCCAATGTCGAGGAAGAAAACCCATCGCCAAGCTCTCCAATGTCAAGATAAATCAAAGTCATGAGTGGACAAGGGGTCTTGATGCTTACAATGTGCCATATGTATGGTTTCTTCTCAAAGATGAAATTCTCCCCCTATGTCCAGCAACGGGGTGAAGGATGATGACTTAAGCTCATCACACCTTCAACCTCCACTGAGGTGACCAAACAGGAGATACTTGGAAGACTCTTGAATGCATCTTCTCCTGTATGTCACCTGCCACTCATAGATACTCAATTCTATGACTTAGGAAGCCAAATAGTCTTGGGTCCCCAAGGGTTAGCTCTCAAAGCATTCAATCCAAATGAGTTGACTAGAAAAGACTTGGGCACCCAAATGGCTCGACGAAACACATAAATTTCAGGGGGCCCAATGAACTGTGCAAACACCTTCCCACACTCATTTTTTCCTTAGCCAATAGTCACCTGCCACTTGTTTTGATCTTTTAACATAGACTTGTCTAAAGTTTGGATAGTGACCATGATGATGAGTATTCCAAGTATGGTTCATTCTACCATGATAGTTTGTGACATGGTGTCCGTGGTGGTGGTTGTGTGCAAAGTTGTTCCTATGGTTATATCTACCCTACCTATCATGGTATTGCCACGCTCCATGATTCGGGTTGTGCATTTTGCCAAACACATGGTTGTTGTTACCATTTTTATTTTTGTGCCCATGAGTAGCTTTGGGAGGAGCCTTGCCCTTGCCACTAGACTTGGGATCAACCTTCTTTTTCTTGGATTTCGTTGGAGGTAAGAAACCCAAGCCTCCCTTGTTGGAAAGGGATTTTTTATCCTTTATCAATTTTTCTAGGGCAAGACTACTCTCAAAACTCTTACCTAGACCTTTCTCAAATTTTACAAGATTAGCTTTCAGTTTAGTGTTTTCTATGATCAACTCCCTAACTGCTAAAGTACTCTTGCAAGTGTCAATGTCACAGGCATGATTCAATGCATTAGAACTAGAAGTACCAGTAGAGCTAGAGGCAATCATGGTAATATCATGCAAGTCATCACAACATGTGTTAGCATCAATCTTAGGAGCAACCTCAGGCACAGGTTCCACCTTATCAAGCAAATCATCAGATGATACGGAAACATAACATTGATCCACATTATGATTCTCAGCAAGTAAGGACTCATACTTACCCCTAAAATCATCACACACTACAATTAGATCATCATGGGATTCTTGCAAAGCATCACGTTCCATTTCAAGTTCTTCACACTTGGAAGCAAATTTTTCATGTGAATCAAGCAAAGCGACATGGTCATTTTCAAGAGATTCAAGTTTATCCAAGACTTTATCATGTTTTGCAGTCATATTGTCTAGAGACTTCTTCACAGACCTATACTTACTATCCTGCTTTTGCAATTGCAAACTCATGTCATTGATCAACTCTACAAACTCTTCAGTAGAGACAGAGCAATCGGTTACCTTGTTCTTCTCTTGGAATGCCATGAGGCATCGTGGAGGAAGCTCTGGAGGAGGAGGTACGGACTCAGCAATGGCAAGACCCGCCAATCCCTTGGGTCTTGAGTCATCTTCATCATCTGAGGAAGAAGTTGAGGAATCACTTGTAATCTCCTCATCCGTGATCCACTCTCCAATGAATGCTTGACGCTTGCCCTTTTTGTTGAACTGTCTAAAGCTTGATTTGAATGCTGGCTTCTTCCTGTCCTTACTCTTGGACTTGTCTTTCTCATCTCCATCTTCACTCTTGAATTTGGACTTGTGTCTTGACTTGTTCTTGTCACACATGGAAGCGATGTGACCTCTCTCGTTGCACTCGTAGCACTTGATATTGGCAAGGTTGATTTTCTTGGATGATGTGGATGAGTGCGGCTTCTTATTGTTGTTTCCGAAGCCTATCTTGGTCATGAGCTGGTCGGCTCTCCTCATGATGTGTGCTAACTCCTTGGTTGCACCCTCTATTTCATCACCACTCGAGCTATCTCCTTCATCAGCCTCTTTGGTTGACTTGCCCTTCGCCTTGAGTGCGATAATATAGGTCTTGGTTGAGAGAGCCTCATCTCCATTGTTGATTAGCATTTCATGAGCAGCTAATCTTCCTAAGAGCTCTGCTGGAGTCAGTTTCTTTAGGTCACCACTATTGGAGAGGTAGGTGACGATGTCTCGATAGTCCTTCGGAAGAACCCTTATCATCTTCCTACAAATGTCGATATCTGACACAGAGGCATCCAATCCTTTGAGTTCATTCACAATTGGATGAAGCCTAGTGTACATGTCATTCACCTTCTCATATGGCAACATCTTGAACTGATCAAATTTTTCCTTAACAACTATGAGCTTTTCTTCCTTAACCTCTGTGGTTCCCTCATGTATCTCCGAGAGTGTGGACCAAACCGAATGAGCACTAGTGAGATTACTGACACGGTCGAACACCTCAACACTTAAACCAGTGAATAGAGCATTAAGTGCTTTGGCATCAGTTTCTTGCATCTTGATTTCCACCGCAGTAAGCGCCACATTTGGATTGGCTCGCGGGGGAATCTCCGACTCAGTGACCTTCCACACATCATAGCCTAGCGATTGGAGATAACACCTCATGCGTATCTTCCAATATGGGAAATGGGTACCATTGAACAAAGGAATGCAGTTAGCGGCTACACTATTGCTACCCTCGGCCATCCTTAGCGGTTAAGCTAACAAGAGGATAACTTGGCTCTGATACCACTTGAAAGGGATCGAAGGCCTAGAAGGGGGGGTTGAATAGGCCAAATTGTAAATTTTTAAGTTTTCTAGGTTTAAGTGGAACTTAGGGCAAATTAGAGCTAGAGGCAATGACCTATTCTAAACGGAAGCACAAAAACACTAGATCAACTAGTTAATTGAGCGAATCATCCAAGCATCACAAGATTGAACGTAAAGTGCGGAAAGTAAATAACAAGGAGGCAAGGATATTTTTATCCCGAGGTTCGGAGACAAACTCCTACTCCCTGTTGAGGAAACCTTCGACGAACGAAGGCCGGTTCCCAAGCGAACCTAATCCTCTCTCCACTCGTGGTAGTCATTCGCCGCTCCGGCAGGTCAACTCCGAACCTTCACACCGTGTCAAGTGCTCACACACGCCTTGGCGAGCTACTCGACCTCACACCACCCCCGACGACACACGTCGGGTGGGAGACACACTCCCGAGGGTAACAAGCCCGATGACGAAGACTCCGCGACTCCAAATCCCCAACGAAGCACAACGAGGAGGACGAAGAACACGGAAAGAATAAATCGAAGACACACGGGCAAGGGAGACACACAAGAACTCACCTAGCAAGGGAGACACGAATTGCTCAAGCTCGACCTCTCTCTCTGACACAATCCCTTAAATACAGACGAGGTTTCGGGAGGAATATTCCCTCAGATTCCACCCGAGGTGGAGGTTTTCACTCACAGACCGGACAGTCTGACCCTAAGGACCGGATAGTCTCCCCCTAGATCTCACCTGCTCTCTCAACAACCCAGGTGGAGGGGTTCACACTTCAACCGGACAACCAGCCGGACAGTACCCCTGGACTGTCCGGACACAGGCTAGGCTCCCCTGGTCCTCCCGAGCGCCAAAATAGGAGCCCCCGTACAGCGATCGGACAGTCCGGTCCTCTGTCCGACTGAAGGCCGGCCGCCACAGCCTCCTTAGTAAAACGCCCATAACTTCTTGCTCTGGATTCCGATTTGGGTGATCTTGGGCTCTACGGAAAGCTTAGAATGATGGCTATCTAATGGACAAGGTCTCACATCCTAAAACACTAATTTGGTGAGGAGAAAATCTAGGGAAACCAAGGAGACCTTTAGAGAATGGCCCAAAATACTTGGAAATATTTTCGGTTTCACTCCAAAGCCAATAAACCCTAACAACGCTTCTCTCAAGCTCTCACCACTTGCTCTCACACACCCTAGACAAGCCCTAAGACCCTAAGGCTAGCTCTAGATGCTCACTCCCAAGGAAGAAGATTGGAATGGTTGTGCTTCACGAGAAATACCAGAGTAAAGGAGATGTACTCATCTGAACCCCTATGGGAATGTGCCAAAGAAAAATAACAAAACACCTATACTAAGGATGGATCAACCCAACTCCCGATCCAACCTCTATAGGGTCCTTAACCTTGTGCACATGACGCTTTAGAAACTTCGAGGATCTTGAGGGGTCCATGAAATCCAAGATTTCCCCATTTGAGATAATCAACATCAATCACCAAAACCCTAAAGCAGACGATCCATGGGGTCTTGATCCTTACAGCAAGTGCATGGTCAGCGAGATGAGTAAATGGTGCACTTGAAAAGTGAGTCGTCACTTGCATTGTTGATTTCCAAAATTCATTACGCAACACCCAGAAGACGAGACATTATCTTTCGAGAACCGATTTGGAAGAAGTTTGCCAATGCGAGTCTCACATTGACAAACTTAGGGGCATATGTTGACACCCAAATTTGGCAGAGAATCGGATAAGTTTGTGCGAGCCGATACTATTGGATTATTGGGCCAGATTGGTATTTTGGGCTTCATCGACCAGGAGCGAAATCGGCGCGAGATCTCGGACTTCGTATATCTAGGAAAGTTTATCGAGTCGTATTGTAACCGGTAGGGATAGCATCTTATCGGAGTCGGTTTAGTAGTCTAAGCGTCAGTATAAATAGAGACCTGGTAGTCAGGGTAGATAGATCAAACACAATACACAAAAACACAATATCGTCGAATCCGTTCGACTTCGTCGAAAGGATTTCAACCCGCAGGTAGAGCTATCTCGATGTAATCGATTCTCTTACTTGTACCCGTATGCATGGCTGCATTGCTTCAATCTCATGTATACAAAGCATGTTAGGCTGCCTCGGTTTACCGATCCTTAGCATGAATGCATATTTGCACTGTCTCGATTTAATCGATCTGCAATATGCATGTATCTCTATAATGCTGATCGTTGAAGTGTTTTTTCCATGTATTCTCTTTTCCTGATACATATGACTGTCTCGACCTGATCGATCTTATATGTGCTTGTTTAGGAGTTTGCATGAATAGAGTATTTACCGATTTGCATTATATTTACCTGACAATACCAATTGTTGGATATATTCACATGCTTCTCTCAAATCCGATGTATGCGACTGTCTCGATCCGATCGATCACACATGTTTGCTTCAGGAGATTGCGTGTTAGTATATTTTCCGATTGATATTGTGTTACCAGTTTTCGAGACTTAGATCGGATTATTAGTCTGTACCTTGATCTAGATCTAAATACTATCTGAGCCTGACTCATTTATTTAAATCAATTTCATGGTTAAACTGATAGATTGATTTAAGGATTTGAAGCCAGTTTTAATCTAAAAAAATACCAAAAAGAAGACGATAGGTTCGTGCTTTATTGTTTGTCGTATTAAATGCTCTATCGGAAATTAAGCCGATAGAATTTCAATCATCGGTTGCCTTAAAGCCTATGTGTATAACCTGATCTGGCTATTAGAAAAGCCGATTAGGGCCAAGTTGCTAATAGTTCACTCCTTGTCAATTTTCAGGTCAAATTAACTAGCACGCTTGGTTCTTGGTTGCGACGCAAGCCCTGACTTGACGCTTCCGCATGGTGTGTGCGCAAGGAGTCACCTTTTCGCATCAACAATATCCTACCACCTGGTAACAGTATTCAGCTAAGTGTCCCAACCTATGACAGTGACTACACTTGAACCTAACTCTATCAGGTTTAGGTGGAGCCATGGGAGCAGCTTCCGGAACCTGAGTGGCTTTCTTGACATGGGTAACCTTTTGTGCAGGAATATCCTTCTGCACAGGTGTGTCTTCTAGCTTACCACCTGACTTGAACACAGTGGTCTCTGGAACCCCTTGGGTCACTACCCTCTTTTTCCCTTTCTCATCCATGCAAATCACTCTTGCAGGATGGTTCTTGACATGCTCTAGCCAATCAAAACCTAATCCCCTTCCTTGAGAAATCTTACTCTTGTCAAGCATGAGGTTAAGCTTTTTCTTTCCACCAACAAACTTCTCAAGAGTGCTTATGAGATATTCACATTCCTAATGAAGCTTGGGACAAAACAGACATTGAGTAGAGGCATCTAGCTTACCCTTACCCATGAGACTCTTTCACCTAGTGTTCACAAGCTCTAGCTCTTACTTAAGCGAAGCACAGGAAACACATTCAGCATTCTGGATCATGGCAAGTTTTCCTTCAAACTTCTTGCTCATGTCCTCATATACCTTGGTCATTTCCCTTTGAAGCTCATCACATTGGGCACAGGAGGAACATGCCATCAGGGAATCAGAAAGCTCAGAAATCTTTTCTTTCAAACTCAAATTTTCAAGCTTCACAAACAAGCAATCTTCACATGTGGAGTGTGAGTGGAAGCTACAGTCCTCATCTAGACTGACAGAGTCCTTAGGCCCAACATGATCTCTACAGCTCTCATCTAAACTGAGTGGGTCCTTAGAAGTAGTGCGACAACTACAGTTTTCAAGTGAACTGACTTGGTCCTTATGTGAGCAAGCATCACACTCAACAATATTTATGCTCAATTTAACAGGAGTGGATGGATCAGAACAAGCAATCCTCCTTTTTAGCCTCACTAAGCTCATATAGAATACTAGCATGCACTCCACTAAGATCATCCAACTCGGATAGCACACTAGCATGACTCCTTCTAAGCTTGTCATAGTCATCCATCACATTATCATGCATAGTCGTTAGAGCATTCAATTCCTCTAGAGCCTTCTCACACTCCTTCTACCCATCAGAAACACTAGGAGCAGGACAAACATGAGAATTCCAGATAGCTAGCTTGCTAGCTAAACGCTCTACTTCCTCTTCTGCCTCCTTATGCTTAGCATTCATCTTAGTAATGGCTTTCCCAGCCTTTACCAACGCACTAAGCAATTCTTCATATGTGGGCTCTCGGCACTCTACCTCATCTTCGTCGGAGTCGGAGTAGAGGTCGGAGTCGCTGATGCCGTTCTCGTCAGCCATGAAGCAGAGGCCGACGTAGTCATCGTCGTCGTTGTCGTGGCTCTTCCCTTTGTCTTGTGGTTCATCTCCATCCTCGTCGCTCCAGCCGAGGTCGTTGAGGGTGTAGCCCTCAATCGCCCCCAAGACCTTCTGGAGCGTCTTCTTGCCGCTGCGGAACTTGTTGTTCTTGATGTCGCCTCCTTGGGGCTTGAAGTTGCAGTTCTTGTTGGGGAAGACATTCGGCTTCTCGTTGTTGTAGTCGTTCCTCCCAAGGTTGGGGCAGAATGCCCTGATGTGTCCTACATCTCCACATCCATAACATCGGATGGGACCTCTTCTCTTGCCCTCTCTTACCCTTCTGAAAGAGTTGCTGAACTTGCGTGCCAACAACCCAAGCTACTCTTCTGGGAGTGTGTCCATTTGTTCATCAGACACCTCACACAGAGGCCAAAGAGAAACCAGAAGCAAGGGAGAACTTCTCCAAAGAAGCATCAAAAACCAAGGCAGTAGAGTTAGGACCTAGCTCTCTCGACAGATGCTCGAGCTCATATGTTTTCAAATTTGAGTAGAGACCATCAAGAGTCAACTTGTCAAGATCTGTTGCCTCTCGAATGGTCGTGACTTTGATCCCCCAAACTTTCAGATCCAAAGCCAAAAGGAAGTGTCTAGCATTTTCCGCATCAGTGAAGTTGGTCTTGACTGAGCGAAGGACACTAAGAACCTTAGTGAATCGACTGAAACAAGCATCCAGTAACTCACCAGGCTTCATCTCAAACTTGTTGTATAGCCTCTTGTATTGGTCCTGCCGCACTGTTTTGACCTTGACTGTCCCCTCATGGTAGGCAAGAAGGGTAGTCCAGATAGTGTGCTCAGACTTGATATGAGCAACCCACTCATATTCATTGCGACTCAAGCCCTGGACAAGATAGTTCCTAGCCTTAGCATTTAGTTCAACATCCGCAAGATTTGCCGCGGTGATCTTGTCGTCATCAGGCACTTCATAGGGATTCTTGACTTTAAGCCATATGTTATATCCCTGTGCCATCACATATGACTCCATTCAAGCCTTCCAAAATCCAAAATCCTTTCCATCAAAAACTGGTGGTTTGGTCGAGTACTTGTCCTCTGCCATAGAGATGAGCGGAAATAAGAATCAGTCCAAGAAAACGGTGAAGTTCTACGAGGACAACCTAGAAGCTCTGATACCAGTTGTAGAACCGGCTATGGCGACTAGAGGGGGGTGAACAGGAGCCCAAATCAAATTTTGGTCCTTCTTCGAAATGAACCCCCAACTAGCAAGCAAACGACCCTAAACACCTCTAGCAATGATGCTAGGATGTTCCCCAAAGCACCAAGCCCAAACTAGATCAAAAATCCCAAAACTTGAAGGAAAATTGAAGCAAATTTCGAAGGAAATTTTGAAGGAATTTGAAGGAAAATTGCATCCATTGAAAGTTTTTGTAAAGGGGGAGATCTTCTAGTTAGGGGGAGGTTTTGCAATCGTTTGGGCTTACTTGATTTTACCTACCTCAAAACTTCATTTTCTCTGCATTTTCTGAAGTTTGTCAACATGCTCATCAAGGGGGAGTGTTGGTTTTAGTGTGATGAGCATATTGACGTGTTGAGGGGTTTACTCGTCTCGGGGGGACTTTTCGTTCAGTCTTCACCTTTCTTAGGTGTTATCTTGTCTTCCTTGGTTAAGTTTCAGTTTTGAGGTCTCCCTAGCCTGCCCTAAATCTTCTACAGTGCACTAGAAGTTTATAAGAAGATTAGGTGTTATGGATTTCTTGCTGAATTTCTCTTTTAGGTTTCTCCGGACTGGGTCCAGTGGAGGACCGGACTGAGTCCGTTGGATTGATCGCACGAGAGATCAGAGAGCGCGGGAGTTTCTGGTTTAAACAGGTTTCTCCGGACGGAGTCCGGTGGTGACCAGACTGAGTCTGGTGGTGTGCAGTCTTCCGCAAATAGGGTTTCAAGAGCTTTCCGGAATGGGTCCGGTGAGCACCGGACCGAGTCCGGTGGTAGACAGGACCCCACCTGTCAGTGACGTGTTCGCCACCTGTCGGCTTGTCCCCGCTTCGCGCTAAAATTTGTTGCAAGTGTGTTACGGTTCTGTTCCATTCTCCGGACTGTGTCCGGCAAGAATTGAACAGAGTCCGGAGGTCCAACGGACTGTCCGAAGAGGGCTTATTTTCACTCATGCAGAAGTCTAGTTAGTTTTCTGGACTGGGTCCATTGCGGACCGGACTGAGTCCGGTGGGACTTAGGTCTCGGTCCGGCAGGAGGAGTGTGCAGTCCGGCGGGGCACTGGACTCCACGTCTGGCAGTCCGGTGGAAGGCAAATTTTAGTTCAGCTAGGGTATCAAGTATCCATCGGACTAAGTCCTGTGATGGGCCGGACTGAGTCCGGTCAAGTGTAAAATGAGCTGCTCCCTTTCGTTTTGAGCTGCGTCGGACTGAGTCCGTTGGGCGACCGGACTGAGTCCAGCCAAGTTGTTTTTTTTGCGGTCCAGTTTCTGTTTTGGATGATCATTGTGCTAACACTTACCCCAATCATGGATTGGATTGTTTTCTTGTGTTTTGTGGTGTATCTTGAACTTATGGATGCAGGTGATGGGTTCGGTGTGAGTGGTTCGGATAGACTTCCAGTCAGGCGGTCTTGCGGGCCGGTTGCAAATATCCGCGGTGAGGGAAGGTATCGGGCCAAAACACGAGCATATTCGCGGCATCTACAGGCGCACGGATGCTATGGAAGGCTGAGATCGCAGGAGGCGGTCAAGATGTGCTTCAAGATTTGTGCGTGTGTTAAAACCCGCTTGTTAGAGGGCTTTGCGGATAGCCCAGGGTTAAAGCCCAAGTGTGGGCTAGTTAGTGGCTATAAATAGGACCCTAGAGGGAGAGAGAAGTATCCCTATCCTGGTGTTTTTATTTGTAGCTGTGTGAGTTTGTATTACCTCCCTTGGGGAGAGTTGGGTTGCCCGATTAATAGAAATGTTCACCGGTAGTTTGAGAAACTCTTTGCTCTTGCGTTGTGTTGATCGTTAGCCTATTCTATTACTGGTTTATCTTCTTTTTATTTGTTCTTTTCGTGCTCCATCTCTCTCCGTCTCTTTCCTTCTCTTTCTACTTCATCTAGTTAGTTCTTCATGATGTTTCTTGGTTCAGTTTTGTGTAGCTGTTTGGGGGATTGAATATATGTGTTTTGAGATCTTCATGAACTCAAGAACGACTCCTCAAACTGTCCCAAACAGTCTACTGGATCTGCTTCAATTTCTTACCTTTCTTGCCCCTTAAAATGAACTTTCTTGTTTAATTTCGTGACTCCTGTTTGTGCTGCTGTTTGGAGGGTATAATTATTGATCTTAGGTCTCTTTTGATCCTAAGAATCACCTCCAAAGATACCCCTAAACAGCAAGCCCCATCTTGATCATGTTATGCTTGATTAGTGGCTTGATTTGGTGAATTTTTCACACAGGTTTTTTGAAGAATCGGTCTTGGCGACTAGAGGGGGGTGAATAGGCGCTAAATTGATTTTAGCCCTATTGCTTCGCACCCAACGCTCCTCCCTTCCAAACACAACACACCCAACTCACCACAAGCCACAAAGCAAGGATGAACTTAGGGTACAGCAGTGACAAACTATACATAAGTGACTACACGAATATCGCAAAGGTTTCAAATCGATAGCAGCAACTAGAACTTCCTTGCACCAAGTGTACCCCAGGTATTCATGGATGAACCATGGCCAAAATATGGGGGGTTTACTGTCACTTGGGTGGTTCAAGGTGCTCTGAAACTAATCCACATGAAATCCCACTTAAGCCATGGAGAAACAAGACAAAGATCAAAAGTTACTTTAGCAAAAGTAATCCAGAAATTTCCAGCAGCAATAGACCAGATTCAATGAACCAAGAAGCTAATATTTCAGACTCCAAACTTCATGAGAATTTTTATCATGGCTGGTTCATGAACCTAGTTCATCCATGCCAAATCTTAGCCTCAAAATCCTTGTGAAAAAATCAGGAAAAATCAAACAATCATAGTCTGTCTGCAGTCACGTCCAGAAAGTTTGGGGCTCAAAGAACAGATCACCGCGCCCAAACTAGAGATCTCCTTGCTTTGAAATTTTTATGGTGGATAGAAAATGGAGTGAGGAAAAATCTCCAACAAGAAGCACTCAAAAAGTATTTTCTAAATTTCTAGAAAAATCAAACACTGCATGCTGGTTAGGCTGAATGTTTCTGGACAGCAACAACAAAAGGGCAAAACCACTTCAAATCTTTTCTAGGATGCATGAACTAGTTCAAGAACCATCTATACATCCTCAAGACATCACAAGTATGGTTCCAAACCAGGAAGAGATTAAGCAAACCAAGAACACACCAAGAAACCAAAGAAAAGATCACAAACCAAAGCCAAAACTCATCATGAACAAGTGAAGAACACTAGAGAGACATGAGGGATTGAGGAATAGGATTTGTATTCAGATTTTTGAAGTGTTTACACAGCCAATACAGGTTGGTGGAGACATCCCCTCCACCTCTCTTTATATAGGCAAACCCGGTGGGGATATGTCGTGATATATTGACCGATATCGCGATATATTGCCCCAACCACTCATCCACACATGGAGGGCTGAGATTAACCCACTCAACCATCCATTTAACCAGGGTTTTCTTCACATGGGTTCACCCTTAACCCAACCTGGGGTTTTTCACACATAGGCTAACCCCACAACCTTAACCAGGGTTTTCCCGGGCTAACCCAAAACCTGACCGGGGTTTTTTCACACAGGCTGACCCGGAACCTAACCAGGGTTTTGATACCGGCTAACCCAGAACCTGACCAGGGTTTTTACAGGCTAACCCAAAACCTTACCAGGGTTTTGATACCGGCTAACCCAGAACCTGACCAGGGTTTTCACGGGCTAACCCAGAACCTGACCAGGGTTTTGATACCGGCTAACCTAGAACCTGCCTCGGATCCCTGAGCATCCACAGCTGTCACGTGACTCCAGTCCTTCTCGCCTCACCTAGCCTCACCTAGCCTCGCCTAGCCTCACCTAATGCGCCACGGGTCCCACCGGGCCACCTCAGCGCATGGCCTCAGCGCATGGCCTCGATGCATGGCCTCAGTGCATGGCCCTGAAGGCATCCGACCGCCACCGCACACCTGCAGTCACAGAGATCGAAGGAAAACACTAAAACAACAAGAGAAATAAGGGAACCAAGCCGAGGGTCACTACCTCGACCTGGGGTAAGTCTAATCACAAACAAACCAAACCAAACTCTCAAGGCATACATAGATCAACACTCCAAAATCAAAGCCTGAGACAAACAGCTCGATCAAACTGCACTACTAACACAAGCACCAAAACAAACTCTCAACCAAAGCGCATAAGCCTCACCGTCACATATACTCATCACATACACATGGGAGGACCTCCACATGGTCACACAAACCTCCCATGGTTTCACATTTTTGCTGCTGCCGTTGAGGGATAAACTCATATTAGATTTGAGCACCCTTGGGTCTACAAATCATTCACTAAACATTCCCTCAAAGAACAGCAAGTTTGAATCGGGTTTCTTGATCAAGGGAAGAATACTTTTGAGGTGTTTTATTGGCAAGAAAGAGGGGAGTGAAGAGCATTCATATTTTCACTAAAGAAAAATCGGCTCTCATTCACCCCCCTCTGAATCGCCGTGGTAGTTTCACAGTGGTATCAGAGCCTTGTTGCGTTTCTTTGAACCTTTACCGGTTGTAGAAACTTTTCCTGCCAACCACCATGGCAGATGAAAAGTATTCTACAAAGCCACCTATCTTCTCGGGTTTGGATTTTCCTTTCTGAAAGGCTCGGATAGAATCCTATATCATGGCACAGGGCTTTAATATTTGGCTTAAAGTCAAGAATCCTTATGCCGTGCCTGATGAGGAGAAAATCACCGCCGAGAACCAGAAGGATTTTGAGCTGAATGCTAAGGCAAGAAACATTTTGATCCAAGGTTTGGGAAGAAATGAGTATGAGCGTGTTGCTCATATCAAGTCTGCTCACACAATCTAGACTACCCTCGCGGTTTTCCATGAGGGGACAGCTCAGATCAAAATTGTGAGGCAGGACCAACACAAGAAGGAATACAACAAATTTGTTCAGAAGACTGGTGAGTCACTGGATGACTGTTTCAGTCGATTCACCAAGATCTTGAGCAATTTGAGAGCTGTGGACACTACTTTCCCAGACTCCGACAATGCTCGACACTTTCTTTCTGCTCTGGATTTGACAGTTTGGGGTGTTAAGGTGACCACGATCTGGCAAGCTACGGATCTGACCACACTAAGTCTGGATGGGCTCTATTCTAATCTTAAGACGTATGAGCTTGAGCATCTCTCAATCATGCCCGATCCAACTTCAAAAGCTTTGGTCACCAATCCTTCTCTCCCTACTGGTTCTTGTGATCTTGGTGGTGTTTCACTCTCTGTTCTTGTTGAGCTTTCAGATGAGTGTCTTGACAGCATCCCTGAGGAAAGCCTTGCCCTCTTAGCCAAGAAATTTTCCAGAGCCTATCGCAGAGTGAGTGATAGAAGGAGGGCGAAACTGAGTGTCGACGATTCGTGACCCGGCCCGAGAGGGGGGTGGCGTCGGCAATGATTAGATGAATGTCTAGGGGGCTATGCGCGTGATCAAAGTATCTTGATGGTAACACAGGAGACTGATTTATACAGGTTCGGGCTCTCTGCGGTGGAGGTAATACCCTACTCCTGTGTTCGTGGTTTGTATTATGGTGGACGATCGCTATGATCAGATTGACCACGGCGACCCTGTATGACGATGACGGGATGATCTCTCTCTCGACTAGGGGCTCCTGCTGCCCTTTATATAGTGGAGGGGGGCAGGTTTACAAGTCCTAACCCTAGTCGATTACAGGTATGGAAAGGTTACAATGGGAAGGCTTATCTCTTCCTCTATATCCGGGTGCTCTATTAGGGATCCCGGACGCCTATTCTTGCGTGGCAAGTCAGGCCGCTCTGCGGGTGGCCCTTCTTCTAGATGCTTGGTGCAATCCGGCCCATTGGGTGGCCTGGTTGATTTCCTCTGTGTGGGGACCCGGGGCCCATAATGTCCACAGTAGCCCCCGAGTGTTTCACAGCTGTGTTGTCACCGCTTCGGATGCGCACCGGCCAAGTTAAGCTGCTAGCCGAGTGCCCCGACTGGAATCTCCTGAGTGCTCCGTTGACATGCAAGGAAGCTGTGAAGGACTCAGAAAGTCAGTACATTGGGTCCAGCCGAGTAGTATAAGAGCTACTCAACGTTCCCCTCCCAAGATAGCTAAATGACATCCGGTCTTGTCATGCAAGGCCCGGTGATTGACCCAGGGGCATGTCACCAACTATAATGGTTAATCAGGTACTCGGCCCCGACTGACGTCATGGCCGACTAGTGTCCCCAGGGGGCATACCCGTCTCCGTGTCTTGCTCGTCCAAGTAGAATCCGCAGCCGAAGGCGTGCAGCACGTGGGCCCAGGGGCATTCCACCGAGAGCCGACCCAGAAAGTAGTCCATGATGTTCGATCTGACTGGCGCGAAAACCGACTTTGACCTGGCGTGAGGCACATCATGAACTACGGTGATCTTTGCTGGTGCTCAATTCCCGATATCTAGCAATTGACATGTGGCCCAACTTGGGACGCACCAAATACTCGAGCCAAGCCTTTGGTCCGAATGGTATCTGTGCCTTTAAGGTAAGGTACAGCTGGCGACCCTCGTGGGGCATACCCTTAGGGACCTAAGCCTTAGCTCGAATTCTTTGATGAGAAGATCAGACGTTGATTTTCCCGCGTGGAGCGGAATCTTAGTGCCAGCCTCTTCAAGCAAGCGAAGGGTCACCTTTTCACTGTTCGCGCAGATTGACCGCGCCTCTTGAGCTTCCGCGCTCCTGCCGCCGCCACGAGGCATCCTTAGCACGAGCCGTGAATTACCAATCGTCGCTTCGGTCATCGCGCCGCATTGCTCTGAGACATGCGCGTCAAATCTGAAGAACTGTTTCCACCGGGGTTGCTTCCCGATGCCATTACTCCTGAGGTTGGTCTGAAATCGGTTCAACTTCTCAATTTTGGCGGAAGCGGCTCGTCTCCCCGACTCTTGGCTATAAGAAGGGACCCGGGGGACAGCCGCTTCTCATCTAGTCTCCTTTCTCCACTCTTGCGCTTCCATCTGCTTCCATGGCCAACAATGAGTTGTTGGCGGAGCTCTGGCGGACTACGAGCTTGCACTCGCCGAATGGGCCGAGGAGTGGGCTCGGGATCATGACGTCGCCTCCGTGAAGGTCCTGGTCGAGGTCGTCCCGGCGCTTGCCGAGGTGGCCGACGCGATCGTGGAGGCGCTGGTCCGCGCCCGGCACAACGACGCTGCCTCCGCCGCCACCGTGGATGCCCTGGTCGAGGTCGTCCCGGCGCTCGCCGGGGTGGCTGACGGGATCATGGAAGCGCTGGTCCGCCCTGGCTTAGCGACGCCGCCGCCGCCGTAGCCAAGGTCGGGGTCGCCCCTGTAATTGGCCCGTGGGCCATTGTAAAAATAATAAAGTTGTCTCTTTTGCCTCCTTTTTCTTCTCCTTCTCGTCTCAGCGCAAGCCGATTGATTTTTATTTCCTTTTCAAATCATACGTCATGGGGCCATTGTAGTGGTACTCTAGGTAGGGCTGAGAGAACCCCCGGGGCCGCTGCGCGGCCTTGGAGGAGTCGGAGGAGAGGACCCACCCGGTGGCGGTTGTACCCAGGGGATACAAGGCCGACCGGACAGGTTCTAGCGATGGGTTGAAGCCCCCGAGTGCGTGAAGGGCCATCCTTGTGGTGTGGCGACGAAAAGTTCCGCCCACTTGACGTCGGCCGTCAAGTCGCCGTACCCCGAGTAGACCTTGGAGCCGTCACAGAGGACCTCGCTTGCTCGGAGGATGACTCCGTGTGGCTGCTTGAAGCCGCCGAGACGGTCTCCGGGCCTCCCGTTGGAGGTTGTGAGTCAGATATTCTGTAAAGATACAGATCCATGAAACAGCGATTCGGAGTATACAAAGAAGTGTAAGTCTGATTCCAATGCTATGAGTTGATTGATTGGTTACTCCTATTCTAGTCTTATGTCTGCTACTATTTGCTTCGAATATTTTTTCATCCCTTTGGCTAAGCACTCCGCGTAGCTCATCTCGTGTCTTGGCGGTAGGAGTCGGCACTGAGCTTTGTCTCCCGAACGCGCATTGAGCACTAGAATTTTGCATAGGAGTCAAAGTTTCGCTACTCGGAACTACTCGTACCCGGAAAGCGAAAATAATAGGCATAAGGTAGAACAAAAATAACAAATGGGCGCGAAGCACCTAATTAGGTATAGCCCCCGACTTGCTGGCTAGTCGGGATCCAACTAGGAAGTCTTAGATCAATTCCCAGGGGAAAAGAAATTGGATGCGCGGTTGCGCACCTAATTAGGTGTAGCCCCCGACTTACTGCTTAATTGAAATCAAATAAGTAGCAAGTCAGATTGGTTCCGTATAAGCACAGAGACAATGAAACCAAAGACTTATCTTTATTATTTGTGAGGGTTGGTACAGTCAATCCATCAGGTGTAAAACCGGCGGAGCTGTTCAATGTTCCACGAGTTGTCAACGACGGTGCCGTCTTCGCGCTTCAGTCGATAAGCCCCCGGGCGTGTCACTGCGTCGATAATATAGGGACCCTCCCAGCGTGGGGAGAGCTTGTGTTCACTCTTTTGGCATGCCCGGAGGACTAAATCGCCAACAGAGAAAGCGCGGCCCCGTATATTCCGACTATGGAAGCGACGCAAGCCTTGAAGGTACTTAGCTGAGCGGATTGTAGTGATGTCGCGAGCCTCTTCTAGCCGGTTGAGATCGTCAATTCGGCCGTCTTCGGACTCTTCTTCGTGGAATTGTTGGACCCGTGGGGATCCGAATTGTAATTCAGTCGGTAGGACCGCCTCAGAACCATAGACGAGGAAGAAGGGAGACTGCCCGGTAGCTCGGCTGGGGTTCGTGCGAAGTCCCCAGAGTATGGCGGGCAATTCCTTCAGCCATCTCCCAGCATAGGGCTTGAGTCGATCGAAAATTCGTGCCTTGACTCCTTGTAGGAGCATTCCATTGGCACGCTCGACCTGCCCGTTGCTCCGTGGGTGAGCCACAGAGGCAAAGCAGACCTTGATTCCTACGTCGTCGCACCAGTCCTGGAATTCGCCACTCCGGAACTAGGTGCCGTTGTCGGTGATGATCCGATTAGGCACCCCAAAGCGACCAACGATCTCCTGGAAGAACTCGGTGGCCTTGGCTGCCGTAACTTTAACCACAGGCTTGACTTCGATCCACTTGGTGAATTTGTCGATGGCGACGAAGATGTGGTCAAAACCACCTGGTGCTTTCTTAAGAGGTCCGACTATGTCGAGCCTCCAGACCGCAAAAGGCCAGGTGATTGGGATTGTCTGCAGCTCTTGTGCCGGCACGTGAATCTGCCGGGCGAAGAACTTACAGCCCTGGCACTTTCGGACAATGTCCTTGGCGTCAGTGACAGCAGTTGGCCAGAAAAAACCTTGTCGATAGGCTTTTCCGACCAAAGTGTTGGAGGCAGCATGGTTCCCGCAGATGCCCGAGTGAATCTCCTGTAGCAGCGTCTGGCCTTGTTGTGCGGATATGCACCGTTGTAATATGCCTGATGCACTTCTTCGGTAGAGCACGCCTTCCGCTACCACGTAGGATTTACTCCGGCGTTGAACTTGTTCAGCCTGGGCAGGATCGTCTAGAAGCTCTCCATCCCGTAAGTAGTGCAGGAACGGAGTTGTCCAGTCCGAGTTGACCGTGAAGACAGCCGACTCGAGTTGTGACTCCTCCAACGAGGCTGGCTGCACGCGAGGGGACGTTGAGGGGGTGTGTAGCTCTTGCATGAATACGCCAGCCGGGACTGGAGCCCGACTGGAGCCCATGTTTGCGAGCTCGTCTGCTGCTTCGTTGTCTCGCCGCAGAATATGAACAAGCTCGAGGCCGTCCAACTTGTCTTCGAGTTTCCGTACCTCCTGACAATAGGCGGTCATGCTATCATTGATGCACGACCAGTCCTTCTGTACTTGGCTCACCACGAGCTGAGAATCCCCGTGAACCACCATCCTCCGGATACCGAGAGAGATGGCGATGCGGAGCCCATGGATGAGAGCTTCGTACTCGGCTGCATTGTTGGACGTGGGGAAGTGAATTTGGAGGACGTATTTGAGCCGTTCTCCTCCCGGTGATATGAGCACAATGCCAGCCCCCGCGCCCTGTCGCCTGAGAGTGCCGTCGAAGTACATTGCCCAGCACTCGGCTTCCTCAGCGGCAGGGGGTGACTGTGCTTCTGTCCACTCGGAGACGAAGTCGGCGAGCGCTTGTGACTTGATGGCGGTGCGCAGCCGAAACGAAAGCTCGAAAGCTCCCAGCTCGACTGCCCATTTGGAGATCCTTCCGGTTGATGCGGACCTTGGTCCCGATCTTCACGGCGTAGGATCACGAACAAGATAACTAGTTGCAAAGCAACCAAGATAGCTAGTGCAACCTGACAAATGAACTCGAAGCCAACCACCGTCGTAATACGGCAACCTGAATCGAGGATTCGTCCAACCACACTCTTAAGAAACCAACCAACACAACCTGCAAACAATGGAGCAGGAGCACCGATTGGGAGTCGATGAAGCGACCACTTCTGTAATCTCGCAAGGAAATCACAAAAGCAAAGGGGTAGAGATCACTCTCTGGATTTGTTACACACAGCTGAACAAAGGATTTGTATTCAGATTCTTCAAAAGTCCCCTAAATGGGTAGAGTACATGGGTATTTATACTAGGAACATCCATCTTAGTTTAGGTGTGAAAGCATATAGAAGCTAATGAATGTTTTCTTGGATAAGGAGAAGTCATCTTAGGTTCTCGCGCAACATTTAACAGCCTGCGCGGTCTTCAGTAAAATGGCGATTACTACTTATTGGGAAGTCCAAATGACTTGCCGTTTGTTGCGTTGGAAAGTAGACTCAATTATCTTTCCATCCATATGCATTATGACCACCTAAACATGACAGATTGGTGTGCCCAACTCTTGGAAGTTGCTATTCATGTTGCACCATATCTTGAGCAGTATCTACGTTAGCTTCCATGTCGTCCTTGTTCCTGTGCCTCCTCCACACTTGAGCATCCTCCATTTCTTCATGTGTAAATCTGAGCAACAAAAGTGTAGAACTTTTAGGTAGTATAAAATTCTCCTTATTTGTAATATTAATTTCAGATAGGAGTGAAGTCACCTCTTGTTGTAGTTTCTTCGCACGGCTGCGGGTAATTGGTCCTTGGATGTCATGTGAAGGTGTATTATGTGTTGGAGTAATTGTGGTGTCTTCATTACTGGTCGCCCAGTGCTGGGAACTGATCTCCCATCCATGGGAACTGGTCACCCACCCCTGGGAACTGGTCGCCTGATCTTTGGGGACCGTCGCCAGATCTTGGTAACTAGTCGCCTTGTCTTTGTGGATGGTGGCCAGTGCTAGGAATCGGTCGCCAGTCTTTGTGGACTGGTCTCCCGCCTACTACCTGGGATGTCCTCATCATCTTCCCCCTCTTGAAAAGGAGTCGTCCTCGACTCTGATTCCTCCAAGCCATCGAACGGGGTAAGATCAGCAACGTTGAATGTCGAGCTAACACCATAGTCTCCAGGAAGCTCAATCTTGTATGCATTGTCATTGACTTTAGCCAAAATTTTGAATGGACCATCTCCTCGTGGCATCAACTTTGATTTGCGCTTCTCAGGAAAACGCTCTTTGCGTAGATGTATCCAAACTAAATCTCCAGGTTTGAATATCATTTTCTTTCTGTTCTTGTTGGCCTTCTTAGCATAATATGTGGTCTTTTTCTCGATTTCTTCCTTTGTCTTCTCATGTATCCTCTTGACATATGCAGCACGCTTTGAGGCATCCATGTTACTCCTTTCCTGCAAAGGCAGTGGTAACAAGTCGATCGGAGCAATGGGTTTGAACCCATACACAATCTCAAAAGGACACATATTAGTAGAGTAGTGGACTGAACAGCCCGATTATAAGCAAACTCCACATGTGGCAAACATTCTTCCCACTCTTTCAAGTTCTTCTTGATCAATGTCCGCAGCAACATGGAGAGTGTTCTATTCACCACCTCGGTTTGTCCATCCGTTTGTGGATGACAAGTAGTAGAAAACAGCAGCTTCGTCCCAAGCTTTGCCCATAATGTCTTCCAAAAGTAACTCAAGAACTTCGTGTCACGATCTGAAACAATCGTTCTTGGCATTCCATGTAATCTCACTATTTCCTTGAAAAACAAAGAAGCTACGTGGGAAGCATCATCGCTTTTATGATATGGTATAAAATGTGCCATCTTTGAAAATCTATCAACCACAACAAAAATGGAATCCCTCCCCCTTTGTGTCCGAGGTAAACCCAAAACAAAATCCATGCTAATGTCTTCCCACGGAACACTAGGTACAGGTAATGGAGTATATAAACCATGGGGTTTCGATGTTGACTTAGCTTTGTGGCAAGTGTTGCAGCGCTGTACAAATCTCTCCACGTCTCTTCTCATCTTTGGCCAATAGAAATGATCAGCTAACAGCTCATAGGTCTTCTTCCATCCAAAATGACCAATCAAGCCTCCTAAATGGGCTTCCTGCAGCAACAAGAGTCTAACAGAAGAATTTGGAACACACAATTTGTTAGCTCTAAACAAAAATCCATCATGCATATGATATTTTTCCCATCCTTTCCCACTTGCACATTTCTTGAATGGTTCTAAAAATTCTTGATCGGCAGAATACAATTCTTTTAAGCTCTCTAGTCCAGGTACTTTCACTTCAAGCTGATTCAATAAAACACTTCGACGAGACAAGGCATCAGCAACAACATTATCCTTACCTTTCTTATATTTCACAACATATGGAAATGTTTCAATGAATTCAACCCATTTGGCATGTCGTTGATTTAGTTTAGCTTGACCTTTCAAGTACTTCAAAGCCTCATGATCAGAATGAATGACAAATTCTTTTGGCCATAAGTAATGTTGCCAAGTTTCAAGCATTCTCACCAAAGCATACAATTCTTTATCATATACAGAATAATTTAATTGCGCACCTCCTAGTTTCTCACTAAAGTATGCTACAGGTTTTGCATCTTGCATGAGAACACCTCCAATCCCAATTCCACTAGCATCACATTCAATCTCAAAAGTTTTAGTGAAATCAAGTAAAATAAGCAATGGTGCTTCAGTCAAAAGTTTCTTTAATTGTTGAAAAGCATTTTCTTGTGACTCTCCCCATTCAAAAACAACTCCTTTCTTTGTCAATTCATTCAAAGGAGCAGCTATGGTACTGAAATTTTTGACAAATCTCCTATAAAAACCAGCAAGGCCATGAAAACTTCTTACCTGGCTTACATTCACAGGAGTTGGCCATTCCTTAATTGCTTTCACTTTTGATTCATCCACCTGAATTCCAGCACATGAGACAACAAAGCCAAGAAACACAACTTGTTCTGTGCAAAATGTGCACTTCTCAAGGTTAGCAAACAGGTTCTCTTTTCTTAGCACATCCAAAACTTGTTGTATGTGATCAATATGCTCCTTAAATGTCTTGCTGTAAATTAGTATGTCATCAAAGTAAACAACAACAAATTTTCTAATGAATGCTCTCAAAATATGATTCATCAATCTCATGAAAGTACTAGGAGCATTAGTCAAACCGAAAGGCATAACTAACCATTCATACAACCCAAACTTTGTTTTGAAAGCAGTTTTCCACTCATCTCCAATTTTCATTCTTATTTGATGATATTCACTTCTCAAATCAATTTTAGAAAATATCATAGAACCACTCAATTCATCAAGCATATCGTCTAGCCTAGGAATAGGATGACGATAACGAACAGTTATGTTATTTATAGCCCTACAATCAACACACATTCTCCAAGTGCCATCCTTCTTTGGTACCAAAATCACAGGAACAGCGCATGGACTTAAGCTTTCTCGCACATAACCTTTATCTAAAAGTGTTTGTACTTGCCTTTGTATTTCCTTGGTTTCTTCAGGGTTGGTACGGTATGGTGGCCGATTAGGTAGTGTAGCTTCAGAAATGAGATCAATTTGGTGTTCAATGCCACGCAAAGGAGGACGTCCAGCAGGGGTTTCTTCTGGAAAAACATCTTGGTAGTCTTGCAAAAGATGAGACATAGCACTGGGAAAAGATGTTAAGTCAATAGTGGAAAACAAAGTATCTTTGTACACAAGTACAATGAGTACTTGGTCTGGGTGATTCCTCACATCCCTCATTTCAGATTTGGTGGCTATCATGACTAAATTCTCTTCATCATTCTTTTTTTTGTCTTTTATATTTGGCTTGTGGCTCTCACTCACCGATTTGTGGAGGGCACTCAAATTTCTTTTCTCTTTTTCACTCTCACTAATCACCTTCACTTCTGAACTCTTTTGCAAATGTTCAGCCATGATTTATTGAGGAGTCATAGGCTTAAGCACCAAGTCTCTCCCTTTCCACTTGATGGTGTAATTGTTAGTGCGGCCACAATGTTGTGATGAACGATCGTATTGCCATGGCCTTTCTAACAGCAGATGACACACTGTCATGGGTACCACATCGCACTCCACGATGTCAACATAATCACCAATTTTGAATAAAACCTTCACCATATGCGCAATCTTGATGGTTCCAGAATCATTTAACCATTGCACATGATATGGGTGAGGGTGTCGCAGCAATTTCAGCCCAAGCTTTTCAACCATCTCTTTACTAGCAAGGTTATGGCAACTCCCCCCATCAATGATCACCTTGCATACTTTGTCTTCCACTTTTGCTCTTGTTTGGAAAAGATTATGGCGCTGTCCATTCTCAGTTTCTTTCAGCTGCACACTTAGGATTTGAGTGACTACAAGAGCAGTCCCTCTCTCATATTCACAGTATGTTTCTTCATTATTTTCTTCTGCCTCTCCCAATGGTTCTTCATCAGCATCTTGTTCTTCTTCACTTGCTGATTGATACTCCCCTTGGTCATTAACAAGTATCACACGGTTGTTTGGACATTCTTTGATAACATGACCACGACCTCCGCACTTGAAACATTGAATTTGGCTACTCCAGGCTGTGGAACCGATGGAGGAGGTTGCTGATGAAGCGGGTTTCCTTGCACCTGGAGTAGAGTTGGTCTTGCCACTGAAATCACCTTTACTACTAGAGCGTGTGCCACCATTTGCACTGGTACTGGGACTTCGGTTTTCAGTGAACCGTGGGGTAAACTTGTTTCCACTTGTTCCATACCTTGTGCTGAATGAACTTGCTTTGCTTGACTTCGTATCTGGCTGCAATTGACGCTCAGCCTTGGTAGCTTGGTGCATCAAGTCAATAAGTGTACAGTATGGTTGAAATTCAACAATTCGCTGAATGTTGCGATGCAAACCTGACATGAAACGTGCAATAGTTTGCTCTTCATCTTCAATTACATTGGCTCTTATCATGGCCTTCTCCATCTCTTTATAATATTCTTCAACTGAGAGACTTCCTTGATTCAAATTCTGCAGCTTGTTAAAAAGATCACGACGGTGATGCTTAGGGACAAATCTTGCTCACATTTCTCTTTTCATTTCGGCCCATGAAGCAACATCACCTTGTCCAGCGTCTTCTCGCTCACTCAGGACTTGTTCCCACCAGATTAGGGCATAATCTTCAAACTCAAGAGCAGCCATTGCTATCTTCTTCTCTTCGGAGTAGTTATGCAAGCGAAAAATCTTATCAACCTTCAACTCCCATGTAAGATAAGCTTCAGGATCAGATCCACCATCAAATTTTGGCATGGTGAATTTCAGCTTGCCAAACCTCTCCTCCTCGGCCTGATAGCGTCGGTTATGGCCTCGATGACGATTACCATTATTTTGGGGCTTGTAGGGACCATCTTCCTCTGTCTCATCTTCAGTTTCAGTAGCAGGGTCATTTCGTCGGCCGCGACCTCTTCTTCTTCCATGACCAAAAGTTTCTTCCCCATTCCCACGACCAAGACCCGGAGGTCTCATGGCGCGGGCAGCAGCTCGATCTCTTCGGGCTCGCTGTTGTCTGGCATGTTGGGCTTCATCTTTGTCGTCATTTTCATCTACCTCATCTTGGTCAGCTGCACCACGTCCTTGATCTCGAAGCTGAGCTAGAAGAGCTTGAAGATCTTGGGACATTCTTCCTTGTCTCTCCTCCAATCTTTGCCTCAGCTCATTGAATTGTGCCACTGTGACACAATCTTCAATCTCGGGTGTTCCGGACATTCTTTCTGCACTGTTAGTGAACACAAGCAGGAAGTATATGTATGGAGATTAATATGTGGATCTCTCAAACTCACCTTCTCTTACCAACCGAAGCTCTTATGCTTTCCCTGCAAATTACAGTAGCATATGTGTGGTGGTATGAGTGATAGTTAGACGAATACACGACCAGCGTTCCATCTACGATGGTTTTCTTTGTGGAGCTTGGTAGGGAAAGAAGCACAACCAGCAATCTAAAAATTCAGATATTGTAATGCTAAGTAACAATCCAAACTTAGAAATTCAATGTCTAGCATTGATCACAAAGATATGAATGTTGTATCTTGAGCAACTCACACGCAAAGAAAGAATTTCAGATTTGGTGCAAACAAGGATTATGCTAGGAAGGAATGTTTGACAAGATATGCCTAGCAAAATTGCACCAACAAGGGATAGCAATCTGGTGTTACAACTTGGTGAGATTTCAACACTTGTGCATGCAAGAAACACAATCTGTCCTTTCACTTTTTTTTCAATTCTTTTCTTCTTCCTTTTTTTTATAGCACTCTTTTTTTTTGAACTGAAAGCAACTAACAGATATAACACTTGCACAATTTGAACATATAATCTCAGCACAACCAGAAGTTAGAGCTTGGGTAAACAAAGGTTTTCACAAAGGAAAATATGGCTAATTTTTTTTTTTATTTTCAGATGTGGAAACAAAAGATATAGAGATATAGATGGCTCAAAAGGTACGCGAAGGAAAATATGACCAGCGACAAGAACAAAGACTCTAATGGACCGAAACTTAACAAAACTCACCAAAATAATAGATTGATCAAAGGCTAATAATATATATATATTTTTGGTGGCTTTTTAGTGGATAGGACGAACACAAATATATGTAGCTAAGGGTAAAGAATCCTACCGTGGTAACGAAAGCTTTGATACCAGATGATGCGGTCCTTGGTCCCGTCTTCACGGCGTAGGATTACGAACAAGATAACTAGTTGCAAAGCAACCAAGATAGCTAGTGCAACCTGACAAAGGAACTCGAAGCCAACCACCGTCGCAATACGGCAACCTGAATCGAGGATTCGTCCAACCACACTCTTGAGAAACCAACCAACACAACCTGCAAACAATGGAGCAGGAGCACCAATTGGGAGTCGATGAAGCGACCGCTTCTGTAATCTCGCAAGGAAATCACAAGAGCAAAGGGGTAGAGATCACTCTCTGGATTTGTTAGCACACAGCTGAACAAAGGATTTGTATTCAGATTCTTCAAAAGTCCCCTAAATGGGTAGAGTACATGGGTATTTATACTAGGAACATCCATCTTAGTTTAGGTGTGAAAGCATATAGAAGCTAATGAATGTTTTCTTGGATAAGGAGAAGTCATCTCAGGTTCTCGCGCAACATTTAACAGCCTGCGCGGTCTTCAGTAAAATGGTGATTACTCCTTATTGGGAAGTCCAAATGACTTGCCGTTTGTTGCGTTGGAAAGTAGACTCAATTATCTTTTCATCCATATGCATTATGACCACCTAAACGGGACAGATTGGTGTGCCCAACTCTTGGAAATTGCAATTCATGTTGCACCATATCTTGAGCAGTATCTACGTTAGCTTCCATGTCGTCCTTGTTCCTGTGCCTCCTCCACACTTGAGCATCCTCCATTTCATCATGGGTAAATCTGAGCAACAAAAGTGTAGAACTTTTAGGTAGTATAAAATTCTCCTTATTTGTAATATTAATTTCAGCTAGGAGTGAAGTCACCTCTTGTTGTAGTTTCTTCGCACGGCTGCGGGTAATTGGTCCTTGGATGTCATGTGAAGGTGTATTATGTGTTGGAGTAATTGGGGTGTCTTCATTACTGGTTGCCCAGTGCTGGGAACTGATCGCCCATCCATGGGAACTGGTCGCCCGCCCCTAGGAACTGGTCGCCAGTCTTTGAGGCTGACCGGTCGCCAGTCTTGTGGATCGTCGCCAGATCTTTGGAACTGGTCGCCCAGTGCTATGGACCGGTCTCCCGCCTACTACCTGGGATGTCCTCATCACCGGTAGCCTCCCTATTGTGGAGAATATCTCCCAGGGGGAACGAAGTGACCACCGTAACTGGGTATTCCTGCAAGTAGTGCTTCAGCTTGCGTGACGCGATGAGAACCGCGTATAGGAGCTTCTGCACTTGTGAGTATCGGACTTTGGAGTCGCCCAGTACTTCGCTGACGAAGTACACCGGGCGTTGTACCTTCTGCACGTGTCCGTCCTCCTCTCGTTCTAACACCACTGCGGCGCTAACCACATGTGCCGTGGCCGCAATGTATAGCAGAAGAGGTTCCTGTGGCATAGGTGATGCCAGAACAGGAGGCGTAGTAAGGAACTTCTTGAGGTCCTCAAACGCGAGTTGAGCTTCTGGAGTCCATTCGAATTTTTCTTGCTTCTTTAATAGCTTGAAGAAGGGCGACCCTCTCTCGCCGAGGCGAGATATGAATCGGCTGAGTGCCACCATGCACCCGTTAAGCTTTTGGATGTCTTTCAGCTTCTTAGGGGGTTCCATCTTCAAGATGGCGTTGATTTTCTCCGGGTTTGCCTCGATCCCGCGATGTGAAATCATGAATCCGAGTAGCTTTCCCGAGGGGACGCCGAAGACGCACTTCTCCGGGTTCAGCTTCATGCTGAAGGCGTTAAGACTCTCGAAAGTTTCGACCAGATCGGTGATCAGGTCGGTTTTTTCCTGAGATTTGACCACGATGTCGTCAACGTAGGCTTCCACGTTACGGCCGAGTTGGGAATGAAAACAACGCTGAATGCAACGCTGATAGGTCGCTCCAGCATTCTTCAGTCCGAACGGCATGGTGACGTAACAGAAGGCCCTGAACGGTGTGATGAACGCGGTCTTGATGCAGTCTTCCTCCTTCAGGCTGATCTGGTGATACCCCGAGTATGCGTCGAGAAAACTTAGGAGCTCGCAACCGGCGGTGGAGTCGACCACCTGGTCGATGCGAGGGAGCCCAAAGGGATCTTTGGGGCATGCTTTGTTGAGGTCGGTGTAGTCAACGCACATGCGCCAAGTCTTGTTTTTCTTTTCTACGAGGACCGGATTGGCCAACCAATTGGGATGAAGCACCTCCTTTATGAAGCCGGCGGCTAGGAGTTTGGTGATCTTCGATCGGATGGCGTCCTTCCGATCCTGCGCGAACCAACGAAGCCGCTGCTTGATTGGCTTCGCGTTGGGATTGACATTTAAGGAGTGCTCAATCACCTCCCGCGGAACACCCGGCATGTCAGAAGGCTTCCAAGCAAAGATGTCCCGGTTTGCTTGAAGGAAGGTGATGAGCGCGCCTTCCTATTTGGGGTCAAGCCCTGTCCCGATCAGGGCCGTTTTGGCTGGATCGGATGGGTCGAGGAGGATCTTTTTGACTTCTTCGTCGGGCTTCAAGCCTGGCTTGGACTGCTTCTTGGTGGGGACCTCGCCTTCATCTTGGAGCGTCGCGGCAGCCTCGTGGATCTGGATCAACTCGGCCGCTACCTCCTTGGACTGGGCGAGGTCACAATTCTCCCGGTCAAGTGCACTGGAGAATTTGACGTCACCACGAATCGTGATAACGCCGTGTGGACCTGGCATCTTCATCACCAGATACGTATAGTGTGGCACAGCCATGAATTTGGCAATGCCGGGCCTTCCCAAGATAGCATGATATGCCGTTTCGAAATCGGCCACCTCAAAGTTGAGGTTTTCGGTCCGGTAGTTGTTCCTCGTGCCAAAGGTGACAGGCAAAAAGATATGCCCGACTGGCACGGAGGATGTCCCTGGGATGATCCCGTGGAAAGGAACATCGGTCCTTTGGAGCGCCAACCGTAGGATGCCCATCTCATGAAAGGTTTTAGCGAAGAGGATGTTTAGTCCGCTTCCACCATCGACTAGAACCTTGCGCAGTCGTATGCCTTGGACGACTGGATCCACGACCAGTAGGAATCGCCCCGGGCATGGTATGTGTTCCGGGTGATCCTCCCGGCTGAACTGGATCGGGACGTCGGACCACCGCAGGTATTGAGGGGTTGCCAGAACCACCGCATTGATGTCCCGAGCGGTAAGCTTCTGCTTTCGCTTGGACTCATATGCGTCCGATCCCCCGTAGATGTAGCTGAGTTCGCGCTGGGTTTCTTGGTACGCGTTCCCCGGGGGAGGATCACGCTTATCGTTATCCCTTTTGTCCTCCTTCGCCGGGGTGTTGCCATTCTCCTGTGCGAATCTCTTCAGAAGATTGCAATCCTTCGCTGCGTGCTTCCCATTGGGATGGAAAGGACACGGCGAGTTCATGACCTTGTTGTAGTCAGTCGAGTGCGGCGGGTGTTGCCGAGCCCGATCTGCTGCCGCCACCATCTCGTCTCCCTTGCGCTTCTTGTCTTTGGGTTTGGAAGACTCGGCGGCTTCTTTCTTGTTGTTCGGCTTGGACCGATCCTCCTACGCTCAGCCAAAGCATCAGAGGCAGTAGCGTAGCGGTCGGCCAAGGCGAACATCTCCTTGACCGTAGTCGACTGCTTCCGAGACATCTTCTTGATTAGGTCGGGATCGCGAACCCCCTTCTGGAAAGCCACGACGACGACCGCTTCGGAGACATCTCGAACTATATTCTTTGTTTTTGTGAAGCGCCGAATAAAATCCCGCAAAGACTCGTCCTTCCTTTGATGGAGCTGGTACAAATCCCACTGGGTTCCGGGCTTCTTGTAAGTCCCCTGAAAATTGGCGATGAACTGGTCGCATAGATCTTCCCAGGAATCAATGGAGTTCTTCGGAACTCCGGCGAGCCAGTTTTGCGCGGTCGGAGTCAACATGACTAGCAGGTAATTAGCCATCACGTTGTAATCTCCTCCCGCAGCCTTGATTGCAAGGGAGTAAATCTGCAACCAAGCTTCCGGATCCCTTTCTCCGTCGAATTTGACTATGCCCTTTGGGTTAAAACCATCAGGCCAGTTTACCCAACGGAGTCGGTGCGTGAAGGCACGGATGCCATCGATGACTCTCTCCCGTGGTGGGGTCCTCCTTGGTGAGCCTCGGCGTGGCGGAGAGCGTCGGGGCGGACTCCATCGCGGGGGAGTGTGACGCTTGTCCACTCGGCGATCTGGCCGATCGTCTCGTGGCGCGTCCCTGTCGGTGCATCGGTAATCGGGGCCGATGCCGAATCGGTCTCGGTCATCCTCGCGATGACGTCGATCGTCCTCCTCGCGCTGCCGTCTTCTTGCCTCGATGTCTTGACGGAGGTCTTGGTTGACCAATTGGCGGGCATCTTGCCCGGGCAGCAACATGTTGCGGCTCCGCCTGCTACAGCTGGATGCCGCCTGGCTGTTCGACTTGAGTGCGCTAGGATGCTCCTGTTGTGCGCCCTGAATCGCGGCAGCCGTCACCATGGCCTTCACTTGGGCCACGATCGGCGTCACGGGGCTGTTGTCGTCCAGGAGGTGACCGATGTTGTCCAGCAGGGCTTTGGATGCTACCATGTTCTGCTGTGGCGTTTGGAAAACGTTCTGGTCACCTATGCGAGCTTGCAGAAGTTCTTCATGGACTTCGCGCCCGAGAGCCCGTAAGGCTCGAGCGCGCTCCCCGTCGGCCTGCTGGCGTTGTGGCTCATCATCAGCCTCAAGACGCGCTTGGTCGGCTTCTTCCCTTTGGACTTCGGGCTGCGCGCGCTATCCCTCCACCACGTAGATTCCGCGGGAGTCGGGGCAGCTCACCGTGCTTTCATCCGACTCGGAACTTGAGTCAGAGGGACACGGGCGGTCCCGTAGATCTTGATCCGAGTTACCTGTTGCGGCTTCCATGACTGCGCCGACCTCGCGCGGAGAGTACGCGATGGGGGAATCATCCGACTTAACCCGGGCCCGTTGCGACCTGCGCCCCAGGCCCATATGCTGGTACAGGGCAGCGGAATTTCACAGGCCGAAGGGAAGCGACTTTGCCCGCCCAGAGGCGGCAAAGCCGGTAGAGGTTATCCCTGAGTTACCACTCGGAAATCCTCGATCTGGCTGGTTGCCCGAGTGACCTTTGTCAACCCTTGCAATCCCATCTTCTAGACAGCGGCGTGTTCCTCGGAGGTAAACGGTGGCTAGGTTGTCTAATCCGAACGGGAGTTGCGGTGAAGGAGGATCTTCATTGGGTCTTGCAAGCCCATTTTCCAGACAGCGACGTGCTTCCTGGAGGTAAGCAGTGGCCAGGTTGTCTAGTCCGAACGGGATCTGCCTTGGAGGAGCACTCGGATGCCTCTCAGTTTGAACCAGGTTCTGGCCCGGGTTTGAGAGGATCTTGCCAACTTCGAAGTCGGCCAGCCGCAAGGTATCGCTAGGCACGGATCCCTCGCGGAATTGGCTTCTGACCGGACCCAGCTCGAATACAGATTGGATTAATCCATACCCAAAAGGGAACCCGGCCGTCGGCCAATCTGGTTCTTTATCAGATGGAACCTCTCCCGGATCGGAATCCGAAAGAAGTAGCTGGGTGTAATGGACGTCGGCGGGGATTGCGTACATCCGCTCCCAGTAGTTCGTAGATCGGATTTGTTCTGGCTCGCACAAGGCAAACTGGCCAAATTGCCCGGCCAAAAAGCCGAGATCTCCGAACACAAACCCCTGGCCGGGTGCGAAGGTGAAGACGATCCCACCGATGGAAGCCATCAAGATTGAAACTTTGATTGCGCGTCCCCCTACCTGGCGCGCCAACTGTCGACTATTCGTGACCCAGCCCGAGAGGGGGGTGGCGTCGGCAATGATTAGATGAATGTCTAGGGGGCTATGCGCATGATCAAAGTATCTTGATGGTAACACAGGAGACCGATTTATATAGGTTCGGGCCCTCTGCGGTGGAGGTAATACCCTACTCCTGTGTTTATGGTTTGTATTATGGTGGACGATTGCTATGATCAGATTGACCACGGCGACCCTGTATGACGATGACAGGATGATCTCTCTCTCGACTAGGGGCTCCTGCCGCTCTTTATATAGTGGAGGGGGCAGGTTTACAAGTCCTAACCCTAGTCGATTACAAGTATGGAAACGTTACAATGGGAAGGCTTATCTCTTCCTCTATATCCGGGTGCTCTATTAGGGATACCAGACGCCTATTCTTGCGTGACAAGTCGGGCCGCTCTGCGGGTGGCCCTTCTTCTAGATGCTTGGTGCAATCCGGCCCATTGGGTGGCCTGGTTGATTTCCTCTGTGTGGGGACCCGGGGCCCATAATGTCCACACTGAGGTGCTTCGAGTGTGGTGGCCTCAACCACATTCGGGCCGAGTGTCCCAAGCTTGGCAGGGATCCAGGGGGAGCTGCGGCGGAGAACAAGAACGCCTACACCAACAAGAATCGCAATCAGAAGCCGACGTCAAGCAACAAGAAGCCTCCCCAGTCCAAAGGGAGAAGGTTGTTCAAGAAGGTGCTGGCGACGTTCGACTCCAAGAGCATCTTTGGCGATGAAGATCTTAGCGATGATAGTGAGAAGCCTGAAGAGGACAACGACGACGACGGGTACGCTAGGATGTGCTTCATGGCGGGAGAGAACGACTACAGCGACTCTGATGTCGACCCAGGCTCCGACTCTAAGGTACCGTGCTATGAGTTTTATGATGATCTGAATGCTGCTTTCTTAAAACTAGGAGGTTTTCTAGCACAATCAAATGCTAAGGTTAGGGATTTGAAGGAGGAAGTAGTTTACCTAAACAAAAAATTAGAAGAATCTAAAAATGTTGATTGTTGTACTTCCTCTGATTCTGATGCATGGAAATTGTGTGGAAAAACTCTCTCTGAACTTTCTGATCTAAGGACTCAGCATGATAGTGTGATACAAGAATTAAACATACTTAAGGACCATCATGCTAGTGTGCTTGAGGAGTTGAAAGAAACTAGAAGTTCTCTTTCTAGACTTGCTGCAATTGAGTTGTCTGCCTGTCCTGATCCTAGTGCACATATTTCACCTGACACACCTAAGGACCATGTCAGCCTAGATGAGGGCTGTAGAGATCTTGTTGCACCTAAGGACACTTCTAGCACTGAAACATCTGATAGCTTTCACTCTGTTGATGATTGTGAAAAGTGCTTGTCCTATAGGTTAGAGAACTTGAAACTCAAGAATAGAATTGCTGAATTGAAACAAGCTCTGTCTGATTGCTCAAATTGCTTTAGATGTGATGTGCTTGATGGGAACATGGGAAGGGCATTAGAGGACATGAGTCTTAGGTTTCAGGGTAAGTTAGCTAAGGTCTAGAATGCGGAGTGTCTTTCCTACAAGTCCCTGAAAAGGGAAGTTGAGTTTCTGAGTGAGAAGGTTCGCAAGTTTCAGGGCAAGGGTAAGTCCACATATCAGGGTGTCACTTCTGAGTCCTCTTCTCTATCTTGTGAGTTTTGCCCGCAGCTTCATTAGGAGTGTGAGTATCTCATGAGCACTCTTGAGAAGTTTGTTGGGGGCAAAAAGAAGCTGAACTTAATCTTGGATCAATCCAAGATATCACAGGGTAGAGGGCTAGGTTTCGACTAGCTTGATCACATCAAGCGTCACCCACCTAGAGTAATTTCAGCTCATCAGGAGGGTAGGATGGTGGTAGCTTCAACTGGAGTCCCAGAAAGGACTATGTTTAGACCTACAAGTCTCGTCCAGAGTTCTACTGTTCAGGAGAGTGCTTCTCCTGTAGCACCTCTACCTGATAAGGGACAGCCTGTTCAGAAGACCTCTCCTTCAGTCACACCGGTCCCAGCTAGACGTAGGTACTCGTGCACTTATTGTGGTAGGGATGGTCACATAGCCGCTTACTGCTACCAGCTGGTAGATTTTCCACCTCGTCAGAAGTCAAACCAGGTCAAGAGTATTCAGGGTCAGCTTCAGACTCTGGGTGCTTCTAGGCCTCGTTCAGCTCAGAGACCAGCTGCTAGATAGTTTACTACTGCTGAGAGTTCTAGGCCAGGACTAGGGTTTCTGAGAGTACAGTCGACTAGAGCCTTTAACAGGACCATATTTCTACCACTCTGTCACACTCTGGGTAGTCTTCCATTTCCCATTGGAGGTACTCGTCCACGACGTGAGTTTTCTCAGCGTAGACGTTGGATTGAGAGGAGACCTGACTCACGGGCATGGAATGGCCCAAGGTTTAGAGCACGTAGACAGTCAGCTCAGGTTTCCTCAAGTCTTGTTTAGGTGGAGTCAGTTGATCATTCTGGTAGAGTGTCTCAGTTCTGGGTTCCTAGGTCTGTCCTAGTGAGTTCTAGTGCTGAGTCCCGTTTTTTCTCTACTTGACTCAGGTTCGTAGGGCAGGGAAGAAGAGTGTCTGGATCGTTGACTCCGGTTGCTGTCGTCACATGACCGGTGAGTCACGATGGTTTGCTTTCCTAGCCCGTGTACCCGACGGTGAGCAGATCACCTTTGGGGATGCTTCTTTAGGCCGTGTCTTAGCTAGCGATGCTGTTAAGGTTAGTTCTCAGTTTACCCTTAAGGACGTAGCCCTAGTTAGTAAGCTGAAGTATAATTTGCTCTCTGTTTTCCAGCATATTGATGAGGGTTACGAGGTTCGCTTTAAGTCTTCTGACTCTTCGATTCTAAGTTCTTCTAGCTCTCTTGTTTGTGGGATTATTCGCTTTGGCAGAGTTTTTCGTGCATATTTTTTAGTTGCCTCAGTGGATTTTCCTCACTGTTTGCTTGCCTCAAACTCTCGAGATCTTTACTTTAGGCACAGACGTTTGGGACATGCTGGAATGGAACACTTGGTTCATTTAAGTTTCCAAGGTCTGATTTCTGATTTCCCTAAACTTTCTCCAATTGAAAATCTAGTCTGTGCTCCCTGTCGTCATGGAAAAATGATTGTCGCTTCCCATCCTGGAGTTTCCTCTTTCAAAACTGATGCACCAGGACGGTTGCTTCATATGGACACTGTTGGTCTAGCTCGAGTGCAGTCAGTAGGAGGGAAGTGGTATGTTCTTGTTGTGGTTGACGATTTCTCTTGGTACTCTTAGGTGTTCTTCATGGCTTCAAAAGATGAGACTTATGATTTGTTTTGAAAATTGAACAGAAGACTTGCAAATGAATTTCCTGGAGCACTTCGAGCCATTCGAACTGATAATGGCACGGAGTTCAAAAATCATAACTTTGATAGGTTTTGTGATTTATTTGGTGTTGATCATGAGTTTTCCTCTCCGCACGTGGCCCAACAAAATGGGGTGGTGGAACGCAAGAATAGAACCTTGGTCGAAATGGCCAGGACGATGTTGGATGAATATTCCACGCCCAGGCATTTTTGGGCAGAGGTAGTGGCCACGGCTTGCTATATTTCAAATTGAGTGTTTCTTCATGCCAAGATGTTCAATACCTCTTATGAGCTTCGCTATGGGCGCAAGCCCACTGTTTCTCACTTTCGGGTCTTTGGCTGCAAGTGTTTCATTCTCAAGTCTGGAAATTTGGATAAATTTGAGTCTCGTTCTTCTGATGGAATCTTTCTGGGGTACACTGCTTCTGTTAGAAACTATAGGGTGTGGGATCTAGAAAGAAGAAGAGTGGTAGAGTCTTGTGAGGTGACCTTTGATGAGGCTAGGCCTAGCTCTAGGCCAGATGTGTTGGGTTCTGATCTTTCCTTTGAGCCTATCTTTGTAGAAGAGAAAGGGTCCACTGTAGATTGCTGCTCTGAGCTTGAGTTAGATCCGTCTCTTCCCGTTGAGCCTTCTGCTTCTGAGCCCTTAGAGCCTCCAGAGTCTTTAGTTCCTTCTGAAATCTTACCTCATGCTGACTCTTCCGATCTCTCACCTCTAGGTTTAGGCTTGCCCAGTGGCTCTGCTCCTACCTCTTCTGAGGTAGAGGCCACTTCTCGTGCTCCTAGGCTTGTTCAAAGGGATCATCCACCTCACCAGATAATAGGAGACTTGTCTGAGCGTGTCACTAGGTCTAAGGCCAACCTCCTCTGTCTTTCTGCTGCCTTTGTTTCTTCTCTAGAGCCTAAGGATGTGTCTCAGGCATTGAGTGATCCCAACTGGGTGAACGCAATGCATGAGGAGTTGGAGAATTTTGAGAGGAACAAGGTTTGGGAGCTAGTAGAATGCCCCGTGGGCGTTAATATCATAGGAACAAAATGGGTTTTCAAGAATAAGCAGAGTGAGGATGGGGTAGTTGTGAGAAATAAGGCTAGACTAGTTGCGTAGGGTTTCACTCAAGTTGATGGAATTGACTTTGATGAAACCTATGCACCTATTGCTCGACATGATTCAATTCGAATCTTGCTTGCTTTCATGGCTTCGAATCATTTTAAAGTTTATCAAACGGATGTTCGAAGTGCTTTCCTGAATGGAGTTATTGAAGAAGAGGTTTTTGTTCGACAAACCCCTAGTTTTGTGAGTCTTGATTTTTCAGACCGTGTGTACAAGCTCTCCAAGGCATTATATGGCCTAAAACAAGCCCCTCGGGCTTGGTATGAAAGACTCAAGAGCTACTTGGTTGGAAATGGTTTTCAGATGGGAAGTGTTGACAAAACCTTGTTTTTCAAAAGGAATGTTTTAGATTTTCTCTTGGTACAAATTTATGTGGATGACATCATTTTTGGGTGTTCCTCTGAGAAGTTGATTTTTGAGTTTTCTTCAGCTATGAGCTCCGAATTTGAGATGAGCATGATGGGCGAGCTGAATTTCTTCCTTGGTTTTCAAATCAAGCAGTCCCCTGATGGAATTTTCTTGCATCAGTCCAAATATACATGAGATTTGTTGAAAAAATTTGGTATGACTGATGGCAAGCCCGTGTCTTCTCCCATGTCTTCTAATGCTGTTCTTGATCCTGATTTGAATGGAGTTCCAGTTGATCAAAAAATTTACAGCAGTATGATTGGGGCTTTGCTTTATCTCACTTCTTCTAGGCCAGACATACAATTTGCTATGTGTCTATACGCTCGTTTTCAAGCTTCTCCTCGTGCTTCCCACTTGCAGGCAGTCAAGCGAATTCTTCGCTATCTTGTGGCCACTTCTGAGTTTGGGATTTGGTTTTCCTCAGCTTCCTGTATCTCTCTTAGAGCCTTTTCTTATGCTGATTTTGCTGGGTGTAGAGTTGATAGGAAGAGTACTTCTGGCACATGCCAATTTCTTGGCACTTCTCTTGTCTCTTGGTCCTCTAAGAAACAGACTAGTGTAGCCCAGTCTACGGCAGAGGCGGAGTACGTTGCTGTAGCTTGTTGCTGTAGTCAAGTTCTTTGGCTCCGTTCATTACTCAAAGACTACGGGTTGGTTGTGGGTAGTGTTCCTCTCCTGTGCGACAACACTTCTGCCATCAATATCGCCAAAAATCCAGTGCAACACTCCCGCACCAAACACATAGACATCATGTATCACTTCCTTAGAGACCATGTAGAGAAGGGGGACATTAGGCTAGAGTATGTTGAGGGAGATCACCAATTAGCTGATATCTTCACCAAACCTTTAGATGGCCCCAGGTTTGCCACTCTCAGGGGAGAGCTTGGTATGGTTAGTTTAGCCGGAGTACCTTGAGGGGGAGCTTCTGTTTGTTCTTGTATATTTGTTTGCTCGTTCTTTTGTTTTTCTTTGGTTTGTTTTTCAGTTACTCGTTTTTCACCTCATAGGTTGCTATCATGCGTGATTAGCAAGTTTCTGTGCTCTAGCTAGTTAGATCTCTCATAGACTTATAGGTCTAGCAGGTGTTTTGAGGCCACCTGAGTAGCCAGGGTTTGTGTTTAGATTTTCTAGTAGTCGAGTTCTAGACTTGCTTTCCTTACCAGTCGCTTGGGGTGTTCTAGAGTTTCTGCAGTTTTTCGGTCTTCCTTTCGTTCCTCTATTTTTTCAGTAGTGCTTGAGTTGAGGGGGAGTTTTGGGTTTTCGCATCTGCATTTAGACTTGTTTTCTGGCTTTGTCTATTATCCTTGCTCAATATGCTAGTTGTATTTGTTTGCAACTCTTTCATACCTTGATGCATGTGCCATGTCACTTAGATTCTCTACCATGTTGTTCAAGCAAGTACTTTAAACTGCACTAAAATTTGATTAAGTGAACACTTGAGCTTGTGCTTGTTTAGAGTCTCTTGGTTTGTGCCATACTAGCTTGTGACTTGCTTGACTTAGAGACTGGTAGTGGTTTTTCAGTTTGAACAAGTTGTATCTCTTGCTGGCACCTCCTTGAAAAATTAAAAAAAAGTGTGCGTTTTAAAGTTTGGTGAGGCTTCACCAATTCCTCTTTCGAGACAGCTTGTCATTGCACTAGGCATGAACTTGAAAAAGGTTTTGGATGACCGAGACTGTGAATCCTTCAGTGTCATGCTGGGCACAGTCGCAAAGTAAGGCTTGAAGCTCTCATTTTTTCTTTTGCTCCTCTAATTGACTAAAATTAAAAAAAATGAAAAATGAAATGAAAAACGATAAAAAATAATAAGCTTACGGTGCTTTTAGTAAGAAACATGTTCTCTCTTTGCCACTACTAGGATCTTGGCTTTGCAAGTGACTTCATGTATGGCATGAACTTCTTTGTACTAGTTGCCTAGCTCATTGTGTTCATTAACTTGAATATGCACTTAATTATCAATACTTGCTTGACCTTTGTGGTTTAGTAGCACTTGTTTAGCACTTGGTATGATTGATTGCATTTGATCCTAGTATGTTAAGTTTGGATAATTTACAAAGCCTCCTAGTGTGTGTTTTGCATCTGCTTGGTCGAGGTTTGTTCGTACTTTGGCTTAAGCTTCCTTGCTGACCATATTGCCAAAAGGGGGAGAATTTGAAGGAAAATTGCATCCGTTGAAAGTTTTTGTAAAGGGGGAGATCTTCTAGTCAGGGGAAGGTTTTGCAATTGTTTGGGCTTACTTGATTTCACCTACCTCAAAACTTCATTTTCTCTGCATTTTCTGAAGTTTGTAAACATGCTCATCAAGGAGGAGTGTTGGTTTTAGTGTGATGAGCATATTGACGTGTTGAGGGGTTTACTCATCTCGGGGGGACTTTCCGTTCGTTCTTCACCTTTCTTAGGTGTTATCTTGTCTTCCTTGGTTAAGTTTCAGTTTTGAGGTCTCCCTAGCCTGCCCTAAATCTTCTACAGTGCACTGGAAGTTTATAAGAAGATTAGGTGTTGTGGATTTCTTGCTGAATTTCTCTTTTAGGTTTCTCTGGACTGGGTCCAGTGGAGGACCGGACTGAGTTCGTTGGATTGATCGCACGAGAGATCAGAGAGCACGGGAGTTTCTGGTTTAAACAGGTTTCTCCGGACGGAGTCCGGTGGTGACCAGACTGAGTCTGGTGGTGTGCAGTCTTCCGCAAATAGGGTTTCAAGAGCTTTCCGGAATGGGTCCGGTGAGCACCGGACCGAGTCCGGTGGTAGACAGGACCCCCCTGTCAGTGACGTGTTCGCCACCTGTCGGCTTGTCCCCGCTTCGCGCCAAAATTTGTTGCAAGTTTGTTACGGTTCTGTTCCATTCTCCGGACTGAGTCCGGCAAGAATCGAATGGAGTCCGGAGGTCCAACGGACTGTCCGGAACGGGCTTATTTTCACTCGCATAGAAGTCTAGTCAATTTTTCGGACTGGGTCCTTTGCTGACCGGATTGAGTCTGGTGGGACTTAGGTCTCGGTCCGGCAGGAGGAGTGTGCAGTCCGGCGGGGCACGGGACTCCACTTCTGGCAGTCCGGTGGAAGGCAAATTTCAGTTCAGCTAGGGTATCAAGTATCCATCGGACTATGTCCTGTGATGGGCCGGACTGAGTCCGGTTAAGTGTAAAATGAGCTGCTCCCTTTCGTTTTGAGCTGCGTCGGACTGAGTCCGGTGGGCGACCGGACTGAGTCTGGCCAGGTTGTTTTTTTTGCGGTCCAGTTTCTGTTTTGGATGATCATTGTGCTAACACTTACCCCAATCATGGATTGGATTGTTTTCTTATGTTTTGTGGTGTATCTTGAACTTGTGGATGCAGGTGATGGGTTCGGTGCGAGTGGATCGGATAGACTTCCAGTCAGGCAGTTTTGCGGGCCGGTTGGAAATATCCGTGGTGAGGGAAGGTATCGGGCCAAAGCACGAGCATATTCGTGACATCTATAGGCGTATGGATGCTATGGAAGGCTGAGACCGCAGGAGGCGGGCAAGATGTGCTTCAAGATTCGTGCGTGTGTTAAAACCCGCTTGTTAGAGGGCTTTGCGAGTAGCCCAGGGTTAAAGCCCAAGTGTGGGCTGGTTAGAGGCTATAAATAAAACCCCAGGGGGAGAGGGAAGTATCCCTATCCTGATGTTTTCATTTGTAGCTGTGTGAGTTTGTATTACCTCCCTTGGGGAGAGTTGGTTTGCCCTTGTTAATAGAAATGTTCACTGGTAGTTTGAGAAACTCTTTGCTCTTGCGTTGTGTTGATCGTTAGCCTATTCTATTATTGGTTTATCTTCTTTTTATTTGTTCTTTTCGTGCTCCATCTCTCTCTCTCTTTCCTCCCCTTTCTACTTCATCTAGTTAGTTCTTCATGATGTTTCTTGGTTCAGTTTTGCGTAGCTGTTTGAGGGGGATTGAATATCTGTGTTTTGAGATCTTCATGAACTTAAGAATGACTCCTCAAAGTGTCCCAAACAGTCTTCAGGATCTGCTTCAAGTTCTTACCTTTCTTGCCCGTCAAAATGAACTTTCTTGTTTAATTTCGTGACTCCTGTTTGTGCTGCTGTTTGGAGGGTATAATTATTGATCTTAGGTCTCTTTTGATCCTAAGAAACACCCCCAAAGATCCCCTAAAGAGCAAGCCCCATCTTGATCATGTTTTGCTTGATTAGTGGCTTGATTTGGTGAATTTTTCACACAAGTTTTTGCTGCTGTTGACGGATGAACTCATATTAGATTTGAGCACCCTTGGGTCTACAAATCATTCACTAAACATTCCCTCAAAGACCAGCAAGTTTCAATCGGGTTTCTTGATCAAGGGAAGAATACTTTTCAGGTGTTTTATTGGCGAGAAAGAGGGGAGTGAAGAACATTCATATTTTTACTAAAGAAAAATCGGCTCTCATTCACCCCCCCTCTGAATCGCCATGGTAGTTTCACAGAAGGAGGCAGCCCCCCTCCTTATATAGCCTCACCTAACCTCACCACTAACTCACCCTGGGTTAACCCGAAACCCACAAACTAACACGGGTTTTCAACACCACACATACGCACGAATCTTGAAGCGAATGCTGAGCCCTCCTAGCTCCCTTTGCCTCGAAGCATCCGCGCTCCGCCATCCACGTGTCCATGACCTCGAAACTTCCGGCTCGCCTAGTGCCCCTCGGATCCCCACCGAGTCACCTCAGCTTCCGCGAAGCTTCCGAGCGCCATTCCACACGCGCCATGTATCCACTTGGTGGTTCGTGCCTTCCCGCGCTTAGCGCCCCTCGGATTCCTCACCGAGTCGCCTCGGCAACGGCAAAGACCATCGACCCCACCTGCCAGCTTCGTCTTTGCACATCCACAGGCGTCGCCATGGTGATTCCAGCTCTCCTCGCCTACCTAGCCTCACCTAGCCCACCTAGTGCGCGTGGTCTCCCTACCAAGACACCTCGATGCGTGGCCTCGGTCCCTGGCCTCAGTGTGTGGCCCTAAAGACGCCGTCCATCACCTGTACACCTGTAGTCACAAAGACCAAAGCAAATCACTGTGAACTGACACCAAGAACCCTACTTGGCCCGGGGTTAGCCTCACAAAGATCAACATCATTGCTCCAAGAAAATTCCCACAAACTCAGATCAAAACAAGCCAAAATCACACAAACTCAAAATCCACCGGACTGGGTCCGATCGCCACCGGACTCAGTCCAGTCCACCTATGCGCCCTTGGTCAAAACAGCTGCACCGGACTCGCCCTCAATAGCACGGACCGAGTCCGGTCACGCGGACACTCAAAATAACAGACCACCGAACTGGGTCCGGTCCCCACTGGACTCAGTCCGGTCCAGCTTAAGATCAACAAAACCCAATGCCACCGGACCGAGTCCGCTTCCTCTGGACCGCCTCAACTCAGGTCCTCTAGTACGTAACCTCGGTCCGGTCCCTCACGGGATGTAACATACTGAAAATTTGCATAGAAAATTTTTGCAAAATTTGAATTTGAAAATGCATAACCATATAGCACACCCTATTGCATTTTTATTTTATTTTTTTAATAAAGGATAAGAATAAAGTTAATAATAATAATAATTTTTAGTAACGAAATCTTTACTTAATGTGTTTAAAAGTACACCCTAAAAGTATGATTTGATTTTTACATATAATAAAATGTTATCAAATAATAAAATAAAAATTATATTTGGAATCCTTAAGAAAAGATTTCGTTACTAATCTAAGTTATCTAACATTTGCTGTCACCAAGGAACCTTTGGAGGCTGATGATTGGATAAGAGATATTAAGAGGAAATTAGATACGGAACCATTGTGTTTCATAAGATTCAATGGAAAAATCACAGCCCAGAAGAGGCCACCTGGGAAAAAGAAGCAGATTTGCAACAAGAATTTCCCATTTGGTTTGCAGAAAAACAGAAGAATTTCAGGACGAAATTCTTTTTAAAGGGGGTGAGTGTTGTAACATACTGAAAATTTGCATAGCAAATTTTTACAAAATTTGAATTTGAAAATGCATAACCATATAGCACACCCTATTGCAATTTTATTTTATTTATTTAATAAAGGATAAGAATAAAGTTAATTATAATAAAAAAAATTAGTAAAGAAATCTTTACTTAATGTGTTTAAAAGTACACCCTAAAAGTATGATTTGATTTTTACATATAATAAAATGTTATCAAATAATAAAATAAAAATTATATTTGGAATCCTTGATTTTTGCTGAATTTTTAGGTAGAATTTTAGGGCTTCTCTACACTCAAAACTTGCCTGTGGAGTTTTGGGAAAATGTAATGTACTTATGTGTAATTAAAGCGTGGAAGACTGTTAATTCCGCTATAAATCTCTGTTATGTAAATTAAAACTCTGTTATGTAAATTAATTACGGTACTGCAGTTCATATCATATTGAACACAACTAGAATCCTAGACAGTTGTGTGAATGCGGGATCTGAAAATTTTGGGTCCCCACACTAGACCGACCCAAACCGGGTTCGGCAGAGGCGTCTCTCAGTCCGGCCCCTCACCGGACCGCAACAGCGTACTGCCGGACTGACTCAACCACTCACCGGACCGAGTCCGGTCTACCGGATTCAAAACCAATCCTCCCGCGCTCTCTCAGCTCGCGCGGACTGTGCCCACCGGACTGGGTCCGGTCCACACCGGACTCAGTCCGGTCCAGTTGTTTTGAGTTGGTTAAAATGAAAAATAAAGCCCAAACTGAACCGAACAAAAACTAAACTTGGTGCAAACATTTTTGGGGTTCAAACAAGCATTTTGATGCCAATGCAAGTTAATTTGAAAACCATTTTTGTGCAAAACCAAACTTGATGCAATTTTGAGAAAACCGGGCATATATACTCATCATCAAACCCACAATGGATGTGTGGCCCAAACCAGAATATGGTTGATGAGCAAGCAACAAGATCAAGCAAACTTTCTTGATAATAAGTTGGATCTCCAGATTCTGAATTCCTCCTTGATGTTGCCCATATGATGTGTTTTGAAAAAAATATCACTGCGTCAACAATAGAAGTGTCTCTAGAAATTTTGATCACTCGACCACTTGGGAATCTTACATTTCCCTCATAAGAATTGTTCACAGAAACTACATTCTATTTTGGTGCTTGTATGAAAACAAGGGACACCTCACTTTCTAGTAATCCAATATACCGAATAGCACCCTGGGATGTAGTGCCATCACCAACCAGAAAACTCATGCTCTCTATACCATGTTGCTTCAGAGCTTCATAGAACTGAGTATTAAAGGCATAGATTCTATCACCAGTGAAGCTTAGGAAAGACACTTCTTCAGTACCTTCATTGTCGAAGTACTTGATGTTAAATTTATGGCCGGTTAGATAATCACAAGCAGAATCATGAGGCTTCATACATGCTGCTGTTAACTTGAAGTTGTAAGCATCGTTTGCAAAAGGTTGAAGATTGATATGGACAATATGGACTAATTTGTCCTTTTCATGATCAGAACCATGCAACTGGTCCATATATTCAACAAGAATAACCTTAGTTCCAACAACTGTGTAAAAATCAATGAATTCAAGTCCAAGGTAACCACTTCCAGCAACAGCTGTCCAATGACAATAAAAAATTAACTCAAGTTTTAATGCATGGCCAACGGTAATTTTAGTTTCTCCATCAACTTCCGTGCTCTTGGAAACAAAAGGAACTAATCCAGTAGCAAAGATAAATTTTTTTGTAATATTCTCTCTGTCAGAACAACTGATTTCTCTGCACCATACCTTTTGCCTTCCTACGATAGTGCCAACTAATACTGTAACTTCCTTTTGAGCGCTCGATACATACACCACAAAGGCATCATGCCCCTGAGCTATTATTGTCAAATTACCTCCTCTGCCATGTATGAGCTTGCTCAAAACTGGATACCCAATCTTGTCATCCAAATTCATTTCCATCTCAAGAATGGATATCCCTAATTCAAAATCAACAACCAATATTTTACCATCATAATGCTTTTGCAGGAACACAAACCAACCTTCACTAGGCTTGCTACCCATGAGCCAAGTAGTGTTAGATTAATCTTGATTAGAGTAGGTTTCCTATTTGCACAAGTTTATGTCCGTGTCTTGGTTAGTTGTAATTAACCGAATATGTTTAAAAGTTAGGAGATAGAGTCCTAGTCGGTTTCATGTAATCTGCTATAAATAAAGGGCCAGGGGTCAGAGAAAAGGTGTGACAGTTGAGGCACCGAAAAATTGTTTTGCATTGTGCTCATTATTGATCCTGAATTTCCAACAAATAGCAGATAGAAGTGTGTTAAAACAATTATCGAACCAGCAGGTGTCTGCACGGCCTTGCAGTGCCCCGCTTTGCTCCCTTAACACCTCAAACACTGGATTCGTAAATAATGTGTATGTCACATTGCCTGTCTCGTCAACCATCAAATTGATGATGTGGTTCAGGTCATCAACAGCGATGAGGAAGCCCCAGCAGCTGATTTGGCCATCAAGACCCACTTTGAGGTCCAAGAGATCAACAATTGGCATGAAGCAATCGTCGATGGACTTGATATTGTGCTCAAGCCAAAGGGTGGAGTCACCTGAGTACTTGCCTTTGTTGTCGAAGCCACTCCCATCATGCCAATTGTTGGCGTCATTCTCCAGTACCAGTACCAGTACCAGCTCTCCATGTTCTCATTCTCCACAAAAGTAATCGCCACCGGAAGAACCTGGTTGTTGGCGTCACATGCGATAGTAGTAAGTATCTGACCCATGTATTTTCCTGTAAGGAATGTCCCATCGATGCAAAGAACAGGACAACAGTGCATAAAAGGCCTGGATGCAAGCACCGAGTGCAAACATCACTCTCTACAGTATCATCTTCCCCTCAAACTCCCCTGAAGTGGTCGGGTACTCCACGAAGTCGATGAAGGTTCCAGGGTTCCTGCTCTATATCGCCCTCAACATCCCTGGCAGGTTGTGGTAAGAATCCTCACACGTGTCCCACCTCATCTCAATAGCCTTCCTCTTGGCCCTCCATGTCGTGGCATATGGAATCTTTCCTCTATGACAAGCACAATTGAACTTAGGAGCAATTTTATGTTGTCCACTATCATCCCATACAACTCTCTGGCTACAAAGCTAGCAGAAATGTTCCGGTGCATCATATGGGCCTGCTCGACATGGCAGTCATGGTCATCCACTCTAGAGACTGTCTAGTGGTCCGACCACTTCCCCTTGTAGGTGTGAGGACCAAAATTCCTAAAATAAAATCATTAGAAAAATTGGTTCTCAAAATCTAGAATTGATATCTTAACTATTCTCATGAATTAATTAGATAGGAAAATGAATACTTACAAAATAGTTAAGACCAGCTTGCGAGTAGGGAATATGAAAATCTATAGATGAACCAATTGTCCAAGCAGGAGTATTCAAAATAGATTAAATCTACAAAAAAATCTGGGGTCTATTCATAATGAATAGTTCCCAAAAAAAAGGGGTAAGTACTCCAATAGTACTCAGTAGGTTTCCATAGGAATAACCAATTATCTAAATGAAATAATCATTCAATGGATAAGCTAAGTAAATTGAAGTGTAATGCAATAGTTTATATATAAGTCCAAAGCTTAATGTCATTATTCAAAATTCATAAAGTGACAAAAAATCTATCTCTTCAATCTCCCAACCTTAACCAACATCATTTTGGAAATGAAACACATGAATCATAAATGAATAGAAGAGGCATCACCCATTTGACACAACTTTATATACCAGAAGCATGGTCCATATGTGTAGTTGTTATCGGATTTACAGAACCTATCCAGCTTTACCCGAGTATTGATCAGATATCGGATGGATGTAATATATGTCATTTCTATTCACAAAACCCAAGTTTTTATAAAGGCAACAATTCTATATGCCTCCACAGGAGCGACCATCTAGTGTCCTTGAGTGTTTTACCATGCCTTCGGGTAGCTGGCCCAAGACGACAAAATATCTTTCTGAATTGTCTTTATATTTTATAGAGAAATGAACCTAATGCCCTTCTTACACCTTGGGTGCCCTTGAGTGTGCATTCACTCTTCCTAGTGAAATGACTGGCCCAAGCCGATGATTCAATTTCTCTATATAGAAATCATTTTGACTTCTCCACAAATCATTTCCACAACAGATAAGCATCCCATACTACTTATTCGGATAGAACATGATTTCCTTCTTTTATGAAAAAGGTATTTAAGTGATGACCTATACTAGGGTATTAGAAATGTTAAATCATATATAGGAGGCTCTTTGGTTTGGTGGTTTTTGGGTTATCCAATTACATGGTTAATGAGTATCAGAAGTAAATAACTAAAACATAATGCAATAATAATAGTAAATCAAAATAGGACTTTAATATGCTTCAAAGGTAGAAAACCTGCCTTCTCAGTTGTATTTATTGGTAATTTGATTGATTCAATATGGTCACCAATGCTTGAATTGTCAAGTTCGCAGGAGTTTAAAACGTCATCTATACATCGCAAAAAGAAATAAAAGAGAAAATCCAATAAATATACAATTAAAAATTTAATTAGAAAATAGAAAAATAATTGGATTGAAAAAGAGTATGAGGATGGTTTATATGAATTGGAGAGTAGCAACTTGGAATTCCTCCGGGTAATAGGATGGCATTTGTAATTGGTGTATGTATAGATTAATGGATTTTTAGAAATTGGGGTGGACAGTAATGTACTATCGGAGTTCCAAGACAAAATTCGTTGAAGTGATGTAATATTCTAAGATGAGTTTGACAATATGATGGTTTAATTAGAGAGTGATGAATTGGAGGGAATGGTAAGGTGGATATTGTTTTGTATGGATTAATTATTCCTAATTTATCTTTACTACTTAAAAGCACCTTGTGGTGAGTGGTGAATGGTGGTAGTCCATTTTTGCTGGACCTTCTTACCCTTTTGTGCTAAACCAAATTACCCACCTTTGCCATCGATTCAAAATTCAAATCATATATATTCCAAATGGCTCTGTGGCATGGCCGCTTACCCGGCTGCTCTCCATGCCCTTATCGCCGGCGTCACGACCGTCCCCCACCTTCGGCAGCTCCACGCCCACCTCATCACCTCCGACTGCCTCCCATCCCTCGGCCCCTTCCTCCTCTGTCGCCTCATTTCTCTGCCCTCCTCCACGCACCTCCACCTCCCCCTCGCCCACCGCCTCCTCCTCTCCCTCCCCTCCCCGCCCCTCGACCTCTTCAACTTCCTTCTCCCTCTCTTGCCTCGTCGCTCGACCCCTCGCCTCTGCCCACCTCTTCCTCCGCCTCCGTCGCGGGGGTCTCCTCCCGGATGCACACACGCTCCCTCACGTCCTCAAGGCGCTCGCACCTCGCCCCAGGCTCTCTCCCCCTCATCGCCTCCACACACGCGGAGGCCATCCGCCTGCGGCGTCGTCTACGTCCGGAACGCCCTCATGGCCGCGTATTCGGCCTACGACCACCAGCCGTGCGCCATCCAAGTGTTCGACGAAATGCCGCCCCAAACCGTGGTGTCCTGGAACACCGCGCTCACCACCTGTGTGGGCAACGACCGCCACGACCGGTGTGTCGGGCTGTTCACGGAGATGATCTTGGCCGGGTTCGAGCCCGACCAGACCACATTGGTGGTCATGCTGTCCGCAGCGGCTGAGCTGGGCAACCTGGCGCTCGGCAAGTGGGCTCATGGGCAGGTTGTCGCCTGGCAGCTGGACATGACGCTTCAGCTTGGCACGGCAGTGGTAAACATGTACGCCAAGTGTGGCGCGGTGAGCTACGCGTGGCGCTTGTTTGAGAAGATGACAGTACGAAATGTCTAGACATGGAGTGCAATGATCATGGGGTTTGCGCAGAATGGAATGGCCCAGGAGGCGCTGAAGCTATTCAACAAGATGAAATACACGTCAGTCGTGCCCAACTATGTCACCTTCCTCGGGCTGCTCTGTGCATGCAGCCACGCTGGACTGGTTGACGAGGGGCGCCGGTTCTTCCATGAAATGCAGCATGTCTATGGCATTGAGCTGATGATGACACACTACAGCACCATGGTTGATGTACTAGGGCGCAATGGCCGCCTAGAGGAAGCCTATGACTTCATCATGGACATGCCTATCAAGGCTGACCCCGTGGTCTGGAGGACATTACTGGGCGCCTGCCAGCTGCACAGCTCCAAGGACAGCATTGACATCATCGACAAGGTGCAGGAGCGATTGCTCAAGCTGGAGCCCTGGAGAAGCGGGAACTACGTGATGGTCACGAACATCTACTCCGACATTGGGTCGTGGGACAAGGCGGCAAAGGCGAGGAGGGTGATGAGGGAAGGAGGGATGAAGAAGATGGCTGGGGAGAGCTGCATTGAGGTCGGAGGCAGGCACACCGGTTCATTGCCGGGGATGATTCTTGCCCTCAATACCATGGGACTTGTAGGGTTCTTGATGAGTTGAATATCAACATGATAAAACTTGAACCAGCTGAGAGAATTTTGCTTATTGATGTTGACTGGTGAGTGCATCGCTTGCATTGTTTGGTTGTTTAGAACCCTTGCTGCAATTTTGCGAGCAATAACAAGTTTGAGAACAGTCTCAAAAAAATTCCTCATGTATTTACTATAAAAATTCCTATATGGTGATGACTGATGAGTGATAGCTCACCTCCCATTTTTGCATTTCACTCTCTCGGATTTCTTGGTTTTACACACAGGCCATTGTGTTAAGCGTTTTGAACCTGAAGGTTTCCTAATTACCTAAGCAGATCCTCCATTTTTAGTGTTTTACCCTTCAAGTTTCCCAGTTTGGCATGTAGGCCTCATTTGCATTTTGCCCTCTTGAGTTTTATGGTTGCATTTTTTCGTCGCATAGCACGGATAAGGTTGACGTCTTGCATTACGAAGAAGACTGAAAAAGGTGCCTCGACATGTTGGAGTCAATTAGAGAAAGATTGAAAAAGGTGCCTCGACGTGTTGGAGTCGATTAGAGAAAGATTGCATTAGTAGATTCATCTGTACTTAAAATAAAGTTTTATTAGCCATTCGACGATGACTTTATATTCTTATAAATATCTGTTTTATTCAGATGATTTGTTTTTGTGATGTTACCTTTTTTTAATGTGTCATCTCTTTGTGGATGATGGACATTAGTGGAATTGGTTCAGTATAGTTTAGTAGTTTGTTTTGTAAGATGTTTGCAATTAATATTTAATTCCATAAATATTAAAAACATGTGTAATTTAAGAGTTTATTTTCTCTATTTGAGATTCCGTAGCAAAGTACGGGTACTCAACTAGTTAAGATCAACAGAGATGTATATAGAAAGTATTATATATAAAGGTCTATGTTCTAAAGGAATGGGCTTTGACTGAACAGTGTGTGAAATGGTTGTTGAGAGGACAATTGATAGGGTTTTAAAGTTCTTAGGTTATGGTTTCCATAATGGTTTCTATAGGAAGAATTTTGTTTTGTTCAAATTTTAAATTTGAGTTTGGAAGGATGGATAGATATGAGTGTAGATGTGCATGGTGTGGATCAATTGAGCTCTAGAGGTCGAGTCGATAGCATTTCTCATGCTAGATTTTTGAGATAGAGTCAATTGAAAAGGAAGAAGGATTTTAGGGTTTAAAAAGGATTTGAATTGTTCTTTAAAAGTAATTCTTTAAATTTAATAAAATGAATTTATAATTATCAGTGGTGAAGTTGATGTTTAAAGGTTTCAAAAATATTTAACTGATAAAACGGGTCTAAGTAATTAATCTAAGGATTTTTAGTATTTACTTAATTATGGAAAAGGAAATTTAGTTAATTTTAACCTATTATATTCTCTAATATTTAATTCAATATTTTTATACAAAAAGTTGGAGTTTTATATTTTTAATGAGTAGTTTGGATCTTTGTTAGTTTCTAAGAATTTTTGTAGAATTTTTGGAATATATTTAATAGGATTTTTAATTCAGAGAACAATTACAGAAATAGAAAAGGAATTTAATTGGGAAATAACAAGGAGAACAGTATTGGACCTAGCCCACTTACTGCATGTGGCTAACAAAAGGGTCCCGCGCGTCAGCGAAACAGTGGAGGGGCTAGGGTAGTTTCATGGGATCTTGCGGCGACAAGGGCGCAGGGCGCCCGGAGGGGGTGGCTTGCTGTGGGGAAAGTGGAGAGGGGAGTGAGGGCTGTCTTCTGGTGGTCACGACGAGGTTCGGGGTGGCCGAAGATGGGTCAGCGATGAGCTCTAGCGGAGCTTTTCTTCAGTTGATCGTCGGTGGCGAGCTAGAGGATGCAATTGGGCAAGGTGAGGGTACAGGGAGCGTCACGGGGGTGAGGTGGATTGTTTTTGTTTCTGGGGTCGGGAGCTATTGTGTACGGAGGCGACAAGAAAAGAGGTCGCCGGAGACGAGGAAGGAGGTGGCGGATATGGCTCTACGGTGGTGCTCTGGTGATGAAAAGGGGTGGGTTGGCTTGCTGGTGAGGAGGCGGTGCTGAGGGGCATGTTTTATAGGCCCGGGTGGTTCCGTAGCGGCCAAGGAATTGGGGGTGTGCGGTGGCGGCGCTGACGAGGTGGCGGTGTGAGGATTGGTGGCACACGTGGTCGTGCTGCCACACAGAGGCGGTGGGGAAGGTCAACGGTGACGGGAGCTATCTAGAGAGGGGAAAACCAGGGGCTATGGCGGACTGGTGGTGAATCGTGGGGCTCTGGCGAGAAATCAGCGGCGGGGCAGCAGCGCCATGGTTGGAGACGAAGGGGATCAGGGGGCAGGGCGAAGTCAGGCGACGTGGCTTATTCTCTCGCGTCCGATTAAACTTGAATGGTCTGGTGTTGACACCCAAATTTGGCAGAGAATCGGATGAGTTTGTGTGGACCAGTACTATCGGATTATAGGGCCAGATTGGCATTTTGGGCTTCGTCGACCAGGAGAGAAATCGGCGCAGGACTCCGTATATCTAGGAAAGTTTGTCGAGTCGTATTGTGACCGGTCGGGATAGCATTGTGTCGGAGTCGGTTTTGTAGTCTAAGCGTCAATATAAATAGCGACCTGGTGGTTAGGGTAGAAAAATCCAACACAATACACAAAACACGACACCCTTCGAATCCGATCGACTTCGTCGAAAGGACTTCAACACGCAGGTAGAGCTATCTCGATGTAATCGATTCTCTTACTTGTGTTCGTATGCATGGCTGCATTGCTTCAATCTCATGTATACAAAGCATGCTAGGCTGTCTCGGTTCACCGATCCTTAGCATGGACGCATATTTGCACTGTCTCGATTTAATCAATCTGCAATATGTATGTATCTCTATAATGCTGATCGTGGAAGTGCTTTTCCCATTTATTCTCTTTTCTCGATGCATGTAACTATCTCGACCTGGTTGATCTTACATGCGTTTGTATAGGGGTTTGCATGAATAAGGTACTTACCGATTTGCGTTATATTTACCTGACAATGCCAATTGTTGAGTATATTCACATGCTTCCCTCGAATCCGATGTATACGACTGTCTCGATCTGATCGATCTCACATACGTTTGCTTCAGGAGATTGCGTGTTGGTATATTTCCCGATTGCTATTGTGTTACTAATTTTCAAAGCTTAGATCGGATTATTAGTCTATACCTTGATCTAGATCTAGATACTGTCTGGGCCTAACCCATCTATTTAAATCGATTTCATGGTAAACTGATAGATTGGTTCAAGGATTTGAAGCCGGTTTTAATCTAAAAATACCCAAAAGAAGATGATAAGTTTGTGCTTTATTGTTTATCATATTAATTGCTCTATCGAAAACTAAGCCGATAGAATTTCAGTCATCGGTTGTCTTGAAAGCCGATGTGTATAACCTGATCCGGCTATTAGAAAAGCCGAGTAGGGCCAAGTTGCTAATAGTGTATTCCTTGTCAGTTTTCAGGTCAAATTGACTGGCACGCTTGGTTTTTTGTTTGTGACGCAAGCCCTGACTTGATGCTTCCGCACGGTGTGTGCGCGAGGAGTCACCTTTTCACGTCAACACACTTTTTGGCACGCCCAGTGGGACATGGAAGTTCGATTCAACAAGATGACGCGCACCGATGCTGAAGCTACGGCAGCCGCTCTCAAGCATGCTGCTGAACCGGTGACTTATGATGAGCTAAGCGCGGAGCAAAAGAAGGAAATTCAGGATCGACTTACTAAGCTAAATGAAGAAAACATGAAAAGGATACTAACCGGTTATCGAAAAACTCACCGTGGGCAGATCACAAGATCTGCTATCGAAGATCCATTGCTCATTGGAGATTATTCCGAAATCTTGAGAGAGCAAATCAATGCTTCCGTTTACCGATCATTGATTGATCAATCATCGGTTATAGGACAGATTGTTGAGGACAGAACTAACGCAGCATGGCAGAAACTCCTTAATGGTCAAGCTCCCCCTCAAGGGAATCGGAATTCGTCGCCTCCACTGAATCCAATAAACCGATTCCCACCAAACACTCAAGCAAGCTCTTCCCAAGCCATTCCGCCGCAGGCTGGAGTGTTCAGTTCCCCTCCACCTGTTTTTTTCCCTCATACGACCAATACTTACAACGCCTCTCCGATTCAAGGTCTGTAGAACAATCAGGCTGTGGTTTCTTTAAACTATTAGCCGGCCGTTCCGGAGGGTGAAAGTCTTGAAGAAGTAACAAGAAATTTGGTCTTCAACATGATGAGGCAGTGTGGAATCAATGCTCCCAAGATTGCTCTAGGCTACACCATGCCTTATCCATCGGTATTTAACGAGATAGAATTCCCTTACAAGTACCGAGTGCCGGATTTTGCCAATGCCAAGTTCAGCGGGAGTGACAGCGCATCTACTCGAGAACACATTGCAAGATTTATTATACTGATTGGAGAAGTTGCTGCCAAAGATACGTTGAGATGCCGATTATTCCCTCTTTCTCTATCGGGATCGGCTTTTAGCTGGTTCACCTCGCTGCCGCCCAATAGCATCACCTCCTAGGCAGACTTGGAAAAGAAATTCCATGAATATTTTTACTCTGGAGAGAATGAAGCAAGGATTACCGATATCATGATGATTAAGCAGAAGTATGGTGAATCAGTGAATGATTACTTACGTCGGTTTAGAGAGGTGAGAAACCGATGCTATAGCCTTTCGTTGCCTGACCATGAGCTAGCAGAATTGGCTTTCAAAGGATTGTTGTCTGTCAATCAGAAGAAGGTAGGCAATCAAGAATTTGCTGATATTTCCCATCTGGCTCATAAAATTGCGCTTTATGAAAGCCGATTTGTCGAGAATACCTATCCAAGTCAAAAGGAGTACATGGATAATCATAAGAATGAGGGCAAAACTGTCAATGTTGTCACTACTGAAGAGAGCGAAGACTTTGATGATTCAGATGTCGAAGAAATTGGAGCTTACGTTGCTGAATGGGTGACCAACAAGAGAGAGTTTAAGCTTGGATGGATAAAGCCGAAGAGTGCTGAAAAGAGTAAATATTCCTTTGACACGTCGAAGTGTGATCAGATTTTTGACCACTTGCTGCAAGAAAAACAGATTCGGCTTAAGCAGGGGCATGTTATCCCGCCTCTGGAGGAACTCAAGAAGCTGAAGTATTGCAAGTGGCACAATTCATACTCACATACCACCAATGAATGCAATACTTTCAAGCAGATTGTCGAAAAAGCGATTGAGGACGGGCAATTGAGATATCAAGGCAAGAATTCACAAGTTGATACGGAACCCTTCCCAATCGGTTACATCGGGACAGTTGGTGTTTGGAAGAGGAAAATCGATAATTGCGGAGAAAGCTCCAATCGTTGCGGAGTTGATGATCGTGGCGAAAGCTCCAATCGGTTCAAGGTACTTGTTGGCGCTGAGCGGGTTGTGATAGAAGAAAAACCAGAGCTAAAATTCTGACCCATGAGCCCACAAGACAAGGGGCAGCATGAAGAAAAGTTTGGGAGAAATAAACATCCGATCAGAAGGCCAAAGCCAACGTTTGATCAATTAATGCAAAAATATGATCGGATGGCTAAAAGGAACGTCAGGCCTAGGACTTGAGCCAGTTCATTGAGGAGATTCAAAGGATCAAAACTGTGGGATGGAGCACTGGAGTTGTCCTTTTTTCCGATACTGCTGGGAAGAAGGAATGTCATTGCCTACCGTTGAGAATTGCCCAATGAACCATGCGCTTGCTCCACCAGTAAAGAGGGCATCGGTTATGGACCGCTTGGTCTTTCCAGGGCAGAAAATTGAAGAAAGTCCAGTAAGGATGCGAGCCGATGTGCATCGTCCTTCTAAAGTGCCATTACCACGATAGTGTCCAAGTGGGATCACCAAATCTCAGAAAAGACGATTGCAAAGAATGAGGCGTGATGGGATCAAAGAAGCTGAAGCAGAGAGATTCAGGGAGGACCTACTGGAGCAAGTAAAGCCAATGAGACCAGCTAGGGGCAAGAAGGAATGGAGGCCAAAGTTAAAATCGGCTATTGCTACTGATGATAAAGCCGACGATAATAAAGTTATGCTCGATAACAATATGGTGTGCATATTGCCTCGGGAATTCATGTGTGATGATGAAGAGCCTGCTGCGGAATTGCTGATCGGAACCGAGGATGCAGTCTTTAAAAAACCTGAGAGTTCCCGACTGCACCTAAGGCCGTTGTTCATCACTGGTTATGTCAATGGGAAACCAATCTCTAAGATGATGGTGGACAGTGGCGCTACTATAAATTTGATGCCATATTCCATTTGTCGGAAAATTAGGAAATCTACCAAAGATTTGGTAAAGACAAACATGGTGTTGAGCGACTTTAATGGAAACCCGACAGAAGCGAAAGGCATCCTGGTGGTTAAGCTCGCTGTGGGAAGTAAGACTATTCCAACAGCTTTCTTCCTAATTGAAGGAAAGGGAAACCACAATGTGCTGTTGGGAAGAGACTGGATACATGCCAATTGTTGCATTCCATCAACTCTACACTAGATTCTAATTCAATGGGTTGGTGAGCATGTGGAAGTGGTAAAAGGAGAAGCTTCAACCACAAAAATCGATTATGCCGAGATCTACGATAATTTGGAATCTTTATCGGGAAAACCTTTGGAAGACTGTGACTTTATTAGCTTTAGCAAATCGGGTTTTAAGCCGACAACACTGGAAGCACAATCGATAACTTGAGAAAATGAGGGTTTTTTATGGGAACCACGGCAACTCTAGATGAGATCGAATATAAGATGGGCCAAGGCTTTATATCGGCTGACGAACTTGAAAAGGTCAATATTGGAACAGATGGAAAAGAAAGGCCCACTTATATCAGTAAAAAGTTGTCGCAGGATTACAAGGATCGGCTGATTCAGATTCTAAAAGATCGGGTATACTGTTTTGCTTGGGAATATCATGAGATGCCTGGTCTAAGCCGATCAGTGGTTGAACACAAAATTAAGATGAAACCTGGTTTTCGGCCGGTGAAACAAGCTCCAAGGAAAATCAGCTGGAAAGTTTACGATCAGGTCAAGGCAAAAATCCAGAGACTGTTAGATGCAAAGTTTATTCGGCCATGCAAATATGCCGAGTGGATTTCCAGCATTGTGCTAGTGGGAAAGAAAGATTCCGATAAGATCAGGGTATGCATTGACTTTCGAGACTTGAACAAAGCGACGTACAAGGATGAATACCCAATGTCGATTGCTGATGGGCTTATCGATGCTGCCTCAGGCAATCGGATTATCAGTTTTTTCGATGGCAATGATGGGTACAATCAGATTTTTATGGCCGAAGAGGATGTAAACAAAACTGCATTTAGATGCCCTGGCGCTATCGGCTTATTTGAGTGGGTTGTGATGACTTTTGGATTGATAAGTGCTGGGGCAACATATTAGAGAGGAATGAACATGATTTGCCATGACTTGATCGGCAAGTTAGTTGAAATATATATTGATGATGTGGTAATCAAATCTCAAGAAGAGGAACAACACTTGGCCGATATTGCGACCATATTGGATCGTTTTCGGATGTACGGTATGAAGATGAATCCAAAGAAATGTGCTTTTGGAGTATCGGCTGGGAAATTTTTAGGGTTCATGGTGCATGAAAGGGGAATTGAAGTACATCCCGACAGAGTGAAGGCTATCATGAACACTATACCGCCAGACTCAAAGGTTCGTCTTCAAGAATTGATCGGTAAAATCAATTACCGGAGAGGATTCATCTCCAACTTATCGGAAAGAATTATCCCGTTTTCCCCATTACTCAAGATTAAGGATTCCAATAAGTTTGCTTGGGGACCAGAATAGTAAAAGGCCTTTGACGATATCAAGCAGTATTTGATCAACCCACCTGTTCTGGTTGCCCCAAGGGAAGATTTGCGGTTTAAACTCTACCTATCGGTTTCTGAAAAAACAATAGGGGCAGTCCTAGTTCAAGAAATCAATAGGAAGGAGCATGCAATTTTTTATCTGAGCAGGAAATTATTGGATCCAGAGACCCGATACACTGTTGTGGAGAAGTTTTGCCTTTGCTTGCACCAAGTTAAGGCATTATCTATTGGGTGCTGAATGCAAAGTGGTTTGCCAAATTGATGTGATCAAATACATGCTTAATGCCCCAATCATCAGAGGGCGACTCGGGAAGTGGGCGTACACTCTCATCGAGTTTGACCTGACCTATGAACCTCCAAAGGCTGTCAAGGGGCAGGTACTGGCTGATTTCATTACGCATCATCACGATGTTAACTTATTGGTTTTGGTGCCTTGGGTTATGTACTTCAATTGGATCAGTTTGTGAAGAAGGATGTGGAATCTATATTTTCATAGTGTCCCCTGGTGGAATATCTTATCGGTTCAGCATTACTGTAAATTCTGGATTGACCAATAACCAAGTGGAATATGAAGCATTAAGTCAAGGATTGGAGTGGTTAATTCAGGCTGGAGCCGTAGCCGTTGAAGTTTATGGGGATTCACAGCTAGTGGTCTTCCAGATGATCGGCAAATATGAGTGTCGTAATGATTTGCTTCAAGATTATTTGGAAAGGGCTTCTGGGTTGGCTAAATACTTCACTATGTTCACAATTCGGCATGTTCCAAGGGAACAAAATCATGAAGCTAACGATTTGGCCCAAGAGGCATGAGGGTATAAAATGCCGATCATGGAATTAGAAATCGTGCCCTATCAAAATCCGCCTCCGATGGGATGGCAGGCCGAAATTATCGGTTATTTAAATAATCCTCAAGGGAAAGCCGATAGGAAGCTTAAAAGAAAAGCCCAGAGGTACGTACTGATTGATAATAAGTTATTTTATCGGAGCTTTGATGGGCTGCTGCTCAAGTGTTTGAATGAAGAGGATGCCAAAGTTGCAATCGGGGAAGTCCATGAAAGGATTTGTGGAACATATCAATCGGCTCAAAAGATGAAGTGGATCTTGAAATGATCGGGATTTTTCTGGCCAACAATGGTTGAAGATTGTTTCAAGTATTACAAAGGTTGCGAGGACTGTCAGAAATTTGGGAACATTCAGCATGCACCAGCATCGGTCCTACATCCAATTGTGAAGCCGTGGCCGTTCCGTGGATGGGGAATCGATATGATTGGAGAGATCTTTCCCTCCTCGTCTAAGGGGCATCGGTACATTTTGGTGGCAACAGATTATTTCACCAAATGGGTTGAGGCTGTACCTTTTAAGAAGGTAACCGCCACCGAAGCCATCGATTTTGTCAAAGAACATATAATTTACCGATTCGGAATTCCTCAAACGATCACAACTGATCAAGGATCGGTATTTATGTCAGAAATATTCCAGAGTTACGCTCGAAGCTTAGGAGTCACGACGATTAATTCATCACCATATTATGCCCAAGCAAACGGCCAAGCGGAGTCTTCTAACAAGGGGGTTATAAAACTATTCAAGAGGAAAATTAATGAAAGGCCGAGGGGTTGGCATGATACTCTGTTAGATGCATTATGGGCTTATCGGATTGCTAAACATGGTGCCACTAAAGTATCACCTTTTGAGTTGGTCTATGGACAGGAGGCTGTGTTACCAATCGAAGTAATCATCGGATCTACAAGGATTGAAGAGCAGAACCGTGTAGAAGCCAATTGCTATAAAAATCTGATGATGGACAAATTGGACGATATGGTTGCCATCCGTCTGAAGGCCTTGGAAAGTATCGAACGGGACAAGCAAAGAGTTACTAGAGCATACAATAAGAAGGTGGTACCCAAAGCCGTTGAAGTGGGAGAACTGGTATGGAAAACGTTCTTGCCGATTGGTTCAAGGGATCCCAAGTATGGTAAATGGTCTCCGAATTGGGAAGGACCCTTCAAGGTCAATCGGATCGTCCTAGGTAACGCTTACGTTTTGGAAACAATTGAAGGACAATTGTTCGGGAAAGCGATCAATGCTAAGTACCTAAAGAAGTATTATCCTAGCGTATGGATCGGAGCCTGAACTCGACGCTTTACAAAAGCCGATTCAATGTGAATCGCCTATAGTATAGAAAGCCGACAAGCACTAGTCGTCTTGAGTCCATTTTTGAAAAGCCGATTCGTTTGAATCGTGCCTAAGTTGATGTAAAAGCAAGGTTAAAATAAAGCAAACATGCATGGATGATAATTTAAGTTAATACAAAAGGCACGCAGCCTAGTTGTTTTGGTGCCACCGAAGCTGAAGAAACGAGAGTTTTCCGATCGGCACATAAACTGGTTTACACATAATCAAAGGTTTTAAAGTTTGGCGTGCAGGCCGATCAATCGCAGCATTGGAAGATAACGGTCGCGGCTTCTGATAAGGTGCCTCGGATGTTGTTGACAATGATAGCATCTTCGTGATCTGATCCGGGCACCACTGGAAGTTTTGCTTTGGCTTCCTTCATCTTTTCTGCGCATTCCTTGACAATCAAGAGCTGTTTGTTAAAGGCCGATCGGGTTTTCTCCAATCGGGTGCGAGCTTCTATTGCAGCTCCCTTCGTTTTTTCTAACTGTTGCTCTAGGTATTTCACCTTGGCAATAGCTTGGACGGCATCGGATTTTGTCTTCTTCAGAGCTTTGAGCTTCTCGTTCTGGGAGTTGGTGTCTTGGACAAAATCCTTCACGTCATCTTCGGCGTTTTTCTGCTCTTTCCTTCGGCGAATCCGATCGAGGGCATCAGACAGATCGGGTTTTTTCCCCCGGAGGGACATTAGTTTTTCCATTGCTGTTGCAACATCCTCGGGCAGGGTTTCTCCGATGCTGTTGGTGATGTCGCGGGCTGCCTTCGGGTTTTCCAAGACTTCGTCTTCTTGGCTCATCAGCTCCCATACCTGCTTGAGTTTGCTGATGGTGTCGGCAGAAAGCTGATTCGGCCGCGACGATTTGGCGACGTCGGGAGCAGACGGCTGGACCATTTTCGGAGACAAGCGGATCGAAGAATTGGACAAGATATCCACGTCCAAGTCATCGTCATCGTCGAGGTAGACCAGGCTAGCCGGATCAAAGTCCAACTCGTCGTCTTTCTTGCCATAGGTGAACACCTGAGTGGAGATGGTTGTCATCTGAGCTGGACCCCGTGGCTGGAGCATGTACTGAAAGAGAAAATTTATTTAGGAATCGGAAAACAGAGGATTTCTAAATGAGAACGGGGAAATCCCGATTACCTCCTTAGGATCAAAAGCCGGTGGGGTCTGTGAAGCTAGGGGTGGAGCAGGAATACCTCCTTTGTCTAACTTCCCAAGTGTTGTAGCCTGGAAACAAATTCCGATAAGATAGAATCGGTGATAAGTTGGCATTCCACTGGGAGAGGGTTTAAAAGTTCTTACGGTGTCACCAATCGATTCGGTGCTACGGGAAGGACGCACCTTTTGCGGCTTTCGCTTGTATGCTAATTTCTTCTTTTTTTGGCCAGTGGCGGCCCCGTCGGTTTTTGCTGCAAAAGAAGTTCAATGAGTATCGGAATTTAATCAGAATATCAAAACGTCCGGTTATACCTTTCTTCTTCGGCTGAGGAGAAGTCGATCACTGAGCAAAGGCCGGTGCAGACTTGCTCGTGGTGAAGAGTTTGCCGGCTTCATCTCCTACAAGTTTGGAGGCAGGATGCTTGCTACCCTGAAAAGAAGAGACAAAAAGTTTAGTGATTGGGGAAGTAATGATACAAAGTTGGTAAAAACACGCAGGCAGTTGGCAACCTCATTATTGGAAGGAGAAGCAAAGTATTGCGTCCGTGATCGCTCACTATTCTCGTCGTCGGCTTTGTCAAATAATTCCGATGAGTTACCTTCGTCTGAGTTGGGAACTCCCTCGTCGCCATCAATGTCCTTGTCATTATCGTCATCCTCAGTGTCAGCACCAGAATCGGAGTTGTCAGTACTCTCATCAGATGGGCTACACTCTCCTTTAGAATTCTCCGATTCTGACGATGAAGATTCGGCAATGCCGGCAATGCTGGGCCAGTTTGGTCTGTATTCATCTTTACCGCATGTGAACTGTCTGACAAATGCCGATGCACCTCCTTTTGTGGCATAGATATTCTTGGCAACAATGCTCCACCAGGCAAAGAAGTTCTCAGAGATTGCTGAGGTAACTTTAATCGCAATCGGCATTTCAAACTCAACTTGAGCAGCCACTAGTATGGCATATGCCGATTGTGAGTCCAGTTATGTCCTTGCATCCAAGTGACGGTATATGAAGAGATTGGGAATTTGCTGGATAAGGCCAAGCTGACAGGCATAAACCGCAGGATGGTAGTATTTATAAGAAGGTTTCTTGATATGCGCCCTAGTGCTCAGGATTGCAAAAAGGATAGCTGGGGAGATAAACTCTTTGAACACCAGCAATGATTCCCCGGATAGGGTGGAAGAGAACCTGAAGAAGGATGGAGTCGGATATCTATTGAAATCAGAATAGGGGTTGAAATGTCTTGGTCCATATCATGACTCATGCCAAGCAAAGAAATTTGCCAAGCAATTGCTAAGATCTTCCTGGTTCGGTCGTCTTTTGTGGCAATTTACCGATATCATTTCTCCGAAAGATCTGCATGGGCGGGAGTTGTCATCGGTATCCTCATTTTCATTCGAAAACTCTAGGTCAAGGTCAAGATCTTCAATAGAATTCCGGACGTAGAGCTTCAGAAACATGCCAATGAACCAGAAGGGGCCTCCGATGTTGCCAACTGAATAATCGATTTTGGCTGTGCAGAGATTTTCTCTAATCTCATGCATTAACCGATATGCAGCTCCCAAAAGATATTTGCCGAGTGCAAGCTTTTCTCCTGCTGCAAGGGCTTCAGCGATTCCCTGGTAAATCTTGCTAGGAGCTAGAGACTGGCCACAGAAGAGATATCGATCTAACCACATGTTAAGGAAGGCAATATGCTCTTTGTCATTAACGTCACCTTTTTCTGATGGGTTTGGATGTAACCCTTCCAGCCGCCTCTCTCTGGAGCTAGCCTCTCGCTAGTGGAAAGGTCGAAAGCCGATCTCATCTCACCATCCGGGCTAAGGCCAGTTAACATGGCCACATCCAAAAGAGTGGGACCAATTGGGCCAATCGGGAAAAGGAAGACATTGGCGGTATCACACCAAAAATACGCTGATGCCGCCATAAAGGGTTCGTCTATGGAGATCGAATATAAGGAGAGAAGAATGGTATCAGTTATTCCTAGATCGTCCCATTGATCTTTTCTCTGACCATATACCCGGAGTAGCCAGTCCTTGTATCCTTCTATCGGGTTAGGCCATCATCGGAAGGCTAACTTCCAGCTGCTCATTTCAATCGTTCTTCAAACATCGGCATCCTAGCTACCGATTGATCTACAAAAGCTGATGCGTTGTCCTCTCCTACTGGACCCAAACCATAAACAGGATCGTTGTTAGAGGAGCGGATTAGTACCTAAGACATCGTTGCCGATTGGAACTTCAAGGCTGAGGCGAAGGGGAAGCTGGGCACTGGAGGAAACCTAAGAACTCTGAAATCCGATGCAGGAGGCTGGAGCGCGGAGGAAGCGTGCGAATGACTGTGGGGCGGCAGCTTATTTATAGCTGGTGAAGATTAGGGTTTTGCCGCGCTTTATGGAAATTACTGTTTCAACTGTTCCCGCCAAATGGAAGGATACGTGTCTACATTGTGGGCATAGTGGAAGGGCGATGGTGGGAAATCATGGCATGAATTTTAGAAACTCGTGAGAAATCGGAATAAGGAAAAATCCGATTTTTGGGGAAAGTGACTGACAAACTTTAGGGTCACGATTCGGATGAAGAAAACTGATATATTTGATATTAAAGCCGAAGCCTTGATACATTTTGGCTGACCTGAATCGGTTTATATACCGATTTCCTGAAGGAAAAACAATACATAAAGCCGATCTCTTCGGCTCTATCTTACCCTATCCTGCCCTAATCTTGGCGGCACCGCTTGGATCCCGGAGCACCTAGAGTGCTTGGAGCATCGACTTCATCAACAGAGATGTCGATGACCTCCGAGGGCTCAATGATGGGGTCATCGGCTTGTTGTGCCTTGAACTCCATCTCCGCCAGATCATGGTCTTGGAGGCCATCTTCCAATGATTCTGCCAACGCTTCGCTGGCGCCTTCTTGAAGGTAGGCCAAAGCGTCCATCTCATGGATTGCTGACGCTATGGCCTTATCGGTGGCATCTTGCTCATTTTTCACCTATAGTTCTTCGGCTGCCCAAGCGTGCTCGAGAGAAACTGATGCTACACTATCTGATCACAGCTGTTCTTCGTATTTGCGTTTCTCTTCTGCCTCCGCTACCGCAATAGCAGCTAACACCTCGGGAGGAGGTACGTAGAGGGCATTGCTGGAAGAAGCTTCGTGGTTGTTGGATGCCATTGGAGAGAGGGAAAAGCTCTCAAAAGGGAAGATGAACAGGAGATGGCAAGGGAAAGAGATAAAAAATGAAGTGCCATCGGGTTATTTTATAGGACAAGTATTCAAAGAGGCGCAAGTTATAGCCGCGTACAAGTAATTATGCAATTTAATGCGCGGTTCTTCGATTGGCATGTGCACGGTCAGCGAGACAAGTAAGTGGTGCACTTGAGAAGCGAATCGTTACTTGCATTGTTGATTTCCAAGATTCATTATTCAATACCCATAAGACGAGGCGTCAACTTTAGAGAGCCGATTTGAAAGAAGTTTGCCAATGCGAGTTTCACATTGCCAAACTTAGGGGCATATGTTGACACCCAAATTTAGCAGAGAATCGGATGAGTTTGTGCGGACCAGTACTATCGGATTATTGGGCCAGATTGGCGTTTTGGGCTTCGTCGACCAGGAGCGAAATCGGCATAGGACTCCGTATATCTAGGAAAGTTTGTCGAGTCGTATTGTGACCGGTCGGGATAGCATCGTGTCGGAGTCGGTTTAGTAGTCTAGGCGTTAATATAAATAGCGACCTGGTGGTTAGGGTAGAAAAATCCAACACAATACACAAAACATGAGACCCTTCGAATCCGATCGACTTCGTCGAAAGGACTTCAACACGCAGGTAGAGCTATCTCGATGTAATCGATTCTCTTACTTGTGTTCGTATGCATGGCTGCATTGCTTCAATCTCATGTATACAAAGCATGCTAGGCTGTCTCGGTTCACGGATCCTTAGCATGGATGCATATTTGCACTGTCTCGATTTAGTCGATCTGCAATATGTATGTATCTCTATAATGCTGATTGTGGAAGTGCTTTTCCCATGTATTCTCTTTTCTTGATGCATGTAACTGTCTCGACCTGGTCGATCTTACATGCGTTTGTATAGGGGTTTGCATGAATAAGGTATTTACTGATTTGCGTTATATTTACTTAACAATGCCAATTGTTGAGTATATTCACATGCTTCCCTCGAATCCGATGTATGCGACTGTCTCGATCTGATTGATCTCACATACGTTTGCTTCAGGTGATTGCGTGTTGGTATATTTCCCGATTGCTATTGTGTTACTAATTTACAAAGCTTAGATCGGATTATTAGTCTATACCTTGATCTAGATCTCGATATTGTCTGGGCCTGACCCATCTATTTAAATCGATTTCATGGTTAAACTGATAGATCTGTTCAAGGATTTGAAGCCGGTTTTAATCTAAAAATACCCAAAAGAAGATGATAAGATTGTGCTTTATTGTTTATCATATTAATTGCTCTATCGGAAATTAAGCCGATAGAATTTTAGTCATCGGTTGTCTTGAAAGCCGATGTGTATAACCTGATCTGGCTATTAGAAAAGCCGATTAGGGCCAAGTTGCTAATAGTGTATTCCTTGTCAGTTTTCAGGTCAAATTGATTGGCAAGCTTGGTTTTTTGGTAGTGACGCAAGCCCTGACTTGACTCTTCTGCACGGTGTGTGCGCGAGGAGTCACCTTTTCGCGTCAACATCTCGATTAAATTATCGAAGCGGTATGCGACGTGGCCAAAGGGTCTATCGTCGGATCACGATCGGACGGCTCAAGTTGATTGCTATTTGCGCGGTGGGGATCCTCCGGTAAAAAGGGATAGCGTATTCCTTAATAGGAAAGCGTAAAGTCCATATTTGGAATGTTTCCCGAAACGGAATATGATGATTTCAGAAAATTGTTTAAACTTCAATAATTCATATAAAATCGTAGGAAAATCAGAAAAATATGAAATTAGTTTCTAAAAATCCAGAAAATTGAGGAGAAGCTAATTATGAAATAAAATGTATTATTTTATGATATTATTATGTCTGGATAATTTAAATTAAGTCTTTTGGTCATGAGAAAAAATAATTAAGGGTTTAGAAAAATTGTGAAATTTTTAGAGATAATACATTTTATAGGGTCTGAGGTTATTAGTTTGTAAATAAAAATGGGTTTGGCTATTTACTTCAAATGAGAAGTGTTCTTTTTCTTAATAATAATTATTATTTTAATTAGGAAATTTATATTGAGTCCCAGTAGTAACCTAGGAAGTATTTGGAGGGTTTTAGAAGATAGTTTCTTATAGGTCTAAAAAGGTATTTAGAAGATTAATTCTTATAGTATAATACATTTAGGAATTCAGTGGTAAAGATAATTTATCATTTACTTAAGGAGTTATTAAATCATTGCACTTATTTTAGTTTCATAATTTGCAAAAAATTTTACTTTGAATTTTGGAAAATTGAGGAATGTTCCAGTAGGCGTGCACCTGCCATGGGCACGTCGAGCTTACCTCGCACTTCACGTCGTATTCCCTCTTGCTTGACTACACCACCCGGAACTGTCGGCGAAGTGCCACTTACCAGTACTTCACGGCCGGCATCCATGACTGCCTCCTTGGTAGGGTACACGAATGATATCCGTGTTGTGGAACTGCCATGGCATGTGGTGTGCATCATCGACTTGCAAATCTTCATAGTTCTGACCAAGGTTTGAAAAACCGGTTCCGGGCCAAAAATCGGTCGGGCCCGGCAACCGAAATCGGTCAAAATTTGTTTTTGAAAATTTGAATCGCCCGGAAGGAAAAATCGGTGCGGGCGACCGGCAATCCGGCCGATAAGGGGGCAAACCGGCCGGCAAGGGTGGCAAATCGGCCTAATAAAATATGATGTGGTCCACAATATCTTCCCACAAACACCATTAGCATTAAAATATGATGTGGTCCACAATTAAAGGATAGGATACACGCCCTGCCACTACATAAACCGATAACATACATCAACACACTGATTATATTGGATACAAGTACTACATCCATCAGTCCTATGGGCTATATTAACACACTACACACGTCACTACTGCTACCGGCTATTTAAAATTTTCCCTCCCAGCGCGCGGCGGCGGCGGCGGCGTCTGCTGCTCTGCTGATGGCGTCCGCTCACCGATCTCACTCCTCTCCTCCTACGCGTCCACCTCCCACACTTCACCCGCCCCAAGTCGAGCGCCAGCAACAGCATCAGCATCAGCTTCAGCATCGGTTCCTCCGCCTGGTAAGACCAACCATCATCGTCGCTAGCTGCTTCCTTCTTATCATGGTTTGGGTTTAGGTGGATTCGGGGCCCTGGTCAATCCATACCTGACTCGTTTCTTCTGTTCCTAAGTAACAATAGATGTTACAAAATTACAACTTATTTCGATTGCTTCCCATTATCTTTACCTTCTTGTTTTTGGTTAGCAGCTGCTGAGATTAAAGGCAAGGATAAATCCACCAAGGAGCTGCAACGTTCTACTTGTCAGATAAAGAAGATCAGGTATGGGTATGTCAGCACTCGATTCCAAATAATGCCCGTATAGCTGTTACCAATATGTAGTCCGTGCAGTTGTATCATCACTTTTCCGGGAAGAACATAACCGTGGAAGTTGCGCGCCTCCACCTCGCCCAGCGCCGCCACGATGCGTCCCCGTTACCGTAGCCGCTACAAAGACACTCCTGCCTATATAAGCACACCATAAGCTTCGCCCTGATCCAAGAAAGCTCAAGCCACTTCCCGTTTCTCCCGAGTACCAACGTATCTCTCTCCCCGCCACCATCTTCCCCATCTCCGGCTAACATCGTCGCCGACAATCCACAACTCTTTAGCCCTCGATCTCGAAAGCTACCACGAGCCAAATTGTACCATGAAGCTTCTAATGACCTTGCTTTCCTTGATTGATCGCCGGAACATCGTCACCGCCGTCGACCCCGAATCTCCACCGCAGGACCTCGCTGCCGGGCTGCCCTAGTACACCCCAAGCTCAACCAAGTCTACCACTGGAAGGTTCTCTTCCCCAATTGCAAAATTTCCCACAGCCTCACCCCTCCCCGACCACTACAACGCCGGCAATCCGCCACCCATCTCCGGTGAATACACTGTGCCCGAAATCCCCCATTTTCCTTTTCTGATTTTCTCATTTTTTTCAACCGAATTAATGTTCCAATTTAATTAAGGTATTAAATGTGGTCCCAAAATTCTACCAAAATTTCCATATACCCAAAATGATTCAAAGTTTCCATTAAAAATATAAAATCACAAGTTTTTTTAATAAAATTTCCAATTTAAAAATTGCTAAGATATTAACTAAATAATGCCAAAATTTTTATTTCCTAAATTTAATTAATTCCAAAAATTCTACCAAAATTCCTAAATCCCTATTGTGACATCCCAATTAAAATTGTGAGTCACCTTTCAAAATTAATAAACAAAAGCAAATTGACTATTATCAATTTTTGTGATTTAAAGGCTCAATGTTGCTAGAGAACGAGCCCAAACCTTGATTTCCCTTCTAATTCGGTAAACCCTAAACCGAACCGTTCCCTTTTCCATCTCGTCCGGTCCGAGCGTGAACCCTAATCCAGTGCGATCCTAAAACCCTAACCTTGTCGATCCTAGTCGTACCCGCGGTTTGATTCGTCTCGAGTCATGTCTGGGTCAAAACCCTAAACCAGGCCGGAGACTTTGATTCGGATTCGCATTCGAGTCATGTTCACCCTCTGAGCCGATTCACGGTGTGAATTATTCCCTTCGTGTCCTAACCCTAATCCATCATGTCGATCGAATTGTGTTCGGTCAAGCGTCCCTAGCCCTAACCCTTGATATTCCTTTTTCCCCTAAGCTTCAATGATCGCCATTGTTCAATCATCGGTCGGTCGAACCCTTGTTGAACGATCGTCCCTCTCAAGCCGATCATCGTGTCCCGATGGATCCCTAACCCTAAGCGTAGCCAATTTATGTCGGCATCGCATTTAGCGCATCGTCCCTTCTAGTCGATCGTCGCCCTCGCCAATTGGACTAAACCTATGGTGCATCCTTTTCGGTTCGGTTGATCGCTTCGTGCCGAATCATCAGCGATCACTTCATTGTTGCAATTAATCATCATCGGATATAAGCAACCGAGACCACCATAGCCACCACAATTCATTGGCATAGCCCAAACCAGCCCAAGCCTGGCCAAGGCAGCCCAAGAGGGTTAGAGGCCCATCTACCCTCCTAAGTGGACCCCCAATCCCCCTTAAGCCCAATTAGGCCTATTAGGGTTTCCCCTAACCCTAGCACACCCCCACCTCTATATCAGTAACCCCCAGGTCTCCCCCAGCTGCCCATACCCCCTCTGGACCAGAGCCGCTGCGAGCCGCCACGAATCCCGTGCCGAAAAACCCTAATCCGAGGAGAAACGAGGTATTCCCCCTGTTCCCATCCCCAAAGTTTAGATCTATTAGTACCACATCGTAGAGCTTGTCGAGACGATCAATTTGGATATATGGATCTCTTGATTTGGAGTTGATTTGAGCCCTAGGTGAGCTGTCGAAATTTGGGGGAAAATCGGCCGGCCACGTCACCCCGCCGCCACTGACATCGCCGATGGCCTGCCTCGCCGCGCGTGCCCACCCACGCGTCGCGTCTCGGTTCATCGCCCGCTGCGCAACGCCGCCGCCCGCTCTCCGTCGCGCATCCGCCGCACCGCGCCAACGCCAACGCCTTGCCGCCACGTGTCCCGCATCCGCGCCCACGCTGAGGGCCGAGCCAACCACGCCGCTACCGCAGCCACTGACCAATGGGGCCCAGCACCACGCGCCCTCACCGTCAAGTCGGCGTTAACCCGCTGTCATTCCGCAGCCGCCGCCATGTGGAACCCACCCGACGCCGTGAGCTGCCACCGTCTCGAAGCCCAGTTAGCACCCTTACCACGTGGCATGCCACGTGTCACCACGTGGCAGGCCGCGTCAACCCAGGAACGACCCGGATGCCACATCATCTACCACGTGGCAGCCACGTCATCCGCCAAGTCAGCATCTCGCTGATGTGTCAGCCACGTCATCCCCGAGCAGCCACAGCCACCTGTCGCCTTCTGGTTGGCCAAGCCGAGCCAAGTCGAAGCTGAGCCGATAAGCCGAGCCAGAGCCGAGCCCGGCCAATAGTATGCCTCCACGTGTCCCTCCCTCCCGAGCCGAGCAGGCCTAGTGAGCCCAGTGGGCTTTTCCAATTTCTGGTATTTTTCTATTTTTGGAAAACTTCCAGGAATTGTTTAGGGAGCTCCCAAACTCTAAATTAGGTGAAACCAGAGCCTAAAAATCATGAGAATTCATGAGAATTTTTATATATTTTTATCTAAGTATTTTGCTACTGTTTGTTATGATGTTTATTTATTTCTCGATTCGTATGTAGACCACGTGTGTGCTAGCTGTGGAGCAGGAGCATCCCAGGAGTTCCCAGAAGACTAGCAGGACCAGGAGTTTGGCTAGGGCAAGCTAGTCTTCATGTTGAATGACCTAGTTCGCTAAAATTTATTTAATGTCTTTACTTAACAGCATGCATTAATCTGACTAGCTAGTGTGTGAGTTACTATTCCTAGTCATGTTAGTACTTCACTAGTATGACATAGCCTGCTATTGATAGCCTTTGCTTATTCCATAGCCTGTCCTTTGACTAGAATGCTTAGGTTACTGCTGGGTAGAATTAGTGGATATCATATCAAAATGGTGATCATTGATGGCACTGCTTATCGATGGTTGGTTTTGGAATTAAATAAACACTAAAATCAACGTGGAGTGTGTATTAGAGTTGGCAAGGAAGATGATGATGATTGGGGATTGTGGATGGTTGGTGAATGCCTTCTCTATAAGGACTTGGTTCTGGTGGCATCGAAGTCCGAACTATACCGTGCAGCCACTTGTGCCTTCTGGTCCTGGCTTATTAGCTGGTGAAACCTACTAACCCTGTACTTGAAGGTGGGCGTAATTATTGAACGGTCTTGTACCATTTCTCCTTCGGGATTGAGACGGGGCTTGCGGGGAAAGTGTACAAACTCTACAGAGTCAAAACTATCATGATAGCTGTATCCACGGACAAGGACGGGGAGGACTGTTGTCCACTGTGTAGTCTTAGCCATCCCTTTTTGGGCTATGCTTGTTGCTTTGAGTCGAGTTGATCAGTCATGGAGGACTATGCTCATGTGTTAGACTTAGTGTGAGAACCTCAACTTAAATAATAGGATTTAAACTTAAAATTTGTTAGATAGGTTTTGGTGAAGCAGAAACAACCAATCCCTCATTTGCCATTGCACACATGTTAAGGTATGCTTGCTGGGTAGCCGTGTAGTCATTATATCAATCACAGATATTTGGTTCATGCGAGGAGTTAGACGGAGGTACCCAATTGGGCTAGGAGGGCCATATCGTAGGTGTCCAGGACTGCTAGCTACGCATTCCAAGTCAGTGTTGGATATCGTCGCTACCGAAGTCTTCCGCTGTTCCGCTGTTCACTCTGATGTTTATTTGTCTTGCAGTGCAGAACACTACGGCTGCACCTATAAGAGTATGTTGTTATATTACTCGCATTTATTCCACTGTTATTTTATTAGTTAATTCATGCTTGTGATGATATCCATTTGAGCTGTCCGCTATGAGTTGCTAGCCAAGATCCCTAGTAGCAGATCATAGTGAACTTCGGTCTTCTAGATCGGGGTTGTGACACCTATAAAGATCCAAACTACCCATTAAAAATATAAAACCCTAACTTTTTATATAAAAATACCGAATTAAATATTAGAGAAGATAATAGGCTATAATTAATTAAAATGCCTTTTCCATGGTTAAATAAATACAAAAAATCCTTAGATTATTTACTTAGATCCTTTTTATCAATTAAATAATTTTGAAACCCTTAAACACCAACCTCACCACTGATAATCATGAATTCAATTTTCTTAAAATTAAAGAATTACATTTAAAGAACAAATTAACCACTTTTAAAACGGTAAAATCCTTTTTCCTTTTCAATTGGCTCTATCTTGGAAATCTAGCATAAGAAATGCTATCGACCTAATCTCTAGAGCTCAATTGATCCACACATACATATCTACACTCATATCTACCCCTTTCTTTCAAATCCAAATTCTCCCTAAACCCTTGAAACCCTATTAGCTACCACTTCAATATCCAACTCACACCTATCCTATCATTCTCATTCTATCTCCTTTCTATTTCAATTATAATTTTATTTGATATTTTACTTAATTGGATTTCCTCTTTTATTTTCTTTTGCAACGTATAGATAATGATTAATTCCTCGGAGTGTATATATATATATATCAAGGACATATTAATTCCAATTGAGGACTCGAGGAATACTCCCTAGAAAGGCAGGTTTTCTATCCTTGAAGCATATTGAATTCCCATTTTGAATTATTATTATTAATTCATTAAATTCTAGTTATTTACTTCTGATACTCATTAAAAATGCAATTGAATAATCCAAAACCCACCAAACCAAAATGCTTCCTATATATGATTTAAACTTTGCCACTACCTTAGAATAGGCATATCACATAAATGAGGCTTTTAAAAGTGGAGGAAATCATGTTCTATCCAGATAAGTAGTATGGGATGCTTATCTGTTGTGGAAGTGATTTGCTGAGAAGTCAAAATGATTTCTATATAGAGAATTGAGTCGTCGTCTTGGGCTAGGCAACCCAAAGGCGTGGTGTAACACTCAAGGACACCCAGAGGTGTAGAAGGGCACTGGGTTCAATTCTCTATAAAGCATAAAGGCAATCAGAAAGAGCTTTTATCGACTTGGGCTAGCTACCCGAAGGCATGGTAAAAACATTCAAGGACACTAGATGGTCACTCCTGTGGAGGCATCTAGAATTGTTGCCTTTATAAAAACTTGGGTTACAATATTTTCATTTCGAAAATACATCTAAATAGGTTTTTCGATTAATAAAGAGCTTAAAGTGAAGGTCTTATAAAATAAAAGAATTTCAATGATTTGCATATTTTTAGTTGTGGAAAATTAAACTAATTTGATTTGTTTTGTAAAATAAAAATTTGGCAAACAAAATCATTCAACCTATTGGGAGTTAACAGGTAATCAAAGCCAGGGACCTTCCTAACTGTTTTCAAAATTCTATTAACTTTTCTTAATACAAGATTTTGATTTTCTATTATCATAATTAATTTCAATTAAATTATATTTGAGAAAACTCATTTCCTCCCTTTAACCAGTAGACCCCACATGTCATCACTTTACCTCTTTGATACCAATTTTCCTCCCTAATCTCCTTGGTCTCCAAGCCACGGTCGGCAAGGCCGATCGTCTATGCCAATTCCCAAATTACATCTTTACCTCGATTCTTTGGTCGGCCAAACCCTAACCGAAGTAAATCGCCATTGTCGTGTCATCCAAGATGATCGAATCCTTCTTTCCTAATCGACAAGCCGGCCGGTCATTTTCAACTTATAACCCTAATCCTGCCTTAATCCCTCTCTAATCATTTTTTTCCCAAATCTCCGCCGCCCCATTGATAGCCCTTACCCTAATTTTTCCCTAAATTTCTATTCCTAATCCCTTCCCTAATCATCTTTGCCCTAATCGCGTTCTCACCTAATGTCGTGGCCGTGTGACGACCCGCGCGTGCTTATCCTGTCCAAATCAAACCAATTGTTACCAAATCGATTCTTGTCAAATCCGTGCTTACCCAAAAATCAATACTAAATCAAATCCCTAATCACTCTCCGTAATCATCTTTCCCCTAATGGCGTTCATTGTTGTCGTGCAACAAACACAGTGCTGCCCAAATCACGTGATTTGCTTCCCAAACTAGTACGCCAGATCAAGCCCCAAATCATGGATCAATTCATACCATATTGCAACCCAAATCATGCTCATGCCATATTAAACCCCAAAATCTACAGTATAAAACCCCCCGAGCCGTCGTCGTGCTAAGAAGAGCACCACAAAACCCTGACCTCAACAATCGCAGAGCAAGGGAAGAGGAGGAGAAGCCGTCGTCGTCGTAGGTGTCGTAGGTGAGCCACACCGCTGCATCCCGCTGTCGGGCCGAGCCAGGAGCTCGCGTGGCCGCCGCGCAAGCCGGACCCCAGCCCGAGCCGTGCTGCCTTGCGCCACCGCTCTTGCCGGCCTTGCGCCACGGCCGCACCCCCGCAGACCGGCCACCCGCCGCCGCCTCGCCTCCACGAACTGCGGCCGAACCGCAGCCGCTGCCTGGTCACGCCGCGGCCGGACTGAGCCGCCACCGGGATAGGCCGCCGCCGGCGTCCTGCCGCGCTGCAGCCCACGCCGGTGTCTTCCACTGCACCGCCGCCGCCATCCTCCGCCGCTGGCCTTGCCCCGCAGCCCCACCGGCCCGGCGCCGCCGCCTTCCTCCATGGCCGCCGCCGCAGCCAAGGTCGCAGCCCGCGCCGCCGCCCAGCACGGCCCGCGCGCCGGAGCCACCATTGCCGCCGGCCACCGCCGCCGGCCAGCTCGCCGGAGCCGCCACCATGCTCTCTCTCTCTCTCTCTCTCTCCCTCTCCCCATCTCTCTCTGTTCTTTGCTCCTGCAAGAGAAGAAACAGAGCAGTGGCTCTTTATCCTCTGATCTGGTCAAAAGCCAGTCAAATCTCGCGCAGTACTGTTCATAATGAACAGTCGCCCTTCACATTTTTGTATCTCTCAAACCATAGCTCCGATCCGCGTGAAACCAATTTTGTTGGTTTTCTTTTAACCTAATCTACCTACTGTATTTTTCTCATAATTTGTGTAATTTTATTTATACCTGTGATTTGCTGTGTGTCTCGGTTTGCGTGTGCGAAGGTCCGTCAAATCCAGGGGGAGCGATAGTCAATGTTGATGCCGGATAAGAAGCGCCACGAGGATTGGAGGTGATCAGAGCGTCGTCATGGATGGCGGAGTGGAATTCAAGACGATCAGAACCGAGACGATGCCGGTAGCGCATATGCGAATATCGCCGCCGTCGGTGCGAGAGAGAAGATCGGCACCAGAGTTATCAAGGTGCAAGTTAGATTCATATCGATCCCAATGATTTTACCCCAATTTACTATTCATAGATTTTATAATGTGCATGCTAATTTCAATCTATCTTACATATTTACTATTAGTTATTGCCAATGACGTGTTAATCATCTATTAGCACGTGATACCTTTCCGTTGACACCTAGCATAATTAAATCATATTATTGCCACCCTTGATTTGTACTCACGCTAGATGTTTAATTGCTTCGATGGGAAATCTAGATGAATATTATGATGGGAAATCATTGAAAATCTTGGTAGAGTGATTCTACACTTTATCTGGTGATTTTGGTTAAACTTAAATTCAACTAAAATCAACGTGGCGTGAGTAGATCGAGGTGGTGGCATGATCGGTGGAGAATGGTTTGTGGTGTGCCACCTCGGTCGACTTAAGGACCGAACATTGTGGATGATCTGACCGGGCAAAACAGTACAGCCATGGGTGTTAATAATGGTAATACCTTAGTTGTTACCTTGGGAAATCTAGAATTAGTTTGTCATGGCAGTGTGGGCGTGCTTGATCAGCACCGTATGTCCATTTTGGGTGTGCTTGATCAGCACCGTATGTCCAACTTGGGCGTGCTTGATCAGCACCGTATGTCCATCTGGCACACGAGGGGGTTCCGGGAGACGTGATGAAGCGGCCTGGGCGAATCCTTAGTGAGGCATCCTCAATTCTAGACGTACCAGGGATAGCGGCTTCGTCTCACTCTCAGGTGAGTCCCATGGGTAAAGTGTACACACTCTACAGAGTTAAAACTATCATGATAGCCGTGCTCACGGTCAAGAGCGGGCTTAGGCTGCTCCACAAGTTACCTCACTTTTTTAATAATTAAATTGCTGTAGAAGGTAGGGGCAGGGATTGCCAGGCAGCGGTTGCCAGGCAGCGAATGCCAGGCAGTGCATTACAGGGAATGTATTGCCAGGGTTTTCGTGTAGAGTTGGCAGTGAATGTCATCTCGGTTTCATGTTGAGAAGGCAATATTATAGTGTTGAGAAAACATGCGTAAACAAATGAATTTAAAATTGATTTGAACTATTGCTTTACAACTGATAGGTTGCTTAAAAAGTGCTTTTATGCAAAATAACCATCCCTAATCCTTTGTTAGCTCTTGCATTCATTTCCTAAGGATATACATGCTTGCTGGGTATGGTTTATCCATACTCAATACTTGCTCTTCAGTTCTATGCGCAGGTGACGACTCTGCTAAGTACGTGGATTACGAGGCAGAGTACGACGATGGAGTTTTCTAGCTACTAGGTATGCGTACCCCCGGTCAGATGCCTGTGGTAGTTTGACGGGTTTCAGCCAACACGTGTTCTTATCTTCCGCACTCTGATGTTTAATTTATTCATAATGCAAGTGGCATTCAGCCCATGTATGTTATTTTCTTTATTAATAAAGTATGTGTTTGATGACAATCCTGTTTAACCTGTGTGTACTAGTATATGATCCTTGGGACTAGTTGTAACATCTTGGAGTTTCAAGTTTGTGAAAATTAAAATTTTTGAGTAAAATAAAATTTCAAGAATATTTTCAAACTTTATTGAGGTAATAGTTTGTAAAATTATGATGAAGTGTTGGTTTAAAAAGATTTTCAAAAGTTTAAAAGTCAAATTTTAAGAGATTTGAATAAAAATAAGTTCAAAGAGTTTTTTTTTTAATATTTCTATTTTGAAAATATATCATATTAGACTTTTCGATTAATAAAGTATTTAAAGCAGAGGTCTTATAAAATAAAAGGATTTCAATGACTTGCATGTTTTTCAGTTGCGGAAAAATTAAACTAATTTGATTTGTTTTATAAAATAAGAATTTGTGAAACAAAAATAATTCAATCTATAGGGAGTTAAAAAGTAATCAAAGCTAGAAACTTTCCTTTTTGTTTTCAAATTCATATATATTCCCTTAGTACAAGATTTGGATTTTGTATTAACATGATTTTCTATTAATTAATTTCAATTTATTATTATTATTATTAAATTTCCCCATTAACCGTAATTATCTCTTTAATTCCGTTCGGTTTGTTAACCCTAGCCGGACCATCCAAATGTCCTTGCTTTCCACTAACGACCGACAACATCGATCGTTTTCCCCAATTCCCTAATCCCATCATCTCCTCGATTCTTCGGTCAGCCAAACCCTAACCGAAGTGAATCGCCATTGTCGTGTCATCCAAGACGATCGATCCCTTCTTTCCTAATCGACAAGTCCACCGATCGTTTTCAACTTGTAACCCTAATCACTCTCCCTAATCACCCTTCCCCTAATTTTTTCCCTCATCTTCCCCTAATCGGCTTTTCTCCTATTCACTCTCTCATTTGTTGCGCTCTCATTGTTGCCATGTACGAGCACAAAGGCAACCAAAATCAAATCAAATCCTTAATGCCGTGGTAGTGTGCCGACTTCTGCGGCGTGCTCATCCTGTTCAAATCAAACCGAGCCAAATTCGATCCCTACCTAATCGGGGCATGCCAAATTCAATCCCCAAAACATGCCAAATCAAATTAATTCTTTTCATAACTGCAGCCTCGAATCATACCAAATCAATCGCTGCCATAGCCCTACATATATATATATATATATATATAGTCCAAATCATACCCAAAATAAACTCATCCATGCCATATAGAAAACACCCAAGTCGATGAGGATTGAACAAATCCAAGCTTGCCAGTATTTCCAACACACGCGCAGATATAAGAACCCCGAACCCAAGAACCCACGCGTGGAGGCACCCATCGGCCGTGGTCCCTAAGTCCAAACCATCTCTACATAGCATACCGCCCAAATAAGTATCCACATCGTATCAAACCTTACCATACCGAACAGCCCGAAAACAGGGACGATCCAAACCTGCCCCAAAACCCATCACAACGCTATATAAAAACTTGGAAACACAAGTGCACCCAATCCTAGACACCCCAAACCCTAGCCGCCACGGGCTCTCCATCGCCATCTCGAGCAAAGGGGAACAGGAGGAGCCGCCGGTCGTCGTCGACGTCGTCGTTTTCCCTTCCGTCGTGGAACGCTGGAGCAGCCGCCGCCGAGTTCCCACCGCAGCCGCCGCCGTCGTCGAACGCCGCCGTCACCGCCGGTCCGCCGCCGCCAACGGAAGCCACGCAGCCGCCGCCGCCGCCAGGAGACGCCGCCGCTAGCTTCAGAAGCCGCCGCCGCCGCCGTCCGCCGCCAAGACGTAGCCGCCGCCGCCAGCAGAGCCGCCGCCGCCGACGCCGCGCCGCCAGAGGTCGCCGTCGCCGGAGCCCGCCGCCGAGTCGCCGGAGCGGACCCACGCCGGGAACGCCGTGCTCCCTCTCTCCCAATCTCTTTTTCTCTCTCTACTTCCTCTCTCTGCTTTTGTTTCTCTGCTCGTGAAGAAGCACAGAGCAGCAGCTTCGTTTAATCCTCGATCCGGTCAACTCCCAGTCAAAGCACATGAACAGTGTTTCTTCATCTTTTTATATCTCTTAATCCGTAGCTCCGTTTCACGCGAAACCAATTTTATTGGCTTCCTATGAACCTAATCTACCCACTGTAATTTTCTGGTAATTTTTTATTTAGTATTATTTTCTGTTGTTTATGTGTGCTCTCGTTTTGCGTGCGTAGACGGTGCGGGAAACGAGGGAGAAGCCGACGTTGTCGCTGATCTGCAGGACGAACCACAGTATTTCGACCAAGGCAAGTTAGAAGCATATCGCTTCTATTTTTCTCGCAAAGTTTTTATTAGATGTTTAAATGTGCATGCTATGTTTGTAATTAATCTACGGTACATACTTGTGTAGCTAAGACCTATTATGTGTTAATCATCAATTAGCGCATATTGCTGTTCATTGCTGCCCTAGGATTAATACTATGTTTTAATTAGGCCAAGTTGATGTTTCACTGTGTTGCTTAGCATGAATAGGGGTATCTCAGCTAGGAATTATATCATTTGGGCTTATGGTGCAAAATGGGGCAGCGGAGACTATCGGGTTTTAAAACCAATTAATCCACTAAAAGCAACGTGGTGTGAGTTGACCTGGGTGGATCGCTAGTTTGGTGGTTGCGTGAGGCACTTTCGGTGTCGGTAGCCACCTCGATCATCTAAGGACCGTTCCATTCGGTGGAATGCCTATTCTCAAGATAACAAGATAAACCATGGGCGCTAACATGGTAAGGCCTTAGTGACTAGCTTGGAAAGCTTAGGCTTGAGTGTGTCACTTGGAGGTGTGGGTGTGGCTAGCTACCACTGCAGACTGCAAGGCGCAAGAGGGGCCACCGGCTTGGTGTGAGGTCGCCAGGGGTGAATCCTTAGCGGGCGGGCTCAAGTTTAGGTGGACCTTGTCAAAGGCTTCGTTGGGGTCTCCGAAGGTGATTCCATCCCATGGGTAAAGTGTACCCTCTCTGCAGAGATTAAACTATCATGATAGCCGTGCTTTCATGGTCAAGAGCGGGCGTGGAAAAGATCCACCGGTGTAGTCCCATGGGTTTTCAATAATCTAAATGATGTAGCGGGTTGGCGGTGAGTGCCTTTTGGTTTACGCCGTGAGGGTTGTTTTTGTGTTAAACTAATAAACAATGGGTCATTAATTGAACTTAAGTTCCAACTGCAGCTTTTCCAACTATTAGGGCAAGTTTATAAAATTGGCTTTGAGCAAAACAACCCTACCTGTTCTTGTATCCTGCATCATATATATAAGGACCTTGCTTGCGAGTATTCGCAGACTCACCCTCGCATATCACGCTGGGCTGTTCATTCCAACGAACAGTGAAGAAACTGAAGAAGCCGCTACGACGCCGAGTTCAAGAGGAAATCAAGACTACTAGCCGCGACTCGGTCGATGCTGTGGCGTTTGGATGGGCGATCGACGATTTAATTTACTTCCGCTTTATTTCATTTATTTATTGTAATAAATGGCGACTCTCTATCCCATCAGATCGATGTTAATTTCAATGTAATAAGCGTGCGGTGATGTTTATCATTCAGAATACTTGTGGTACCAGCTTGATCCTTGGGACTGCATGCGAAGCAGAGGGTCCTACTGTATGGCCGGGTTCCGACAGAGTTGGTATCAGAGCCACGCTGACCGTAGGACGCGCTAGATAGTTTTTGAAAGCCTTAAGGTTTTATTTAAAAAGAAAAGGAAAATTTTTTTTTACAGACTTCGTTGCTTCTATCTCCCTCTATTTACATCTCTTGGTCTAGCTCTTTCCTAATTAGGGTTCTTGCTTTCATCTCTCCTTATTTATCCTCTCACGTTGCTCCTCGTTCTTCCCTCCTCTATTAATAAAATCTTTATTTCTATTAATAAAATCTTTATTTCATCTTCTTCCCTAATGCAAACCTAGTCAATACCTTGCACTTCACTCAGGACTACGGAGCTATGTCATTACCCACACTTGCTGTCAAGTTAAAAGAAACATCGTGCTTCGCCGTGGAGTTTCATCGAGCACCGAGGAAGAAGACCTAGAACAGTGTCCACGAAGAAAACCCAAGGCTAAAGTTAATTAGGTTCCAGTTACTTAGGTTTATGCTAAATCTCGTACTTAGTCGTATTTTATTAAAAAGTTGGTTGGAGTAGACTGTATCAAGCTTTGGTTCTTTTTAGATACAGTTATTCATTATCTGTCGTAGCTATTATTAATAAAGCTATTTACTTAGATTCAAGACGGTGTATTTGCGTGTTATATTGTTTGTCTCTTCGTTAATGCTCACTGTGTTTTCATATTGATGCTACTGTTACAGCAGTCTAAAACTTTTCTTTTGTTATCTGTTGATTGTTGTGGTGAGACTTATTGGTACTGTAGCTATTGCTACAGTGCTCGCGAATTTCCCATTTTTACTGTTCATGGTCCGGTACCCGCAAAAAAAAAAAAAAAAAAAAAAAAGACATTTATCTTTTCCAGACGAGGTTCCAGAACCTTTTCGGACCACTATTTGTTGCTACACAAAAAAAAAAAAAAAGTTTTCCTACCCTCTCTGTTAGTAAGGTTACTGTTAGTTGAAAACAGTAAGTCATTTGTGAGTTAAGTTACTGTTTATATTCATTCCGGTGATTAGGGTGTTAAACACAGTATAATAAAGGGGTATGTCTGTTTAGGGATGCTACAGTCTAAAAAAATTATATAGTAAAACAGCATTGATATTTCCACAAATTAAACAGTTTTTAGTAGTTACAGGCATAAAGGGGAAAAGTAAACAAGAAATTAAATGTGACCGAGGTACTATTCATGCTACAGTGTCACTCCCCAAAAAAAAAAAATTTAGGAGGAAAAAAAAAAAAACAACACAACATTGTTAGTTATCCAAATTGAATGATTTCTAGTAGTTGTAAGCATAAAGAAGGCACCACAAATGGTTTTTTTTAAAAAAAAAAATGGCCGTCTTACTGTACATGCTACAGTACCTCGAGAAAAGGTTTCTTCTTATAAGAAAATTAAAATAATAATAATAATAACAGTAAAATAACACTGTTAAGAGACAAAGTAAATGATTTATAAATACAGTTATGGCTAAAAGGAGTTGGATGGTAAGAATGTTTTGAAATTCTATTAGTGCCACTCGGTTACTGTATATGCCACAGCACCATAAAAAAAAAAATAAACAGTAAGCTGCACCATGTGTATATAAAAAAAATAAATTAATTAATATCTCTTACTTGTTTCACTACAGAAAAAAAAATTGAACTTAGTATCCCTAGTTATGTATTTTATAACCAATTTAGTTAATCAAAGGTTTTTGATGATGTTTGCTCGTATTAACATCGCTAACGCGATGATTGGTGATTGTGTATGTTAGAATTTTCTGCCACGTGACTTTAGTTGCGTGAGCAGAACTCGTAGCGACATAGGCATTAGGCACTATGTACGCAGGGTTCAGATAATTGGATTTTATTCGTTCTTGAATTGTAGTGTCTAAAAATTATTTTATTAAGCAGTTACAATCTCCCCGCTTAGTTGCTTTTCATTAGTAACCCCTCTTTCTCTTATCTCTTAGCAGTCAGATGACTAGAGGAGCTCGAGGCCTATTTGTTTTATTTTCCACGCAACTAATACACGGAATTATTTGGTCTAAGAAAAAAAAAAGGTTTCAAAAATAAATTTGTTTGGTTTCTCAAAGGATTTAAAGTTTGTGCATCGTTTAGAAAAGATTTGGAAAAATAAAGAAGTAAACTTTAGTTTTGCAAAATCTTCATCAACTTCTAATGAGTTTTAATTTTGGTTTTGCTTATCTTCTAATGAGTTTTAATTTTGGTTTTGCAAAGATAAGGATAGTTCCAAAACCATGCTTTGGGGTGTCAAAATTTTATTTAAAATTTTGTTGTTAGAAAATAAATCCTTTTAAAGATAAATTTTTACCCAAGTGTCTGTTTTTCTCAAAACTGTCTTCCTGAAAGCTTAATTTTCCCTAACGAACTAAAATGATTTTACCTTTTTTTTAAAAAAAAAACTTTTGAATCCCCGGTGAAATTAGATCTTATAAGTTTGGCTATGCTTTGGTTCTCAAGAGCTTTAAAAGTTTTTGTTTTGAAATTCATATTAATAATTTATCTTTGAAAAGAAAAAGGTTTAGAAAAAAAAAAGATTCTATTTTGTTTGTCAAATGACCTAAATGTTTTGCAATAATGATTTTGTGTATGTGCATGTACAGATGCGGCCGATCTGTGCATGGGCTTACGCTTCTATTTAGAAAATTTTTGGCTTGAAAACCAAAAGTACTTTGGTTTTATAATTCAAAGGTATTAACAAAATTTCTTGTTGACATCAAGCTCGAAAACCCTTTTCGACGGTTGTTTGGTTTTTCCAAGAGTAACTTTTAAGAAAGATATTATCTTTAGGCATTTTATTCCCCAAAATTTTTCTTAAAAAAAAAATACTATGTTGCTTTGAAGAAATAAACCTTTCAAACATTTTGTTTTTGAAATTTATAATTGCTATGCTTTTGGGGAACACATTTGATTAATCTTACTAATTTTATCATTTTATTTCAAAACAACTCCCCAGCTCTTGTTTGAAATGTTGAAACGTTGAAAAAAAAATCAAATCTACTTCCAAAACCATATTTCGATTCTTGACATCATTGTTTGGTTTTTATACTCCAAAACAAAAAAAAATCAACCCCTATAAATTGTTTTGCTATCTCAAATAAAGTAAAACTTTGTGAATAAGTTTGTTCTAAAAAAAGGGGTTTAATGAAAAAGCTTGTGCGGTGTTCCAAACACTTTGAAACTATGTTTTGCAAAATGTTTTAATGAGAAAATTTCAAAAGCTTACTTTATCGGTTATTAGCAAAGCATTTTGAAGGAAATAATTGTTGTGTCAAAATTATCATTCTCAGAAAATCTATTTTTCGTCATATTAAAAACATGGGTACGTTTCATTAAAACATTTTTCCAATTTTATTATTATTACCTTTTGAATCCCGTCCAGACGATAGGATCTAGCAAAGAAAATTTGAACTAGGATTCCTTTTCCTTTCTTCGTTTCGACACACTCTAATTCTTCCTCTCCGAATCTCGGGGACGAGATTCCGTTTAAGGGGGAAGGTTTGTAACATCTTGGAGTTTCAAGTTTGTGAAAATTAAAATTTTTGAGTAAAATAAAATTTCAAGAATATTTTCAAACTTTATTGAGGTAATAGTTTGTAAAATTATGATGAAGTGTTGGTTTAAAAAGATTTTCAAAAGTTTAAAAGTCAAATTTTAAGAGATTTGAATAAAAATAAGTTCAAAGAGTTTTTTTTTTTTAATATTTCTATTTTGAAAATATATCATATTAGACTTTTCGATTAATAAAGTATTTAAAGCAGAGGTCTTATAAAATAAAAGGATTTCAATGACTTGCATGTTTTTCAGTTGCGGAAAAATTAAACTAATTTGATTTGTTTTATAAAATAAGAATTTGTGAAACAAAAATAATTCAATCTATAGGGAGTTAAAAAGTAATCAAAGCTAGAAACTTTCCTTTTTGTTTTCAAATTCATATATATTCCCTTAGTACAAGATTTGGATTTTGTATTAACATGATTTTCTATTAATTAATTTCAATTTATTATTATTATTATTAAATTTCCCCATTAACCGTAATTATCTCTTTAATTCCGTTCGGTTTGTTAACCCTAGCGGACCATCCAAATGTCCTTGCTTTCCACTAACGACCGACAACATCGATCGTTTTCCCCAATTCCCTAATCCCATCATCTCCTCGATTCTTCTCACCAAACCCTAACCGGTGAATCGCCATTGTCGTGTCATCCAAGACGATCGATCCTTCTTTCCTAATCGACAAGTCCACCGATCGTTTTCAACTTGTAACCCTAATCACTCTCCTAATCACCCTTCCCTAATTTTTTCCCTCATCTTCCCTAATCGACTTTTCTCCTATTCACTCTCTCACTCATTGCCGCTCTCATTTGTTGCCATGTACGAGCACAGTGCAACCAAAATCAAATCAAATCCTTAATGCCGTGGCGGTGTGCCGACCTGCGGCGTGCTCATCTGTTCAAATCAAACCGAGCCAAATTCGATCCCTACCTAATCGGGGCATGCCAAATTCAATCCCCAAAACATGCCAAATCAAATTAATTCTTTTCATAACTGCAGCCTCGAATCATACCAAATCAATCGCTGCCATAGCCCTACATATATATATATATATATATATAGTCCAAATCATACCCAAAATAAACTCATCCATGCCATATAGAAAACACCCAAGTCGTATGAGGATTGAACAAATCCAAGCTTGCAGTATTTCCAACACACGCGAAAGATAAGAACCCCGAACCCAAGAACCCACGCGTGGAGGCACCCATCGGCCGTGGTCCCTAAGTCCAAACCATCTCTACATAGCATACCGCCCAAATAAGTATCCACATCGTATCAAACCTTACCATACCGAACAGCCCGAAAACAGGGACGATCCAAACCTGCCCCAAAACCCATCACAACGCGCTATATAAAAACTTGGAAACACAGCCGTGCACCCAATCCTAGACAGCCCCAAACCCTAGCCGCCACGGGCTCTCCATCGCCATCTCAGAGCAAAGGGGGAACAGGAGGAGCCGCCGGGTCGTCGTCGACGTCGTCGTTTTCCCTTCCGTCGTGGAACGCTGGAGCAGCCGCCGCGAGTTCCCACCGCAGCTGCCGCCGTCGTCGAACCGCCGTCACCGCCGGTCGTCGCCGCCGCCAACGGAAGCCACGCAGCCGCCGCCGCTCCGCCAGGGAGACGCCGCCGCTAGCTTCAGTAGCCGTCGCCGCCGCCGTCCGCCCGCCAAGACGTAGCCGCCGCCAGTAGCAGTAGCCGCCGCCGCCGGTGGACGCGCCCGCCGCCAGAGGTCGCCGTCGCCGGAGCCCGCCGCCGGAGTCGCCGGAGCCGGACCCACGCCGGGGAGCCGCCGTGCTCCCTCTCTCCCAATCTCTCTTTTTCTCTCTCTCTACTTCCTCTCTCTGCTTTTTGTTTCTCTGCTCGTGAAGAAGCACAGAGCAGCAGCTCGTTTTAATCCTCGATCCGGTCAACTCCCAGTCAAAGCATATGAACAGTGTTTCTTCATCTTTTTATATCTCTTAATCCGTAGCTCCGTTTCACGCGAAACCAATTTTATTGGCTTCCTATGAACCTAATCTACCCACTGTAATTTTCTGGTAATTTTTTTATTTAGTATTATTTTCTGTTGTTTATGTGTGCTCTCGTTTTGCGTGCGTAGACGTCGGGGGAACGAGGAGAAGCCGACGTTGTCGCTGATCTGCAGGACGAACCACAGTATTTCGACCAAGGCAAGTTAGAAGCATATCGCTTCTATTTTTCTCGCAAAGTTTTTATTAGATGTTTAAATGTGCATGCTATGTTTGTAATTAATCTACGGTACATACTTGTGTAGCTAAGACCTATTATGTGTTAATCATCAATTAGCGCATATTGCTGTTCATTGCTGCCCTAGGATTAATACTATGTTTTAATTAGGCCAAGTTGATGTTTCACTGTGTTGCTTAGCATGAATAGGGGTATCTCAGCTAGGAATTATATCATTTGGGCTTATGGTGCAAAATGGGGCAGCGGGAGACTATCGGGGTTTTTAAAACCAATTAATCCACTAAAAGCAACGTGGTGTGAGTTGACCTGGGGTGGACTGCTAGTTTGGCTGGTTGCGTGAGGCACTTTCGGGTGTGCGGTAGCCACCTCAGTCATCTAAGGACCGTTCCATTTGGTGGAATGCCTATTCCCGCATAACAGTACAGCCATGGGCGCTAACATGGTAAGGCCTTAGCTGACTAGCTTGGAAAGCTTAGGCTTGAGTGTGTCACTTGGAGGTGTGGGTGTGGCTAGCTACCACTGCAGACCTGCAAGGCGCAAGAGGGGGCCACTGGCTTGGTGTGAGGCTGCCAGGGGGTGAATCCTTAGCGGGCGGGCTCAAGTTTAGGTGGACCTTGTCAAAGGCTTCGTTGGGGTCTCCGAAAGGTGATTCCATCCCATGGGTAAAGTGTACCCTCTCTGCAGAGATTAAACTATCATGATAGCCGTGCTCGCGGTCAAGAGCGGGCGTGGAAAAGATCCACTGGTGTAGTCCCATGGGTTTTCAATAATCTAAATGATGTAGCGGGTTGGCAGTGAGTGCCTTTTGGTTTACGCCGTGAGGGCTGTTTTTGTGTTAAACTAATAAACAATGGGTCATTAATTGAACTTAAGTTCCAACTGCAGTTTTCCAACTATTAGGGCAAGTTTATAAAATTGGCTTTGAGCAAAACAACCCTACCCTGTTCTTGTATCCTGCATCATATATATAAGGACCTTGCTTGCTGAGTATTCGCGTACTCACCCTCGCATATCACGCGGGGCTGTTCATTCCAACGAACAGTGAAGAAAGCGAAGAAGCCGCTTCGACGCCGAGTTCAAGAGGAAATCAAGACTACTAGCCGCGACTCCCGGTCAGATGCCTGTGGCGTTTGGATGGGCGCATCGACGCATTTAATTTACTTCCGCTTTATTTCATTTATTTATTGTAATAAATGGCGCACTCTGTCCTACTGTATCGATGTTAATTTCAATGTAATAAGCGTACGGTGATGTTTATCATTCTGTAATACTGTGGTACCAGCTTGATCCTTGGGACTGGTACAGAAGCACAGAGGGGTCCGGCCTGTATGGCCGGGTTCCGACACTAGTATAGTAAACACAGAGGGGTCGGCTTTGCTGGGCCGGGTCCCGACTGAGTTGGTATCAGAGCATGCTGATCGCAGGACGCGCTAGTTAGTTTGAAAAGCCTTAAGTATTTATTTTTCTTTTAAAAAAAAGGTTTAATATCTTTTTTGCTTCTATCTCTCTCCATGTACATCACTTGGTCTAGTTCTCTCCTATTTAGGGTTCTTGCTTTCATCTCTTCCTACTTATCCTCTAACACTGCTCTTGTTCTTATCACATCGTCTGTTTAAGCAAAAACTTTATTTTCCCTACTTCCCAAATTCAAACCTAGTTGTGCCCTACATCTCATGCAAGACTTCGGGTGTCGCAGTCAGAAATTGCCACCAAGTTCGAGGAAGATCATACACCACCGTGGAGTTTACCGGGTGCAGAGAAAGGAGACCCTGAAGAACGAGTTCAGAAGGAAGCTGCCGGGGAGCGTCTTTCCAAAGATAAAATTAAAGCTTAGGTTATAGTTTTAGCTAAGTAAGGTGATGGTAGTTCAAATTTAGTTCATATTTTATAAAAAGTTGTGTAGAATAGACTGTATCAATATTTGGTTTTCTCAGTGTGATATGGCTATTCATTAACTTATAGTAAAGTTAAGGTTAAGATCTAGTAAAATGTTTGGTGTATTGGATTGTTTAAGTTTCGCAACTACAAGAGGACAACAGGACAAAGGAAGACATTCTGTGAGTTTACGACTGCAAGAAGATTGAAGGAAGACGATGTTCAAGTACCGAGGTATGCTAAAAAGGTGATTTTCAAAAAAAAATTTGTTTTAGAAATTATTTTGTTTCAAAAAGAAAAATATGCATGAGTAATCGTGCAATTTCTAAAATTGTTTCAAAAAAAATTCAAAAAAAATTCTAATAAACTTTAAGTACTTCTTAAGTATGAAGGCTAATTAGCCAATAATATGGCATTATTATAACAACTAATTCGTTGATTGTGTTTGTATTTACATAATGAGTTGCATCTTCATTTGACTTGTGTACCACCTTGCGGTGTCTACATAGTTGGTGTTGGATCTTTATTCATTTGGATCTTTGTCATGAGTGTTTAAAAATTATTTTTCCAAAACTATTTTCAATAAAAGGGATGCCACTTATAACCTAGTCGCTCATCTACTCTAGTCACCTTCGATCGGAGCAGATGGCCAAAGGAAGAGGTCGTACCAGTTGAGGAGACCATGGATCCATTTGTGCGAGGCATTGATTTCCATAAAATTGTTTTGAAAAAAAAACGGGTGTTTTGTAAATTATAAGTTTGTTTTAAACTGTAAACAGTTACATTGTTTCTTAAACAAAAACCCCTTGATACCCATTATAGGTTACCCAAACTATAAACAGGCCTATTTGTTTTATTTCCCATGCAACTAATACTCAAAATCATTTGGTCTTAAAATAAAAGTTTCGAAAAATAAATTCGTTTGGTTTCTCAAAGGATTTAAAGTTTGTGCATCATTTAGAAAAGTTTTGGAAAATAAAGAAGTAAACTTTAGTTTTGCAAAATCTTCATCAACTTCTAATGAGTTTTAAAAAAAGGATATTTCCAAAACCATGTTTTGGGGTAAAAAAAAGGTTTATTTAAAATTTGTTGTCAGAAAATCCTTTTAAAGATAAATTTTTACCCAAGTGTTTGTTTTCCTCAAAAGTGTCTTCCTGAAAGCTCTATTTTCCCTAATGAACTAAAATGATTTTACCTTGAAAAAAAATTTCTTTTGATTCTCCGGTGAATTTAAATATTACCAGTTTTGTTCTATATAAAAAAATTAAAAAATGCTTTGATTCTCAAGAGCTCTAAAAGTTTTTGTTTTGAAATTCATATTAATAATTTATCTTTGAAAAGAAAAGAGTTTAGAAAAATAAAAATTCTATTTTGTTTGTCAAATAACCTAAACATCCTGCAATTTTGATTTTGTGTATGTGCATGTACAGATGTGGCCGGTCTGTGCATGGACTTACGTTTCTGTTTAGAAAATTTTTGGTCTGGAAACCAAAAGTACTTTGATTTTATAATTCAAAGTTATTAACAAAGTTTCTTGTTGACATCAAACTCGAAAACCCTTTTCAAAAGTTGTTTGGTTTTTCCAAGAAGAATTTTTAAGAAAGATATTATCTTTAGGCATTTTATTCCTCAAAATTTTTCTAAAAACACTATGTTACTTTGAAGAAATAAACCTTTGAAACATTTTGTTTTTGAAATTTATAACGGTTATGCTTTTAGGGAACTCATTTCATTAATCTTACTAATTTTATCATTTTATCTCAAAACAACTACCCCAACTCTTGTTTGAAATGTTAACACATTGTAAAAATCATATTTATTCCCAAAACCATATTTTGACATCATTGTTTGGTTTTATACTTAAAAAAAACATTCACTCCATCCACCATCTTGTCACTCCCAAAATCTATTTGGAACCACCCTTTCTTTTCATGTCGCCATTTCACAAGTATTTATCTAGAGGTTGGAACACCGAGAGACCATGCCACCAGATATCTTGTGAATAAACCAAATTTCTATCACCACCATCTTAACCGTTGATGCCTCACTGACTACTTTTCTAAAACTCAAGGTAGTTGTCCCACTCCCTTCTTTCTTTTTTTTACTTCCTTCTCCGAATCTCGGGGACGAGATTCCGTTAAGGGGGGGGGAGGTTTGTAACATCCTGAGTTTTCAAATCTGTAAAAATTAAAATTTTTGAGTAAAATAAAATTTCGAGAAAATTTTTCAAACTTTATTGAAGTAAGAGTTTGTAAAATTAAAATGAAGGGTTGATTTAAAAAGATTTTCAAAAGATTAAGAATCAAATTTTGAGAATTTTGAATAAAAATAAGTTTAAAGAGTTGCTTTACAATATTTTCTTTTCGAAAATACATCTAAATAGGTTTTTCGATTAATAAAGAGCTTAAAGCGAAGGTCTTATAAAATAAAAGAATTTCAATGATTTGTATATTTTTAGTTGTGGAAAATTAAACTAATTTGATTTGTTTTGTAAAATAAAAATTTGGCAAACAAAATCATTCAACCTATTGGGAGTTAACAGGTAATCAAAGCCAGGGACCTTCCTAACTGTTTTCAAAATTCAATTAACTTTTCTTAATACAAGATTGGAATTTTCTATTATCATAATTAATATCAATTAAATTATATATATTTGAGAAAACTCATTTCCTCCCTTTAACCAGTAGACCCCAATGTCATCTCTTTACCTCTTTGATTCCAATTTTCCTCCCTAATCTCCTTGGTCTCCAAGCCACGGTCGGCAAGGCCGATCGTCTATGCCAATTCCCAAATTACATCTTTACCTCGATTCTTTGGACGGCCAAACCCTAACCGAAGTAAATCGCCATTGTCGTGACATCCAAGATGATCGAATCCTTCTTTCCTAATCGACAAGCCGGCCAGTCATTTTCAACTTATAACCCTAATCCTGCCTTAATCCCTCTCTAATCGTTCTTTTCCCAAATCTCCGCCACCCCATTGATAGCCCTTACACTAATTTTTCCCTAAATTTCTATTCCTAATCCCTTCCCTAATCATCTTTGCCCTAATCGCGTTCTCACCTAATGTCGTGGCCGTGTGACGACCCGCGCGTGCTTATCCTGTCCAAATCAAACCAATCGTTACCAAATCGATTCTTGTCAAATCCGTGCTTACCCAAAAATCAATACTAAATCAAATCCCTAATCACTCTCCGTAATCATCTTTCCCCTAATGGCGTTCATTGTTGTCGTGCAACAAACACAGTGCTGCCCAAATCACGTGATTTGCTTCCCAAACTAGTACGCCACATCAAGCCCCAAATCATGGATCAATTCATACCATATTGCAACCCAAATCACGCTCATGCCATATTAAACCCCAAAATCCACAGTATAAAACCCCCCGAGCCGTCGTCGTGCTAAGAAGAGCACCACAAAACCCTGACCTCAACAATCGCAGAGCAAGGGAAGAGGAGGAGAAGCCGTCGTCGTCGTAGGTGTCGTAGGTGAGCCACGCCGCTGCTTCCCGCTGTCGGGCGAGCCAGAGCTCGCGTGGCCGCCAAGCAAGCCGGACCCCACCGAGCCGTGCTGCCTTGCGCCACCGCTCTGCGGCGTTGCGCCACGGCGCGCCCGTAGAACGGCCACCGCCACCGCCGCGCCTCCACGAACGCGGCGAACCGCAGCCGCTGCCTGGTCACGCCGCGGCGGACCGAGCCGCCACGGGATAGGCCCGCCGGCGTCTGCCGTCTTGCAGCCAGCGCGGTCTTCCACCACACCGCCGCCGCCATCCTCCGCCGCCGCCCTTGCCCCGCAGCCCTACCGGCCCGCGCCGCCTCTCCCTCCGTGGCGCCGCAGCCAAGGTCGTAGCCAGCGCCGCCGCTTAGCACGGCCAGCAGCGCTGGAGCTGCCATCGCCGCCCGCCACCGGCGAGCTGGCAGCGCCGCCGCTTCATGCCGCCAGCTTCGCCGAGCCGCCGCCATGCTCTCTCTCTCTCTCTCTCTCTCTCTCTCTCTCTCTCTCTCTCCTCTCCCTCTCCCCATATCTCTCTGTTCTTTGCTCCTGCAAGAGAAGAAACAGAGCAGTGGCTCTTTATCCTCTGATCTGGTCAAAAGCCAGTCAAATCTCGCGCAGTACTGTTCATAATGAACAGTAGCCCTTCGCATTTTTTGTATCTCTCAAACCGTAGCTCCGATTCGCGTGAAACCAATTTTGTTGGTTTTCTTTTAACCTAATCTACCTACTGTATTTTTCTCATAATTTGTATAATTTTATTTATACCTGTGATTTGCTGTGTGTCTCGGTTTGCGTGTGCGAAGGTCCGTCAAATCCGGGCGGAGCGATAGTCAATGTTGATGCGAAGGGAGACTTTCATATGGTAGCTATTCATTGAAAAACCCTTTTTAAAATAGATTTTGAGAAAGGTTTGGGGAATGGAATTGAGGAAAGTGTTTTCGTTTGTGAGACCTGCCGGAAAGTGGAATCTGTGCAGTGAAGGATGCCCCCGGTAAACTTGGACTGGACTAGCTCTCCCTCCAAGGATTACGCGGTTGGATTCTTCCCGAGACCGAGTTCCGGTTAGATGAAGCTAAGGGCTAACCGGAATAGGTTAAGGACTCCCGCTGCCGATCTAAGGGTTCGCTGGGAGGTCCCGTCATGACCGAAGGTACTGTGGATTGACGGGGAGATAACGTCGACTGCACGCGTCGAAGGTACTGACGAGGAATGTGCGACTGACGGAGGATTTGGAAAAAGCCCCGAGGAAAAAGGAAAAATTGAGATTTTGAGATTTATATTGAAAGAAATGTTTAGAAAACTTGCTTACAAATAACATAGGACAATAAAATGCTTTTCTGCAAAGAAACCAGAAACCCTCCTTGTACTGAACCTCATATGCATATTTCCCGGACTTGCGGAATACATTTGTACTCATCCTTGTTTTCTCCTCCCCCTTTTTAAAACTTCAGCTGAAGTCTGCGACTTCTAGAAGGATGCAGACCTTGAGGCAGAGAAGTCTGATGGTTTTCCCGAAGATTAGGGTTTGCGCTCCTTAGTCGTCATGCCCGTGGGATAGGTGTGTGTTGTAGTTTGTATTAGTTGTTCCGGCCTGCGTGCCGCTGCATTTGTACTCTGATGTAATGTATGAGGACTAAGTTCCGCTGTTGTAATAAATTTAATTCGTGGCAATGTACCAGTTCTAAACCTGTGTTGTACTAACGGATGATCCTTGGGATTAGTAAGTGATACACAGGGATTATCCGGTCCATTAGGGCCGGGTGCTTACAGAATTGGTATCAGAGCCGGTCGACTTAGGACGCAACCCTTAGACTTAGTTGCTATTAATTTATACAATGATATTTATAAAAATGTCTATACCCTTATCTGTCATTTACCCTAAAAATTTTCGGAAACCTTTCCTTCGTCTTTCCCCCGTGAACTGGACTTCAAAGTCTCCGTGCATCAACCCCTATTGATGTTGACCCAACTCCAGTTCAGTACCTTGTGTTCAGCAGAGCTGCTACTGTCCACAATGGATGCTAGGTGGTGGTCGTCCATTACTCTCTCGGGTAGCCCTATCATTTTTCGGGAACCCTATCGTCTCACCGCCACCTGTTTTCGCTCCTTTGATGTCGTTCAAGACATCCTTAGGCTTGCTCTGCACTACTCCATGATCTATTCCTACAAGTTGCACTACTCCCTACTCCGTAGTTGTTCAGCCAGTACTATTCTGCCAAGGTCAAGACCGCCAAGATCATCTTTCACCTCTCGGAAGTTTCCCAAGAAAAGCCTGCATGTCCCACCGCCAACTAGAAGAATTGCATAAGGAAGACCATGCACCCCAGAAGCACAATGCTCCCCACATTTCGGAGAAGACTCAGCTTCACCCGAAGATCAACCAGCGATCTCGTGAAGACTAGCGTTGCCGCAAGGCCAAGTTTCTCTACCCTCCTTGGTTCCAGCTAGCACCTCCATGGTTGTTTTCTTTCCTTCGCAAGAACGCAACCACTCCGACTCTCCGCTTAACCGCGCAGACTTTCAGCTGAACATTGACTACCCAGTTCCCAATGACCCATAAAAAGTCTTGGGCCAGGTCTCGTTCCCTTTCACTCGATGAGTACCAGTTCAATTTTCTGGCTACTCAACCTCTGCTTATTGGAATAGTATCTTTGCATCCTGTATCATAGCTATTCCGTGTCGTAGTTAAGTAACGTCTCTGGACTGTCGTACCCGTTCGTTATGGTAACGAAGTCCCTTGTGTGTAATATCTTGATTGTAAAATAAAATATATCTGTCTTGCTCCAAATATAAAATTTTTAAAATTCTTTAAAGTTTTGAAAGATTTAAATTTTTAAGGTTTTATTTTACAAATACTATTTTTAATCCAGCCTTTAATTAGTTTTTAAACTTTTGGAACTAAATTAATTTTTACCAATTAAACTTCTGAAAAGTAAAATTTTAAATATTTGGAAAGTAATATTTTTCCATCTCTTGGGTTTTGTCACATAAAATGTTAAAACTTTCCAGGGTTTTTCTTTCATAAAATAAAAACAATTTTGGATGGAAAATCATTTCTCCCCTTTAGACTTATCATGCCCCCACTGGAAGAAGAAGTGACGTTCAAGCCCCGTAGCCCACCGTAAGAGCAAGTGGTTGGTTAAGGAAGATACTCCTAGCATGATTTTCGGATTGAATCCCAGAACGGTAATCAGCAAAAGGATCGTGCTGAGTCAGGATATTTCGGATGTTTTTCCCAAATGATTTGTCTGCACTATCCAGATAGACATATGGGATTTATAATGGATACGATGCCGGTAGTACACCTATTTGTTGGTTGAACTAAGATTGAGAAAATTTCAGGCGAAATGATTTATAAACTAAGTGACCTTGGAGTTGTTCTAATGATTTGTATCAGGATAATATCTTAAAGATAATGATCGGTCACTAAGAAAGGTTACCTTAGGAACAAGCACCTTTGTCTCGGATAGATGATTTGTTTGATTAGCTTAAAGGATCTTGTGTCTTTCGAACCGGTATCACCAAATTAAGGTCAAAAGGATATCCCTAAAATTGTTTTCACGACCTAGTATGATCCGAATAAGTTTACAGTGATGGCCTGTGGATTTGCTAATGTTCGAGCTTATTGCATGAGTATATGAATAAGGTGTTCATGGATTTGTTGAACCTTAAAATTTCATTGATACATAAGAAGAACTTATATATAATGCCTCATGGTGGATGTTTCAGTAAATCGTATGACATGAGGCCTATCAGATGTCATGGATTATTTGACGATAATTGGTGGATATTGCCATAGATTTACATCGGATAAATATTGATTATAATAGGAGTACCCTGATCCAATATGTACAAGATTACTCAATGATCATAAAGTTAGACCAATTGGTGGATTAAGATGAATTTTTGAATCATCGGATTTAAAGATTGAATACCTGTATAAGAATGAAATTATCATTTACCAATGATAAATTGGATTTTACCGATCACCCAGAGTAATATGATTTATGAAGAAGTTGGAGAAATTTGTTGGATTATTGGAAGAGGTGTGAACTAAATGATATGTTGATAAATGGAATATTGGTAAATGAATAGCCGCATTGGTTTTGAATAAACGACTATATTTGGAGGAAATATATGATTTACCGCTGATATTTGTTTGGATGGACAATTGAATTGATAAGTTTGCACAAATATGAGACTTTTGATTGCAATTAAACGGAATGGTCGAAACTAAGAATACAGTCATTGGAGAGACTAGATTTTATCTTAAAAGACTGTTCAAGGATTTTAGTGGGTTGAATAATGATCTGTTGATCCTATTGGTGGACGATCATAGATTTCTTTATTAGTATTGAGATAATTTGAGCATGACTTGGAGTTAGCAACAACCACTCATGTTTTGGAATTGGGAATATTATTTGATGGAAAAGCAGAATGAAATATACACTGAGCATAAGAGGCTAGGGTATATAGTCACCCAACTGGATTTGAATATAAGACAGAAGCATGAGTCGGATTGATCAAAAATTACGATGTTGAACAGGCATGATAGTCGATGCCCTGAGCAATGGATTTTATTGCAGTCATCTTGAGTTTGAGTCTCAATCTAAACCTTTATGAGAAATTACCAGATTTGAACTTAGAGATAGTAGAAGTGGGACAATTGAATATATTAGAAGTATAACCCACACCCTATGAAGGCCCTGCATGAAAGAAAGGAAAGAACACCCCTGTATTGGTAAGAGACAGGAGAATCTAAGGTTTATATTGGATATTCTGCACAAGGCAGAAAAGAGTCAAGTCAATTTAGTAAGGACTTGAAATAGCTCATCCTAGGCTGATAAGCTGTGCAAGAAAATACCAAAGGAATTTAAGGTTTTGAAAGGCGATTTGGTGTATCTTAAGGTGTCGCCTCAAAAGGTATGCACAGGTCCCAAGATAGTCGAAACTGGCCCCAAGGAGTATTGGTCTTAAAGGTTTTGGCCAATAGAAGAGATGGTGGGCTTAACAGTTGAAATCACTTAAGGATGTGACAGATGTGCATGATGTATCCCGCAAGGCACAGTTAAAAAGGATATATCCAAGTGCTTAAAGGATAGATGCCATTGGAAGAATTGGATTTGCAACCAGCCAAGGATTTGGCTTTTAAAGAATATCCTATAAAAGAATAGGAGGTTTAAGAACAGATTTCTCAAGGTTGTTTTTAAGAGCGTCCAAATCTCGGGGACGAGATTCCTCTTAAGGGGGGAGGATTTGTAACATCCCAAATTTTAAATAAGTAATTTGGCATGTTAATTTAAACTAATTTAAACTAATTGAGTTTTAACACTTTGTCTTGCATGCAATTTTGGCTCCAAATTAAAACTTTTGTTTTATTATTTTGTGTGCATGATAACTACCTTTGCAAAAGCATTTAAAAATGTTTGCAACTTAAATCTGACCATCCCTTGCAACCTTTTGATTAAAATCAAATTTAACACCCTTATGTGTTCATAAACATAAAACCATTATATTATGTAAGAAAATCTTCTTTGCAAAACACTTTAAAAGATCCAAAATGAGTGCAAGTGTTTTAAATGAAAAAGGTGAAATTTTGGAAAAGGACCTTTTGTTGAAAACTTTTGAATTTCCATAAGGAAGGTATTTTGATATAAATTCTTAAATTTCAATTTGTGTGGAAAAGCATTTGGTTTAAACTCTAGAGTTTTAAATAAAATAATTGTTTACATAAATATATTTCAAACTAACTTGATTTTATAAAATGCCAAAAACTCATTTTCAAGTCTTTAACTGGTTTTCCCTTTTACGATTTAAAGTTTAGGAAAAACCATTTTTAAGGAATTTGGTTAAAAACATCTTTATTATCATATTGAAAACATTTTTATCTTAAGTGTGGGCTTTAAAGTTTTAAAACACTTGGGGATCATTTGGAGATAACTTTTGATTTTAAACCCAAGTTAAAAATTATGATTTATTTAAAGGTGTTAAAAATAAACCATCTTTAACAAATTATTGGGAACCATTTCTTGTGTTAAATATTTTCCTTTTAAATTAAAAGTTGGATTTGGAAAACCTTGTGATTGAATTTTGGTTGGAAATATTTGATTTAAAAATCAAACCTAAAATCATCTTTGATTTAGATTTGGAAATATCTTTAGAAAATCTAAAACCATATTGATTAGACCTTGAATATAAAATGTTTTAAATCAAGAGTATCAAAACCTAAAAACATTTGGATTTAAGTTTTGCATTTAAAAGTATTTAAAAACCAAAAGGAGTAATTAAACTATTATTTCATGTGACCCATTTGTTTCCTCAGAAAATCTTTTTAAATCTTAAATTAAAATTTTGAAATATTATTTTGACCAAAGTAAGATTTAATCCATTTGAGTGAAAAATACTTTATTGAGTTGGAAATTTTTATAAATGTTTATTCAAATTTAAAATCCAAGATTTGATTGGAAAATGTTTATAAACCTTTTATTAAAAAAAATGATTTGTTGCATGTTTAATATATGTGGTTGGAAAATGTTTTATAAATATTTTAGCAACCAAATTAATGATTTCCAAAAGAGTGAAAAATATTTAAATGAAAACAAAAATAAAATACTTTGCCTGCATAAAAACTAATTAATTCAACTAGTTTTAAGTTTCCTTTAAATAAAATTCCAATTTCAATTTTGAAATCTAATCTCAATATTTCAAATTTAATTTCAAAAGAAATTCAAATTTCAGCTTTTTGAAGTACAATTCCAAATCTTGGAATCAAATTCCAAATTTTGGAATTTTCTTCTTTCTTCCCTTTTCTCTTTTCTTTCTTTTCTTTTCTTTTTCCCCTTTCTCCTTCTCTGTTTTTCCCTGCTCTGTTCTTCTCTCTCTCTCCCCCTGAGCAGCTTCCTCCCACCTTCCTCCTCTTCACTGCCCACTGACCCGCTCACCCACCAGAGTTACTGTAGCGCCGCGCCGCTGTCCCGTCGCCGCTGCTCCCCTGCTCTGTCGCCGGCACCGTCGCTCCCGCGGCCGTGCTCCGCCTCCGGCCATGGCGCCGCCGTCTCCGGCCGCAATTGACCGTGAGAGTACCCTCTTTGGATGCGGTCGTTCCCATGGTTCCAACGAGCCAAAGAACGTCAAAATCCGTTGAGAAACGCGCCCGGAATTCCATTTTTCCCCACTACCCGCGCGCGAGCTCGAGCTCTGGCTGGAGGTTGAAGACGATGACGTCAGCATGACGTCATCAGTCTTTTTCCATTTTCCAGAATCTCAGAAAAATCATTTTCTAAAAATACCAAATGACTTTATTAAATTCTGTAAAAATTCTCTAAAATACTTTGAATTATTCTAGATTTGATAAAAGAATTTTATGTTACTGTTCATATGGTAATTTCTGCATTTAAAAATACTTTAAGCCTCTAGGCCAATTTTCCATAACTGCAAAGATGCATTTCTAAAAATAGTAAAATACAAAACTAAGTTCTATAAAAATTTAGTTAAATATTGGATACCATTTTGGATTTTATACAAATATAAAAATTGTACTGTTCACTTATAAATTTTTCCACTAAAAAGATTTTGAGCTTTAAGCCATTTATTCAAGTATACAAAAATGAATTTCTAAAAATAGTAAAATGACTTTATAAATGCTACCAAAATTATACAATACATTTTGGACTATTTTGGATTTAATAAAAATATAAAACCAATACTGTTCTTATATAAATTTTACCTCTAAAAATAATGGAGCAACTTAGGCCTATTTCCCCTAATTTAGAAAATGGATTTTATAAAATATAAAATGACTTTTCCTTTCTGTAACAAAATTTTGTAAAATACTTTGAACCATTTTAGAATTTATAAAAATGATAAATACCACTGTTCATGTATATCTTTTGGTACCAAAAATTATTTATGCATTAAAATGGTTTGTACATGAAATATAAGGATGATTTTCATGATTTCTCCTTTATAAAAATTGCATAAAATCTATTTGTGTGCTGATTGTGCTTGTATTGCATGTGCATGTGTTTTGGTTATCGTCCGAAGGATCCGGAGCTGCTGAAGACCATCTTTCCTCATCCAGCGCTTCTTTCAAAAGAACCCTCGACCAAAGGCAAGTCCTCATTTGACGCATATTGTGTGCCTATTTGTCTTGTTTAAATAATTTATTAGATCTTTAAACATGCATGCTAATTCTAAAAGCAAACTAATTACCAGCTTAGTACACCTACAAAGATAAAATGAATTTGTTCCCTATTATTAATATTTACACCCTAGAATTAGGATAGATTCTGGTATTACCCAATCCTTGATTCTAGGAATAAAATGCTCACTAAGTAAATATATTTCATGAGAACCATTATCATTTGTGAAAGATTTTGTGATGGTTTGTTTGTGAAATGATAAGATGGTTCAGGGAGAACCAGTTTACAAAAATAGATTTTCTTCTCATCCCAAAATATTCTAACTAGAGAGAATTTGCCAGTGGGTGCAGTGGAGCACCAGATTTTGAGAATTGGGGCTAAAACCTCCCTAGTTTAAGGACTGTATTCCTATGAGATGATTCAAACTGAGCCATTACAGTGCAACCTCGTGCCTGGTTTGGGACAGGCCTGGTCTTTAGACTTAGAGCCAGTAATGCCCTGCTGGCGGGTATTATTTGGTAATAACCTGGAGGCCTTGTGGAGAAGCACTTCGTGCTAATCCTCTCGAGGGTAAAGTGTACAACCTCTGCAGAGTTAAAACTATCATGATAGCCGTGCTCGCGGTTATGAGCATGCGAAGGGAGACTTTCATATGGTAGCTATTCATTGAAAAACCCTTTTTAAAATAGATTTTGAGAAAGGTTTGGGGAATGGAATTGAGGAAAGTGTTTTCGTTTGTGAGACCTGCCGGAAAGTGGAATCAGTGCGAGGAAGGATGCCCCGATAAACTTGGACTGGACTAGCTCTCCCTCCAAGGGTTACGCGGTTGGATTCTTCCCGAGACCGAGTTCCGGTTAGATGAAGCTAAGGGCTAACCGGAATAGGTTAAGGACTCCCGCTGCCGATCTAAGGGTTAGCTGGGAGGTCCCCGTCATGACCGAAGGTACTGTGGATTGACGGGGAGATAACGTCGACTACACGCGTCGAAGGTACTGACGAGGAACGTGCGACTGACGGAGGATTTGGAAAAAGCCCCGAGGAAAAAGGAAAAATTGAGATTTATATTGAAAGAAATGTTTAGAAAACTTGCTTACAAATAACATAGGACAATAAAATGATTTTCTGCAAAGAAACCAGAAACCCTCCTTGTACTGAACCTCATATGCATATTTCCCGGACTTGCGGAGTACATTTGTACTCATCCTTGTTTTCTCCTCCCCCTTTTTAAAACTTCACACCAAGTCTGCGACTTCTAGAAGGATGCGACCTTGAGGCAGAGAAGTCTGATGGTTTTCCGAAGATTAGGGTTTGCGCTCCTTAGTCGTCATGCCCGTGGGATAGGTGTGTGTTGTAGTTTGTATTAGTTGTTCCAGCCTGCGTGCCGCTGCATTTGTACTGTGATGTAATGTATGAGGACTAAGTTTCGCTGTTGTAATAAATTTAATTCGTGGCAATGTACCAGTTCTGAACCTGTGTTGTACTAACGGATGATCCTTGGGATTAGTACGTGATACACAGGGATTATCCGATCCATTAGGGCCGGGTGCTTACACCAGAGTTATCAAGGTGCAAGCTAGATTCATATCGATCCCAATGATTTTACCCCAATTTACTATTCATAGATTTTATAATGTGCATGCTAATTTTAATCTATCTTACATATTTACTATTAGTTATTGCCAATAACGTGTTAATCATCTATTAGCACGTGATACCTTTCCGTTGACGTCTAGCATAATTAAATCATATTATTGCCACCCTTGATTTATACTCACGCTAGATGCTTAATTGCTTCGATGGGAAATCTAGATGAATATTATGATGGGAAATCATTGAAAATCTTGGTAGAGTGATTCTACACTTTATCTGGTGATTTTGGTTAAACTTAAATTCAACTAAAATCAACGTGGCGTGAGTAGATCGAGGTGGTGGCATGATCGGTGGAGAATGGTTTGTGGTGTGCCACCTCGGTCGACATAAGGACCAAACATTGTGGATGATCTGACCGGGCAAAACAGTACAACCATGGATATTAATAATGGTAATACCTTAGTTATTACCGTGGGAAATCTAGAATTGGTTTATCATGGCGGTGTGGGCGTGCTTGATCAGCACCGTATGTCCATTTTGGGTGTGCTTGATCAGCACCGTATGTCCAACTTGGGCGTGCTTGATCAGCATCGTATGTCCATCTGGCACACGAGGGGGTTCCGAGCGACGTGATGAAGCAGCCTGAGCGAATCCTTAGTGAGGCATCCTCAATTCTAGACGTACCAGGGATAGCGGCTTCGTCTCACTCTCGGGTGAGTCCCATGGGTAAAGTGTACACACTCTGCAGAATTAAAACTATCATGATAGCCGTGCTCACGGTCAAGAGCGGGCTTAGGCTGCTCCACAAGTTACCTCACCTTTTTAATAATTAAATTGATGTAGAAGGTAGGGGCAGGGATTGCCAGGCAGCGGGTGCCAGGCAGCGAATGCCAGGCAGTGCATTACAGGGAATGTATTGCCAGGGTTTTCGTGTAGAGTTGGCAGTGCATGTCATCTCGGTTTCATGCTGAGAAGGCAATATTATAGTGTTGAGAAAACATGAGTTAACAAATGAATTTAAAATTGATTTGAACTATTGCTTTACAACTGATAGGTTGTTTAAAAATTGCTTTTATGCAAAATAACCATCCCTAATCCTTTGTTAGCTCTTGCATTCATTTCCTTAGGATATACATGCTTGCTGGGTATGGTTTATCCATACTCAATACTTGCTCTTCAGTTCTGTGCACAGGTGACGACTCTGCTAAGTACGTGGATTACGAGGCAGAGTACGACGATGGAGTTTTCCAGCTACTAGAGGCGTACCCCCGGTCAGATGCCTGTGGTAGTTTGATGGGTTTCAGCCAACACGTGTTCTTATCTTCCGCACTCGGATGTTTAATTTATTCATAATGCAAGTGGCATTCAGCCCATGTATGTTATTTTCTTTATTAATAAAGTATGTGTTTGATGGCAATCCTATTTAACCTGTGTGTACTATCATATGATCCTTGAGACTAGTACAGTAAACACAGAGGGGTCGGCTTTGCTGGGCTGGGTCCCGACACCTCTCCACCGGAGGCGCCTCCTCCACCTCCCTCTCTCCCCGATCTCCTCTCTCTTTGTTTATCTCTCTCCCTCCTCTAGTCTCTCGCTCCTAAGAAGAATAAGATGAGGAGAAGGAGGCTGTTGGGTTGGGCCCTTCTATCAGTGGGAGGACAAGGCCCTTCTATCAGTGGGAGGACAAGAGAGAGATGGTAGGGGCATTTTGGTCAGCTTTGGGGGTAAAAGAGGGGAAATAATAAAAAAAAGGGAGAAAAGGGTTAGAATGTCATGGGCGTAACAAATTCAGGTGCACGGTGTCATGTACGTAAGAACATACCAATTTAGTGTCAAATGGGTTGAGTGTGGAACGACCGATTCTATTTCTAGTGTGACGGTTTGCACTGATTCATTCGAAATTCTCGAAATTCGTTATTTTCTGTGGGGTCTAGAATGAAAAAACCACTATGGTTTATTGGCCCAGATTCAAAAAAGGTGTGTTTAAAGTAAGAAAGATTGCATTAAAAATTCTCAAAACAATACTTGTTGGGGATCGGATTATGCCTCGCAGACGTCATCTAGCCCTCCCCGTGGCTGGTGGACCCTCTTAGGCTTAGGCCCACCAGAGGCCCATGGTTCGGTCTTGCTGGCCTTTTTGAGCATCGTTACCGGTACTGGGTCGTCTTTGGCCTGGGTCAGGTCGCCCCACTTTTGATACGTCTCATACCTCTCATCGTGCCTTAACAACATGCCTATGGGTGATCATCCTTGTACTTTGTACGTCAACATAATCAAGAAGGCTGGATGGACGTAGGGCTATTACCTCCTCCGGGAAGGGCCTGGACCAGGCTAAAAAACATCGTGTCGGCTGCTTGTTGACGCCAAAAAGTGTCATTTCAGTGTCAATTCCGCCGATTTCAGAAATTGGGCTTTTGCGAGATAAATAGGTTATTGGCTTAATGAAACGTCAATCCGATAGAATAAGGGGTGGAACCTAACTCTTCAGGCAGGCGGTGAAGCGCAGCAATACCGCCGAGAAATAGTATTCCGATACTGTCGGCAAGAAGACCAGACTAAACCGAGACAGTAATCATCGATGCTATCGCCGGCAAGAAGATCGAACTGAACCGAGACAGTCCTCGCCGACGGTCGTATCTTGAAAGCCGGCACGAACAAGCCGCGCGGTACAAAACTACAAACTAAGATAAAAGTAAAGGAAGACGAAAAGTAAATAATAGTAGACTAATTGATTGGTTCCGGACCCTTTACACGTTCCATGGGGCTACATATTTATACTAGTTTCTAACATAGACTTACTAGAATACGAGTTCGTACAGACTCCGACTCAAACTCTTATTTTCCGAACTTATCCCTAACAAGTCGATTTGGACTCCTACCATACTAAGGAAAAATTGCTAAATAAGTAAATAAGCCTAATCTAGATACAGGTTTGAGTCCTCCGCCGATTCAACGCGCCATCATGAATACTGACTCGAACAATCTTGAACTTCTAGAAGCCGATTTTTTCAACAATCCGATTAATAAAATAATCGATTTCCCCAGGCCATTTTTGGTTGTTAACCCTGCTCGTGTGCTTCGCCCCCCGTAGACTAGTTGCTAGAAGAGAGGACCAGGGCCCATAATCATCAGCCTAAGGGTGTCTTCTTTTCGAACATTGCGTTTCTTTATGAGTTTCTTATTTTAACTTTCAGGGTGGCTCAATAAGTCAATCAGTTACTTATTGACTTATTGAGTTGCCTTATTTGACTTATCGATTAAAGCGGAATTTTTAAATTTTCGATTCCGTCAAATAATCTCAACTCAAAAAGTCTCTAACGTTAAGTTTAACTGATGATCCGACTGATTATACCACCCTTATAAAAATAAAGAAACTCAATAAAGAAACGCAATGTTCGAAAAGAAGACACCCTAAGTTCAGTGAGAAGGTCCAAAACCCAAGCATCGACAGTACTGTTGTGTTTAAAATTTTAACATGCATATGCAACAGTCCATACAACACCCTATGTTGATTTTCTTGTATGTGATGGGGGTGATTTGCCAACAAATTGGATTGTTAAATATAATAGAAAATGAATGCATGTACTGGTGGTCTGGTGGAGTGTGAAGGATTAAAAAATCGATGCATGGATTTGCATGGCTTTGATTATCTTCCTTGTCACCTAGTGATTAAGGGAGTAAAAAAAAAGGAAAGAAGTGTGTGGCGTTGCGTGTGTCAGTGGTGTTGCAGGTGCAGCATTGAGCTGTGGCACAGCGGCCGGTCCAGCCGTGAGGAGACACGCGGCGGGCAACAGAGGCATGCTCACGTGGGCGCATCACGTGGGCGCAAGGCCAAGGCAGGAGCGCGGGCGTGGCGCGTTGCTGGCGGCTGGCTCGGGCGCGCGGCAGCGGCCCAGGGCGCGGGCGGGAGCCGTGCGGCGCGCGGGAGCAGGCGCGAGTGGGCCGAGCCGTGCGGCGCGCGGGAGCAGGCGCGAGCGGGCCGAGGCGCGCGAGTGGGCCGCGGCGTGCGGCGCGCGGAGGCAGGCCGAGGCGTGCGAGGCCCGGATGCACAGTACCCGTGGCTATAAAAGAGATCCGAAAGGGTCGGTTTTTTTTTTATCTTTTTAGGGTTTTTGATGGCGGAAAAATCTCGAAAATTAGTGATAAATTCCAGAGGATTAGTAGATTGATTTGAGAGTGATCTGAGGTGTTTTTGGTGGTGATTTGGACGTCAATTGTAAAGGAACTATGGTGATTTATGATCTTTTTAGGGTTTTTGACGACGGAAAAATCTCAAAAATTAGTTATAAATTCTAGATGATTAGTAGATTGATTTGAGAGTGATCTGAGGTGTTTTTGATGGTGATTTGGGCATCAATTGTAAAGGAACCATGGTGATTTATTGAGGCAATGCAATTTGGGTTCCGGTAATCGATCCTCGCGTTCTCATCTACTTTCATAATGTGTTATCTTGCTTGATACTTAATTACCTTCTGTTTTAGAATTAATTACAGCAGATCATCATCTATTTAGTATAGTTTTGTGCGCCACGATCCTTCACCCTCTACATGGGCCTGCATTATCAAATATGTCCTCAGAACTGGAACTTTAATGTCTTCATTAAACCGAGCAAGTACCATCAGAAAGTACTAAAAAGAGAGAAGCTAGGGCAATGACATCTCATACGCAACCAAGTACCGTCAGAAAGTACTAAAAAAATAATGTCACAAAGAAGTTTCAACTGAACTGTGGCTTCGAGCTGACTAGTGGAGTCATCTGACCAGACTTTGTCAACAATTTCTAATAGACCATCAAGCTAACTGGATACAAAAGGTAAACTAAGGACATCTGAACAGAAGCAAATAGAAGTCCACAATTGAATCATTGATGCAGTTTTCAATGGACATCTAGACAGAAGCAAATAAAAGTCCACAATTGAATCATTGATACAGTTCTCTCTTTCCATTGAAGCACTTCTCTCTTTCTTACGAGATCACTTCATCTAAAATGCTTGGCAACAAGGTCAAGGCCATCCTCGTGCTGCAGAGCCGTGTAAAACCCTAGGAAAACATCTTCAATGATCCACATGAAATGCTCCGCATTGACGTGATTACCATGTTCCTTCAGGTTTCTATTTATCCATACTACTCCCTCTATGTCGTCTTCATAATTTGACCTAAAATGCTGATTTTCATCAACTGCATTATATATTTCTTCCATGTAATGGTTGGTTTTGTACTTCTCGAATGTTGGATTTTCTGTCCATCCAGTAAACCGCCGGTTGAGATTCGAGGTAACTTTCACGAAATCGTTGTTTATAGGGGTCTTGTCAGGCTTGGCATAAAAGTTTGTCTTTCGCCTCTCGATAAATCTATCCTCCTGGCGTTTTGCCTTCTCTTGTCCATGAAGGGCCTTCAGATGCTTAAACCATTTGTGATGTTCCGCAAAGTGAGCAGCATTTACCCAACCGGGGTGGAGACACTTGTCAAACGATAAAAACTCAGCTGAGTATCTCATTTTCTTAACCTTCTTAAGCCAAAATGTGCAGATCTTCAGGCATAGGTTCATCATCATGGATGAACAGGTCATTCCGCACCATCTTCTCAAACTTCCAAAAATCCTCTTTACAACCACTTTTGGAGCTGGAGCGACGCACCAAGCGATCTAGGCAGCACTTCTTGAGATACACCACATTGGTGTTTACCTGCAGCATTAGGTCTCTGGCCTCAAAGTCACCTTCCCAGCTCAATCCTACCCTCTGGAGTGCAAGAATAAGGAGAAATGTAGACAGGAGAATGTCTTGAGTAGTCCCTGTGCACTTCCTGACTTCAACTTCGCTGATTTTCCCATCAGTCTTTTCTTTGGAGAATTTGTCGGTGGGATTCTTGGGAAACTTCACGATCTCAGTCATCCTATGATCATGGGCAAACAAACCCAAAGAAACAAAAGAACTCCTATCTGAACAGCATCTAAACAGGTGAAGACAGTGCAAATGAACACATTAAGAAATAAGTTAATTCGTTTAGAATAGCTTCGACAGAACAATATTTTTCACAGTGAAGTAGCGGAGGGAGAGGGGAGGGCTGAGTTATGCGTGAACAAGTTTTAAAAAGTTGTAGCAAAGCTCGGAATCTTCCATAGCTCCAGTTCAACTAATACATATGCAAGCTATATGGCATAACAGTAGTAATACTACTACAATTAACACATGACAGTAGTAATTCTAATACAATTAACACACAACATTTGTTCACAATTTTTATGGTTTAATTTTTTTTTCTATATGCTACACTAATTGTCATGGGTATGCTTCTCCTCTGGTTCATAGAAGATTTCTGTCCATCCAGTAAACCGCCGGTTGAGATTCGAGGTAACTTTCACGAAATCGTTGTTTATAGGGGTCTTGTCAGGCTTGGCATAAAAGTTTGTCTTTCGCCTCTCGATAAATTTATCCTCCTGGCGTTTTGCCTTCTCTTGTCCATGAAGGGCCTTCAGATGCTTAAACCATTTGTGATGTTCCGCAAAGTGAGCAGCATTTACCCAACCGGGGTGGAGACACTTGTCAAACGATAAAAACTCAGCTGAGTATCTCATTTTCTTAACCTTCTTAAGCCAAAATGTGCAGATCTTCAGGCATAGGTTCATCATCATGGATGAACAGGTCATTCCGCACCATCTTCTCAAACTTCCAAAAATCCTCTTTACAACCACTTTTGAGCCGGAGCGACGCACTGCTTATCTAGGCAGACTTCTTGAGATACACCACATTGGTGTTTACTGCGCAGATTAGGTCTCGGCCTCAAGTCACCTTCCCAAATCAATCCTACCCTCTGAGTGCAAGAATAAGGAGAAATGTAGACAGGAGAATGTCTTGGGTAGTCCCCTGCACTTCCCGACTTCAACTTCGCTGATTTTCCCATCATCTTTTCTTTGGAGAATTTGTCGGTGGGATTCTTGGGAAACTTCACGATCTCAGTCATCCTATGATCATGGGCAAACAAACCCAAAGAAACAAAAGAACTCCTATCTGAACAAAGATCTAAACAGTGGAGACAAAGTGCAAATGAACACATTAAGAAATAAGTTAATTCGTTTAGAATAGCTTCGACAGAACAACATTTTTCACAGTGAAGTAGCGGAGGGAGAGGGGAGGGCTGAGTTATGCGAGAACAAGTTTTAAAAAGTTGTATCAAAGCTCGGAATCTTCCATAGCTCCAGTTCAACTAATACATATGCAAGCTATATGGCATAACAGTAGTAATACTACTACAATTAACACATGACAGTAGTAATTCTAATACAATTAACACACAACTTTTGTTCACAATTTTTATGGTTTAATTTTTTTTCTATATGCTACACTAATTGTCATGGGTATGCTTCTCCTCTGGTTCATAGAAGATTTCTGTCCATCCAGTAAACCGCCGGTTGAGCTTCGAGGTAACTTTCACGAAATCGTTGTTTACAGGCTTGGCATAAAAGTTTGTCTTTCGCCTCTCGATAAATCTATCCTCCTGGCGTTTTGCCTTCTCTTGTCCATGAAGGGCCTTCAGATGCTTAAACCATTTGTGATGTTCCGCAAAGTGAGCAGCATTTACCCAACCGGGGTGGAGACACTTGACAAACGATAAAAACTCAGCTGAGTATCTCATTTTCTTAACCTTCTTAAGCCAAATGTGCAGATCTTCAGGCATAGGTTCATCATCATGGATGAACAGGTCATTCCGCACCATCTTCTCAAACTTCCAAAAATCCTCTTTACAACCACTTTTGGAGCTGGAGCGACGCACCAAGCGATCTAGGCAGCACTTCTTGAGATACACCACATTGGTGTTTACCTGCAGCATTAGGTCTCTGGCCTCGAAGTCACCTTCAAGCTCAATCCTACCTTGTGGAGTGCAAGAATAAGGAGAAATGTAGACAGGAGAATGTCTTGGGTAGTCCCTGTGCACTTCCTGACTTCAACTTCGCTGATTTTCCCATCAGTCTTTTCCTTGGAGAATTTGTCGGTGGGATTCTTGGGAAACTTCACGATCTCAGTCATCCTATGATCATGGGCAAACAAACTCAAAGAAACAAAAGAACTCCTATCTGAACAGCATCTAAACAGGTGGAGACACTGTTGACGCGAAAAAGTGGTTTCCCGAAGCCAACTACCGCCGAACTACAGGGGATCGGGCTTTGTGAAGGCGTGCCAGCCGATTTGACCTTGCAATCGGCAAGGGCGACGATACGATCACCGGCCATGCGATAAAACGAAAAGCCGATGGTGCGGCACTCGCGACCAGCTTCTGTACGGCAGATTGTTTTGCCGATTCCCGCTGTTTCTTGTAGAATTTGGAGGCGAGGCTGGATACGTTGGAAAGCTTATCTCGTTAGCTTTCCGTGGAGTGGTAGAACGCCCAAAACGGAGCTCGTATGTGACTGGGGTGTCCGTTTGAAGGCGCGCTGCGCAGGGAGGTCGCGAATTCCGGCGAGCACACGAAGTGCGCCGGTGACCTCTACGGTACTCGGCTTTTCTGCCGAGCACGTATGATAAGTGGTGGAACCTAACTCCTCCGGTGGACGGCGATGCGCAACAATACCGCCGAGAGATAGTATTCCGATGTCGACGGCGAGGAGATCGGATTAAACCGAGATAGTAGACGCCGGCGTTTGTGTTTAGAACGTCGATACGATCGGATCGATCGAGTTCATGGCACAAGGGTAAAAGTAGACGAAATAGTAGATTGTATTGATGGATTGATTGATCTGTGTTTCTTTACATGATGCACCATGGCACCTATTTATACTAGTACATACCGACCTAATTGGATACAGACTCCGACTCGATCTTAGTTTCCTAAATTAATTAACTTATCGTGCAAGGCACGGACTCGATACAAACCGACTCAACACAACGTGAATTCCATGTATATACGATCGGCTCCCATATATAGAAATAAAAGCCGGTTGTACGCAAGCGCAGAAGCCGATTAGTTAACCTGATCAACCGAATATTAGCCGATCAAGCTCCTTTTTTGACCGATGATGCAATTTTTACCCCTTTTTGGCCACCAAAATAACCGTATTTTTGTGCCAAATTTGGGTGTCAACATAAGCCCCCGATTTTTGGGATATGAGACTCATGTCCCGAAAATCATGAATTATCGGTCATTGGTCCTTTGAACTCACTTAGCCATTGTATCATCTTTCTGCTTCTCTCGGGCCTTTAACCTTTGCAATCTTCTCTTCTGAGATTTTGTCAAACTCGTAGAACACCAACGAGGATTAAGTTTCATCGGCTTACTCTTATTTATTAACTTGAGTGAATTATCATTAGCCGATGAAGCTTTTACTGTACGCCACTTGCCGATTTTCGGATGTCCCTCGGCATCTGTAATCTCTGGGCTTGAATCATGTGTGACTTTTATTTGCTTTCGGCCAACTAAAACTTTTAAGTGTGGCCTTTCTTCAACTTCAGCTCGATCATCAGTTGGAGATCGGCTTTTGCTCGAGCCCCCAGAGCAATCGATATCCTTAGTTGAACAATGATCCATCATAGTAATCGGCATATTTTCTGATCCCGATTTGCTTGAACAAGTATCCATCGTAGTAATCGGCATAGTTTCTGATCCTGATTTGCTTGAACAAGTATCCATCGTAGTAATCGGCATAGTTTCCGATCTTAACTTTAATGTCGCTTTATAACTCTCTTGTCCAGTTGGTTCATCGTCTTTTTTGCGCGCTTCGCATCGCTCTTAATTTCTCAAACGTTGTAGACGACGCTTTTGTGTTTTGCTCAATCCTGCTGGGCACCATCGCGGTTTAGCTTCTATTAAGTTGGTGTTCACCTCCCCGATGTGATGAGTATGTTGCCCCTCTTTTGATGTATACATCGGCATAACACAAATTTTATCTGCCGATGTATTTTGCTGGGACTTTGAGCGAACACTTTGATGAGGATGGAGGTGAGTCATCGGACAATCATAAATTGTTGGAAGCCTCAGATGTCGTTCCCAGCAAAACTAGAAAAAAGGACATTCCCAATGAGCCCTTTCTTTTTCCTCATGTTGGCATCTACTAGGCCGATTTTTCTGATACGCTTTCTTATATTGCCCTGTTTGCCAGATGTGAGGTGATGTTTCCTTATCGATCGGTTTAAAAACCGATTGCTTGACTGTTTCAGAGCTTCCTTGTAGCTTCTTCTTCGGTCCAACAACCGACTGCTCCTTCTTTTGGCTATTATCGACTTTTTGTACTGAAATATCAGAAATAACCGAAGCTGGAGCCAATGAATCGCTAGAATATCCTTCAATATCGGTATTTTCACCATCGAATTCACTCTGACAGTCATAAAATGTCTTTTTCATCGAAATTTGTGTTCTCATCACCCTGTAATGTAATACCACAGCAACGATTTCCATCAATGTCAATCGGCTTTTCACACATGTTTTTAGATATGTCCTCTTGTTGTCGAAGCGCTTCTCCATGTCTTCTGGCCGAACCATCCAGCCCCTGAGACGAAATAACAATATTTTCCGATGAAACAGATGCCGTCTGCAGCCCCCGAGGCGAAATACAAACGGTTTCCGATGAACTAGATATCGATTGATCTTCAATTTTGCACGATGCGGCACCGGACAGATTGCAATCACCATCTTGTTTTGAAGATTCCTGCTGATCCGTGAGAATTTTTGATGTAAAACCAGATCCATCGTAAAGCTCTCGTCGTTCTATTGTCCGTAGTGTACCAGAACTCCCAAAACGGACTTGGGATGACTCCGTTACAGCCGTTTGAAGTTCAGCTGTCCTGGAGGTCCGAACCGGACTCGTGGACGAATCGGATTCCAACTCGGACTGAGCTCGTCGTGCCGAATTTTCTGGAAGCTTTATGGCGGCTTGCTGATCCTCGGATGAAGAAGACTTGATTAATTTGGTACGGGAGATCATACCGATTTGTTTTTCTTCCGGGTCCTCATGACACGGCGATATCGATGTGCTTGGCAAGTGACTCGATTTGCTCGGCGAAGACGAAGCCGATGAGCGTGGTGAAGATGCCGGCGTGCCCACCGAGGATTTTGATGTGCACCGTTCCGATGCTGGCGTGCCTGGTGAAGACGTCGGAGTGCTTGACGAGGAACTCGACGAACTCGGCACGCACAGCCAAGACGGCAATACGCACGGTGACGACGTTGTCGGGAGGAGTATCGGTAAAGATGCCGATGTTCCCTTTGAGGATGTCGACGTGCGCCACGACGATGCCGACATGCTTGGTGAAGATGCCGGTGCGAATTCATGTGAAGCCGAATAATAATCCAATATGGTCGAATTTGATATCGGCCATGGAGTTGAATAATCCTGTGAAGCCGAATAATAATCCGATATGGTCAAATTAGATATCGTCCATGGAGTTGAATAATCCTGTGAAGCCGAATAATAATCCGATGAGGTCGAATTTGACATCGGCCATGGAGGTTGTGGTTTTGATGCCCATCTCCAGTTTCCATACATGATTGGCAGATCAGACGATATGGGTCCCACCAGGCGTGCCAATTTGTTGACGCGGAAAAGTGGTTTCCCGAAGCCAACTACCGCCGAACTACAGGGGATCGGGCTTTATGAAGGCGTGCCAGCCGATTTGACCTTGCAATCGGCAAGGGCGACGATACGATCAATGGCCAAGCGATAAAACGAAAAGCCGATGGTGCGGCACTCGCGACCAGCTTCTGTACGGCAGATTATTTTGCCGATTCCCGCTGTTCCTTGTAGAATTTGGGGGTGAGGCTGGATACGTTGGAAAGCTTATCTCGTTAGCTTTCCGTGGAGTGGTAGAACGCCCAAAACGGAGCTCGTATGTGACTGGAGCGTCCGTTTGAAGGCGCGTTGTGCAGGGAGGTCGCGAATTCCGGCGAGCACGCGAAGTGCGCCGGTGACCTCTACGGTACTCGGCTTTTCTACCGAGCACGTATGATAAGTGGTGGAAACTAACTCCTCTGGCGAACGGCAATGCGCAACAATACCGCCGAGAGATAGTATTCCCATGTCGACGGCGAGGAGATCGGATTAAACCGAGACAGTAGACGCCGGCGTTTGTGTTTAGAACGTCGATACGATCGGATCGATCGAGTTCATGGCACAAGGGTAAAAGTAGATGAAATAGTAGATTGTATTGATGGATTGATTGATCTGTGTTTCTTTACATGATGCACCATGGCACCAATTTATACTAGTACATACCGACCTAATTGGATACAGACTCCGACTCGATCTTAGTTTCCTAAATTAATTAACTTATCGTGCAAGGCACGGACTCGATACAAACCGACTCAACACAACGTGAATTCCATGTATATACGATCGGCTCCCATATATAGAAATAAAAGCCGATTGTACGCAAGCGCAGAAGCCGATTAGTTAACCCGATCAACCGAATATTAACCGATCAAGCTCCTTTTTTGACCGATGATGCAATTTTTACCCCTTTTAGGCCACCAAAATAACTGTATTTTTGTGCCAAATTTGGGTGTCAACAGACACTGCAAATGAACACATTAAGAAATAAGTTAATTCGTTTAGAATAGCTTCGACAGAACAACATTTTTCACAGTGAAGTAGCGGAGGGAGAGGGGAGGGCTGAGTTATGCGAGAACAATTTTTAAAAAGTTGTATCAAAGCTTGGAATCTTCCATAGCTCCAGTTCAACTAATACATATGCAAGCTATATGGCATAACAATAGTAATACTACTACAAGTAACACATGACAGTAGTATTTCTAATACAATTAACACACAACTTTTGTTCACAATTTTTATGGTTTAATTTTTTTTCTATATGCTACACTAATTGTCATGGGTATGCTTCTCCTCTGGTTCATAGAAGATTTCTGTCCATCCAGTAAACCGCCGGTTGAGCTTCGAGGTAACTTTCACGAAATCGTTGTTTATAGGGGTCTTGTCAGGCTTGGCATAAAAGTTTGTCTTTCGCCTCTCGATAAATTTATCCTCCTAGCATTTTGCCTTCTCTTGTCCATGAAGGGCCTTCAGATGCTTAAACCATTTGTGATGTTCCGCAAAGTGAGCAGCATTTACCCAACCTGGGTGGAGACACTTGTCAAACGATAAAAACACAGCTGAGTATTTGTCGACACCCCGGTATTTCTACCGGGCTTGAGTGACCAAATACTTGTCCCAGAAGATCATAGCTAGTATTGCATTCGAGGACTGTTTGGAATATCATCGCAGGCATTAAATTAACTAGAATATTAACAGTTTACATAATATAAATAACATCCAGTTGACATAGACGATACATAGTCTTGCACAGGACATATATCAAATCATAAAGAAACATAGCGGAAGACTTCAAATGCGACGATACTCCGAGGTTGACCCGAACACGCGTAGCTAATCCCAAAACCACCTTGAGTTGGACCCTCCTGGTTGCAACTGGCACCAACGTCGAGTTCTTCACCTGAACAAATTATCTGTGATCCATATAATGAGTACACGACTACCCAGCAAGCAGTCCTTAATAATGAATGCAAGGGCAAAGGATGGATTTGGTTATTTTGCTAAAACAACATCTATCTACTCATTTATTTATTGTTGATTCATTGAACACATCAGAACACATGAGCATAGCCAAAGGAAGGCTATTCAGCTCGACACACGATGAGCGTAGCTAAGAAACGGCTAACCGGCTCCAAGCGAGGCAATCCCTGCCTACACCACATCAAGTTAATTAATTAAAACACATGAGACTACCTTGTGTAAAACTCCTTTACCCTGCCCATAACTGCGGGCACGGCTACCATGATAGTTTTAACTCTGCAGAGTGTATACACATTCCCCACAAGCCTCGTCTTAATCCCAAAGGAGAAACGATACAAGACCGTTCACTGCTTTCACCAGTCCCTTAGCGTACCCTTTCTTTTGGTTTCATGCCCCAATACGGTACACTTCGGCCAATCCGACAGTCCTGCGCACTCCTTCGCCCGGATCTGACAGCGCACCGCATGAAGCTAACCCCCATTTAAGCCATCGGAAGTCGCATCCGTTCCAACGCGAGTACACTGGAAACTAGATTTCCATAGCTAATAAGCCAGGGCCGAAGGCACAAGTGGCTGTACGGTTCAGGTTCGGTTTCGTAGTCACAAGTATACGGTCCTTATAGAGGACACCTGCACATCACAACCACAAGCCCAAAATCCGCCTCTTCTGGGTCTCCTCTATCAACACACAACACGTTGATTTTAGTTGATTAGGTTTACCAAAACAATACCACGAAGCCGTAGCTTCACGATACCAAGTTTATAATTGAGTGAAACCTAACAACTACCAACCCAGAAGCAAGGCTAAGCAACTACACAAAGGATAGGCTAGGAAAATATGACCAACGGGCTATCAATGGCAGGCTAATTCACATTAGTAGAAGACTAACGTGATAACGGGGCAATTAAGCACATAAGCGACAATTCATGCATGCAATTTAAATAAAGACGAAATAATAAGAATTTAAGCAAACTAGGAATTCAATATGAATCTAGCTAGCCTTCGAAGAAGTTTGGTGCCGATCTTCTCTCTCGCATTGATGGTGGCGATCTCCGCATGTGCGCTGTCGGCATCGTCTCGGTTCCGATCGTCTCAAATTCCATTCCGCCATCCATGATGACGCTCCAATCCCCTCCAATCCTCGCGGTGCTTCTTACCCGGCATCAACATCGACGATAGCTCCTCCCGGTGTCGGCGATGTCTCGGGCACGCAAACCGAGGCACACAGCAAAACACATGCACAAATAAATTTCCAAAAATTATAATAAAAATACAGTAAATAGGTGGGATTTTTAGAGGAATAAAGAAATTGGAATCACTGGATTTGGGGTTCGGATGGAGCGGCAGCGAAAAGATGAAGTTTGCCGGCTGAAATTGGGAAAATATAAATTCGCAACTGTAGCTCGGGTACTGTAGCAACCGATTCAGATCAAGGGCCTGTTCTCCCTAGCTTATCTGACTTATCTCGTAACTTCGAGAATATTCCGAGGTGGTCTCGAGAGTCGGATGCACTTGAATTTTAGGATTTAGGGAGCTTGTATACATGCCTACGAGATAAAAAAAAACGGATTCAAAAAGTAATAAAAAAGTTAGATTAGTCAATATTAGTCAGATAAGTCATGAATTTTTGTGACTTATCTGACTAATATTCGTGACTTATCTGACTAACATTGACTAATCTGACTTTTTTTTATTACTTTTTGAATCCGTTTTTTTTATCTCGTAGGCGTGTCTACAAGCTCTCTAAATCCTAAAAATCAAGGGCATCCGACTCTCGAGGCCACCTCAGGAAATTCTCGAAGTTATGAGATAAGTCAGATTAGATAAGTCATATAAGTTAGGGAGAACACTCCCTAAAGGACTTTGGGGATTTTGGGGAACCCTCCCCTGTTCTTCTTTCTCACACAAATAGAAGAGAGGGAGAGGGAGAGGGAGGAAGAGAGGGTGAGGGGAGCTCGGCTGGGCCGGCGGCGTGGGGAAGCTCCGGCGAGGGGCGACTAGGGGAGGCACGCTAGGCAGCCAGGGGCGTTGGGGTGGTGGCTGCAGGCGAGGCGATGGCGGCCGCAGGTAGAGGGGCCGGCCGGGCACAAGGAGGCGCGGAGTCACAGGGCGGCGGGCGGCAACACCGCAGGAATCAAGAGGCGCGGCGGCAGGCAGGCAGGCGGCGGCGACTCAGGCTGGGGGCAGAGGAGGTGGCTGTAGGGGAGCAGGGCAGCTAGGAGAGGAGCAGGGCTGGGCGTGACTAGGCAATGGGGAGGCGGCGCTGCAGAGGCCGGCGGCCAGGGAAGGGGTGGAGGAGGGAGGCGGCAAGACCTTGGAGTGGCTCGGTGGGCCGGCTGCCAGTGGGCGAAGGGCCGGGGCCGGGTTCTAGCTGTGGTGGCGCTGCAGGGCAGGGGCGGCGGCCAAGGGCGGTGCTGGGAGCAGGGGTAGGGCACCGTGGCAGTGGGGGTGGCCGGCGTGGGGCAGAGCCAATGGCGTCGGCACAAGGGCAGAGGAGGGCGGCGGCGCTGGCAATAGATAGGCGGCGCGGTAGGGAACAGAGAGGCGACGTCGGCGGCTCCGGCTAGGGCACGACGGCGGCGACCTCGACTCCGGCGGCTAGGGTTAGGCACACGATGGTTTTTGGGGATTTGCTAGGGTCTTGGGTCCTATATATAGCACTTGCAGATGACGGGCCGGTTTGGGCCGAGTTGGGCTTGGGATTAGTTTGGGCTTGATTTGGTCTTGATTGATGATGTCGATGGCTACGACAACAGACTCCTTCTGTGATGCTTGTCAGCAGATCGGTTTGGGGATTGGGATGTTGTGTTGTCCATGATGAGTTTGTCGCAGGTTTAAGTAGGGAGGTTTAAGTAGGGGAAGAGTCTGGGGTCAACATTGGTTTGCAATCCAATTTAGTTGTGTCTCAGTCAGTTGGATTTGAGCTTGGATGCAGATTGAATTGGGAAGGAACCAAACCGAGGAGTATGCATGCATCGGTTTGCAAGGGCTGGCTCGTCCGAAGTGTTTAGCTAGGGTTCCAAGCTGACAATTGTTTTGGTTCGGCGGGTTAAGACTATGAGAAGGGTAGAGAGGAGGGAGAGCTGAGAGTGTGCTTTGATCGGGGTTAGGGTTTCGGTCGTGCGACGAGCATCGACTCAACGAGCTTGGTTAGGATTAATCGAGGATTAGCTAGGGTTCGGGAAATTGGTATATGGATGAGATGATTCGGTACAAGAGACGACCAACCGAACCGAAAGGGGACGTACTGTAGGTTTAGTCCAATCGGCGAGGGCGACGATCGGCTGGAAGGAACGACACGCTAAATGCGATATCGACACAAGTCAGCCACGCCTAGGGTTAGGGATTTCATCGAAACTCGATGATCGACTCGAGAGGGATGATCGTTCGATAAGGTTTCGACCGACTGATAAAGGAACAACTGTCGATAATCAAAGCTTAGGTGGAAAAGGAATTTCGAGGGTTAAGGCTAGGGATGTTTGTCCAACCACGATCCGGTCGACATGACGGATTAGTGTTTAGGGGGAAAGATGATGAGTCGAAACCAAAAGAGGGTTAGGAGGGTTTGAATGGAACAAGGGTTAAGGGTCGCCCGATTAGGTTTAATGATCAACCAGGACACGAAGGAAATGTTTCACACCTGGAATCTGCTCAGATAGATAGGGCACGGGCACGACTCGAATGCGAATCTAAATCAAGGTCTCCGGCTTGGTTCAACAAGGTTAGAGTTTTAGGATCACACCGGATTAGGTTTCACGTCCGGATCGGACGAGGTGAGCAAAAAGGGAAGGAAAGATGAACGAATAGGTTTAGGGATCACCGGTTTAAAGGGGAATTAGGGTTTTAAAAAGAATATTCCTTATATAAAAAATAATAAAAATCAAATTAATTGTTTTTATTAATTTCAAAACAGGTGACCACACAATATTTATTGGGATGTCACAGTATCTCATTTTCTTAACCTTCTTACGCCAAATGTGCAGATCTTCAGGCATAGGTTCATCATCATGGATGAACAGGTCATTCCACCATCTTCTCAAACTTCTAAAAATCCTCTTTACAACCACTTTTGGAGCTGGAGCGACGCACCAAGCGATCTAGGCAGCACTTCTTGAGATACACCACATTGGTGTTTACCTGCAGCATTAGGTCTCTGTGTAGGGGAACGCGGTGCTACTCTAGCCGAAAAACAAAATTTTCTACCGCGAACACCCAGGAATCATGCGAGTAGGGGATCATAGATCATTACCTTTGGAGCACGTTAGCAGCGGAAGTAGAGTGGGAGAAGCCTCCCAGCGTGCTCCAAAGCACCGTAAGTAGACGAACGCGATGTGTCTCCTCGTCGTGGATCTTCCCCGCGACAATGTCGTCGACGTCGTACGTTGATGAAGAGGTAGCCAATCCAGTCGATCAGCGTCAAGGCCAAAACCACGACGCCTCTACGGTATCCACACGTACAGGGGTGGAACGCCGCGCGGTGGTGTACTAGCACTTGTACGTGCGGCGGCTGGGGTTTATATAGAGGGCAGTGGGGCACGATAGCGGCTAGGGCTCATGGTGGGGAGTCCCTCGCCTCTGGGACCTGGTTCCCGACTCGGACCTGGTTCCGACTCGGACCTGGTTCCCGACTCGGACCTGGTTCTGTTGGGAGATCGACGCTCGCGACTCGAACTGGTCGCCTCACTCGGCATCGGTCGCCTCACTGAAATCGGTCGCCGGCTCGGGGCCGGTCGCCCCACTCGGCCCGGTATAAAGAACGTGTACTAACGAGCCTTCTACGATAGAAGCCCATTATGACTATCGTCCTAGCAGATCCATATCTGCACAAACCCACTAATGGATCCAATCCATCAGTCATGTTCCAACCCGTTAAGTGTGTGACCCGTTAGGTTCAGTGCAAGTCGGCCGTGGATTCGGAAACCCGTTTTCCAATCCATCGATCAACTGCGGCACCTAGCAGTACGTATTGACCTCCGAATGCACAGAATCAATATTCGGCTGAACCTTTGATACGTCGCACATACCGATCCCTTTGCCACATGTCGGGACCCGATCTACAGAACCGGACCCCTCTGTGCATCCCGTACTAGTCCCAAGGATCAACAGCTAGTACGCACAGTCCAAACAGAGTGATACATTGCCAAAGTTACATTATTACATAACGGGGCATAGCCCAAGTCTTACAAGCATGGCGACACGCAGGTCGCGAAACAGAGTCTAGGTAGAGCAGAAAACGGGGCCCACGTGCACTAGCACGTGTGCCGCTTAAACAGCTTCTACTGCTAATCCACAGGCGGCTAGGCTTTGAGGGCGTGGCCCTAGTCTTCCGGGTAGTCCTCGAAATCGCCCGCCTCGTAGTCCGGGTCTGAGTCGTCGTCGTCCCGCGGATCATCCGCGAACTGCTCCTCGGCTGAAGCGTGCAAGCAAACAGAGGCAAAAGAAATAGAGAAAACAGCAAGGGTAAGTACAATTGTACTCCGCAAGTCAGGAGAGTAAATGCAGCATGTGGCTTAGTACAAGGGTAGGTTTGGGGAATTTTTGCAGAACGCAAGTTTTTCAAACTTTTAAGCCTAGAAGTAGGAAGCAGTTTTGCAACTGCTGTAATATTCCAAAGTTCTTTTCCAAGAGTCTTCCATTTCCAAAACAATCTGCAAGTCCATCTGCAGACTTTACTCACTCCGAAAAGCCCATTTTTGAAAAGAAGATTCTACCATATGATCAGTCCCTTTGCATGCTCTTAACCGTGAGCGCGGCTATCATGATAGTTTTTAACTCTGCAGAGTGGGTACACTTTACCCTCAGGAGGCAACACATTAACAATGCGTGCCCAAGACCGTTTGGGCTAAGAACCCTAGTAGCACTTACTTTGTGAGTCATCCCTAGGCACTCTGTGGGGGATCGGCCCACGGCCCAAGTCTTCACGCTGTACAAGGAGACCGAGGACCAAGGTCCAGGTGGCGCCGACGGGATACGCCCTCCTGACAGACAACCTGTGTGTCCACTAGGAACACCACCACCCGCAAGTGGCTACTAGAGGTCTTAGCTTAATAGGCCAGGCCCGTCCCACAACGGAACCCGAGGCTGTACTAGTGAGGCTCAGTTCCTAGGATCACAGGAAAATCGGTCCTTAGACTAGGGGAGGAGCTCTTTACACAAACCCGAAACCGTGCATTACCTGCACCAAGCCAACAGCCGGGTCCTCCCAAGTCAGTGTATTTTAGGGAGAGAAAAGCGGAACCAGGTCCCCAAGATCCACCATGATGTCAAGATTTTCCCATAACACAAAGTTGTAGTTATTTAAAGTCATGATAAGGTCCTATGATCATTTTTAGCATGCGTGTCTATAGCAAGGAACGGTAATTGAATGTCATTGTTATTCCTAAGTTTCAACATATTAGGGGAGGCATAGTGATCATCTCATTCTTGGAGCTAACTAATTTAAATTATCCTTTTTATAATTAGCATGCAATTTTTCAAATCACTAGGAAAACCTTTAAATAAGACAAAACTTCGGACAATGTGCATCAAGGGGACTTGCCTGGATCGAACTCCGGGTACGGGTAAACGTCCTCAGCGGGGGTCTCCATGGGCTCCTTGGAATCTACCCTCGCACAAATAACGCAATACAAGATAAATGTTTTGGAAAACCACTTTTATTGAAAAACAAGTCTCCACAAGTTCCTAGATATGATGCAAAGGGGTTCTTAATTTTGTCATTAACTTAAAAAGGTAAAAAGGTTATAACATTTTGATATACCGCCAATCTCACTGAAAACTGGTTTTAACAATTTTATTAAATCTATAATTGCAACTGTTCTTTTACAGAATTTTCTTGGAATTTTTGGGAGTTATTTGCTATTTTTAATACTCCCAAGTTCTATTTCTGGTTTTTCTAATCGAAAAACTGGGGAAAAGTCCCCGGGAGCAGTGCTGGGCTCGGCCCACGCGCGCGAGCGACAGCCCACGCGTGTGCGGGCGGGCGGACGCGCTTTGGCGCGGGCGCGATCACGCTGGGAGGCGGATTTGGCAGGCGTCTCCACTTGACCCGACCGGTGGGTCCGGAGGCCTGCACGCCACGGTGACGCAGACGCGAACGGCTAGCAGGCGGTCCACCGGTCAGAGACGGAACGGCGGCGCCGCGGCATGCGCGCCTTCTTCCCCACGCCCGGCGCGGCCGAGGGAGGAGACCGGCGGTGCGTCGGCAGCTCGGACTTCGCAAGCCCGATGGGTGAGCTACCCTAGGTACCAAGCTTCTATCCGACCCTAGGGGAGGTCTTGGCGTCGCCGGAGAGGGGCGGTGGTGGCGGCGCGAGAGGCTGGGGCGGCGGCGGTCACGGCCTTCCGTGGCGCCGGTGGTACTGTGTGCTAGAGAGGTAACCGGTGAGGCAGGGAGCTCCACCGGGGCCATAGGAGAGTACCTGGCACAGCGGCGAAGGCGGGGAATCCAAGGATTGAGCTGCCGTCATGGTGGCTGGTGGCGGCCAGAACAGGTGTCTCGCCGGCAGCAAATTCCGGTGGCTCCTGGGCTGCATTGAGACAGGGAGGAGTGAGCGCGGGGCACGCAGAGGCCTCCCAAGCAAGCAATCGGGGAGGGGCTCACCGACGGCGACGAATTCCGGAAAAGGGCGATTCCCGGCCGGCGGCGCTCTGCGAGGCTCCCGGCGACCTGCGGAGGAGGAGGGCACAATCGGGGTGAGGACCGGGTAGGGCAGGGGAAGGACCTCCCATAGAGCTCAGGTCCGAACCACGAGACTCACCAGCAGTGGTCAGGGGAATGACTGGAGCGCGGCGGCGGAAATGGCCGAAAGGGGAAAACAGAGGGGAGGGCGAGCTGGGGCTTTATAGGACCTTGAGGGTGGCATGGTTCGCGCGCACGGGGAAAAGGAGTTTGGCGACGGCCAGAATGGCCCGGGGAAGGTTGGCCAAGGGGCGGTGGCCGGTGGCGTGGCATTGAAGCCACCGTACCGCGTTTGGTGGGTCGCCGGCGAGGTGGAAGCAAGGGGAGTGAAAGCGATGGGAGGGGTGAGGCAGCGCTGTGGTGGGCGCGTGATTTGGCGGCTTAGGGCAGGGCGAATGGATAGCTCGGCTGCGGTCGCGACGAGCGCGTCGTGACGGGCGAGTGCGCGACGTGGCGGCGCGGCCGGTGAGGAGGCCGAGCTAGGTCGAGTACGGCCGACGGGCCGAGGGACCGCGGTCCGGGGGGAAGTCGCAGGGAAGCACACGGCGGGCGGAGCAGCAGGCGCGGCACCTGGCGAGCGAGGCAGGGGAGGAGGGGCCGGCAGTGAGGCCAAGACGGGAGGAGGGCGGATGGTGAGTGGGCGGCTTGGGCGAGCGCCGAAATCTGAGCACGAGCGGGCGGGGAGCAGCAGTCATGCAAGCAGCCGAAGTGGTAGGGCAAGATTTTTTTCCTTTTTCTTTCTTGTTTTTCTCTCTTTTATAGGCTGTTCTTTCTTTTACTATTTTACAAAAATTCCTATTAGAATTAGGGAGTGGGGAAAATATTTGAAAGCTTATAAAAATCTTCCTTCAGGGTTTAGATTATTGCAACTTTCTTTTTTTTTCTTTTTGAAGTGTTGTTAATAGCCAAAAGCATTTAAGCTTATTTCTTTTTAAATTTTTAAAACAGAGTTTTTGACAAAATTATAACAATCCGAGATTTATTAATTTTTAATAAAAATAGGAGTGTTACAAACCTCCCCCACTTAAGGAGAATCTCGTCCTCGAGATTCCAAAGATTCGAACAAGTCCGGGTACTCTGCACGGAGGTCCTCTTCTCTTTCCCAGGTGGCTTCCGATTCTGAATGGTTATTCGACTGAACTCGGCAGAAACGAACAACCTTGGTTCGGGTCTTACGAACTGCTTCATCAAGAATCCTGGTCGGGTACTCCTTATAGGTTAGGTCAGGTTCCAAATCCAAAGTTTCCAACGGGAGCTGACTCTCGGGTATTCTCAGACACTTCTTTAGCTGCGAAACATGGAACACACTGTGGACGTCTGCCAACCGTTCAGGCAACTCAAGCTGGTAAGCCACTTGTCCTTTTCGTGCGAGAATCCTGAAAGGACCAATGTACCTGGGAGCATGTTTGCCACGAACTCTGAATCTGCGGATTCCTTTGAGGGGTGAGACTTTGAGATAGACGAAATCTCCAGGTGCAAAGGTAAGATCTCTGCGGCGGTTATCTGCATAGCTCTTCTGTCTCGACTGGGCAGTTTTGAGCCTCTACTGGATTTGCTTGACTTGATTCTCTGCATCAATCAAAATTTTAGGACCAAACACTTTTCCTTCACCCGTCTCTTGCCAGTAGAGAGGGGTACGACACTTTCTCCCATACAAAGCCTCAAAAGGGGCCATCTGAATGCTGGACTGGTAACTGTTGTTGTAGGCAAACTCAGCACACGGCAATTTCTTATCCCAACTTCCTTGGTTCGAGAGCGCACTGGCCCTGAGCATATCCTCCAAAATCTGATTTGTCCTCTCCGTCTGTCCATCTGTCTGCGGGTGGTAAGCAGTACTGAAATTTAACTTCGTCCCAAGGCGACCATGAAGCTTTTGCCAAAACTTGGAGGTGAACTGGGTACCTCGATCTGACACTATTTTCTTGGGCACACCATGCAAGCAAACTATCTTGTTCATGTACAGTTCTGCCAACTTATCTCCGGAGTAGGTCGTACGAACGGGTAAGAAATGGGCTACCTTGGTAAGTCTGTCCACTATGACCCAAATGGAATCATAACCGGATTGAGTCCTCGGTAACCTGGTAATAAAATCCATACCCACTTCTTCCCACTTCCACTCGGGCACTTTCAAAGGTTGCAGCAGACCGGCGGGTCTCTGATGCTCTGCCTTGACTCGCTGACAAATGTCACACAGGGCCACATACTCGGCCACTTCTCTCTTCATCCCCGACCACCAGTATGACTCTTTAAGGTCGGAGTACATCTTGGTGCTACCAGGGTGAATGGACAGGGGTGTGTCATGAGCTTCCTTAAGAATGACCTCCTTCAACTCCTTCACGTTGGGCACAACAATCCTGGCACCAAACCACAGCACACCTTTACTATCTTCGGAGAATCCTGGGGCTTTGCCCAGCTTAACTCTTTCCTTTAGTTTGGCTATGCTAGCATCGTTCTCTTGTTCCTTCACGATCCTTTCCAATAGGGTTGGGAGCAGCTCAAGTGAGTTTACATAGCCTTCCACTGCTATCCCCAAATTCAACCTTTCCAATTCTTTATGTAGTTCTGGCTGGGCTTCTTCAACCATCACATTGTTGCAATAGGATTTGTGACTCAGGGCGTCAGCTACCACATTAGCCTTGCCTGGGTGATAATGGATTCCTACATCATAATCCTTGATCAACTCCAACCACCTTCTCTGCCTAAGGTTCAGATCTGGCTGAGTGAAAATGTACTTTAGACTCTTGTGGTCGGTGAAAATTTCTGTTCGGTTGCCGATCAGGTAGTGTCTCCAAATCTTTAAAGCATGAACCACAGCAGCCAATTCCAGATCATGGGTGGGATAATTCTGTTCATGTGGCTTAAGCTGCCTAGAAGCATATGCCACCACTCTTCTTTCCTGCATGAGCACACAACCTAGTCCCTGCTTGGACGCATCACAGAATATTTCAAAATCCTTGCGGATATCTGGCAGAACCAGCACTGGGGCTGTAGTTAGGCGTTGCTTCAACTCTTCAAAGCTGGAGTCACAGGCCTTCGACCATTCGAACTTCTTTTCTTTCTTCAGAAGGTTGGTCAGGGGACGGGCAATCTTGGAGAAATCTGCTATGAACCTTCTATAATAACCTGCTAGGCCCAGAAAACTTCTAACTTGGGTTACGGACTTGGGTTGCTTCCATTCCTGGACACTGTTAACCTTTTCCGAGTCTACTGCCACACCATTGGCTGAAATGACATGACCAAGGAAGGAAATTTCTTGCATCCAAAACTCACACTTGCTGAACTTTGCAAACAGCTGGTGTTCCTTTAACCTCTCAAGCACTAGGCGCAGGTGTACTTCATGCTCTGCCTCCGTTGGAGTAAATCAAAATGTCATCGATGAAGACCACCACAAATTTGTCCAGAAAGTCCATAAAAACCTTATTCATGAGGTACATGAAATAGGCTGGGGCGTTGGTCAGACCGAAAGACATGACTGTGAACTCATAAAGTCCATAGCGGGTGGTGAAAGCTGTCTTGGGTATATCCGACTTTTTGATCTTTATCTGGTGGTAACCTGATCTTAAGTCAATCTTTGAGAACACACAGGCTCCTTTCAACTGATCGAACAAGTCATCAATCCTGGGTAAAGGGTACTTATTCTTAATAGTGACCTCATTGAGTGAACGGTAATCCACACACATCCTCAAAGTTCCATCCTTCTTTTTGACAAAAATCACTAGCGCTCCCCACGGGGACGCACTGGGCTTGATGAAGCCTTTGCTCTGCAATTCTTCTAGCTGTTGCTTCAATTCCGCTAACAGATTGGCGGACAACCGGTATGGTCGCTGGGAAATGGGGGCAGTTCCCGGCGCCAAGTCAATAACAAACTCGACGTCGCGATCCGGAGGCATCCAAGGCAAATCTTCGGGGAAGACATCTGGGTATTCCCTTACCACAGGTATAGAATCAACCGATTTCCCTTCCACTTGGTTCAGGGTGATCAGGTTCTCAGGCAGGTTGTCGGAAGCCACCAGAACTTCCTGACGGTCATCATTGATCAATCTTACTGACCTACGGGCACAATCAATCTGCCCTTTATATTTGGTTAACCAGTCCATGCCCAAAATCACTTCAATTCCATTGGAATTCATTACTACTAGGTTTGCGGAGAACTTTACTCCTTTAATTCTTATCTCCACCTCGGGACAACCTATGGTTGTGAGCATTTCTTTCCCCGGGGGAATGCACTATCAAAGCCTTATCTAGCAGGCTTACTTTTAACCCATGCTTTTTAACAAACTGGGATATCACAAAGGAATGGGTCGCACCAGAATCAAACAGAACAGTAGCAGGTACTGAATTAACTGTGAACTTACCCGTTACGACAGCAGGGTCTCCCTGGATTTCTTCTGCGGTGACGTGGTTGACACGCCCTCTTCCTGTCGTCTGAGGGGTTCTGGACTTGAGAGGGGTGCCACGGCCTTGATCCGCGGGAGGGGGCCGAGCAGAAGTTGACCCCAGCTTGAAAGGCACCGGTGTGATACTCTTGGTGGGACACTTGTTGGCATAGTGCCCCAACTGGTTACATGCAAAGCAATGAACAGTCATCATGTCCTCTCGAGGTCGACCGCTCGCCAATGGGCGAGGGTCTAGGGTGCAGGACGGGGCGTTGAACTTTGCACAGGGGCCTTGCTAGGGAAAGTTGGTCGGTTCCCTTGGAATCGCTGCACCTTGGGTTTGAAGCTTCCAGAGGTGTGCTGACTGCGCTGGGTCATTTTTCTCTTTCTAGAGGCTGCACGCTGTCGCTGGATATCTTCCTGCACCAGTGCCTTGTTGATCAGCTGCTGAAAGGTGGTATACTCCCCAGAGGCTATGAACGCCTTGATCTCTGGGTCCATGCCTTCCATGAAATACCAAATTTTATCTTCCTCAGACGCCACGTCCCTGGGGGCGTAGCGTGCCAACTGAGTGAACTTGGCTAGGTATTCACTCATTGACATGCTACCCTGCCGGAGACGCTGGAACTCACACCTCTTGATCTCTTTCACACCGCGGGGAACATGGGCTTCAGAGAACGCCTTGGAGAATTCTTCCCATTCTATGGCATCTGGGTTCTAGTGAACAGCACAATAATTTTCCCACCACAGGGCGGCAGCGCCCGAGAGCTGGTGGGCTGCAAAACGAACACTTTCCTGTTCTTCGCACTGGGCCAAGATGAGGCGACGCTCAACATCCTTTAACCAGTCTTCGGCATCCAAGGGATCAGCGGAACCAGCAAACACAGGAGGCTTAGTCCTCAAAAACTCAGCAAGCTTAGACTGCGGGGGGTGAAATGCTGGTGCTGGAACTGGAGCTGGAGGTTTGTTCAGACTCTGGGTCAAGGTCTGCAACAACTACATGTGCATACTCGCAATCTGGCGCTAGTCCGGCTCGCCCGGAGGGGGAGGCGGAGGCTGCTAAGGATCAGGCTCTGATGGTCCGGCCAAGAGAACTGGGATCTGCTGAGCAGCTGAGGGCTGTCCGATCGGCACGGGGTCTTCGCCAGAGTGAGCGGAGGCTTGAGACTGACCGCGCCCACGGCCGCGGCCAGCAGCTGAGGGTTCACCATCGCGGGTGCTCCTGGTGATCACCATCTGGGAGGTAGTCACAGGATTAAGAACGAGATACTCGACAAGGGAGGGAGTTGCTAAAACATTTTATTCAAAATAGCACACCGACTTATAGGTACAAGGTAGCAAGATAAAAACACCAAACGATACACCAAGGACTAAACCAAGTTACAACAGAGGTTACGACTCGGAAGGAACACACACGAAGCTGCTACAACGCACTAATGACGCTCGAGAAACTCGAGGAACTGAATCCAGGCGGCAAGGGCGACAAACGCAGCGACAGGAACCCACCACGGAATGGGGGCATTCCGCATCTCTGCGAGGAACAACTGGAACTTGCTTGGCGTCAAGGCCGGGCTTGGGGATCGGCTCCGGTCCTTCTTCTCCATCGCCGGGGAAGGGGCAAAGGGCAAGGCGGGAGCTCGCGGGCGCACTGCCAGGTGCATGCACTGAGCAAAGTGGAGAGGTGGAAGTGGAGTCGGGCGTGCTCGCTTGAGCGGGAGGAGGTGGCAATAAGAAGGGGCGGGCGCGGCTTGCTTTGGGGAAGCCTGCCGAGGCCATGATGGCGGGGTGGGCCCAGGGGATAGAGAAAGCAAACAGCGACAGAAAATAACCACAATGCAAAAAGTACGGAAGATCCAAGTTCATTCATCACACAAGGGGTACAAGCAACGAACGCGCTGTATCACAACTGCCGATACAGACGGTTCACATCCAGGGTACTAGCTACGATACAAAAGGGGAACAGGGTTCCCAACTAACTAGGGTACAAGGGAACAGAGCCCGAACTGGCTATGGGTCCTCGTCGTCGGACTCGAAGATCACTTCCTCGGGGTCTTCTTCTTCTTCTTCTCCACCTTCCACACCGGACGGAAACAGGGGCACCCAGTTGGGCGAAGGGGGCAAAACAACAATGGGGGTGGTGTAGTTAAGGTCAAGGCTGGGAGGAGGGGCTAGAACTCCGGACGGGACTTGCTCAACTCGGGGGTCAGCAGGGAGGAGCGGTAACTCCTGAAACGAACCACCCGGTCGAACGGAGACCGGAGGCTCGGGCGGTGGAACTGGACTCACGTGGGAACTTCCCTGGGAAACTACTGCGGTGGGAACCGCAGCAGCAGACTCAGCTTCACCCGGGGGGTGGAAGCAGCAACTCGCAGGCGGTCGTTGTCTCGGGCAAGCTGGCGGATCCTCTTGCGGAGGCGGGCCTTCTCCATCTTCCAGAGGGACTCTCCCTTCTTGAGCTCGCGGTTCTCCTTCTTGACGGCGTCCATTTGGCGGAGTGCTGTCTGGGCTACGACCAGCTCCCTTAGGCTGATCACGTAGGTGTTGTCCAGGGACTGTACCAGGGCGACGAGGTGGTACACGGTGGGGTCCTGCTCGCCTTCAGCCTGACGGCAATGGCTGAAGACCTCGTGAGGCACACGAGCGGGGAAGTAGCGAAAGGCGGTGTGGCGCAACTCCTGCTCGAAGATACTGCCGAACCGTAGGATGGCGGTTCGGGCAGCATCCTGGATGGCGTCAGAGCACTGGTCTCGGACGGCGGTGAAGCGGTAGGGTCCTCGGCACGAAGGGAGACCTCGAGCGAAGACGGTGGCGGAGACCACCCAGCAGGTCCTACCACGGCGGGTAGTGGTGGAGCCGTGAAACATCGGGGCGTCGAAGCCAAGGGTGTCCAGCATCAGCATAAGCTGACGGACAAAACTCCCGTAGCCCAACCCGAGGGAGGAGGCGAAGGTCGGCATCCTACAAGTGTAAGAGAATCGTCAGAGGAGCTCAAAGTGAGAGGGGAGGGTAAGCATTTTAGCGGAACATAGTCTTTTTTATAGAACATAAGGGCCTCTAACTATTCAGGGTCACGTCCTAAAACCTATGGCTCGATACACTGCCGGGACCCGGTCTCTGAATCGGACCCTCAGGCATCCGCATTAGTCCCAAGGATCAACAGCTAGTACGCACAGTCCAAATAGAGTGATACATTGCCAAAGTTACATTATTACATAACGGGGCATAGCCCAAGTCTTACAAGCATGGCGACACACAGGTCGCGAAACAGAGTCTAGGCAGAGCAGAAAATGGGGCCCACGTGCACTAGCACGCATGCCGCTTAAACAGCTTCTACTGCTAATCCACAGGCGGCTAGGCTTTGAGGGCGTGGCCCTAGTCTTCCGGGTAGTCCTCGAAATCGCCCGCCTCGTAGTTCGGGTCTGAGTCGTCGTCGTCCCGCGGATCGTCCGCGAACTGCTCCTCGGCTGAAGCGTGCAAGCAAACAAAGGCAAAAGAAATAGAGAAAACAGCAAGGGTAAGTACAATTGTACTCCGCAAGTCAGGAGAGTAAATGCAGCATGTGGCTTAGTACAAGGGTAGGTTTGGGGAATTTTTGCAGAACGCAAGTTTTTCAAACTTTTAAGCCTAGAAGTAGGAAGCGGTTTTGCAACTGCTATAATATTCCAAAGTTCTTTTGCAAGAGTCTTCCATTTCCAAAACAATCTGCAAGTCCATCTGCAGACTTTACTCACTCCGAAAAGCCTATTTTTGAAAAGAAGATTCTACCATATGATCAGTCCCTTTGCATGCTCTTAACCGTGAGCGCGGCTATCATGATAGTTTTTAACTCTGCAGAGTGGGTACACTTTACCCTCAGGAGGCAACACATTAACAATGCGTGCCCAAGACCGTTTGGGCTAAGAACCCTAGTAGCACTTACTTTGTGAGTCATCCCTGGGCACTCTGTGGGGGATCGGCCCACGGCCCAAGTCTTCACGCTGTACAAGGAGACCGAGGACCAAGGTCCAGGGTGCTGGTGCACGGGGATACGTCCTCCCTGTACGTACAACCCAGGTGTCCACTAGGAACACCACCACCCGCAAGTGGCTACTAGAGGTCTTAGCTTAATAGGCCAGGCCCGTCCCACAACGAAACCCAAGGCTGTACTAGTGAGGCTCAGTTCCTAGGATCACAGGAAAATCGGTCCTTAGACTAGGGGAGGAGCTCTTTACACAAACCCGAAACCGTGCATTACCTGCACCAAGCCAACAGCCGGGTCCTCCCTAGTCAGAGTATTTCAGGGGGGAGAGAGAAAGCCGGAACCCAGTCCCCGGCATCCACCATGATGCCGCATTTTCCCATAACACAAAGTTGTAGTTATTTGAAGTCATGATAAGGTCCTATGATCATTTTTAGCATGCATGTCTACAGCAAGGAACGGTAATTGAATGTCATTGTTATTCCTAAGTTTCAACATATTAGGGGAGGCATAGTGATCATCTCATTCTTGGAGCTAACTAATTTAAATTATCCTTTTTATAATTAGCATGCAATTTTTCAAATCACTAGGAAAACCTCTAAATAAGACAAAACTTCGGACAATGTGCATCAAGGGGACTTGCCTGGATCGAACTCCGGGTACGGGTAAACGTCCTCAGCGGGGGTCACCACGGGCTCCTTGGAATCTACCCTCGCACAAATAACACAATACAAGATAAATGTTTTGGAAAACCACTTTTATTGAAAAACAAGTCTCCACAAGTTCCTAGATATGATGCAAAGGGGTTCTTAATTTTGTCATTAACTTAAAAAGGTAAAAAGGTTATAACATTTTTATATACCGCCAATCTCACTGAAAACTGGTTTTAACAATTTTATTAAATCTATAATTGTAACTGTTATTTTACAGAATTTTCTTGGAATTTTTGGGAGTCATTTGCTATTTTTAATAATCCCAAGTTCTATTTCTGCTTTTTCTAATCGAAAAACCGGGGAAAAGTCCCCGGAGCGATCTTGGGCTCGGCCACGCCAGCAGCGGCGGCCCCACGCGTCTTGGCGGCGGACGCGCTTGGCGCAGGCGCGATCACGCGGGAGGCGGACTTCAGCGGGCGTCTCCACTTGACCGAGCCGGTGGGTCGGAGGCCCACGCCACGGTGACGCGACGCGAACGCTAAGCGGGCGGGTCCACCGCCGAGATTTTAACGACGCAGCGCCAAGGCACGCGCTTTCTTCTTCCCACGCCGCGCCGCCGAGGAGAGACCGGCGGCGTCGGCAGCTCGGACCATAAGTCGATGGGTGAGCTACCCTAGGTACCAAGCTTTATCCGACCCTAGGGAGGTCTTGGCGCTGTTTGAGGGCGGTGGTGGCGGCGCGAGAGGTCGGGCGGCGGCGGTCACGGCCTTCCGTGGCGCCGGTGGTACCGTGTGCTAGAGAGGTAACCGGTGAGGCAGGGAGCTCCACCGGGGCCATAGGAGAGTACCTGGCACAGCGGCGAAGGCGGGGAAGCCAAGGATTGAGCTGCCGTCGTGGTGGCTGGTGGCGGCCAGAACAGGGGTCTCGCCGGCAGCAAATTCCGGTGGCTCCTGGGTTGCATTGAGACAGGGAGGAGTGAGCGCGGGGCACGCAGAGGCCTCCCAAGCAAGCAATCGGGGAGGGGCTCACCGACGGCGCATTTAATTCGAAAAGGGCGATTCTTGGCCATGGCGCTCCCGCGAGGCTCCGGCGACCATGGAGGAGGAGGGCACAATCGGGGTGAGGACCGGGTAGGGCAGGGGAAGGACCTCCCGTAGAGCTCAGGTCCGAACCACGAGACTCACCGTCAGCGGTAAGGGGAATGATTGGAGCACGGTGGCGGAAATGGCCGAAAGGGGAAAACAGAGGGGAGGGCGAGCTGGGGCTTTATAGGACCTTGAGGGCGGCATGGTTCGCGCGCACGGGGAAAAGGAGTTTGGCGACGGCCAGAATGGCCCGGGGAAGGCTGGCCAAGGGGCGGTGGCCGGTGGCGCGGCATTGAAGCCACCGTACCGCGTTTGGTGGGTCGTCGGCGAGGTGGAAGCAAGGGGAGTGAAAGCGATGGGAGGGGTGAGGCAGCGCTGCGGTGGGCGCGTGATTTGGCGGCTCGGGGCAGGGCGAATGGACAGCTCGGCTGCGGTCGCGATTAGGGGTGTTCGTTCGGTTTTTTCGGTTTGGTTTATACGGTATATACGGTGTATACGGTATCATGTGTTCGGTATAATACGGTATTTATTAAAATACGGTTCGGTATCGGTTAATACCACTCGGTTTCCGTATGGTTTCGGTAAATACCATATAAACCAAAGTTGACGCGAATTAGAAATCAAAACTGACTTATGTTCATATTTTTTTTAACTACTTACTATTAGTAATTGTATCGGCATGTAGTATTGCACTTATAGTCACTTAATCAGCTTGTAATTAGCTAGAACTAAACCAAGAGGACCATACATTGTAATCAGCTTTTTGTTCGTATGTAATGCCTTACATGTCTTGATGAGAACATGCAACATGATCCGTTTAAAATATGATCTATCTAAAATTTGTAGCACGCATGAACACTTAACTAGTAAAAATTTTAAACTTTGTTCATTATTTTTGTGATTCGGTTCGGTTTCGGTTTTTTTTGGTTTTTACTCGGTTTTTACCAAAAAAACCGAAATACCGAAAGTAGCAATTTCCTGGAACCGAACCGAATGCCGGTCAAACCGCGTTGACCGGTTCGGTTTCGGTTTTTTCGGTTCGGTTTTTTGGTTCGGGTTTTTTGCACCTACTAGTCGCGACGATGCGTCATGACGGGCGAGCGGTGACGATGTGGCGCTGGTGCGAGGAGGCCGAGCTAGGTCAGTACTGCCGACGGGCCGAGGACCGCGCGGTCCGGCGGGAAGTCGCAGGGAAGCACGCGGCGGGCCGATGCAGCGCGGCACCTGGCGAAGCGGAGGCAGGAGGGAGGGGCTGGCAGCGGGCCAAGACGGAGTGGATGGATGGCGAGCCGGGCTTAGGCAGCTTGCTGTCATGGCATGAAGGAAAGGCGGCGAGAAAGCAGTCATGGGCAGCCGAGCGGCCGGTCAAGATTTTTTTCCTTTTTTTTCTTGTTTTTCTCTGTTTTATAGGTTGTTCTTTCTTTTACTATTTTACAAAAATTCCTATTAGAATTAGGGAGTGGGGAAAATATTTGAAAGCTTATAAAAATCTTCCTTCAGGGTTTAGATTATTGCAACTTTCTTTTTTTTTCTTTTTGAAGTGTTGTTAATAGCCAAAAGCATTTAAGCTTATTTCTTTTTAAATTTTTAAAACAGAGTTTTTGACAAAATTATAACAATCCGAGATTTATTAATTTTTAATAAAAATAGGAGTGCTACACCACACGATACCAGTCGAGCTCAAGGCGAGATGCGCTCCACCCTTGTTGATAGCTCGACCACTTCACTCGATAGTGTGATGGATACAAATCATGACTAACTCTTTAGTCATATTAGCATGGCCGTGCGCTTTCCCTATCCATCCACACGAGGGGCCCTGAGGTATCTCTCCTGTTACCTAGGAGGGGCAAATTCCATCTTGATTATCATACCCCTGGCTATGCATCGTGGCATACCCAGTAGTCACCTTTATAACTACCCAGTTAAGGAGTAGCGTTTAATGATACCAAAGCATACGAGTCAACATGCTGGGCATCCATGACAATCTCAGGTCTAAGGACCATATAGGCGTACCACTCGAGACTATACGCTGATGGCACTTTTAAGAGATAACAATCTCACAGCGTCTCGGAGTGAGTCTGTCCGACTACCCATGTTCTCTAACATGTGTCCACACTATTGGTTTGATATCTCCATATCTATGGTATGTGAAACATTACCATCAACCAATACATGTGCTGATCAAATCATCACCGCTCCTCGTAATGATATGGATCAGGGACCCATTCAGAATAATGTCACTTAACAATGTGTTTCACAATCAAGTCGTACTCAATGGACAAAGTTATGACATTTATTCAGGAAACCGATAACCAATGTTATCATAAGTACATGAACAAAGACATATTACAATCATCACTATGATTGATCTAGGGCATATCCCTTTCACTCTGGCCTCGAAGTCACCTTCCAAGCTCAATCCTACCTTGTGGAATGCAAGAATAAGGAGAAATGTAGATAGGAGAATGTCTTGAGTAGTCCCTGTGCACTTCCTAACTTCAACTTCGCTGATTTTCCCATCAGTCTTTTCTTTGGAGAATTTGTCGGTGGGATTCTTAGGAAACTTCACGATCTCAGTCATCCTATGATCATGGGCAAACAAACTCAAAGAAACAAAAGAACTCCTATCTGAACAGCATCTAAACAGGTGGAGACACCGCAAATGAACACATTAAGAAATAAGTTAATTCGTTTAGAATAGCTTCGACATAACAACATTTTTCACAGTGAAGTAGCGGAGGGAGAGGGGGGGTTGAGTTATGCGAGAACAATTTTTAAAAAGTTGTATCAAAGCTCAGAATCTTCCATAGCTCCAGTTCAACTAATACATATGCAAGCTATATGGCATAACAGTAGTAATACTACTACAATTAACACATGACAGTAGTAATTCTAACACAATTAACACACAACTTTTGTTCACAATTTTTATGGTTTAATTTTTTTTCTATATGCTACACTAATTACACTAATTGTCATGGGTATGCTTCTCCTCTGGTTCATAGAAGACGTATATAGCATACCTTCTCTACTTGTCTTGGGGATCGTGAACTCTTCTCCTTTGTTTCTGAGATATTCTTTGCCTTCTTCCCCCTGCACGGGTAGCTATCATTCGCCTTCTTCCTTTTGGATCGAGGGGAGGGCGATAATGACTGCGACCCAGAGCTTTCACTTCCATTAGAGGAGGCGGAGGAGCTGCTCGAGATCCCTGATGTGGAGCTTGAACGACTTCTTCTCCTTTTGTGCGAGCTCGAGCTCCCCGGCAATTCCATTCCTGTGTCGCTGAACCCTCTCTCCGCCAGATCTGATCCACGAGCGTCGTCTCCGGGCCCTTGCCTCTCCCGTGGCGGATTGCTCCTGGGGCTGGGGACGGGAGAACAGTTAGGGCTGTGGCGCCTCCTGATCTGTTGCAGTGAGATCCGGTCCTTCTTGCCGGACGGCAACGCCGCCCCGGCCTCCCCACTGGTGATCCTTCCCTTAGCCTCGCCACCCAACCCATCGGCCTCGTCGCCGCTGGGTTCTTGGCTCCCAGAACCGGAACCTCTCTCCAGCTTGGGTGAGCGGTTGGGGCTGCGGCAGTTCATCCGCTCCATGGACCTAGAGCGACTTCTTCTACATTGTCCTGAGCTCTTCCCGGACGGTGACGCCATACAGGCAGTGGCGGTGGAACCCGCCGTACCGAGGGAGGAAAGATGGATCTCGAGCGCATCGCTAGGTTTTTTGCAATTCACCCTTTTGCAATTGTCGGGTTCCTCTCGATCGGTGGCCAAATAGGCCGGCCCCGCAAGCGGCCTGATTAAGTATTCACTCCGGCGAACTACTACAGAAAAAATTGTAAAAATGCAACTATGAAACTCTCTTAGTGACATATGGGACCATCTGTGTACATGACAGTGGGTTAGCGATGTCACTGGTAGAGAGTGGCATATATGCAAATCCCCCCGAACTACGTGACTCATTCTAGTACATATACTTACTGGCAACATATCTAGCGCTAATGTACACTGGGTGCTAATATGCTAACATTAGATCTGGGCCATCAGATCCATTAGAAGTGGTCTTACATATGGAGAGGTGGAAGCCCTTTTCACAGTTACAAAGTCGGGGGGTTTTCCATAAAAACGTTTAAGTGAGAAAGGGAGTTTCCACCTCTACAGATTTGAGAGCCACTCTTTATAGATTTTATGGTCTACATCTGATATTAGCATGTTAGCACCCAATGAGCATTAGTACTGAATATGTGGCCATACTTACTGTTACTAGTACGAGAAATTTCATTTTTTGCAATTTTAAAAAGTTCCAATATTTTTTCTGTCCAATCTTTTGTTCCAATTCGTGAAATGGGCCAACGCAACTCTAGAGCAGTGCGGCATTACCCCATGCCGCACTGGGCAAGGGCGGCGGGGGCCTGCTGCACTATGCCACAACGACAAAGGGATTAGGGCTAGATTCGAGCCGATTCTGAGCGAGCTTAGGCTGTCAAAGCTCAAGCTTATTTTGGCTCGGACTCGGCTCAAATTAACACCGAGCTAAGTATAAGGCTCGAGGTCGAGCTCGATGGAAACTCGGTTAGGCTTGACATTGGCTCGGTTGAGCTCGAATGAAGGTATCAATGCTAATATACGAGAGGAGATAAGGTTATATTGGCTCAGTTGGGCTCGATTTCGAGCTCGAGCTCAGCTCGAATTTGTTAAACTAGTTGGTTTAAACAACAAAATAGCTGGTATAATGGTGTCTGTGTAACTTCAATGTACCCCTTGTGTGATTTGTATGGTTTTGGCGATTGATGACAAATATATTTTATGACAATTCTTTACTTAATGATTGATCTTTAGCTAACCTCTAATATGCTTGTTGCTATGAGACTAATGTGTTTATTGTCAAGATTGGTTTAGTCTCATCCTTTGAAGAGGAAAATTGTATATGCCAAGTGGATAAGCCATCCATCCTAACGAGGTAACTTTTATGCTAATCATCTCATTGAGACTAACACACTTGACTGTTTATCTCCTTTAGTCTCATATATGTAAAGAGGATGGAATGCTACTTAAGATATGTAACACGGTATCTCATTCATACTTATTAGTGCATACTTAGCTTATGCAAACTGTCACCCCCATTTTTCCCTTCTAGGAAAACAATGGAGTGAACCGCACTAGCCCCTGGATCAGTATGCTAGTGCCACAGGATCACATGACTGGTTCATTTCATACATCATACATAGCAAGATATACAGCGGAATTAAAAGAGTATGATATTACAAACTTGGGCACTACGCCCGATAGTAGAGTATTAATCATAACATTACATTGGTAGAAATACAGCTGAAGATCCAAAAGCAACTTAACATTAGAGTGTACTAATTTATTTCTACCGCAGCCATGCAATCCACACCACACGACTGGGGGCTAACCCAAGCCTAGAGTCTACTCGTCCTATTGATACTCCGGGTCATCTTCTTCATGACACGCGTAAGCATCCGTCGGTTCTTCATAATCTCCCATGTCTAAAAATGAGGAATAGCGAGGGTCAGTGCCAAACGCACTGGTGAGGTAACACCCATCCTAATGCACTTAATGATAAAGGCATAATCAAAAGAATGGGTAAGGGTTTGTTTTAGTGCGTAAGGCCAATTTTACCAATTACCAAATTCTCTAAGACCTAGCAGGTTTTTAAAGCAATAAATATTCATCAAAGTGTTGTGTTACGTTTAATTCCAATCCATCCTTAAGCTAATGAATGGGGCCAGGGCCCACATGTCAGCGACACATTAACTTAACCGCGGGAGATTTGTGGGTCCCGCTTGTCAGTGACACAGAGAGGATACACACTTTGGCTAGCGCGAATCGAACGACTGCTGGTCATCGTCTACCTCACGCTCGCGTGCGGGAGGCCAAGGCTTTGCCGACGGCTTGCCGGCTCTACAGGGCATCTCCGTGCGAGATCTTGGGCTCTACGGATTCAGTGAGATGCTGCGCGTTGTGGCGTTGTGTGTGTGTTAGTGGCCCGAATCTAGCCCTAACCCGGTGACTTAGTGGCGTTGTGTGTGTGTTGATCTCCTCCATGTTCTCTTCTTCTTCTTGTTGTTGTCCTCCTTTTATAGGCGGCTCCTAGTCACGATGGCCGGCCTTCGGTCCGTTACTTATGGCCTTGCCGCCCTCGGGGCACGAGGCGCGCTCACCTAACGTGTCAACCCCAGCGTTCTAGCCGCTGGGTAACAGCGCGGGCCCCTTCCCTTAGAGGCAAGCCATTGAGCTGGCGGCCTGACGTGACGGGTAACGTCCGAGAACTATTGGTGGCTGTAGCAGGCGCATTAAGTGCTGCAGCTTTGCGTTAAACCTGTGGTGACGTGCGGGCCCCGCGATGAATTCACGCAATCCACGGCGTGATCTTCCTCGGGACCTGAGCTTTGCCCCGAGCTTGGGAAGCTCGGGCGTCGTAAGCTCCAGGAGGCCCGAGCGCGAATAACCTCGAGCGCCCTAAGCCCGCGGAGGGCAAGGCACGTGGAAGCCCTCACGCGGGCTTCTGTGGTGCGAGTCCGTGAGGCGCGTGTGGGTCCCTCCTTGAGTCAAGAGAAGGAGGGGCTAGTGGAAGTCGTACACACATGGGCCACGTGCTTTCCCATGGGCTTTGACGTAGCTCATGGGCTGTGTATTCCTGCCGGGCCATGTACTTTCCCCAACAGCTAGCCCCCGAGACTCAAGCGGGACGGGATGACCCGCTCAGAGGTTTTAATGACCGCCTTCGGACGGGACGATGCCTTTCCAGACGCGTCGCCCTAGGCTCGGCGGGAAACCCAATCGGACGCGGTCGTGTGTGATGCTGCTCCTTCTCGGTTCCCGCGCCTCCGGCGGGGAGGCATCGTTTCGACTTCCGTGCTCCCGCCGGAGGACGTCGCCTCGATCCTGGGAGGAGCCGGGCCGAGCGTTTGGGATTTCGAGGCCGACATACTTCTGTATGGGCGAATGGAGGCCAACCGGTTCCTGCCAGTTGATCTTCTTGAGTCTGGCCCGCCGCGCGTGTGGAAGCCAACGGTCGCACTCTGTGAAACCACCACGGCGATTCAGAGAGGGGTAAATGAGAGCCTATTTTTCTTTTAGATATACATGCTCTTCACTCCCTCTTTCTTGCCAACAAAACACTTCACAAGTATTCTTCCATTGATCAAGAAACTTGCTGATATTTGAGGGGATCTTTAGTGGATGATTTGAAGACCCAAGGGTACTCAAATCTAATATGAGTTCATCCCTCAACAGCAGCAAAAACCAGTAGCAAAATAATGAGAAGAGCTTATCAAAATACGACTCATATCAAGCAAACATGATCAATATTAGGCTTGCTGTTTGGGGGGTCTTTTGGGGGTGATTCTTAGAATCAAAAGAGACCTAATATCAATGATTATCACCTCCAAACAGCAGCACAAACATCAACCACGAAATCAACCAAGAAAGTTCATCTTAATGGGCAAGAAAGGTGAAAACTCAAAGCACAACTCGCAGTCTGTTTGAGTCACTTTGAGGGGTGTTTCTTAGGTTCCCAATGATCGTAAGACATGTATTTCTTGCCCACAAACAGTTGCTCAAGGATCCTTCTTAAACGAAATTGAAGATCATGCAACTAGTGAACTAGATTTAAAAAAAAGGGAGGAAGGAGAGGGAAAGATGTGGAACACAAGAAACAATCAATAAAAAGAAAATAAATCAGTAGCAAACTCAGCTAAGATCATCACACCACAGGGAAACATGAGTTTCTCAAACCACCGGATCCTTTCTATTCACCGGGCAACAAGAACTCTCCCAAAGGGAGGTAATACAACTCACACAAGGCACAAAACAGAAACTCAGGAACCAGGGACTCTTCCCTCTCCCCCTGGGGTCCTATTTATAGCCTAAGACAGCCCACACTTGGGCTTAACCCTGGGCTACCCGCAAAGCCCACTAACAAGCGGGTTTTAACACACGCACGGATCTTGAAGCACGTCTTGACTGCCTCCTGCGATCTCAGCCTTCCATAGCATCCATGCGCCTGTAGATGCCGCGAATATGCTCATGCCTTGGCCCGATACCTTCCTTCACCACGAATCTTCGCAACCGGCCTCCAGCCGGCCCGCAAGACCGCCTAACCGGAAGTCTATCCGAACCACTCGCACCGAGCCCATCACCTGCATCCACAACATCAAGATACACCACAAAACACCGGAAAACAATCCAATCCATGATTGGGGTAAGTGTTAGTACAATGATCATCCAAACTAGAAAATGGGCCACAAAAATCAACCTGGCCGGACTCAGTCCGGTCACCCATCGGACTCCGTCCGGTGCAGTGCAAAACAGAAGGTAGCAGATCATTTTTCACTTCATTGGACTGAGTCCGGCCCACCACCGGACTCAGTCCGACAAAGCTTGAAAACCTAGTTGTGCTGAAATTTGCATATCACCGGACTGCCAGAGGCAGAGTCCGATGCACCAGCGGACCGAACAACTCTCCTGCCGGACCGAAGACCCAAACCCACCGGACTCAGTCCGGTCCTCAACGGACTCAGTCCGGAGGACTGAAGAAACCCTTGAAAACAGAGAAAAAGACCTTCTCCGGACAGTCCGTTGAGCCTTCGGACCTAGTCCGGAGAGTCTCCGGACTCGGTTCAATTCTTGCCGGACTCAGTCCGGAGAACGCAACAAACCCGTAACAAACTTGCAACCGATTTTGGCGCGAGGCGGGGACAAGCCGACAAGTGGCGAACAAGACACTGACAGGTGGGCCTAAGCCATCTCCGGACTCCGTCCGGTGACCCACCGGACTTGGTCCGACCGATGACAGAAACCCTAGCTAAAGAAGTTTGCGCACCACCAGACTCAGTCCGGGAACCACCGGACCCAGTCCGGAGAAATCTGTTTAAATCAGAAACTCCCGCGCTCTCCGAATTCTCACAGAAGCACCTCACCGGACTCGGTCCGGTCCTTCACCGGACTCAGTCCGAAGAAGACAGAAAAGAAATGCAGCATGAGTTTTACCTGGGCTAACCTTGCAACAAGCTTCCAAAAGATCCTAGGGGAGATGAGATAGACTAGGGAGACCTCAAAACTGGGTTTTAGACTAACAACCCCCTCAACATGTCAATATGCTCATCACACTAAATTCAACACACTCGGCCTATAAAGGAGGCGGAGCGAGGGAGCGGCGGTCACCAGTCTGCTGTCGCCTCCCAAACCCAGTGACCTCCTTGTCTTACGAGCCATGTCGTCTTCCTCTGACTCCTCCTATTCGTCTTATGACGACGACGAGGGGGCCGTTGACGCGATTCTCCGGTGAGACTACTGGCGGCAGCTGCGTCGCTAGGGGCAGGAGGCGAACGACGCTGCCCTGGCGGGGGTGCTGGCGGAGGAGGTCACCGCGGCCGAGGAGGCGGAAAATGACACCGCGATCACCGCCGTTCTCACCGAGGGGGATGCCGCGGGCGGCGAGGGGCACAAGGCTGATGCCATAGGCCCGGTGGCTCCCGCGGCGGCGACGGCCCTTGGCGAGGCTGAGGTCGTGGTGGGTGAGGCGGCGGCTGACGCCGAGGGCAGGGCTACTGTCCAGTAGACGGTGGCTGAGGTCAAGGCGGTGGCGGCTGAGGAGGCAGAGGCGGAGGCAGCGGTCGATGACGAGGTCGACGGGCCCGCGCCGGAGCCCAAGCCCTCCTCCTCGGTCGGCAGCAACAGTGGCGACGGCGGAGGCCGGGGCCTAGATGGGTGCTTCCCGATCTCTACGGCCGCCGGGCCTTGCAAGCACCTCCGCCGCTTCTAGGAGCGACCCCTTGATGTGATAGGGTGTCAGCTCCTTGGTGATGCTTGATTTCCTAATCTATCCATGCAGATGGGTTCGGGTATCGTGCATCACCGGCGTTGTAGGTTTCTTCCTTTTGTATTAGACATAGGTTCGACCCAGCTTGTAATTTTCTTTGTAAATTTGAGCAGCTTCTTTGAAAAAGTTGTTATGTCTTTTCTTGATTTTACCTTGTCTGACTTGTTTCCTGCATGCATAGAGCGATCATGAGTAGTCGTGTAAGCGAAAAAAGTTTTTAAGAAATAACGCATGTATGTTTATAGTTCCCAGCCCTCGAGCCTCGCCCGAGCCTCTGCATGCTTAGAGGGTTGGTCAAGGTTCCAGGAACTTAGGATTAAAGGGTCCGATCCAGCCCCCGAGTCACGGTCGAGCCTTTGGAGACTCGGTCGTGGTTCAGAAAACTGAAGATCAAAAAAACTCCAATCCCAGCCCCCGAGCCACGGTCGAGCCTTTGGAGGCTCGGTCGTGGTTCAGAAAACTGAAGATCGAAAAAACTCCAATCCCAGCCCCCGAGCCACGGTCGTGCCTTTGAAGGCTCGATCGTGGTTCAGAAAACTGAAGATTGAAAAAACTCCAATCCCAGCCCCCGAGCCACGGTCGAGCCTTTGGAGGCTCGATCGTGGTTCAGAAAACTAAAGATCGAAAAAAACTCCAATCCCAGCCCCCGAGCCACGGTCAAGCCTTTGGAGGCTCGATCGTGGTTCGGAAAACTAAAGATCGAAAAAACCCAATCCTAGCCCCCGAGCCACGGTCGGGCATTTGGAGGCTCGATCGTGGTTCGGAAAACTGAAGATTGAAAAAAAACCCAATCCTAGCCCCCGAGCCACGGTCGAGCCTTTGGAGGCTCGATCGTGGTTCGGAAAACTGAAGACCGAAAAACTCCAATCCCAGCCCCCGAGCCATGGTTGAGCCTTTGGAGGCTCGATCGTGGTTCGAAAAACTGAAGATTGAAAAAACCCCAATCTCAGCCCCTGAGCCACGGTCGAGCCTTTGGAGGCTCGATCGTGGTTTGGAAAACTGGAGATTGAAAAAACCCCATCCCAGCCCCCGAGCCACGGTCAAGCCTTTGGGGGCTCCATCATGGTTCCAAAGTGGTGACCATAGAGCGAGTGGCTCGACCCTAGGTTTGGTGTGCCTGGGGGCTCCGGGCCCTAAGATCCTCGATTCGTCTTGGGCTTTGTCAGTTTTGCGGGCTTATAGTGCGGACCGGAAAACGTGTTGCCCGTGCGAGGTCTTGTGTGGTGCTATGAGAATCGGCTTACCCGTGTACAAGGGAACCTCGGGGTTTTAACTCTGGCATGGTCGTTGACCTGCCGGTTTGTACAGAGGTAGCCCGAGCCTTCCCTTGAGCCTCGATCACAGGCCGGGTTTCGGTCTGTTTTGATTGCAGGAAACGGACAGGCCTCCATGTACCTGATGAAAATTTTTTTGGGGTAATGAATGGAAATAGCAGAGATAGGAGACTTACGACCTTGTTTTAGACGTAGAATCTTCGGAGCTGCGTGATGTTCCAAGAGCTGTTGAGGACTCTCCCGTCCGGCATAGCCAGCCTTACCGTCCCGGGGCGCGCGGCTGATATGACCGTGTATGGACCTTCCCACCACGGGGTAAGCTTGTTGGCATGCGCTAGGTTCTGGACTCGTCTTAGAACCAGGTCGTCAACTTGCATGGTCCGGGTCTGTACCGCTTTCGCCGCGTGCCGCCTGAGAGTTTGCTGGTATGCTGCCGCTCGCAGTAACGCTTGCTCACGGCAGGACTCGGATAGGTCAAGATCCAACAGTCACTCTTCGTCGTTGTTGATGTGACTTGCAAAGTCGATACGGATTGATCCAAGTTTTAGTTCGGCGGGTAGGACCGCTTCCGAGCCGTAGACGAGTCTGAAAGGGGTCTCTCCCGTAGCACGGTTAGTGGTCGTCCGAGCTACCCACAGCACCGAGGGTAGTTCCTCTGCCCAGTTCTAACGCTGTTCTGCGAGAGCGTCGTAGACCTGGCGCTTGATGCCCTGCATGATTTGTCCATTCGCACGTTCGGCCACGGATGCTAGGGCGACCTTCATGCCGAGCTCTTCACAGTACTCCTGGAATAGCTCGCTTGTGAATTGTGTTCCATTGTTAGTGATGAGTTTGCTCGGGACGCCGAACCTTGCGGCTATGTTACTCCTGAAGAATCTCTTGCGCGTTTGGGCGGATATGCTCGACACTGGTTTGGTTTCGATCCACTTGGTGAAAGTGTCGATTGGCACGAATAGGTGCGTGCACTCCTTGAGGCCTCTAGGGAAGGGACCGAGAATATCCATTCCCCAGGTCGAGAATGGCCAGGTTAGCGGGATAGTCTGCAGCTCATATGTTGGCTGGTGGGACATCCGGGCATGGTACTGACAGGCCGGGCAACATTGTACCAGTGCCTTTGCGTCGGTCATTGCCGTGGGCCAGTAGTACCCCATGCGGAAGGCTTTGCCCACTAGGGTTCTGTAGGAGGCGTGCGCTCCGCAGATCTCGTCATGGATGTCTTGGAGGAGAAATTTGCCTTCCTCCTGGGTCACGGACTTGCATAGTACGCCGTTAGAACCCCTTCGGTATAGCAAGCCCCTGAGTAATCTGTAGGGTCGGGTTTGCCTTTGGAACCAGGATCACTCGGCTGTGTCCTGTGGCAGTGTCCAATGCGCCAAGAACTAGATGAATGGCGTCATCCAGGTGTCGCGCTGCTCTAGGAACGAGACAGTACCAGACGTCTGGGTTGAGGCAGATGACTTCTCGAGTGCCTCTTCTCCGGAGGGAATAGAGGGCTTTAGTAAGTGCTGCATGAGCACCCCCCCGGAGTGGGTTCGCGCCAAGAGCCAAGCTTCGCGAGCTTATCGGCCAGGCTATTAGCCAGTCTAGGAACGTAACACACTTCGAAATTCATGAAGAATCGTTTTATGCTGAGCGCAGTGCATGCTCGTAGGCCGGTGAGGAGGCCTTCATACTCCACAACATTGTTCATTGTGGGAAAGTGGAGTTGTACTATGTGCTGAATCTGTTCTCCTTGGGGGGAGACGAGAACGAATCCACATCCTTATCCCTCAAATTAGCGTGACCCATCAAAGAACATGGTCCAGTGCGCTTCGTGGCTCGAAGGTTTGGGTGCGTCTCCTCGAGGTTCGGGAGGCCCAATCCATTCGGCCAGGAAGTCGGCCACGACTTGTGACTTGATCGCTGTTTGTGTGACGAACTTGATGTCGAACTCACCGAGCTCGACCGCCCACTTGGCTACTCGTCCATTTGCATCGGGGTTTTTAATGATGTCCCTTAGTAGGAAACTCGTTGGGACCGTGATTTGATGGGCTTAAAAATAGTGGCGCAATTTTTGTGAGACCATGAGCAAGTCGTATAGGAGCTTCTGAACCTCGGGATAGCGCTCCTTAGGTCCATGAAGCACCTTGTTCACGTAGTAGATGGGTTGTTTCTTGCCCTCATGTTCGGCCGTTAGTACGGCGCTTACAGCTTGTGTGGCGACCGCCTGGGTAGAGGAGGAATGCTTCCCTGAACCTTGGCGTAGCTAGGACAGGCGGTGTGGAGAGATAGCGTTTTAGCTCACTAAAAGCGGCTTCAGCTTCTTGCGTCCACTCGAAGCCATTGTGCTTGCGCAGGAGTGTGCAGAACAGTGCACTGCGCTCGCCGAGATGAGATATGAATCTGCTGAGGGCCGCCATCCGCCCGGTTAGGGCTTGCACCTCCTTGGTGCAGGTTGCCGACCTCATGTTCTCGATGGCTTCGATTTTTTCGGGGTTAGCCCCTATGTTCGAGTTGCCTATCACGTAGCCAAGCAGCATGCTAGACCGAACACCAAAAACACACTTCTCAGGGTTCAATTTTACTTGATGATTCCTGAGGTTAGCAAATGTTTCTTGAAGGTCGGTTACATGGTCCCGGGGGACTTTGCTTTTTACAACAATGTCATCTACATACACCTCTACGTTGCGCCCTATCTGATCAGAGACCGTCATCTGCATTAACCGCTAGAATGTGGCTTTAGCATTCTTTAGACCGAAGGACATGGTCGTGTAGCAGAAGGTACCAAAAGGTGTTACGAAGGCTATTTTCTCTTCATCTTCCCTGGCCAGAGCGATCTGGTGGTAGCCCGAATAGGCGTCCAAAAAGCTCATAAGGGCTGAGTCCACAATTGCGTCGACCAATTGGTCTATGCGCGGCAGGGAAAAGTTGTCTTTGGGGCAGGCGGCGTTGAGATCGTGATGGTCAACGCACATACGCCATTTTCCGCCTTTTTTCTTGACAATGACTGGGTTGGCGAGCTAGTCGGAGTGCTCGACTTCACGGATGAAGCTGGCTTGAAGGAGCTTGCTGAGCTACTCCTGGATTATATCGGCCTTCCACTTGGGGAAATGCCGCAGGGCTTGTCGTGCAGTCTTCTTGTCAAGCTGAACCGCTAGCCTGTGCTCGATCACCTTCCTTAGGACTCCGGGCATATCGGATGGTTCCCACGCGAACACATCTACGTTAGCCCGGAGGAAGGTGATGAGCTCGAGTTCCTATTTGGATTCGAGGTTGGTCCCCACGTGGACGACCTTGGCGGGGTCGTCGTCGGTGAGAGGAACCGCTTTGGTAGGCTCCTGCGGTTGCAGGGCTACCCTAGGATGGGCTATTGACCGCTCATCCTTGGCCAGGCCACGTTCGAGGAGTTGCCAGACCATGGCCAGGGCGCTCTCGTTACAGGCCATCGTGGCCTTGTAACTGCCCTTGATGGTGATGACCCCCTGAGGGGCCGGTATCTTAAGGCAGTGGTAGCCATAATGGGTGGCCGCCATGAACTTGAACAGGGCGGGGCGACCCAGGATGGTGTTGTAGGGTAGCTCGGAGTCGACCACCTCGAAGGTGATGTACTCCGTGCGGAAGTTTTGAGGGGTCCCGAATGTCACAGGCAGAATGATCTGCCCGATCGGTTGCAGGGACGACCCCGGGACAATGCCATGGAACAGAATGGCTATGTCTTTGATCTTGGAGCGAGGAACTTGCATCTGTGTGAGGGCTCATCCTTCTGCCCACCACCTGACATGCACTAGCCCCAGTCCCGGGACACTAGTACATATCAATCAGATAGTCGGAATCATTTCATACAAGCGGAAGTCTTATATTACACAAATACCTGTTTTAAGCCCAAGGGCTAAAGTTTTACAACACGGCCCATTGGCCCAAAAGGTAGATAGTTCAGAATATCAGAGTGCGGAAAAACAAAAAGATCCATAAGATCCAAAAGAAAGTCTCCTGCCGGCTATGCCTAAGCAGTCGACTGGAGCGACACCCTATGCCTCGCCATGGTCTTCTCCAAAGTCTTGTCCTTCGTCTTCGTGGCACGCATACTGATCCTGCTCATATGCTCCATCTAAAAGAGTATATGATGCGAGGTCAGTGTCATCCAAACACTGGCGAGTAGACCACCCAACCTAATGCACATAGTGTATAATGTTCCAAGGGAAGGTTGGAGGTTTGTTTATTTGCAGAAAGTCATCTTTGAAACTAAAACCTATGACTTAGCATATTAAACCAAAGTTCCACTAATCAATAGTCAAGTTGTAGTGTTTCATTCCAGTTCCATAGCAGTTTCCAGGCACTCTGCCAAACGATCCCAAACCCACGGCAGTTTCTAGGCACTATGCCAAACGATCTCCAAACACCCACCACCATCTTCCGGGAGTGGCGCTCCCGTTGTGGATCCTACGCCAGCGAAGTGCCCGGTCTTCCCTAGTCGAGTTGCCACACCCGTACTAGAGTCACGGCTCCCCTGCATGCAAGACCTAGATCATCCCATGGATGACGACAAGAAAATGTCTTCACCTCAAGCATGGCAGCAGACGGGGTACGCCCGCAGGTCGTACTATCCCCGAATCCCCAATACTTGCACTACCGCGCGATGGCAACGCGTTGCGGTGATAGGAACCAAACCTCACAGGCATTTGGTCAGCGACTTCCCGCTGTGTGCCGAGTCCACGACACACTCGTCCGGTCGACTCTATGAGTCACATCGGATCCGGCCAGTCCACACTTTTCAAACCACTTCCTTTTTCAGGCTACTGTCCCTCCGTGTGCTTAGCACACGATGTGGCAGAACCACCCTTGGTGGCAGCGATTGGCAGCTACGCATGTGACTCCGCGCTCCTCTCTGCACTACGTCTGTGGACACATAGCCTCCTTTCCCCATGGTAGGCAAGCTACTCCTTCCTTACCACAAGCCAGACCCAGTCCGCTTGCCCAAACACATCCACACACACTGGCATGCCAGGCCCAATATCCAGTTCCAAGTTATTATGAGAGCATGTCCGGTGAATATTGGTTCACCGTTCCGAGGCAATTAAGCCTGAAATTGTAATTGGACCTGAGCAGTGTCTAAGCAAGATTTTATGCAGACTTAAGAGTCTAAATAGTTTTATTTTACCTAAACAGGCGATCATGGAGTGATTATCAAGGCAATCATTATCAATGTCAAAGGAGGATGATTATCAAGGTAAATCATCATGGTAATTCAATTCACAAGGTAAACAAGGCATGATATATCATGATTAAACAAGCAGGTATAAGTACTTTTAAAGCAGCATGCAATTTTGTACTGTAAATGAAGTACTTTAGAAAAACTGGGATTCAATATGAATATATTGAATGTTAGCTTGCACTAGGGAAAGCCGCACTTTCCCTAATAAAAGCACATTCTATAGGGTAGGTGATAAACTCGCCCGGGTCTTGATCGAACTAGGGGTGCTCCTGCTGCTCCTGAGAATGTCCTGCCGGGTCCTCGGCGTCTATTATCGAAATGCATTCGAGAATAGTAAACAAGCAGCAAGATGCAAAAGAAAGTATGATACATGAAGTGTACCTGTTTGCTACTCATGCGATTATCGATTGACGATTAGGTCTTAATTAAGATCTATCAAGGAAGTTCCATGGTTCTAATAGTCTCTACGGTAGATAACGCAGGTGTGTATTATCGGTAAATGCGATGATGAATTATGCTTAATGCTACCCATAATACTTTTACCCGAATACATACTTTGTTATCAAACTAAAATAATAAAATTGGTAATTACAACCATGTGACATATTTCCTTCATCAACTCCCATGCTAGATTATTTATGTTGGTAAATGAATGTGGCTGTAATAATAGGCTAGACTTGGGTTAGCAATTTTACAACTTATATTTATATTGTATTAATCCAATTTATATGATTATATGCCCCTAATTATTCTTTACCATGGTCATCTCATTCTAAATAATTTTTTTAGGGGTCAACTAATTATTTGTACTAAATTGGGGTTTCTACAAAGGTTATCTAATATTTATAATAATTTAAATCCTGTTTCTCTATTATTTCCCTTAAAGGAAATTGATAAATTTCCTAACATAATTAACTATGGGAGGTAAAGAGTCCTCAAAAATTGTGGAATAAATTACATATACACTTAATTCATAGTTATGGGTTGCTGGAATTTTCATATGAATTTTGGGGTATCCTTGATATTTAATCTTGCTAGTAAACCATTATTTATACTATTTAAGAAAGGAGTTTGGATTTATCTTGAGTCCTAAATGGATTTATTAAATTAAATATAATGTCCATAATGTTCTTACTATTATCAGAAGTCAATCTATATTTTCCCAGATTTTTCTAAGTTCATCTACTATTTTATTTAATAGTTTTACTCTTTCTGGAATTTCCATTACCCTGAAAACTCTTGTAAAAGGCCAAGTAATATATACAGAGGCTAAAGTCATTATTACTGTTCCTATAATTATTTTCATAAAATCAAGCAGGTTCTCTAGTATTTATCATGAATTTTCCAGGATTTTTGGATGTATCTAAATACCTCTAGAAATTGCATAATAATTTCTGTCTTTATTAAAAATAGGGAAATCTAGAAAAATGCTGTGAACAGTAACGGCCCGGCCCAGCTGGGTCGCAACCCAAACGACAAACGCTGAAGGCGTATTTTGGAATGGCGCCAACCACGGGCGAAGGCGTTTTCGCACGCGGGGGCACGGCCACCTATCCTGACAGGTGGGACCGAGACCCCATCGGTCAGTGATTCCGTAGCGCAATCACACAGCACTCGACACGGATCTTGGCGAAGATCCAACGGTGCCCGATCATCGTTCACCTCTGAACGCTCTACGGCGGAGCTCCGGCGAGACCTTCGGCATCTTCTCGCCGGCGCTACAGTGTATCATCATACTGCTTTATGATCGCTTAGGGTACCTAGCTGGACTGCCTACACCGTACCACAGGCGATTGACCGGGGACGGACCAGAGACGGCGGCGCAACTGGTTGAGCGGCAGTGAGCGTACGGGACCATGCAACTACGGCAAACCATAGGGTCCTAAGGTCGAAAACTTATCCCAGAGCTCCTAGGGGTCACTAGGAAGCTTACCGAAGGGCCGAGATGGACGAAGGAGGCTCAGGTGAGCTTGGCGTCGAGGAGGCCGGAAGGCGCAAAGCAGGGAGACGGTGCGAGCGAACTCCGTTGAGGTTCATGCCTAATTGAGTGAGGAAAAATGTTAGAGAGGGGCGAGCAATGCTCCAACTGAGAGGAATTGGAGAGAGACTTACTAGGGAAGAAGCAATTGGAAAGGGGGCGCTGCGGTGGTCGAATGCCGGCGGAGAAGAAATTCCGAAATTCGGGGTCGTCGGTGATTCCCCTGCCCAATGCCTGGGAGAGGAGGGAGGTGGGAGCCTGACGAAGCTCCAAGAGCACGAGCACAGCTCCGGTCCGACGAGGGTGGATGGAATTGGAGATTGGAGTGCGGCGGCAGCAGTGAAGCGTGAAAGAGGAAGCAGAGAGTGGCCTGTGAGGAGGCTTTATAGCCCATGTGGCTTCGTGGAGAGCACACGCGACGGAGAGCGCGAGGGAGTGCTTGACGCAGTGGACGAGGCGGCAGGCGGTGGCATGGACAACGGCAGCGGGCAGCGACGACATGGGCGGGCGCGGTGGCAGCTCGAGCAGAGCTCGGGAGCCACATGGCGCGAGCGACGGAGGCGAGGTGCCAGCGAGGCACCATTGCCAGCGTGGACGAGCGGGAGGCGGCGTACGGACCGGTGGTCCGAGGGGGTCACGGCGGAGAGCCCACGCGGGCGGGCGCGCACGCGAGAGAGAGGAGGGAGGCCGAGCCGAGTCGAGCCGAGGGAGAAATTGAGCCGGGGCCGGCTCAGCCGCGATGGGGAAGAAAAGAGGCCGGGTCGGGGGCCCAGTAGGGTATCCTGGGCCGGGTTAGGCCCAAAATGGGTTGCGCCCGGCCAGATGAACCCATTTTTGATCTAAAGTTCAAACCTTAATATTGGTTTTAACCTTAATTTGATGAAATGGGATATGGCTTATTTCTTTTAAGCCCAATTCAAATTAACTAACTTAAGCTTGCAATTAAGTCCCTAATTCTAGTTCTCCTAGGCTAATGAGATTATCTAGGTAATTTATATATATTAATCACCATTATTTAGGAATTATCCTAGGGAAGGATCAACTATGAACATATACTAATGATGCATTAGTGGCATAATGTAAGGTTTAAAAATTCCCAACACTTTCTCCCATGATAAGACACATCATAAGCAGGTTCTCAATATCATCTAAGGCTAACTTCAGCTTGCTACCACCCCAATTTCTAGGCATAACACAATTGGCAGATCTGGGGTGTTACAATCTGCTCCAAGACCTAGGAGGTTATGATGTCGAGGAAGCTTCCGCCGTCGACCAGCACGCGGTCGACCCGTGTGTCGTTGATCGTGGGGTAGAGCACCAGCAGCAGCCGCTAGGGCCTCGACGTTCCGAGGGGGCAGTCGTCCCTAGAAAAGGTGATGAGCTGGCCGGACCAACGCATGGGTTGGTCCCCGACCTTGCCCCGCTCGAGGTGGTAGACCTCGTGCGCGGTGGCCTTAAGCTCGCGACGCGAGTTATAGGCGGACGTGCCGCCGAAGATCACGGCGACATGTCCACGAGCCTCCTGGAAGGCGTCGTCGTCATTACCCGCGGGCGCTTGGCCACCTGGGGTACGTTTGGCCAGAAGCTCGGGCATGGGGCCTCGACCGGAGTAGAAATCCTCCAACTTTGCCGCCCATGTCCTACAGCCACGTAGGTCGTGGCCGTAGTGCTGGTGGAATAAGCAGAAACGGTTGTTCAGAGGATCTGCCCTCTGGGCTGGCCAGGGTCGAGGCAGGCGACCTTGCGCCGGCCTCTGTGCCCCGTCGCAACCGTTACCGCCGCCTGCCGATCGGGCCGGCCGAAAGAGCAGCCGCTCAGGAGGGGTGGGCCCTTCCACTTCCACCGCCGCGATATAGTTCGAGGCAGCGGGCTTCTTCTTCTTCTTCTTCTTTTTCTCGGCATCAACCTTCGTAGGGCCATTTCTAGCCCCGACCGACGCCTTCTCCTCCGCTCTCCCTCGCTTGCGCTCCACCGCCTCGGAGGCGTTGATGTATCCTTCCACAACGCGAAACAAGTAGGCCACAGTGTGGACCAGGTGGAGCTCAAGGTCCTCGGTAAAGCGGGTATTCCATACCCCTCCTTGAAGGCCTTGATAATGGCCTCCTCGAAGATGGACGGGATGGTGTTGCGCACCTGGACGAACCTGCGAACGTAGTCCTACAGGCCCTCCCCAGCTCGTTGGATCACGAGCTTGAGGTCCTGGGGCTTGCCAGGGCGCGCGTAGCACCCCTGGAAGTTTGTCTGTAGGGCCTCTTATAGCTGTTTCCAGCTACGTATGGACCCTCGGCGCTGGTTGAAGAGCCAAGTCCTGGCCATTGCCTCCAGCACGGTAGGAAAGTAGTTGACCATGACGGCTTCATTACCGCCAGTAGCCAGAATGGCGGTAGTATAAACCGCGAGGTATTCGTCAGGATTCTTACTCCCGTCGAACTTCTCGATATTCCCGGGTTTAAACTTTCGGGGCCAAGGAGCCTTGCGTAAGACTCAGGAGAAGGCGGGACACCCTGGGGCGGCTCTGTGGTCGCCATGGGTGGGCCTTCCGCCCTGGAGTGGTCCGAGGCAGGAAAATACTCTGCCCGAAGTGCGCTGAGGCGCGCTATCTGCTGTGGACGTGGAGGCCTGACGACCTGATAGGTTGCTCCGACCGCGCTGCCCCGAGGCGCTGTTGGTACGCGTGGCGGACCGGCGGTGCTCGCCGAGATCCCCGGCGAGCTCCTCGAGACCGTCGGCGACTGCCGCGCCTAGGTCAGCCATCGTGAACCTGCGGGGGTCCTTCTCCAGGTCACGCATGACCTGGGCAAACGCCCGAACCCGCTGCTGGCTGCGCAGGACGGGGTCGGTGATGGCGGTCGCCGGTGAAGACGCACGCGCAGCTCATGCTGCGGGCGTCATCTCGGCATGTCTGCGGCGAATATCTGCCAAAGAACTGCCAACCGACCGGGCGAAGAGGTTTCACGCGGCTTCATGCCGGTGACACTCCTTGAGCAGGTCGGCATGCGACGAAGACGGGGCCTCTTCGCCTAACATCGCGAAAATGCGGCGTGAGCCAAGCTCCTGCGAAGGGGTGAGACTGGTGTCACCTACGGAGGCGGTGACGCCAAAGCTCTCAATCTCCATGTGCGCACCCGGGTCTGCTCCAAGCCTTGGTGGGGGTGCCTCCAAACCCTCCATGAGGGTCTCACTGATGTGAGTTATGGAGGCGGCGCCGTCACCAGGCACGGCGGGGGAGCGAACGACTGCTCCTGAGGTGGGCAGAGCCTCCACCTCCATCTCGTCGGGGTCAACCTTGGCGAGAAGATCAGCCTGCCACTTCTCATACGACTCGTCGTTGTCGTCCAGAATGACGCGATCGTCGTAGTTGAGCTCATTGCTGCTGATGTTGTCGAAAGACATCATAGCCATCTGTGACTCGAACGTGGGCTCGGGACCGTAACCGAGAGCCACGTGGGGCGCCAGCTGTCGGCGCCTGGGGAGGCACCAGACCGCGAGTGTGGTTGGATGAAGGGGCAGCCCGGGAGCGGCCCCGTTCCCACGCTCGAGCCTTTGCAGGCTTCCTGTGGCTCCCGCCGCGCGTTCGTGCGGGAGGTAGGGAAGGAAAGAGGGGGGAGAAGAGAGAGAGAGAGAGAGAGAGAGAGAGAGGGGCAGTGTCGTGCATGGTGTGTACGTCGACCGAGTCAACAACAACCAAGAACATGGTTGTCTCTTACCTGGTTTGGGCCTCCACTGCCGGATAACAGCCCTACGTCCAGTGTCTTTGTTCAATACCGAGTTTGAACAAGTACAAGGAGGGGAGGCCGGGCTTCGGGAAGCCCGAGCCTGAGTACAATAAGTGCTCAAGGCACTATGTGGGTTTCCTACGACGACAGTGCCCGGAGGACTACTGCCTAGAACTAAGAGTCCTACGCGAGTGCGAGTGCTCCTGCGCTACGGTGACTTAGTGGCGTTGTGTGTGTGTGTTGATCTCCTGCATGTTCTCTTCTTCTTGTTGTTGTTATCCTCCTTTTATAGGCGGCTCCTGGTCACGGTGGCCGGCCTTCGGTCCGTTACATATGGCCTTGCCGCCCTCGGGGCACGAGGCGCGCTCACCTAACGTGTCAGTCCTAGCGTTCTAGCCGCTGGGTAACAGCGCGCGCCCCTTCCCTTAGAGGCAAGCCGTTGAGCTAGCGTCCTGACGTGACGGGTAACGTCCGGGGACTGTCGGTGGCTGTAGCAGGCGCATTAAGTGCTGTGGCTTTGCATTAAACCTGTGGTGACGTGCGGGCCCTGCGATGGATTCGCGCAAACCACGGCGTGATCTTCCTCGGGACCTGAGCTTTGCCCCGAGCTCGGGAAGCTCGGACGTCGTAAGCTCCAGGAGGCTCCGCGGAGGGCAAGGCACGTGGAAGCCCGCACGCGGGCTTCGGTGGTGCTAGTCCGTGAGGCGCGTGTGAGTCCCTCCTTGAGACAGAAGAAGGAGGGGCTAGGGGAAGTCGTACACACATAGGCCACATGCTTTCCCATGGGCTTTGACGTAGCTCATGGGCCGCGTATTCCTGCCGGGCCGTGTACTTTCCCCAACAGTTCCAATGACCATGTGTTTGACACATGATAGGTTGGGAGACTGAAAGTGCATCTAGGCCCTTAGTGGTTTTGGTGATTGATGATAGGAAATTAAGGGACTAACATGGTAAATTAAGCTATTGAGCAGGTCTTAGTCCCATGACAAGTGTATGGAAAGCTTCGTGGACCCCTCCAAAGCAAAAAGGAGAAAAAGGCTTAGTCCCTAGATTTATCTTGTTTGTTTTATAATTTGAGTCTAAGGATAAAGCCGTACTATTAAGAGGGATGCGACGGAAAATTAATTTCTAGATGATCTAAGTGCTCATATGGATGATCCTTGACTTTATCTTCCTCCAAAACTGCCATATACAGCTTTCTGCTCTATTTTGTATCGGAATGTCCGATGTTGTATCGGACTGTCCGATAGATCGGAGTATCCGATACAGGTTTCGATCGGACCCTCTCTGTCCCTTGAAGTTGAATTCTAATTTATATCGGAATGTCCGATGTTGAATCGGACTATCCGATATGAATCAGAATATCCGATCCGAGTTCCGATCGAACCCCCTCTGTCCTTTGAAGCTGAATTCTAATTTATATCGGAATGTCCGATGTTGAATCGAACTATCCGATATGAATCGGAATGTCTGATCCATATTCCGATCGTACCCTCTCTGTCAATTGTTTCTAGCTTCTGCTCGTGCCTCGGGATTTTTGCATATCAGATAGTCCGATGTTATATCGGATAGTCCGATACCTGTCAGTGCACAACGGCTAGATCTGAGTGTGGGGTATAAATTCCGCCCCCTCTCCTCTGCTACAAGGTTGGCCACTTCACTTTGCTGAGCTGAGCTTTTAAACAAAAACCCTTGAGCCTCTTTGCTTCTCCTCTCCATAGATCTAAGCGATTTCATCCTTGTGAGAGTTGAAAAGCAAGATTTGAGTGTTAATCTTCAAGCCAAGTTCATCCCTTGAGCACTCACCTCATCTTCAAGTCAATCTTCCGCCGAATTTGTTACTCTTGGAGTTTGAGGGCTCCTAGACGGCTAGGAGTCGTCCTTGAGCCACCGGAGCTGCGTGTGGTGGTCAAGGAAGGTTTGTGAAGGCCCGGTGTCCGCCTCCGCAAGGAAAGGAACCAAGGAGTGAAGCTGGGAGTGCATAGGTGCAACCCGGGAGGATTTGGGTCTAGTGGGACCCCGGCTCGGGTGTGGTCGAGCTGCCTCAATGGAGACGTAGGATCTCCTCAAAGATCCGAACTTCGGGAACAACATCGACTGCGTCTTCCTCACCCTTTTGGTTCTTGTGCTCTTTCTCTATTTTGGAATCCAGTTGATTTTAGGGTTTCTAGCTACAGAAATATCGGATAGTCCGATATAGCATCGGATAGTCCGATCCTCATCGGACTGTCCGATATAGAATCTGAACATCCGATATTTCTGCCATCCGCTGTGCTTTATTAGTTTAAATTTGTAAACGCCTATTCACCCCCCTCTAGGTGACATCTTGATCCTTCAGAGACGTGAGTCGTTGTTGTAGGCCACGTACTCGCCAACGGTTTGGAGATCATAACCATGGCTATGGTATGGGTCTGACAGGTGGAACAAGTAATTTTAATTATGTTGTTGCCACAAAGATATTATTGTTCTAAAGGTGATTGGCATATATAGCCCATTACATCTTTATTTTATAAAGGCCAAAGTCAGTCGTTTTATATTCAAAATATGATTTGATTTAAAGCAAATAAAATAACCCAACTTCCACAAATAACCTTGCATAAAACAATTAAATTTTTTAAAAGTTTTGGTTCGCGAGCGCCGTTGCTTTGTGCTCACACTCGCACCCACTCACATTTCAGGAAATGAAGACGAAGTTGAAGATCCTTATGAATGTTTCAATAACGAGTCTGAAGATGAGGACCCAGGCGAAGACTAAAGAGCGACTTCAGTTACATGCCTATTGCAGCCTTCTGCTTCCGTCAAGTTCGTAAATAGAAATAAAGAATAGTTTGTAATAATTAAACCTTTCTTAGTCTTTTTATACTCTGAGTTTGTAAATATTTTTAAACCTTTCTGTATAATTAGTTTGTATTTAATGGCATATATTGATTCCAGCTTATAATAAGCATTTGTGTGGTGTTAGCATGATCCTGGTCTAACACTAAATACACAAAAAGGGATCCAATTCTGTTTAACGGAATTGGGGCCCACACCTAGTGCCCCTCATATTCCCACCGAGTCAACTCAGCTTCCACGAAGCTTCCGAGCACCATTCCACATGTGCCACGCGTCCACCATGGTGGTTCGTGCCTTCCCGCGCTTAGCACCCCTCGGATTCCCCACCGAGTCGCCTCGGCAACGGTGAAGACCATCAACCCCACCTGCTAGCTTTGTCCTTGTGCATCCACAGACGTCGCCATGGTGATTACAGCTCTTCTCGCCCACCTAGCCTCACCTAGCCCACCTAGTGCGGTTGGTCTCCCTACCAAGGCACCTCGGTGTGTGGCCTCAATTCCTAGCCTCAGTGCGTGGCCCTGAAGACGCCGTCCATCACCTGCAGACTTGTAGTCACAAAGACCAAAGCAAATCCACCGTGAACCGGCGCCAAGTACCCTACTTGGCCCGGGGTTAGCTTCACACAATTCATCAACAAAAACTCCACGAAAAACCACAAAATTTCCTCAAATTTCCAGCCAAAATTCACAAATGCGCACACCACCGAACTGAGTCCGGTCCCCACCGGACTCGGTCCGGTCCCTCACTGAGCTCACAGAAAACTAAAGCCACCAGACCAGTCTAAGCCCCACCAAACCGCGTCCGGACACGCAGACAATTTTTCAACGGCCCATCGGACTTGGTCCGGTCCAACCCAAAACCAGCTGGGAACCTACTGCACCGGACCGTCTTTCCTCACTGCCGGACCAGGTTCACACCGAGTCCTCCAGAACAGGTTTTCAGTCCGGTCCCCACCGAATCGAGAAACGTTTCTGCTTGACCGGCCTGTCCACGCATCGGACCGGGTCCGATCCGCTGGATACAAACACACAGTTCCTGTGCTCTCTCACTGCTCGCGCCACTCACACCCACCGGACTAGGTCCTGTCCCCTCCGGACTCAGTCAGGTCCAGTTGTTTTGAAAAGAACAAAAGGTAAAATAAAATCCAAACTGGACCAAAACATTTTTGGGGTTTCAAACAAACATTTTGATGCTAAAAACAAACAAAATTTGAGACAATGCACATTTGATGCATTTTTGGATAAACCAGGCACATATACTCATCATCAAACTCACAGATTCCCAACGCCAAATGGGAGAAAGAAGCGATGAAAGAAGCAGACCGCGCTCACCGCCAAGATCAAGAAGCACGTAATAGGGCCCTCCAAGTCAGAGCCCGCGAAGACAACGAAGACATCCTACAGACAAAGATGGGGGACCAAAACGTCTTCCACACACCACAACAGAACATCATCGCATCGAAGACACTACTAGACAACCTAGTTCCATTAATCCCGGTGGACAGTCCTGCTACTCTAATCGTGGCCCAAGTTAGGGCTATGGTGACGGCGGCAGCAATCCAACACAACCAAGTGAACCAGGCTCGCACCATTACTCATTCGGCAACCAGTTGGCTACAACGTAGTCGGCCCGAGTCTTGCCCGACTGGTGACGCTCATCAAAGCATTAGCCACGACCTCCGCCATGATATCAATACTAGGTGGTGGGAGCGAGAAGAAGATGAAAAGTGCTGGCTCGATGATGAGTACAAGCGCTTCGGCATCGATAATCGATGCAGTGGCGGGCATCACAATGATCAGCGTGATAATCACGGCAGTCGCGGTTACCCCTGTCACCATGAAGATAAAAGCGACAGTGCAGATCGCCGAGTGCGAACTTCGCCACGGTGGTCTCCACAGCAAGACAACGATGGGTCCATCGATGGGGTCAAGGCGTTTACCACTCGGCTCCGTTGAGTTGTGTGGCCCGAGCGCTTCACCCTGAAACGGATTGTCAAGTTCAATGGAGAAAGAGATCCAGAGGCTTAGCTCCAGGTCTACTCTCTCGCCATCAAAGTGGCCGGTGGTGACCACAATGCTATGGCTAATTATCTACCAGTGATGCTCACCCCGACCACCCAAACCTGGCTCACAGGACTTTCGGAGAATTCCATTTGATTGCTGGAAAGAACTCTATGAGCAGTTCATCGTAAATTTCCAGGGCACTTACGAGAGGCCTGGAACCCCTTGGGATTTATATCAGCTCCACCAAAAGAAGAAAGAGTCGCTCTAGGAGTATATCTGATGCTTCACTCAGAGAAAGAATACAATCTGGGGAGTCTCAGATGCGGTCATCATAGTAGCCTTTCAACGGGGCGTTACTGATCAAGATCTAATCAAGAAGATGTCCCAAAAACCACCGACCACAGTCAAAGAGATGTTTGCTATGGCGGAGACCTATGCCGCAGCCTCCGATAGCCGAGCGCCAGGAGGACCGACAGCAAAAGAAGGATAATAAGGTTCATGCCGAGTCCTCCAAACTGAGGGATCGCAAGCAGAAAGACGAAGAGATGGTTGGGGCGACAGAACACGATCGGCCCCGAGTCCCTCGAACAGATGACTACAACAAAGTAATGAAAGCATTATGTCCGTTCCATCCTAAAGAAAGGCATGCGACCAAAGATTGCTACACACTGCAAAAGTTTGCAAGAGAGAATGGCAAGTAGCTGGATCGGGCTGGTGGTGAGCCCGCAAAGAAGCAAGACCCTCCTACCAACGGCAACTATCAAGAGATCTAGCGCGAGATAAACTACATATTTGGGGGATCGGCTACATACGAGTCTAAGCGGAAGCAAAAGCTTACCACTCGGGAGATCAATGCAGTCATGCCGGTTATCCCCCAATATCTGAGGTGGCCCGAAGTTCCAATCTGATTTGACTGCTCGGATCATCCTAACCACGTTCCATATCCGGGAAGATATCCTTTGGTACTGGACCCGGTTGTCCGAGGCATTAGACTCAAGAAGGTGCTGGTCGACGGAGGGAGCGGGCTCAACATCCTTTTCTCCAAAACCTTTGATGACATGAATATCCCCCGCAACAGCATGCAAAGGAGCAGATCGCTATTCCATGGGGTAATCCCCAGAACCTTGGCAATACCGCTCGGACAGATCACTCCGCCTATCATGTTTGGAACAAAGGAGAACTTCCGAACGGAGTACTTAAGCTTCAAAGTGGCCGATTTCGAGACGGTGTATCATGCCATCTTGGGAAGGCTGGGCTTGGCCAAATTCATGGCCATTCCACACAACACATACTTGGTGATGAAGATGACTAGTCCAAAGGGCGTAATCACTGTCTGTGGTAACATCAAGCAATCTTTCATGTGCGAGTAACAAAGCTGCGAGATGACCCAAGCTGAAGAAGCCACAAATGAACTCCAAAAGATCCGAGTGGCCGCCACAGTCTTGGAAGACAAAGGTGACATCCCAACCAAGAAGCAGGCCAAGCTGACGATCAAGCCTGATGAAGGGATAAAGCAAATACCACTCGACCCATCCGACTTGGCTAAGACAGCCTTGATTGGGACAGGGCTTTATGAAAAATAGGAAATCGTGCTCATCGCCTTCCTTTAACAAAACAAGAACAACTTTGCTTGGAAACCTTTTGACATGCTAGGTGTCCCCAGGGAGGTGATCGAGCATACTTTAGACGTTGACGAGAAGGCGCAGCCCATCAAGTAGTGGCTCAGACGGTTTGCACAAGATAGAACAGATGCCATCAGGGAGGAGATCACAAAGCTTCTGGCTGCAGGCTTTATCAAAGAAGTGTATCATCCCGACTGGTTAGCAAACCCAGTCCTCATTCGCAAGAAGAATAACAAGTGGCGCATGTGTGTCGACTACACTGACCTCAACAAAGCATGCCCCAAAGATCCATTCGGGTTGCCTCGCATTGACCAAGTGGTGGACTCCACTGCTGGCTGGGAGCTCCTGAGTTTTCTAGATGCATACTTGGGGTACCATCAAATAAGTCTCAAGGAAGAAGACTGCATCAAGACTTCGTTCATAACGCCGTTTGGAGCTTTCAGCTAAATCACAATGCCTTTCGGGTTGAAAAACGCTGGCGCAACATATCAACGTGTACAGCAGTGTTTACACACTCAACTCAGACGCAACATGGAGGCATACGTGGATGATATCGTTGTCAAAACTCGGGTGAAAAACAACCTCATCATCGACTTGGCCAAAACATTTGAGAACCTAAGGACGTACAAGATGAAGCACAATCCTGTGAAGTGCGTATTTGGAGTTCCTTCGGGGAAGCTACTCAGTTTCATCGTGTCATCACGGTAGTGAGGCTAACCTAGAGAAGATCAACACCATTTTAAAGATGGCACCGTCGACTTGCCAGAGAGACGTCATGAGGGTCAACAGATGCATGATTGCACTTGGCCACTTCGTTTCCTGACTCGAGGAGTGAGGCATGCCATTTTTTAAGCTCTTGAAGAAACAGGACAAGTTCCAGTGGACTCTCGAGGCGCAACAAGCTTTTGAAGACCTCAAGAAATTTCTAACAACCCCTCCGATATTGGCTTCGCCAAAGCCTAAAGAACCCCTTTTTCTTTACATAGCGGCAACGACTCACGTAGTCAGCGCTACAATTGTTGTGGAGCGGGAGGAGGATGGACACATGCAGAAAGTACAGCACCCAGTTTATTTCGACAGTGAGGTATTGGGTGAATCAAAGATTCGGTACCCGCAAGTACAGAAATTATTGTACGCTATGCTGATTGCTTCACAAAAGCTCAAGCATTACTTCCAAGAACACGCAATATCAGTGGTTTCTTCCTTTCCGCTTGGAGATATACTCCACAATCGGGAGGCCACCGGGAGGATTGCCAAATGGGCAGTAGAACTTAGGGCTTTTGAAATCCTATTCAAGCCACGAACTGCCATCAAATCACAAGCTATTGCTGACTTCATCACCGAGTGGACAGAGGTACAAACACCAACGAATCCTGAGTCAATTGAGCAGGGGCTAGCACAGTACTCATCTCTTCGAAAGGGGAACGACTAAAATATGTGCTACAAATTCACTTTCCAACCTCCAACAATGTCACCGAGTATGAAGCACACATCCATGGGCTCCATATCACCATATCGCTTGGAATCCGACGATTGGTGGTTTGTGGGGACTCTCAGCTCATGGTTAGCCAAGTACAGAAGGAGTGGTCATGTGTCAATGATAATATGGCCGCGTATTGCCAAGAGGTGTGGAAGCTGGAGGATAAATTTGATGGACTGGAACTTACTCATGTGCTCCGGCGGGATAACGAAGTGGCAGATGAACTAACCAACATGGAATCCACTCGAACAGCAGTCTCGACTAGAATATTCATGCAAGAACTTCACAAATCCTCAGTCAGTTCACCACAGGAGATAAGTCAGCCAGAAGTTAAGCGACCGAAAGTAGAAGCAGAAGTGCTAGCAATCAACCCTGACTGGACATTGCCCTATTTAGACTATCTGTTACAGGATAGCTTCCTCAAGACCGCGCCGAAGCAGAATGCATGACACACAAAAGCAGCAGCTATATGGTAGCAGGAGAAGAACTCTACCAGAAAAGCGCATCTGGTGTGCTAAGGCGATGCATATCAGAGCAAGAAGGCAAGAGTCTCATGAAGGAAATCCACTCGGGCATATGCGGGCATCACGCAGCGTCAAATACTTTGGTGGGAAAAGCTTACCGCCAAGGTTTCTGTTGGTCAACTGCTGTATCAAATGCACAGGACATTGTCCGAACGTGCGAGGGTTGTTAGTATTTTGCTCGGCAGATACACGTGCCGATGCAGGAGCTGCAAACTATCCCTATCACATGTCCGTTCGTAGTCTGGGGCCTCGACATCGTTGGACCCCTCAAGAAGGCCCCCGGTGGTTTTCAACACCTTTTTGTCGCCATCGACAAATTTTCCAAGTGGATTGAGGCCAAACCCATAGCCAAGATCACAGCCGCTAAGGCCAAAGAATTCTTTCAAGAAATTGTGGTCAGATTTGGCATTCCAAATAGGATTATCACAGATAATGGCACTTAGTTCACCGCTGGAGAGTTCCAAGATTGGTGTGAGGAGATGGGAATTGAAATCACTATGCTTCAGTGGCACACCCACGTAGCAATGGGCAGGTCAAAAGAGCCAATGGCATGCTTCTACAAGGCCTAAAGGCACGGATTTTTGATCGTCTTCAATCATATGCTAGGCAATGGGTCAAAGAATTGCCTTCGGTGCTTTGGGGGCTTAGAACCACTCCCAGTAGGGCAACCGGACAGTCACCTTTTTTCCTAGTGTATGGTTCAGAGGCGGTGCTACCAACTGAGTTGGTGTTCGGATCCTCACGGGTTCAAAATTACAAAGAAGACCAGTCAGAAAACAGCCGACTTGAAGATCTCGACCAACTAGAAGAGGCCAAAGACATCGCAACAATCCAGTTGGCTAAGTACCTTCAAGGCTTACATCGCTATCATGATCACAATGTTCGAGGCCACGCTTTCTCCAAAGGAGATCTGGTTTAAAAACTTAATCAGAGGCGTGAGCACAAGCTCTCCCCAATGTGGGAAGGTCCTTACATTATCGCTGAAGTGACACACTCGGGGGCTTATAGACTCAAACACGAGGATGGCACACCAGTCGGCAACTCATGGAACATAGAGCAGCTACGTCGCTTCTATACTTAAACCCTTGTTCAATCATGTTATTGTGAATAAAGTTCTCTTTATCAATGAAGTTGAGTTGTTTTCTTGACTTGCTACTCAGTTGTTTCACAACTAAGCAGTAAGTCGGGGGCTACATCTAATAGGTGCGCTCTGTGCTTGCACCAAGTTCTGTTATTGATTTTTATTGAATTCGAGTGCGTTAAAATTCTGAGTAGTGAAGCTCTGACCCCATGAAAGGAGAACCCTAGTTACCCAAAATGGGATACATAGGAAAAAGAGCCATGAGCTGACTTTCTAACGTCCGAGGGCTAGGCTAGTCGGTCTGAGTGCATAACAAAAAGAATAAGACAACACTCGGATGAAATTAAATCAGTAAGAGAAAGTGGTCAAAAGACCTTAAAATAATATTAAAAAGCAGTTAGATGTCATGTTCAAGTTATTCTCTTGTTCAGATGCTACGTAAATCGTGCATGTGCATGTTACAGGAAATTCAAATCTTCCTCTCTGCCAAGGTGATCAAAGCTAAAGGTATTCGTGAGGAAAATAAGCAAGCAATGGACAAAATAGAATTTTGAAGGACATCTCCATTGATTAATTCTAAGATGATTACAAAAGTTTTCAAGCTAGCGGCGACACTATGAGCTAAGGCTCCGCGCCGGCTTGAAAGAAAAAAAGAAGAAAAGGAAGAAAATCCTAAAGCTACGGAGCATTGGCTGCGGTGGTGTCGGTGCTAGCCTCGGTGGCCTTGGTGAACTTGACCTCCTCGTCGCAGAAGAGGAAGTCCTCTTCCAAGATGGGCGGCGCGTCGGCCGCAATGGGATCGGCGATGGCAGCGGCGGCGGCGGCTTTCTCAGCAGCCACCACCGCCAAGGCGGCATCAAAGTCCACCCACAGCTTTGCCTCGGTGGGAGGAGCTAGAGCAGGCGGCGGTGATTCCACTTCATCCCCAAAATTGAGGACCTCCTTCTCTCCAGCGGCAATCGCCGCTTGGACGAGCGACGTCGCCATGGCCTCCGGATCCACCTCCATGGCAATCAGGGGAGCCGGGGAGAAGCCCGGTGGTGGGGGGCGCCCAATGGTGGAGAGGTTGCTTGACTTCGCAGAGGAAAAAAAGCGAGAGGGGGAATCCATGGCAAGAGTGGGAAGAAGAGAAAGAAGAAGAGGTGCTGGAGCTATGCGAGCAGGATGAGGAAATGCAGCAAAAGTCCTCAGCCTTTTATAGGTTGGGGAGGCGAAGAGTCGCGCCTGTTTGGAATTCTAGTGCATGTTACAGTGCGAACCCATACATGGTACTGTAGCGATGTGAGGCGGTAATAATGGGTGCTTTCCCCCAAGACGGCGAGTGGCTGGTCAAGGTCGGTCAAAACTGGTCAAGGTGCAGAAAAAGAGACTATTCATTTAAAGAGAGCAACGCTGCCTTCGCTTTGCGTGGAAAAGGCATCCTAATTGTCAAGAGATATTTTTGATCTGGATTTGGGCTTCAAGGGTATGCCCTAAAGGGGTTGCCAGCTGTACGCCATGTCAGATTGGTACGGATACCACTCGGATAAACCTGGGTCTAGGTCAGGGTACGCCCCATGTTGGGTAAATTGCTAGTATTCCAATAAAATTGGACTGGGTACCACTTGGAAATTCCGAAAAATAGGAACTATATTGAGTCCTTCACATTCTCCTTGCATGACATGGAGTGTTTAATATAAAAACCAATCGGGTATAGCGTCCGAAATTCGGAGCACTCGGTATGGAAGCACCCGGCATGAAGCACTCGGCCAGGAAGCACTCGGTATGAAGCACTCAACCGGGATACAACCAAGAGAAGCAGCAACTCGATTGTAAAGCACTCAGGGGCTACTGTAGAGTATATACACCCCGGGTATCTACACGATGGCATAAAAGCAGGCTACCCAAGAGGAGACGGCCCAAACCACACGGCCCAAGATGGGTACAACCTGGACTGGAGCCCAACTTGTACCACACAACAAGGACAAAGATAGAACCTATTCCTGAATAGGAAAGACTCTATTGTAATCCTCGGATATTGATAAATCCGGATAGACAAGGCTAAAGATAGAAACACCTATCGTGTAGCTGACTAGGACTCCTATATTGTAACCATATAGGACTCCTACCTTGTAACCCTACCCCCTCACTATATAAAGGCAGGCAGGGGACCCTAGATCATAGGTCATCTAATCATCGCTTCATAAGATAGAGCATCCAATCACAACCCATCAGATTGTAGAGATCCTCATCAACACAATCCACCAGACACAGGACGTAGGGTATTACATCAATCCGAGTGCCCGAACCTGTCTAAGGGCCCCTTCTCTTGAGCTTATTACTGTATCACTTATTCAGATTATTCGCGACTTCGAGAATTTTTCGAGGTAGCCTCGAGAGCCGGTTGGACTTTGTGTTTGACTTATCCGGGGGCTTATAGACACGCCTACTTATGAAAAAAAAATGGACTCAAAAAGTGAAAAAAAGTCTAATAAGTCAAATAAGACGGTGAATAAGACAAATAAGTTGAGCTTATTCATCTTATTCCAACCGCTCTTGAGGCTACCTAGAAAAATTCTCGAAGTCGCGAATAAGACGAATAAGTGCTACAGTAATAAGCTGAAGAGAAGTGCCCCTAAATCTCGCGTCTTGTGTCACCATCAAGTTCTAGATCCAGCGCATAACCCCCTAAATACTATTATATCATTGCCGACATCACCCCACGGTGAACAACCCGTCGACACGTGACAGCGGATAGTTGTTCTTGGGGCAGGCGGTGTTGAGTCCTTTGTGATCGATGCACATGCGCCACTTGCCACCTTTTTTCTTGACAATCATAGGGTTGGCGAGCGACTCAGAATGCTGGATTTATCTGATAAACCTAGCTTTGAGCAGCTTGTCCAGCTGTTCTCTGATTATGTCTTTCTTGAAGTCTGCGAACTTTCTTAGTTTTTGCTTCACCAGGACAGCCCCCGGCCGAACCTCCAATTTGTGCTCAATCATCTCTCTCGGGACACCGGGCATGTCGGATGGTTCCTAGGCGAACACGTCTGCGTTAGCCCAAAGAAAGGCGACGAGCGCGCTTTCCTATTTGGGGTCAAGAGACATGCCCAAATGGACGCACATAGCCGGATCCTCGTCTGAGAGGGGAATGGCTTTGGTAGGTTCGCTGGCCTGAAGGGAAGCCTTCGGCTAGGAATGTTTGGCAGCCTCCCTGGGTTCTGCTCCGCGTGCGGGAAGCTGACCAGCTGCAACGAGAGTAGCCTCGACACAGTCTATCTCCCTCTTTGCATTGCCTCTGATGGTGATGACACCGTTCGGGCCTGGCATCTTCATGCGAGGTAACCTAGTGGATAGCAGCCATAAACTAGGACATAGCGGGACGACCGAGTATGGCATTGTAAGGGATTTCCTGATGCACCACGTCGAACGTGAGCACCTCGGTCCTGAAGTTGTCTAGGGTCTCGAAGGTAACCAGGAGGTCAATTTGCCTAAGAGGGGTGATTGATGAGCCTAGGACGATGCCGAAGAAAGGCATCGGGACCCCGTTCACTTTGCTTGGCGGTACCTGCATGCGGTCCAAGACATGAGTGGTAATAATGTTTAACGACGCACCTCCATTGACGAGGATCTTGCCAACGACAGCGTTGTTGATTGTTGGTGCCACCACGAGGGGCAGCGTCTGTGGACCGAACGAGCTGGGGGGACAATCCTACTTAGAGAAAGTCAGGGTCATCTCCTGTGGGGATTCAATTTCAAAAGAAATTGTTCTCTAATATAATACATACATCCAGAATCGATTATAGAAACCACATTTATTACATAACTTATGAAAGTATTATTACAATAATTTAGGTTCAATCTTACAAACTCGAACTTGCGAGTAAGGAAAAACTTAGTAGTCTAAGCCAAAATTTTGAACTTCTTCCTCAGTGAAATCAGAAAAAGTATCTGCATAGCAAGAGGAATCTGTTCAAAATGAACAGTTCCTGAAAAATGGGTAAGTACATTATAGGTACTCAACAGGTCTCCTTAGGGAAAACTTATTAATTAAATGAAGGAGAATTCAATGAATATTTTGGTAACTTGAGTGTAATGTAATAACAGTATATAAATTCAAAACTTAGTATCATTATTCAAAACTTTCTAAATTGACCCAAAGTCTACCTCTTCAATCTCCCATCCTTAACCAATATCATTTTAGAAATGAAATTCATGTATCTTTAATGAATAGAAGAGACATCACCCAATTGACACAACTTCATATACCAGAAGCATGGTCCACATGTGTGTTTGTTATCAGCTCTGCAGAACCTATCCAGCTTTACCCATATAATGGCCTATTACAAGGATAGATGATTATTGTGTCATTTCTATTCACAAAACCTATGTTTTTATAAAGCCAACGATTCTAGATGCCTCCACAGGAGCAACCATCTAGTGTCCTTGAGTGTTACACCACGCCTTCGGGTTGCCTAGCCTAAGACGACAAAATGTCTTTCTGAATTGCCTTTATACTTCATAGAGAAATGAACCCGGTGCCCTTGTACACCTCTGGGCGTCCTTGAGTATGCATTCACTCTTACTAGTGAAATGCCTGGCCCAAGCCGACGACTCAAATCTCTATATAGATACCGCTTTGACCTCCTCGCATATAATAATCATTTCCACAACAGATAAGTAGCCCATACTACTTATCCAGATAGAACATGATTCCTCCTTTTCTAAAAAGTGCATTTAAGTGATATACCTACACTAAGGTTGTGGCATTTTTAAGTTATATAGGAGGCTTTTAGGATTGGTGGGTTTTGGGTTATTCAATTACATAGTTGATGAGTATCAAAAGTAAATAACTAGAATATAATGCAATAATAATAATAGTAATACAAATTGAGAATTCAACATGTTTCAAGGATAGAAAACCTGCCTTGTTCATTGAGGTCTTTGGTGTTTTGAGTGTTATCAATATATTCCTGTGTATATAGATTATTCGAGGTATTTACTTCATCTTCTACACGATGCAAAAAGGAAAATTCAACAAATACCAAAAGGAAGCACAAGACATTGAAACATGATGCAGTTAAAATATGGTGAATGTCAATGGTTAGTATGGTGAGGGATTCAAGGATATGGAGATCTTAAAATTTTGAATTTTAAGAATAGTAATTGGATTTATCTCCAGATAGCAGGAATTTTGGCATAGTGCACATGAGAGAATTGTTTGTGAGGATCAATTGAGCTCTAGAGATTGGGTAAATAGCATTTCTCATGCTAGATTTTCGAGATAGAGCCAATTGATGTAAAAAGGAAAATTTTATTTTAAAATTTTGAAAATTGTTCATTAAAGTTATTCTTTAAGCCTTCAAATTTTAATTCTATAGAATTCAGTGGTGAAAGATAGGTTTGTAAATTTTTATCTTGTCTAAATGCAATTCAAGGCTTAAGGAATTTATTTAGGAATTTTTGGAATTTAATATATACATGAAATGGAAATTTTGGCATTATTGAGTTAATAAATTAGCAATTTTCTATTTGGAAATTTTATTATAAATATTTGTAATTTTATATTTTTAATAAAAACTTGGGATTATTTTGAGTCTAGGGGAATTTTTGTAGAATTTTTGACCTTCATTTGACACCTCAATTAAATCCAGAGATTAATTCGGTCAAAAAAGAAAAATAGGAAAAAGAAAAAGGGGAATTTAGGGTTCCTGTGTGCGCCGGAGAGGGGCGGCGGATTGCCGGCGATGTGGTGGCTGGAGTGGGGTTTGGCCGTGGGAAGAAATGAAATTGAGAACCTAGGTTACCTTAGGGTAGTCTCAGGTGAGCTCGAGGCAGATTGTGGTGGCCTGACGATGAGGTCCAGCGGCGAAGTCTTGGGGTCGACAGCGGCAACGGCGTTCCGGCGTGTGATCGGACGAGGCAAGGTCACCAACGTGTTCACGGCATGATTTGGGTTAGGAAAATATTTGAGATCGAGGGCTGGGGAGCTCTAGATGGCTGGTGGCGTTGCTCACCGAAGCTGGAGAAGATGGTGGCGGAGAGGGAGCTACGGTTGCGCTCGGGGAAGGAGAGGGGGTGCTTTAGTTAGCTTGAGTCATAGAGAAGCTGAGGGGTGCCTTTTATAGGTTCGGGCGGCTCTGTGGTGTCTACGGTGGAGGAGACATGCGGTAGCGTTGCTGGTGGCATAGCGGCGTAGGAATTGGTGCCCCACGTGGCCATGTTGACACGCAGAGGTGGCGGGCGAGGTCCACGGGTTCGCGGTGCTTCCAGGCATGTCCAAAACCGAGGCTGGGGCGGCTCACAGTGGTGGCCCACAGGATTATGGCAAAATCCGTGGCGGAGGAGGGCGGCGTTGGCGTGAGGTAGACGAAGAACAGGGGTTGAGCGGTTCGGGGCGACGTGGCCATAGGCACTATCGTCTGATCCGAAAGGGACGGCCTGGATTAAAACAGAGTGGTTCGATTTAAAATCCATCGGTGGGATGGTTTCGGAAAGCATAAATTTGAAAAGGGAAAGCGTATTTTCCATTTAAGAAAAGTTTCCCGAAATGGAATATGGGAATTTCAAAAAATAAGATTAGCTTCTAAAATTCATAAGAAATTGTAGAAGGCTCGGAAAAATGTGAAATAAATTTCTAAAAATCTGGAAAAATGAGGAGATTCCAAATGTGGAATAATATTGAATATATTTTAAATATTTTTCAGGAGTATTAATAAGAGAAGTCTTTAATCCTTAAGGAAAAATGATTAATTATTAGGGAAAATTCTGAAATTTTAAGGGTTTGTTTAAGGAACCTTAAATGTGTTAATGCATCAATTTGGAGAAAAAAATTTTTATGTAAAAACTTGAAAATCAAGGCATGTTACATACCCGCCCGCTTAAAAAGAATCTCGTCCCGAGATTCACTGGGTTGACAATAGATAAGGAAACTTGTCCAAAACATCTAACTCTTTTTCCCAAGTGGCTTCTTCAGGAGTATGATGTTTTCACTGTATCTTATAGTATCTAATTGTCCGATTCTAAAGTTATCTTTCTGCGGTTTCCAGTATAACTTCGGGTTGTTCTTCATAGGTTAGGTCTGGCTGTATTTCTATATCTTGTATTGGTATGGTTTCATCGGGTTTTCTAAGGCATTTTCTTAGTTGAGAAAGTTGAAATACTGGGTGAACATCCTTTAATTCAAGGGGTAACTAAAGCTCATAAGCCACCTCGCCTTTTTTGGCTAAAATTTGATAGGGTCCTATGTAGCAAGGTGCTAACTTCCCTTTGATCTGAAACCTTTGTACCCCTTTCATCGGTGAGACTTTTAAGTAAACAAAATCCTCAAACTCAAAAGATAGATCTCTTCTCCTATTATCTGCATAGTTTTTCTGTCTTATTTGAGCTGTCTATAATTTTTCTTGAAAAATTTTAACATGTTTCTCTGAATCTTGGACTATATCGGGTCCAAAGAACTGCTTTTCATCTACTTCAGTCCAATTTAAGGGAGTTCTACACTTTTTACCATACAATACTTCGTAGGGTGATATTCCTAAACTGGACTGGAAGTTGTTATTATCGGTGAACTCTGCAAAAGGTAAGCATATATCCCATGCTGGTCCATAGATCAAGACACATGCTCTTAATGTATCTTCAAGTATTTGGTTTACTCTTTCTGTCTGTCCTCCTGTTTGGGGATGATAGGCTGAGCTAATGGCTAGTTGAGTTCCCATAGCATTATGTAATTGTTTCAAAAAATGTGAAATAAATTGGGAACCTCTATCTGAAACTATCCTTTTTCGTATACCATGTAAAGGTATAATCCTAGTAAAGTATAGTTCAGCCAATTTGTTACCTCCAAACGTGGTTTTTAAGGGCAAAAATGGGGCAACCATAGTGAGATGATCTAGTATTACCCATATAGCATCATATCGAAGTTTGGATTTTGGTAATCCAGTAATGAAATCTATTCCTATTTCATCCCATTTCCATTCTGGGATTGATAAGGGTTGTGCTAATCCTGGGGGTTCCATGATTTGCCTTTATATTTCAGCAACCATCCCATAATAGAAAGTACTCTATGCTAGCCGGACTGTCCTGCTAGCTAGGCGGACAATCCGGCTAGGACTTTTCAGCACAACCCAATTTTTACCCCTGGGTCCAAAACAATTCTAGACAATTTCCAAAAATTCACAAAAAATAGGAAATGCTTCTAAAACATATTTGGGACCTTTTCCAACCTATCTACACTCCAAAACACCCTAAAACTCATCCAAATTAAGATTGAGCCACCAAGGGGTTTAATTCCCGAAAAATGCTCAGATGGTCCAATTAGCACCCAAACTCCCTCAGACTTGTCCATATACTCATCATATGGATTTGCAATCTCCCTCTTTATGAGTATATTGACAAACACATGAAAAATGGTATGAATTTGAAGTTTTGGATTTTTGGAGCAAGATTTCGACAATGAAACTTCTAGTTTTGGTCAAAAGTCAAGTTTTGCTCAAGAAGGATCAAAATGACCAAAACATGATTGGAAAAGGTTTCACATACCATTTCAAACATGATCCAAAGTGTTTTGCCCTAATGTAACTTGATATGTCCAAAAATACATTTTTCTCCCAAATTCTCCCCCTTTTGGCAATATGGTCATCAAGAATGTACAGGAGGCCAAATGGAGAACAATTTGCATCATTATGGTGAAAATTCAACCTAAAAGGGCTTTGTAAATTAGCCATATGAACATATAGCACAAGTATGAGACCAAGCTACTCAAGATTAGGTAAAAACTATCAAGTTCATATTCAATAGCTCCATTTAGTTCAAACTAGCATTGATTACCAAAAATTGCATTAATTTAGCATGATGAGCAAGAGCATAACAAGTGCAATCTCAAAACTAGAGGCAATGCATAAGCACGATTCACATGGATAATCTAGAGTGCAACCTTGGCACAACACATTGAGAGAGCTATATATGCATATCAAGGTCCTGAAGCTCATACTAATGCTATTTTTTCATTTTTTTCTTGTTTTTCATAGCATACTTTAGATTTTGGAGAGCAATTGCTAGCAAAGCAACTCCCCAAGGCCATTGGGCAAAACAACTAAGATTTCTTTTAATCCAGATAGCCCGAACAACCAAAGCAATACGTACGTGCAATAAGATTCCAAACCACCTCGCTAACAGGACAAGTGAAAAAAGGTGATTTCTAGTTTCTACCTCTAATAGGATTCCTTGACCAACCTTCGCTCCTAAGATTGTTTTTAGTAAGAATATCATTTCTACCAACACACCATAGAAAGATTTTATGTTTCAAGGAGATTTTATATTTCCAAAGATCTTTATCTATGACAAAGGCATCAGCGGAGCTAGGATTGTAAACTTTTGTAAAGAGAGGAGACAATGATGCAACCTTTTTATTTGGATTCCACACCATTAATTACATCATTTTGATCCTTTAGGTCCACTCTAAGACGATCATCAATCAAGGAACCCCACTTGATTTTGTCAAAATCAGAAAGTTCCCTTGTGAATTAAAAGCCCGTCCCATCTGATGAGCAGCTACTGAAATTTCTTTGTGCATATAGATATCAGGTAAGGCCTCTTTAATGGGATAAGAATTTAACCAATGATCTCTCTAGAAATCACAATTACTCCCACTATTCACGTACGTACCTTAATTCTCCTATATATAGTTAAGATAAAAAGTAGTCTTTAACAAAAATGAGTAAGAACATGCACAATACCCCTTTTTTTAGACGAGGCGTTTGAGGACCGTATGCCTTGTGCCTTTGTGCTTTTTTCTTTTTCTTTTTTTAGGAGGACAGCATGCACTGCCTTCTTGACAGCAAGACAACCGGCCGGGATTATCCAGCTAGCTCGGATCTATTTATAGCATGCAATTGTTGGTCGGTCCATGACCAAGACGATCGTTCAAGACGACCAACGATCGATCGATCCCTGCGGTGCGTCGTACGTCCATGCATGTCCGTCACCCATAAATAGCTCGACATCGATCGCCGGCCACACAGACACACACCAATCAATCGATCAAGAAACAAGCTAAGGACTTACACGCCTACGCCAAGTAAGTAGCTTGGTCGACAATGCCATCCTCATCCTCGTTCCTGCTCACTATGGCAGTGGCGGCAGCGCTGTTGGCCGTCGGCTCGTGCAGCACTGCGCTCACCTTCCAGTTGAGTAAGGGCTCCAGCCCCACCCACCTGGCCCTCCTCACCAACGTCGGCATCTCTGAGGTGGAGGTCAAGGAGAAGGGCAGCAACGACTGGAAGGAGCTCAAGGAGTCACCGGCCAACACTTGGACGCTCGAAAGCAAGGCGCCACTCAAGGGCCCCTTCTCCGTCGCCCATTGCTAAATCAGGTGGCTACCGTGTTGTCGACGACGTCATCCCCACTGCATGGAAGCCTGGCTCCGTCTACAAGACTAACCTCCAGCTCTAAGCTAGCAATGGAGACATACGTACGCACGCTCGATCTTGCGTTGCACAACACAACAAAAATAATAATAATAATAACGATATAGATGGACTGGGAGTACTCTTAATTGGGTTTGATCTCGCATCTGGCACCAGTTTCAGAGTATATTGTGGTGCTGCTCTTGGTGTACACCCACTTCCTTGGATATTTCCTTGGATATTCATCTCCTTAACGATCTCTTCTGCAGCTTCCATAGCACTTGCTTTAAGAATTTTCACCAATGTTGAGGATTGATCTATCTTTGAATGATAAACTGATTGTTGTATAGCCTCTGAAAGTTGGCCATACTAGACATTATAGGCCATTGATGGATTGTAGGCACTTTGAGTTGGACTGCTGGTCATAGGATTTTCCACAATGGGAACTTTCGGACCCCTTCTTACTGTCCCTTGTCTAGTTCTTGTATAAGCTGAAAGTTTCCTTTTTCCTTAAAGCTTCTTGAAAGACAGAGCTATGACTAGAAGAGGGTGAATAGGTGCCAAATTGATTTTAGCCCTATTTCTTCATACCCAACGCTCCCCGTTGATCCTAAGAACACCAAATACACCGCTAAATAGGTAGTTGGGATGAATTTGAAGTGGAAGCAAAATTTCAGCCGAACTTGCAGTTTTTGCACCTACCGAAAAAACGCGATCACTCTCTAACCGCTTGATGAAAACTCACCAAAATCGAATAGCAGTAAGGTAATGAAGTACTCAAGCCACTCTCCGAAGATCATGCAAAGCTCATGCCGAAGTTTTGATCTTTTTTTTGAAAATAGCGCAGCTATGCCCAAAACAGATGCAAATAAAGGCCACGGTTTTGGGAGGTGTGCATGAGGGGGGAACGATACTCAAAGGTATAACCATGTTCCCTCATGACCCTGCAACTACTTAAGACACAAAGAACGCATTATGGACGTAAAAATCAAACCTTTGAAAAATTGAGCAGAAATTCCCCCGAAAATCAGAAAAATGGAAAAACTGATATCATGTCCTTCCTTGGATGGAATCAAATCACTGGATTACATAGCCATTCTATGGGCATCATGAATCAAAGGGGAAACGAGACGGGAGAAGGAAAAACAACAAGAAATTAAGGGCAAATCAAACCACAAACCTTACCATTCAAAGGGCACTCAAGTGACACATGGGGCCATGTTTTTGGAAAGGATTTGTATTAATTTGATGGGGTTTCATAAACAGCCACTCCTCTTGAAGGATGGCACACAAGAGCTCTGAAGGTTCATCACAAACACAATCAAGGCGGCTTGCTTGGATAAGGCCTAAGTGACACCCACTTAGTCTTATATAGTTACCACCTAACAAACCCCTAACGGGTCTCTTATATGGGGTAACCTGAAACTCACATGACAACCTGGTTTTCAACACAAACGCACGAATCTCTGAGCAAGCCGGACCAAAGCATCACCATACTTGGCCTAGAGTTAGACAAAATGATCAAGAAAAACAAAGAAAAACAAGATAGGAACAAAACAAGTCGAAACCTGCAGCAAATAGAACAGTCACAGTGTTAGCTGGACAGTTCGGCTACCTAGCCGGATAGTCCGGCCAGCACTATCACCCTACTGGTGTTAGTGATATGCCCTAGAGGCGATCATGTGAGATAATTGTATCATATGTCTTTGTTTATGTACTTTTCAGTACCATGAATAAATGTCATTGCTTTGTTCATTGAGTACGACTTGATTGTGAAACACATTGTCTATATGATATTGTTCTAAATGATCCCTGGTCACATATCATTATATGAGACGATAATGATTTGACCAGCACATGTATTGATTGATGGTAAAGTTTCACATACCATAGATATGGAGATATCAAATCAATAATGTGGGCACATGTTAGAGAACATGGGGTTGGATAGACCCGCTCCGAGACACTACTGAGATTGTTATCTTAAAAGTGCCATCAGGATGTAGTCTCGAGTGGTATACCTATACGGTCCTTTGACCTGAGATCCTTATTGATTCTCAGCATGCGTAGTTGTATACTTTGGGACTATTAAACGCTTCACCGTAACAGGGGAGTTATAAAGGTAGCTTACGGGTATGCCATGAAACATGACTTGAGGTGTAAGAGATCAAGATGGAATTTGCCCCTTCCTGATAACAGGAGAGATATCTCTGGGCCCCTCGGTGTGGATGGATTGGGAAAGTGAATGGCCATGCCCATTTGATTAAAGAGTTAATCACGATTACATCCATTACATTGACGAGTGAATGGGTCGAGCTATCACAAGGGTGGCACGCATCTTGCCTTGAGCTTGACTGGTATCGCGTGGCAAAAGGATCGCTATGTGAGTGTATTAAGGTTCAACCGATTCGATCATTGTGTGCATTCGGGGGTCAATATGAGCTGCTAGGTACCGCTATTGACTTGTGGTCTAGAGAAAGGATTCTTTGGGACCGCGGCCGACTTGTACATAAGCCTAATGGGTCACACACTTAACGGGTTGAAACATGACTGATGGATTGAATCGATTAGTGGGTTTATGCGGATATAGATCTGCTAGGATGAGAGTCCTAATGGGCTTCTATCGTAGAAGGCCTGTTAGTACACGTCCTTTATAATGGGCAGAGTCGGGCAACCAGTCCCGAGTCGGGCGACCAGTTCCTCGAGGCGAGCGACCAGTTTCCAGACGCGGGCGACCAGTTCCTCGAGTCGGGTAACCAGGTCCTAGAGGCGAAGGACTCCTCACCATGAGCCCTAGCCGCCGTCGCGCCCCACTGCCCCCCTATATAAACCCGAGCCGTCGCATGTACGAGTGCTAGCACACCACCGCGCAGCGTTTCACCCCTGTACGTGTGGATACTGTAAAGGCGCCGTTGCTCCTGCCTCGGCGCTGATCGATTTGGTCGGCTACCTCAACATAGATGTATGACGTCCATGACATCGTCGCAGTGGAGATCCACGACGAGGAGACGCATCGCGTTTGACTACTTACGGTGCTTTGGAGCACGCGGGGAGGCATCTTCCACTCTACTTCCGCTGCTAACGTGTTCCAAGGGTAACGATCCATGATCCCCTACTCGCATGATTCCTGGGTATTCGCGGTAGAAAATTTTTGTTTTCGGCTAGAGTAGCACCACGTTCCCCAACAACTGGACCTAAGAAACTATGCGAAACAGAAGTGTCTTAACCCTAGCCAGACTGTCTGGCTCACACAGACACCCTACTGGACCCCAAAATGGCAAAAAACAGAAGAAAACTAACGCTAGCCAGACTATCTTGATAAGCTACGCTACCCATTAGAACAGCCCCATAATAGAAAGTACACTATGCTAGCCGGACTGTCTTGCTAGCTAGGCAGACAATCCGGCTAGGACTTTTCAGCACAACCCAATTTTTACCCCTGGGTCCAAAAAAATTCTAGACAATTCCCAAAAATTCACAAAAAATAGGAAATGCTTCGAAAACATATTTGGGACCTTTTCCAACCTATCTACACTCCAAAACACCCCAAAACTCATCCAAATTAAGATTGAGCCACCGAGGGGTTTAATTCCTGAAAAATGCCCAGATGGTCCAATTGGCACCCAAACTCCCTTAGACTTGTCCATATACTCATCATATGGATTCGCAATCTTGCTCTTGATGAGTATATTGAGAAACACATGAAAAATGGTATGAATTTGATGTTTTGGATTTTTGTAGCAAGATTTTGACAATGAAACTTCTAGTTTTGGTCAAAAGTCAAGTTTTGCTCAAGAAGGATCAAAATGACCAAAACAAGATTGGAAAAGGTTTCACATACCATTTCAAACATGATCCAAAGTGTTTTGCCCTAATGTAACTTGATATGTCCAAAAATACATTTTTCTCCCAAATTCTCCCCCTTTTGGCAATATGATCATCAAGAATGTACAGGAGGCCAAATGGAGAACAATTTGCATCATTATGGTGAAAATTCAACCTAAAAGGGCTTTGTAAATTAGCCATATGAACATATAGCACAAGTATGAGACCAAGCTACTCAAGATTAGGTAAAAACTATCAAGTTCATATTCAATAGCTCCATTTAGTACAAAATAGCATTGATTACCAAAAATTGCATTAATTTAGCATGATGAGCAAGAGCATAACAAGTGCAATCTCAAAACTAGAGGCAATGCATAAGCACGATTCACATGGATAATCTAGAGTGCAACCTTGGCACAACACATTGAGAGAGCTATATATGCATATCAAGGTCCTGAAGCTCATACTAATGCTATTTTTTCATTTTTTTCTTGTTTTTCATAGCATACTTTAGATTTTGGAGAGCAATTGCTAGCAAAGCAACTCCCCAAGGCCATTGGGCAAAACAACTAAGATTTCTTTTAATCCAGATAGCCCGAACAACCACAGCAATACCTACGTGCAATAAGATTCCAAACCACCTCGCTAACAGGACAAGTGAAAAAAGGTGATTTCTAGTTTCTACCTCTAATAGGATTCCTTGACCAACCTCCGCTCCTAAGATTGTTTTTAGTAAGAATATCATTTCTACCAACACACCATAGAAAGATTTTATGTTTCAAGGAGATTTTATATTTCCAAAGATCTTTATCTATGACAAAGGCATCAGCGGAGCTAGGATTGTAAACTTTTGTAAAGAGAGGAGACAATGATGCAACCTTTTTATTTGGATTCCACACCATTAATTACATCATTTTGATCCTTTAGGTCCACTCTAAGACGATCATCAATCAAGGAACCCCACTTGATTTTGTCAAAATCAGAAAGTTCCCTTGTGAATTAAAAGCCCGTCCCATCTGATGAGCAGCTACCGAAATTTCATTGTGCATATAGATATCAGGGAAGGCCTCTTTAATGGGACAAGAATTTAACCAGTGATCTCTCTAGAAATCACAATTACTCCCACTATTCACGTACGTACCTTAATTCTCCTATATATAGTTAAGATAAAAAGTAGTCTTTAACAAAAATGAGTAAGAACATGCACAATACCCCTTTTTTTAGACGAGGCGTTTGAGGACCGTATGCCTTGTGCCTTTGTGCTTTTTCTTTTTCTTTTTTTAGGAGGACAGCATGCACTGCCTTCTTGACAGCAAGACAACCGGCCGAGATTATCCAGCTAGCTCGGATCTATTTATAGCACGCAATTGTTGGTCGGTCCATGACCAAGATGGCCAACGATCGATCGATCTCTGCGGTGCGTCGTACGTCCATGCATGTCCGTCACCCATAAATAGCTCGACATCGATCGCCGGCCACACAGACACACATCAATCGATCGATCAAGAAACAAGCTAAGGACTTACACGCCTACGCCAAGTAAGTAGCTTGGTCAACAATGGCATCCTCATCCTCGTTCCTGCTCGCTATGGCAGTGGCGGCATCGCTGTTGGCCGTCGGCTCGTGCAGCATTGCGCTCACCTTCCAGTTGAGTAAGGGCTCCAGCCCCACCCACCTGGCCCTCGTCACCAACGTCGGCATCTCTGAGGTGGAGGTCAAGGAGAAGGGCAGCAACGACTGGAAGGAGCTCAAGGAGTCACCGGCCAACACTTGGACACTCGAAAGCAAGGCGCCACTCAAGGGCCCCTTCTCCGTCCGCTTCGCTGCTAAATCAGGTGGCTACCGTGTGGTCGATGACGTCATCCCCGCTGCATGGAAGCCTGGCTCCGTCTACAAGACTAACCTCCAGCTCTAAGCTAGCAATGGACACATACGTACGCACGCTCGATCTTGCGTTGCACAACACAACAACAATAATAATAATAATAATAATGATGATATAGATGGACTAGGAGTACTCTTAATTGGGTTTGATCTCGCATCTGGCACCAGTTTCAGAGTATATTGTGGTGCTGCTCTTGGTGTACACCCACTTCCTTGGATATTTCCTTGGATATTCATCTCCTTAACGATCTCTTCTGCAGCTTCCATAGCACTTGCTTTAAGAATTTTCACCAATGTTGAGGATTGATCTATCTTTGAATGATAAACTGATTGTTGTATAGCCTCTGAAAGTTGGCCATACTAGACATTATAGGCCATTGATGGATTGTAGGCACTTTGAGTTGGACTGCTGGTCATAGGATTTTCCACAATGGGAACTTTCGGACCCCTTCTTACTGTCCCTTGTCTAGTTCTTGTATAAGCTGAAAGTTTCCTTTTTCCTTAAAGCTTCTTGAAAGACAGAGCTATGACTAGAAGAGGGTGAATAGGTGCCAAATTGATTTTAGCCCTATTTCTTCATACCCAACGCTCCCCGTTGATCCTAAGAACACCAAATACACCGCTAAATAGGTAGTTGGGATGAATTTGAAGTGGAAGCAAAATTTCAGCCGAACATGCAGTTTTTGCACCTACCGAAAAAACGTGATCACTCTCTAACCGCTTGATGAAAACTCACCAAAATCGGACAGCAGTAAGGTAATGAAGTACTCAAGCCACTCTCTGAAGATCATGCAAAGCTCATGCCGAAGTTTCGATCTTTTTTTTTGAAAATAGCGCAGCTATGCCCAAAACCGATGCAAATAAAGGCCACGGTTTTGGGAGGTGTGCATGAGGGGGGAACGATACTCAAAGGTATAACCATGGTCCCTCATGACCCAGCAACCACTCAAGACACAAAGAACGCATTATGGACAAAAAAATCAAACCTTTGAAAAATTGAGCAGAAATTCCCCCAAAAATCAGAAAAATGGAAAAACTGATATCATGTCCTTCCTTGGATGGAATCAAATCACTGGATGACATAGCCATCCTATGGGCATCATGAATCAAAGGGGAAACGAAACGGGAGAAGGAAAAACAACAAGAAATTAAGGGCAAATCAAACCACAAACCTTACCATGCAAAGGGCACTCAAGTGACACAAGGGGCCATGTATTTGGAGAGGATTTGTATTAATTTGATGGGGTTTCATAAACAGCCACTCCTCTTGAAGGATGGCACACAAGAGCTCTGAAGGCTCATCACAAACACAATCAAGGCGGCTTGCTTGGATAAGGCCTAAGTGACACCCACTTAGTCTTATATAATCACCACCTAACAAACCCCTAACGGGTCTCTTATTTGGGCTAACCCGAAACTCACATGACAACCTGGTTTTCAACACAAACGCACGAATCTCTGAGCAAGCCAAATGCCTCCCATGCTCCCTTCGTCTTGAAGCCTTCGTGCATCGTCATCCACATGCCCAGGGCCTCGAACCTTCCCACCGAACCTAGCACGCCACAGATTCCATCGGGCCACCTCGGTTCTTGCCGAAGATATTCGAGCACCACCAACCACCTCACCATTGTTCCTTCACCTCGAAGCATCCTCCAAGTGGCCCGAAGTAGCCTCGATCCTTCTAGCCGAACCTAGTGCACCCGATATCCCCACCGGGTCACCTCAACTCTTGACCAAAGCATCGACCGCCACCTATCACCTGCGAATCAACAAAGCAAAGCAAAGCAAATCAACCATACTGTGAACCGGACCAAAGCATCATCATACTTGGCCTGGAGTTAGACAAAATGATCAAGAAAAACAAAGAAAAACAAGATAGGAAAAAAACAAGTCGAAACCCGCAGCAAATAGAAGAGTCACAGTGTTAGCTAGACAGTCCGGCTACCTAGCCGGATAGTCCGGCTAGCACTATCACCCTACTCGTGTTAGTGATATGCCCTAGAGGCGATCATGTGAGATGATTGTATCATACGTCTTTGTTTATGTACTTATCAGTTCCATGAATAAATGTCATTGCTTTGTTCATTGAGTACGACTTAATTGTGAAACACATTATCTATATGATATTGTTCTAAATGATCCCTGGTCACATATCATTATATGGGACGATAATGATTTGACCAGCACATGTATTGATTGATGGTGAAGTTTCAAATACCATAGATATGGAGATATCAAATCAATAATGTGGGCACATGTTAGAGAACATGGGGTTGGATAGACCCACTCCGAGATACTGCTGAGATTGTGAGAAACCACCATGGCGATCCAGAGGGGGGGTGAATGAGAGCCGTTTTTTCCTTTTAGAAAATATATGATTGCTCTTCACTCCCCTCTTTCGTGCTGGTCAAGAACATCGGGAAAGAACTGGCAACTAGTCCAAGAAGAGAGATCAAAACATGCTGTTCTTTGAGGGGTTTTGGGGGGTTGATTTGAAGACCAAAAGGGCTCAAATCTGATATGAAAACATCCCTCAAAACTAGCAAAACCAGCAGCAAGAACAAAGATAGAAACTCAACCAAAACAAGGCACACACCAACCAGACGTGTTCATGACTAGGCCTGCTGTTTTGGGGGTTCTTTGGGGGTGATATTTGGACTCAAAGTGACTCCAAATCATTGATATTTCATCCCCAAAACAGCTGCACAAAACATCTTCTCAAAAACAAGAATCAAAAGAAGAAGATAAGAGAAGATAGATAGAAGGAGAGGAGGAGCACGAAAATAACCAGAAAGAAACTTCTAAAACCAGTACAAGGATGAAACTATGAACATCTAAACATTAGAACACACACTTGTTTAAACCACCGATTCATTCCATTGATCGGGAAACAAAAACTCTCCCAAAGGGAGGTAATACAACTCACACAAGGCTACTAACACCACACCCAGGAACCAGGGGTCTCACTCCACCCCTTGGGGTCCTATTTATAGCCTCTAACCAGCCCACACTTGGGCTCAACCCTGGGCTACCCGCAAAGCCCTCTAACAAGCGGGTTTTGACACGTGCACGGATCTTGAAGCACTTCTTGACCGCCTCCAGCGATCTCAGCCTTCCATAGCATCCATGCACCTGTGGATGCTGAGAATATGCCCACGCATCGGCCCGATACCTTCCTTCACCGTGAATCTTCGCCACCGACCTCCAATCAGCCCGCAAGACCGCCTGACCGGAAGCCCATCCGGACCACTTGCGCCGAGCCCATCACCTGCATCCACAACACCAAAATACACCACAAAACACAACAAAATGATCCAATCCATGATTGGGTAAGGGTTAGTGAAAAGATCATGCAAAACCAGAAACTATGCTGTAAAAATCGCCCTGGCCGGACCCAGTCCGGTCAGCCACCGGACTCGGTCCGGTGCAGGTCAGAAACAATGGTAACAGCATAATTTCCACTCCACCGGACTCAGTCCGGTCATCCACCGGACTCGGTCCGGTGAACCAAAGAAACCGAAACAAACACTCCACCGGACCAGTCCGGTGAGCCAACGGACTGAACACGCCTCCTGCCGGATTTCGGCCCAGAGTCCACCGGACTCAGTCCGGTGCTCGCCGAACTCGGTCCGGAGACAAAAAGAAAACTGCGCCGGACTGGTCAACGAACCTCTCCGGACTCCGCTAGTTCTTGCCGGACTCAGTCCAGAGAACAAAGCGGCTTTGGAACCGAATTTGGCGCGAAGCGAGGACAAGCCGACCGGACGAAAAAGTGAGGTAACAAACTTCACCGGACTCAGTCCGGAGGTTCTCCGGACTCAGTCCGACGAACAGCTAAAACCCTAACCTCGTTGAAAAAACTACTCCACCGGACGCACTGACCCCCTTCGGACACAGTCCGGACGATTCATCGGACCCAGTCCGGAGAATCGCCGGACCCAGTCCGGACAGCCCAATTTAAACTGAAGTTCCCGCGTTCTCTGATCTCTCGCCAAAAACACTTCACCGGACCGAGTCCGGTCCTTCACCGGACTCAGTCCGGAGAAGACGAAAATAGAGAGCAGCAAGAGATAAGGCTCGTCTATCCTAGCGGCAAACTTTCAACAAGACTTAGGGAAGATGAGATAGACTAGGGAGACCTCAAAACTGGGATTAAAACTAAATACCCCCTCAAATTGTCAATATGCTCATCACACAAAAACCAACACTCCCCCTTGATGAGCATGTTGACAAACACCATGCAATCGAAAAGAAATTTGAGGCGGGTGAAAACAAGTAAATCCAAGGTAATCTCCCCCTTTCAAGAATCTCCCCATTTTCAAATTTTCCTTCAAAAATCTCCCCCTTTTGGCAATATGATCAGCAAAGAAACAGTTTCGACCAAGTACAAAGAGGCTTTGTAAACTATCCAAACTCAAAAAAAAAATACTAGGATAAAACGCAACTCAATCATACCAAGTGCTTAAACCGTTGCTACTAAACCACAGTGTTCAAGCAGTTGTGAAGGATAATGTGCAAGATTAAATTAAGGAACACACTGAGCTAGATAAGAAGAGTACACAGAAGTGTATGCCATAGAGGAAAAACACTCGGCAAAACCACAAGACCTAGTAATGGCACAGAGTGAACAGGTCTCCTAAGAGGGCACCAAATTTTTCTTTTTCTCTTTTTTTTTAATTTTAATTTTTTAATAATTTTTTTTATATTTTGTTATCATGATTGATGAGAGCAAGAAGAAAAAGAGAACTTCAAGCCTTACTTATCGACTGTGCCCAACATGACGCTGAAGGATTCACAGTCTCGGTCATCCAAAGCTACTTTCAAGTTCATGCCAAGTGCAATGACAAGCAATCTCGAAAGAAGAATTGGTGAAGTCTCAAACAAACTTAAACTAAAGCTTTTGACAAATATTTATAAAATTTTTCTAGGTGCCTACTAGAGGTAAACCATGTTCAAACAAGAGACCAAAACCAGACTCGGAGTTAAGCGAGAAATAAACTAGTATGGCACAGACTCAAGGACTCGAAAATCAAACTCAGGGGGGTTCACTTAGTCAATTTTTAGTTCTTTTGAAAGTACTTGCTTGAACACAATGGTAGAGTATCAAAGAGATACGGCAACAGGGTATGAGAGAGATGCGAACAAGATCAATCGAGCATTTTGAGTAAGGATAAAGGACAAAGCCTGAAAAACAAGGTAAACTCAAAAACTCCCCCTCAAACCAAGCATCCTATAAACTTAATGAAGAAGGGGAGACCGAAAAACAGCTGAAACTCTAAAACACCTCAAGCGACTGAGAAGGAAAGCAAGTCTAAGACTCGATTACTAGCAAACCTGAACACAAACCCTGTCTACACAGATGGCCTCAAAACACCTGTTAGACCGATAAGTCTATGAAAGATCCGACTAGCTAGAGCAAAGAAACTTGCTAATCACGCATTATAGCAACCTATGAGGTGAAAAAGAGTAACTAAAAACAAACAAACGAAACAAGCAAATAACTAACCAAAAGGAATATATACAATATAGTACAAAATCAAACTCCCCCTTACTTGATGCCTACAGCACTTACCAAGCCAAGCTCTCCCCGGAGAGTGGCAAACCTAGGACCATCTAAGGGCTTGGTGAGAATATCTGCAAGTTGATGATCACCATCCATAAATCCTAGCCCTATATCCGCCTTTTCTACATGGTCTATAAGGAAGTGGTACCGGATATCAATGTGTTTGGTCCTGGAATGCTGGACTGGGTTTTTGGCAATGTTGATGGCTGAGGTATTATCACACAGGAGTGGGACACTACCAACCTCTAACCCATAGTCCCGAAGCATTTGCCTTAACCAAAGCACTTGGCTGCAACAAGCAGCTGCAGCTACGTACTCGGCCTCGGCAGTAGACTGAGCTACACTGGTCTGCTTCCTATAGGACCAAGAGACAAGAGAAGTGCCTAGGAATTGGCAAGTGCCTGAAGTGCTCTTCCTATCTATCCTACAGCCTGCAAAGTCTGCATCTGAAAAGGCTCTAAGAGATAGACAAGAAGCAGAAGAGTACTAGATTCCTATCTCAGGGGTGGCCACTAGGTAGCGGAGGATCCGCTTGACAGCCTGAAGGTGTGAAATCCTAGGGGAAGCCTGAAACCGAGCGCACAGACACACGACAAAGTGTATGTCTGGCCGAGAGGAGGTAAGGTACAACAGTGCTCCAATCATGCTCCTATAGAGCTTCTGATCTACGGGCTCAGCATCTAAGTCAGGCTCAAGCACAGAAGTGGTTGCCATGGGAGTGGAAACAGGCTTACTATCAGCCATGGCAAACCGCTTGAGCAGGTCTCTAGTGTACTTGGACTGATGAAGAAAGATCCCCTGAGAGGTCTGCTTGATTTGAAAGCCCAAGAAAAAGTTCAGTTCACCCATCATGCTCATCTCAAATTCAAAGCTTATGACGGAAGCAAATTCAGAGACCAAAGAATCAGAAGACCCACCAAAGATAATGTCATCAACATAAATCTGCACAAGGAGAAAATCAGATGACTTGCGTTTGATAAACAGGGTCTTATCAATGTTGCCCATTGAAAAACCATTCCCAATCAGATAACTCTTGAGACGTTCGTACCAAGCTCGAGGGGCCTGCTTGAGCCCATATAAAGCCTTCGAGAGCTTGTATACGTGATCGGGAAACTCAACAGAAACAAAGCCAGGAGGTTGCCGAACAAAAACTTCTTCCTCAATGAAACCGTTCAAGAAAGCACTTCGAACATCCATTTGAAAAATCTTGAACCGATGTGAAGCCATAAAAGCAAGGAAGATGCGAATAGAATCATGTCGAGCAACCGGAGCATAGGTCTCATCAAAGTCAATCCCATCGACTTGAGTGAAACCTTGTGCTACTAACCTAGCTTTATTCCTCACTACTACCCCATCCTCACTCTGCTTGTTTTTGAAAACCCATTTTGTTCCTATGACATTGACGCCTGCAGGGCATTCCACTAAATCCCAAACCTTGTTTCTCTCAAAGTTCTCTAGCTCTTCGTGCATGGCATTGACCCAATCGGGATCGGCAAGGGCCTGAGCTATGTCCTTAGGCTCGAGAGAAGAAACGAAGGCAGCAGAGAGGAGGGACTGGTGTGCTCTAGACCTAGTCACACGCTCACCTATAGGTCCTATCATCTGATCTGGAGGGTGACTGGCCTGAACGTGCCTAGGTGCACCCGAGGTGGCCTCTACCTCATGTGAAGCTGAGGCAGGAACAGAGCCACCAAGGGAGGACTCTACAGGGGTAACCTCAGAAGAAGAGATCCTGACAGGAGAAGGCTCGGAAGAGGCTGAAGGTACGGAGGGCTCAGGTGGGTCAGAAGCAGAAGGTCTGACTAAGGCTTCTACCTGTGAAGGAGGTTCCTCATCGGGAACTGATGAGCAGTCACCCTGAATCACCTTCTCCTCTACAAAGATAGGCTCAAAGGTAAGATCAGACTGAGAAATGTCTGGCCTGGAACCTGGTCTAGCCTCATCAAAGGTGACCTCACAAGACTCCACTACCCTCCTTCTAGCAATGTCCCAAACCCTGTAAATCCTAGTGGACTTAGTGTACCCCAAAAAGAGACCGTCAGAAGAGCGAGACTCGAACTTGTCCAAATTGCCAAATTTCAAAATGAAGCACTTGCAACCAAAGACCCGAAAGTGTGAAACATTGGGCTTGCGCCCATATCGAAGCTCGTACGAGGTCTTGTGCAACTTGGCACGGAGAAACACCCTATTGGACACATAGCAAGCAGTAGCAACCGTCTCAGCCCAGAAGTGTCGCGGGGTGGAGTACTCATCCAGCATCGTCCTGGCCATTTCGACCAAGGTCCTATTCTTTCTCTCTACCACCCCGTTCTGCTGAGCTATATGAGGTGAAGAAAATTGATGCTCAACTCTAGAAAGTGTGTAGAAATGTTCAAAAGAAGCATTCTTGAATTCGGTACCATTATCAGAACGAATGGCCCGAAGTGCACCTGGAAACTCAACTGCAAGCCTCCTTGAGAGGTTTCTGAACAGTTCGAATGTCTCCTCCTTTGAGGCCATGAAGAAGACCCTGGAGTATCGCGAGAAATCATCCACAATCACAAGCATATACCACTTCCCACCCACTGACTGCACTCTAGCTGGACCAACAGTGTCCATATGTAAGAGCTGTCCTGGTGCATCAGTCATCACATGTGTTACTCGTGGATGGGAAGCAGCCACCATTTTACCATGTCGACAAGGAGCACAAACCAAATCAGAGACAGAAGTGAGCTTGGGAAGTCCAGAAATCAAATCAGAAGAGCTCACCCTTGTCAAGTGATCAAAACCAATGTGACCCAAACGTCTATGCCAGAACTGAATGTCACGAGAGTCCGAAGCAAGAAGGCAATGAGAAGCACCAGCTAAAGCAAAAGGGAAAGCAGCTCGAAAAACTCGGCCAAAGCGAGAAATCCCACAAAGAACTTGCCCAGAGGGGCTCAAGACACAAGAACCAGAAGTCCTAAATCTGACCTCATAGCCCTGATCAATAAGCTGCGAAACAGAAAGCAAATTGTACTTCAGCTTACTGACTAGGGCTACGTCCTTAAGAACAAACTGAGGACTAACCTGAACAGATCCGTGAGCTAGGACACGACCTGTAGACGCATCCCCAAAGGTGATCAGCTCACCGTCAGGGTCACGGGCTAGGGAGGCAAACCATCGTGACTCACCGGTCATGTGACGACAACAACCGGAGTCAACGATCCAGACCTCCTTCCTCCCAGCCCTACGAGCCTGAGTCAAGTAGAGAAGAGACGAGTCTCAGTGTGAGGACTCACTAGAGCAGACCTAGGAACCCAAAACTGAGACACACGACCAACACATCCTACTGACTCCACCTCTACAAAGCCACGTGGCACTTGCTCTGTCCTAACAACACTGTGTCCTGGGCCATCCCTCGGCCTCGATTGCCTCTTCTGGTCAGTCCATCTGACCTCTGCAGAAAACTCTCACCGCGGGTGTCTACCTCCACCAGAAAACGAAGGCACACCCTGAGGACGGCGGAAACTCTGAAAGCTAGACCTATTGAACCCACCAGGGGGCTCAATTTCCCTGAAACCCAGACCAGGCCTAATGCTCATCCTAGATCCCACTTGTCTAGCTTCTTGGTGTGGTGAAACACGTGCCTGAGAGACCCTAGCTGACTGAGTGTGATTATGGGTGCTCTTGGGATGACGCTTGGGAAAACCTACCAGCTGATAGCCGAACTCAGCTATGTGACCAGTCCTGCCACAGTAAGTGCAAGCGAACCTAGGTTTTGGCTTTGTCCTAGGTGGAGCCACAGGAGTTGCAGACTTGGAACCTGAAGGAGTACTCTTGCTCTTAGCAGAAGGAGGTGCTATAGAAGCACCTACCACCTGGTCAAAAGCAACCTGAAGACCAGCAGACCTAAGAACTGTCTTCTCTGGGACTCCAAAGGACGCAACCACCATCCTACCTCCCTCAGCAGTGACAATCCTAGGTGGGTGACGCTTGATGTGATCAAGCCAGTCAAATCCTAGACCTCTATCCTGAGAAATCTTGGATTGATCCAAGATCAAGTTCAGTTTCTTCTTACCACCAACGAACTTCTCAAGAGTGCTCATGAGGTACTCACACTCCTGATGAAGCTGTGGACAGAACTCACACGAGAGGGAAGAGGACCTAGCAGTACTTGTGTCACCATGACCTTTAGCAACATCCTTACCCTGCAACCTGCGCACCTTATCACCTAGAATCTCAAGCTCTCTCTTGAAGGACTGACAGGAAAGGCACTCAGAGTTTTGCACTTCTGCTAGACGACCTTGATACCTACGGCCTAGCACCTCTAGCGCTTTTCCCACTTTCCCATCCATTTCATCACATCGCAAGCAAGTAGAGCACTCATCTAGAGATCCTTTTAGTTCAGCAATTTTACTCTTCAATGTTAGGTTCTCTAGTCTAAGCATCAGACACTCACTGCACACAGAAGTAGAGTGAAAACTGTCATCTCCATCGCTAGTTGTGTCCTTAGGTGCATCATGATCACTACAGTCCTCATCTAGACTGACTGGGTCCTTAAGTGTGTCATGTGAGATGTGTGCAGTAGGATCAGGACAAGCAACCATTTCAGTAGCAACAGACAGTTTTAAAGCATTTCTGGTTTCTTCAAGCTCCTCAAGAACACAAGCATGTTTTTCCTTAAGTTCTCCAAACTCCTTATTCACACTATCATGCAAGGTCCTTAGTGCAGTAAGTTCAGATAGAGCTTCATCACAAACTCTCCAAGCATCAGAATCAAGAACAGAAACAGTAGAAGAACTAGGCGCATCCCTAGACTTCTCTAGTTCTAACGTAAGATAGGCTACTTCTTCCTTCAAATCTCTAACTCTACCATTTGTTTGAGAAAGGAAGCCACCTAGCTTGAGGAAAGCAGCATTGAGATCATCGAAGTTTTCATAGCAGGGTACCTCTGAATCGGAGTCGATGTCGGAGCAGCCTGAACCGGCGTGACCGGCCATGAAGCACATGCCGGCGTAGCCGATGTCATCGGAGTCCTCGTCTTGGGGCTCCTCCCCATCATCGCTCTCCTCTTGGTCCGAGACGCAGGCGGAGTCCAGAGCCGCCAGCACTTTTCGGAACAGCTTCCGCCCCTTCTGGAATGTGGGCTTCTGGCCACCAGGTACAGGCTTCTGGTTTGGCTTGCGGTTCTGCTTGGGGTAGTTGTTCTTGGCAGCAGGAGCTTCTTCTCGTCCCTTCTGAAGATTTGGGCACTCTGCTCGAATGTGGTTGAGGCCTCCACACTCGTAGCACCTCAAGTTGGCTCTTCTCCGCTCACTCACTCTCTTGTAAGCTCTAGCAAATTTTTTGGATAGGAGGGCTAAACTCTCTTCAGGGACTGTGTCTAAGCGCTCATCAGGAAGATCCACAAGAACAGACAAAGGGACTCCACCAAGATCGCAAGAGGAAGATCCAGAAGTGTTTGTGACCAAAGCTGTGGAAGGAGAGTCGGTCTCAAGAACTGCCAAATGTTCAAGTTCATAAGTTTTCAAGTTCGAATAGAGACCATCCAAAGTGAGTGTAGTGAGATCCGTAGCTTGCCAGATCGTGGTGATTTTTACTCCCCAAATTTTTAAATCAAGAGCAGAGAGAAAGTGGCGAGCATTCTCGAAGTCAGTGAACACTGTCTCAACTGCTCGCAAGTTGCTCAAAATTTTTGTGAACCGGCTGAAACAAGCATCCAGAGATTCACCTGATTTTTGAGAGAACCGGTTGTATTCACGCTTGAACTGGTCCTGGCGAACGGTCTTGACCTGAGCTGTCCCCTCATGGAAAGCAATGAGGGTAGTCTAGATCTCGTGCGCGGACTCAATGTGAGCAACCCGGTCGTATTCATTTCTACCCAACCTTGAAAGAGAATGTTCTTAGCCCTAGCATTAAACTCAAAATCCTTTTTGTTCTCGGGGGTGATTTCCTCCTCATTTGGCACGATATATGGTTTCTTGACTTTGAGCCAAACATCAAATCTCTGTGCCATAAGGTAGGAACCCATCCGAGCTTTCCAAAAGGAAAAATCAAGGCCATCGAAAATAGGGGGTTTGTTTGAGTACCTCTCCTCTGCCAAGGTTAAAGACAGGAAGGGCTCAAAGACTCGCAAGAATCACAAGAGCTCAACCAATGCTCTGATACCACTGAGAAACCACCACGACGATCCAGAGGGGGGGGTGAATGAGAGCCGTTTTTTCCTTTTAGAAAATATATGATTGCTCTTCACTCCACTCTTTCGTGTCGGTCAAGAACATCGAGAAAGAACTGGCAACTAGTCCAAGAAGAGAGATCAAAACATGATGTTCTTTGAGGGGTTTTGGGGGGTTGATTTGAAGACCAAAAGGGCTCAAATCTGATATGAAAACATCCCTCAAAACTAGCATAACCAGCAGCAAGAACAAAGATAGAAACTCAACCAAAACAAGGCACACACCAACCAAATGTGTTCATGACTAGGCCTGCTGTTTTGGGGGTTCTTTGGGGGTGATATTTGGACTCAAAGTGACTCCAAATCATTGATATTTCATCCCCAAAACAGCTGCACAAAACATCTTCTCAAAAACAAGAATCAAAAGAAGAAGATAAGAGAAGATAGATAGAAGGAGAGGAGGAGCACGAAAATAACCAGAAAGAAACTTCTAAAACCAGTACAAGGATGAAACTATGAACATCTAAACATTAGAACACACACTTGTTTAAACCACCGATTCATTCCATTGATCGGGAAACAAAAACTCTCCCAAAGGGAGGTAATACAACTCACACAAGGCTACCAACACAACACCCAGGAACCAGGGGTCTCACTCCACCCCTTGGGGTCCTATTTATAGCCTCTAACCAGCCCACACTTGGGCTCAACCCTGGGCTACCCGCAAAGCCCTCTAACAAGCGGGTTTTGACACGTGCACGGATCTCTCAGCCTTCCATAGCATCCATGCACCTGTGGATGCTGAGAATATGCCCACGCATCGGCCCGATACCTTCCTTCACCGTGAATCTTCGCCACCGACCTCCAATCGGCCCGCAAGACCGCCTGACCGGAAGCCCATCCGGACCACTTGCGCCGAGCCCATCACCTGCATCCACAACACCAAAATACACCACAAAACACAACAAAATGATCCAATCCATGATTGGGTAAGGGTTAGTGAAAAGATCATGCAAAACCAGAAACTATGCTGCAAAAATCGCCCTGGCCGGACCCAGTCCGGTCAGCCACCGGACTCGGTCCGGTGCAGGTCAGAAACAATGGTAACAGCATAATTTCCACTCCACCGGACTCAGTCCGGCCATCCACCGGACTCGGTCCGGTGAACCAAAGAAACGGAAACAAACACTCCGCCGGACCAGTCCGGTGAGCCAACGGACTGAACACGCCTCCTGCCGGACTTCGGCCCAGAGTCCACCGGACTCAGTCCGGTGCTCGCCGGACTCGGTCCGGAGACAAAAAGAAAACTGCGCCGGACTGGTCAACGAACCTCTCCGGACTCCGCTAGTTCTTGCTGGACTCAGTCCGGAGAACAAAGTGGCTTTGGAACCGAATTTGGCGCGAAGCGGGGACAAGCCGACCGGACGAAAAAGTGAGGTAACAAACTTCACCGGACTCAGTCCGGAGGTTCTCCGGACTCAGTCCGACGAACAGCTAAAACCCTAACCTCATTGAAAAAACTACTCCACCGGACGCACTGACCCCCTTCGGACACAGTCCGGACGATTCATCAGACCCTGTCCGGAGAATCGCCGGACCCACTCCGGACAGCCCAATTTAAACTGAAGTTCCCGCGTTCTCTGATCTCTCGCCAGAAACACTTCACCGAACCGAGTCCGGAGAAGACGAAAACAGAGAGCAGCAAGAGATAAGGCTCGTCTATCCTAGCGGCAAACTTTCAACAAGACTTAGGGAAGATGAGATAGACTAGGGAGACCTCAAAACTGGGATTGAAACTAAATACCCCCTCAAATTGTCAATATGCTCATCACACAAAAACCAACAGATTGTTATCTTAAAAGTGCCATCAGGATGTAGTCTCGAGTGGTATACCTATACGGTCCTTTGACCTGAGATCCTTATTGATTCTCAGCATGCGTAGTTGTATACTTTGGGACTATCAAACGCTTCACCGTAACAGGGGAGTTATCAAGGTAGCTTACGGGTATGCCATGAAACATGACTTGAGGTGTAAGAGATCAAGATGGAATTTGCCCCTCCCTGATAACAGGAGAGATATCTCTGGGCCCCTCGGTGTGGATGGATTGGGAAAGTGCATGGCCATGCCAATTTGATTAAAGAGTTAATCACGATTACATCCATTACATTGACGAGTGAATGGGTCGAGCTATCACAAGGGTGGCACGCATCTTGCCTTGAGCTTGACTGGTATCGCGTGGCAAAAGGATCGCTATGTGAGTGTATTAAGGTTCAACCGATTCGATCATTGTGTGCATTCGGGGGTCAATATGAGCTGCTAGGTACCGCTATTGACTTGTGGTCCAAAGAAAGGATTCTTTGGGACCGCGGCCGACTTATACATGAGCCTAATGGGTCACACACTTAACGGGTTGAAACATGACTGATGGATTGAATCGATTAGTGGGTTTATGCAGAAATAAATCTGCTAGGATGAGAGTCCTAATGGGCTTCTATCGTAGAAGGCCTGTTAGTACGCGTCCTTTATAATGGGCAGAGTCGGGCGACCAGTCCCGAGTCGGGCGACCAGTTCGTCGAGGCGGGCGACCAGTTCCCCGAGTCGGGTAACCAGGTCCTAGAGGCGAAGGACTCCTCACCATGAGCCCTAGCCGCTGTCGCGCCCCACTGCCCCCTATATAAACACGAGCCGCCGCATGTACGAGTGCTAGCACACCACCGCGCAGCGTTTCACCCCTGTACGTGTGGATACCATAGAGGCGTCGTTGCTCCTGCCTTGGTGCTGATCGATTTGGTCGGCTAACTCAAAATAGATGTACGATGTCCACGACATCGTCGTGGTAGAGACCCACGACGAGGAGACGCATCGCGTTCGACTACTTACGGTTCTTTGGAGCACGCGGGGAGGCATCTCCCACTCTACTTCCGCTGCTAACGTGTTCCAAGGGTAACGATCCATGATCCCCTACTCGCATGATTCCTGGGTGTTCGCGGTAGAAAATTTTTGTTTTCGGCTAGAGTAGCACCACGTTCCCCAACAACTGGACCTAAGAAACTATGCGAAACAGAAGTGTCTTAACCCTAGCCAGACTGTCTGGCTCACACAGACACCCTACTGTACCCCAAAATGGCGAAAACAGAAGAAAACTAACGCTAGCAAGACTATCTTGATATGCTACGCTACCCATTAGAACAGCCCCATAATAGAAAGTACACTATGCTAGCCGGACTGTCCTGCTAGCTAGGCAGACAATCCGGCTAGGACTTTTCAGCACAACCCAATTTTTACCCCTGGGTCCAAAAAAATTCTAGACAATTCCCAAAAATTCGCAAAAAATAGGAAATGCTTCTAAAACATATTTGGGACCTTTTCCAACCTATCTACACTCCAAAACACCCCAAAACTCATCCAAATTAAGATTGAGCCACCGAGGGGTTTAATTCCTGAAAAATGCCCAGATGGTCCAATTGGCACCCAAACTCCCTCAGACTTGTCCATATACTCATCATATGGATTCGCAATCTCCCTCTTGATGAGTATATTGACAAACACATGAAAAATGGTATGAATTTGAAGTTTTGGATTTTTGGAGCAAGATTTTGACAATGAAACTTCTAGTTTTGGTCAAAAGTCAAGTTTTGCGCAAGAAGGATCAAAATGACCAAAACAAGATTGGAAAAGGTTTCACATACCATTTCAAACATGATCCAAAGTGTTTTGCCCTAATGTAACTTGATATGTCCAAAAATACATTTTTCTCCCAAATTCTCCCCCTTTTGGCAATATGATCATCAAGAATGTACAGGAGGCCAAATGGAGAACAATTTGCATCATTATGGTGAAAATTCAACCTAAAAGGGCTTTGCAAATTAGCCATATGAACATATAGCACAAGTATGAGACCAAGCTACTCAAGATTAGGTAAAAACTATCAAGTTCATATTCAATAGCTCCATTTAGTACAAACTAGCATTGATTACCAAAAATTGCATTAATTTAGCATGATGAGCAAGAGCATAACAAGTGCAATCTCAAAACTAGAGGCAATGCATAAGCACGATTCACATGGATAATCTAGAGTGCAACCTTGGCACAACACATTGAGAGAGCTATATATGCATATCAAGGTCCTGAAGCTCATACTAATGCTATTTTTTCATTTTTTTTCTCGTTTTTCATAGCATACTTTAGATTTTGGAGAGCAATTGCTAGCAAAGCAACTCCCCAAGGCCATTGGGCAAAACAACTAAGATTTCTTTTAATCCAGATAGCCCGAACAACCACAGCAATACGTACGTGCAATAAGATTCCAAACCCCCTCGCTAACAGGACAAGTGAAAAAAGGTGATTTCTAGTTTCTACCCCTAATAGGATTCCATGGCTAACCTCCGCTCCAAAGATTGTTTTTAGTAAGAATATCATTTCTACCAACACACCATAGAAAGATTTTATGTTTCAAGGAGATTTTATATTTCCAAAGATCTTTATCTATGACAAAGGCATCAGCGGAGCTAGGATTGTAAACTTTTGTAAAGAGAGGAGACAATGATGCAACCTTTTTATTTGGATTCCACACCATTAATTACATCATTTTGATCCTTTAGGTCCACTCTAAGACGATCATCAATCAAGGAACCCCACTTCATTTTGTCAAAATCAGAAAGTTCCTTGTGAATTAAAAGCCCGTCCCATCTGATGAGCAGCTACTGAAATTCCTTTGTGCATATAGATATCAGGGAAGGCCTCTTTAATGGGACAAGAATTTAACCAGTGATCTCTCTAGAAATCACAATTACTCCCACTATTCACGTACGTACCTTAATTCTCCTATATATAGTTAAGATAAAAAGTAGTCTTTAACAAAAATGAGTAAGAACATGCACAATACCCCTTTTTTAGACGAGGCGTTTGAGGACCGTATGCCTTGTGCCTTTGTGCTTTTTTCTTTTTCTTTTTTTAGGAGGACAGCATGCACTGCCTTCTTAACAGCAAGACAACCGGCCGGGATTATCCAGCAAGCTCGGATCTATTTATAGCATGCAATTGTTGGTCGGTCCATGACCAAGACGGCCAACGATCGATCGATCTCTGCGGTGCGTCGTACGTCCATGCATGTCCGTCACCCATAAATAGCTCGACATCGATCGCCGGCCACATAGGCACACATCAATCGATCGATCAAGAAACAAGCTAAGGACTTACACGCCTACGCCAAGTAAGTAGCTTGGTCGACAATGGCATCCTCATCCTCGTTCCTGCTCGCTATGGCAGTGGCGGCAGCGCTGTTGGCCGTCGGCTCATGCAGCACTGCGCTCACCTTCCAGTTGAGTAAGGGCTCCAACCCCACCCACCTGGCCCTCGTCACCAATGTCGGCATCTCTGAGGTGGAGGTCAAGGAGAAGGGCAGCAACGACTGGAAGGAGCTCAAGGAGTCACCGGCCAACACTTGGACGCTCGAAAGCAAGGCGCCACTCAAGGGCCCCTTCTCCGTCCGCTTCGCTGCTAAATCAGGTGGCTACCGTGTTGTCGACGACGTCATCCCCGCTGCATGGAAGCCTGGCTCCGTCTACAAGACTAACCTCCAGCTCTAAGCTAGCAATGGACACATACGTACGCACGCTCGATCTTGCGTTGCACAACACAACAAAAATAATAATAATAATAACGATATAGATGGACTAGGAGTACTCTTAATTGGGTTTGATCTCGCATCTGGCACCAGTTTCAGAGTATATTGTGGTGCTGCTCTTGGTGTACACCCACTTCCTTGGATATTTCCTTGGGTATTCATCTCCTTAACGATCTCTTCTGCAGCTTCCATAGCACTTGCTTTAAGAATTTTCACCAATGTTGTGGATTGATCTATCTTTGAATGATAAATTGATTGTTGTATAGGTGCCTAATTGATTTTAGCCCTATTTCTTCGTACCCAACGCTCCCTGTTGATCCTAAGAACACCAAATACACCGCTAAATAGGTAGTTGGGATGAATTTGAAGCGGAAGCAAAATTTCAGCCGAACATGCAGTTTTTGCACCTACCGAAAAAACGCGATCACTCTCTAACCGCTTGATGAAAACTCACCAAAATCGGACAGCAGTAGGGTAATGAAGTACTCAAGCCACTCTCCGAAGATCATGCAGAGCTCATGCCGAAGTTTTGATCTTTTTTTTGAAAATAGAGCAGCTATGCCCAAAACCGATGCAAATAAAGGCCACGGTTTTGGGAGGTGTGCATGAGGGGGGAACGATACTCAAAGGTATAACCATGGTCCCTCATGACCTAGCAACCACTCAAGACACAAAGAACGCATTATGGATGTAAAAATCAAACCTTTGAAAAATTGAGCAGAAATTCCCCCAAAAATCAGAAAAATGGAAAAAACTGATATCATGTCCTTCCTTGGATGGAATCAAATCACTGGATTACATAGCCATCCTATGGGCATCATGAATCAAAGGGGAAACGAAACGGGAGAAGGAAAAACAACAAGAAATTAAGGGCAAATCAATCCACAAACCTTACCATGCAAAGGGCACTCAAGTGACACAAGGGACCATGTTTTTCGAAAGGATTTGTATTAATTTGATGGGGTTTCATAAACTGCCACTCCTCTTGAAGGACGGCACACAAGAGCTCTGAAGGCTCATCACAAACACAATCAAGGCGGCTTGCTTGGATAAGGCCTAAGTGACACCCACTTAGTCTTATATAGTCACCACCTAACAAACCCCTAACGGGTCTCTTATATGGGCTAACCCGAAACTCACATGACAACCTGGTTTTCAACACAAACGCACGAATCTCTGAGCAAGCCAAATGCCTCCCATGCTCCCTTCACCTTGAAGCCTTCGTGCATTGTCATCCACATGCCCAGGGCCTCGAACCTTCCCGCTGAACCTAGCACGCCACAGATTCTATCGGGCCACCTCGGTTCTCGCCGAAGAAATTCGAGCACCACCAACCACCTCACCATTGTTCCTTCACCTCGAAGCATCCTCCAAGTGGCCCGAAGTAGCCTCGATCCTTCTAGCCGAACCTAGTGCACCCGATATCCCCACCGGGTCACCTCAACTCTTGACCAAAGCATCGACCACCACCTATCACCTGCGAATCAACATAGCAAAGCAAAGCAAATCAACCATACTGTGAACCGGACCAAAGCATCACCATACTTGGCCTGGAGTTAGACAAAATGATCAAGAAAAACAAACAAAAACAAGATAGAAAGAAAACAATTCGAAACCCGCAGCAAATAGAAGAGTCATAGTGTTAGCTAGACAGTCCGGCTACCTAGCCGGATAGTCCGGCTAGCACTATTACCCTACTGGTGTTAGTGATATGCCCTAGAGGCCATCATGTGAGATGATTGTATCATGTCTTTGTTTATGTACTTATCAGTTCCATGAATAAATGTCATTGCTTTGTTCATTGAGTACGACTTGATTGTGAAACGCATTGTCTATATGATATTGTTCTAAATGATCCCTGGTCACATATCATTATATGGGACGATAATGATTTGACCAGCACATGTATTGATTGATGGTAAAGTTTCACATACCATAGATATAGAGATATTAAATCAATAATGTGGGCACATGTTAGAGAACATGGGGTTGGATATACCCGCTCCGAGACACTGCTGAGATTGTTATCTTAAAAGTACCATCAGGATGTAGTCTCGAGTGGTATACCTATATGGTCCTTTGACCTGAGATCCTTATTGATTCTCAGCATGCGTAGTTGTATACTTTGGGGCTATCAAAGGCTTCACCGTAACAGGGGAGTTATAAAGGTTGCTTACGGGTATGTCAGGAAACATGACTTGAGGTGTAAGAGATCAAGATGGAATTTGCCCCTCCCGGATAATAGGAGAGATATCTCTGTGCCCCTCGGTGTGGATGGATTGGGCAAGTGCATGGTCATGCCAATTTGATTAAAGAGTTAATCACGATTACATCCATTACATTGACGAGTGAATGGGTCGAGCTATCATAAGGGTGGCACGCATCTCGACTTGAGCTTGACTGGTATCGCGTGGCAAAAGGATCGCTATGTGAGTGTATTAAGGTTCAACCGATTCGATCATTGTGTGCATTCGGGGGTCAATATGAGCTGCTAGGTACCGCTATTGACTTGTGGTCTAGAGAAAGGATTCTTTGGGACCGCGGCCGACTTGTACATGAGCCTAGTGGGTCACACACTTAACGGGTTGAAATATGACTGATGGATTGAATCGATTAGTGGGTTTATGCGGATATAGATCTGCTAGCATGAGAGTCCTAATGGGCTTCTATCGTAGAAGGCCTGTTAGTACGCGTCCTTTATAACGGGCAGAGCACAATATATAGGTGTTCCTGCCGTAATTAGGTGTTTCGCATCCAGTCATTACTTTTGCTCTGTCTCGTGCCTATCATTTTCGCTTTCCAGGTACGAGTTGTTCCGAGTAGCGATGCTCTGACTTCTACGCAAAACTCTAGTGCTCGATGCCGTTTGGGAGACAAAGCCCAGTGCCAACTCCCAGCGCTAAGACACAAGATAAGCTAGACTGAGTGCTTAGCCAAAGGGACGAAAAACATTCAAAGCAAATGATAGAAGGCATAAGACTAGAATAAGAGTAACCAATAAACCAGCTCGTCAGATTTACATTCATAATGTCAAATCTCTGTCACGCGGGTTAACATTTTTTACAGGTTATCTAGATCTATGTCCTCTACAAGGGACTCGGAGACCTTCTTCGCTTCTTCGAGCAACGCCACAACTTGGTCTTCCGGGCAGGCGAAGCCTTCTTTGACGGCGTCAAGGTCCACTCGGGGATACAAGGACTTGACAATCGCCAACGCCTGCACGGAGCTCGTCAACGCCACGTCGCGGAGGCGACCCTTTAGGCACTCGGGGGCTCCGGCCCACTGCTGGATTAGCTCCGCCCGACTGGCCGGCTCCTCGTCCCTCAGGAACAGGCGCCTCCGAGTCGGATCGGTGGCCATCAGAAGCTCTTCATAATGCTCTTTGGCGACCTTCGTCTCTTCCTGATGAACGCCATACTGCACTTGCGTTTTCTTCTTATATTCTGCAGAAGGGAGCGCACACTAAGAAACGACCTACGCTACAAGGAGCAAGAGGTCACACGGTCAGAGGCACACCTTCCAGCTCCTCGGCGGCCTTCGACCTCATCTCCTCCGAGGCTGCATAGCGGCCCTGGGACTCCTTCAGTTCTGCTCGAAGCGCCGCCACAATAGCGTCACGCTCGGCAATCTTGGAGTCCCGAACTGCATCTCAAATCAAACAAGAGGATAAGGCGTCTACAAGTCGGTTGCCCGGATGAGATCCTTACGGAAGGGTGACTCACCTCGGACCGAGCCGACGAGATCGAGCTTCTCCTCCTGCAGCACCTTTCTCTCGGCCAACAGCTTCCGCCGCTCGGCCGTGAATAGGTTCTGCGCCTCCTTGAAATTCTCGAGTTGAGGGAGGAAGCGGTTAAGAAACTCCGTCTTTTTCTCGGAGGCGTCCACGAGAACCTAGCGATCGGGCGGAGATAAGTCAGAAGACAATGGTACCAGCAGCTTCAGCTGGGTCAGGTCCCGACTTACCTGGACATGCTGAACAGCCTGAACGGTGCACTCCATTAGACCCTCTCGCGCTGCCCCTTCCTCCAGATCATTGATCGTTGAGAGGCGGTCGGAAAGATCCGTCCATGTTGCAAACTGTGGGGGCTCTTCAGCTGGAGAGTCTGGAGTTCGCTGCTGTGGGATCTCCTCCACATCCAACATTTCCTCCTCCGCAGGCCTCGGGCTAAGCGGAGTCGCCGAAGCGCTTGTCCCTCTCGAAGCCCGCCTCGACGACACAGACCATGGCTGGCCTTCGGACGGCGGTGGCGACAGACGCGTCGGCGGGCTCTCCGGAGCCTGCGAGGACGGAGGAGGTGGCGGGTTCGAAACCTGAGCCTCCCGACTAGGAGATTCAGTCGGGAGGTCCTTGGAGGGCGTCCTGTCATACGGAAGTCAGCCGACGATCCGCAAAGCAAATCATAAGGGAAATCTGATGAGACCTTGCCAGGTGGATCTTCTAATCTTGACGCCGGGACCTCCCCGGGTGAAGGGACCGGAGGTTGAGGTCCCTGTCGCTGCCCCAGCGCACGGAGGTAGCGGCGGGGCATCGGAAGACAGAGGGGATGTCGCCCGCCGACGCGGCCTTTGGGGTGGGGCGGTCCGATTCCCCGATGCACCCTCCGGGCCACGCATGGTAGGCCCGAGCCCCGGCTTCGGGTTGTCAAAATGCACCTCTTCGTCGTCCATCATCGGCCCTTTTCCCCTCTTAGCCCGAGGCTCTTCGTCGAAGGCCGGGGCGGAGCGCTTCGATGGCACGTCTTTATGCGTCGGAAGCTCGGGCAACGGCGGGTTGGAGACGAAGGCCGCGCGACCCTGTCGGGAGCACGCGTTCAAAGGAGGGAGGCAGTCAGACTCACGGCCAGATTCACCCAAAGATGTATAAGGCGTAATTCCTTACCTCAGGTGGGGGGCGTGTCAGGTTGAACGACTTCGGGCAGCCCCGACTGCTGATCTCCGTGCCCGGATTGAAGAACGGAACCAGCCGAGCCGAGAAGGCTTCATGGGAAATTGGCTCGGGAGATTCCCGAGTAGAGTCCGATTCACCGCTATATTCGAAGGCAGGGCGGACTCTCTCCTTAAGGGGCTGGACACGGCGCAAGCAGAAGCTGACGCAGACTGCTTGGCCGGTCAGCCCGTCCTCTTTCAAAGTTTGAATCAGGCCGAGTAGTTCGGTGACCTGATCCATGGAAGAAGAAGGAAGGGCGGAAGACCACGAGGAGGAAACTGTGGGCTTTTGCCCAGCAAATTGAGGAAGAGATGGAAAGGGGTTGGAGCAATAAAACCACTCCTGGTGCCAGACCTTCAGCGAACCGCGGAGAGGAATGGAGAAATATTCCTTCTTCATCCCGCCACGGAGCTGGAATCCGGCACCCCCCACGATTTTGGGAGCACTCTCGTTGGGGTAAGCTTTCAAATGAAAGAGATGGCGAAAAAGGTCAAATTGGGGGGAGATGCCAAGGAAACCCTCACAGAGGTGAACAAAGATGCAAATATGGAGAATCGAGTTGGGGTTCAAATGCACCAACTCGATCCCATAAAAGTGGAGCAGCCCGCGCAAGAAAGAGGAAACAGGAAGCCCCAAGCCACGAAGGAAGAAAGATTCAAAAACAACGATCTCCTCTGACCGGGGAGTGGGAACAGACTCACCCGCGGCGCGCCAGTCGATGAGCTGCAGCGAAGGAAGAACTCCGATGGCAACCAGCTCGTTTAACCGCTCCTCCATCGTCACCGAGGTCATCCACTCCAAGGCCATCCTGGTCGAGGTCGGGTGCTGAGTCAGAGCGGCGGCGGCGTGGAGAAACCCTAACTGGGAACCCTGGGGGCGGAAGTACGCGGGAGCACCAGAAGATGCAGTCGATTTGGGTAAAAGGCAAAAGGTTGACCTTTTGCTGGCCTGGGTCCTGCTACTTAGTTAGGTCGGCGCTGAAATTGCGCTCTTGGCGGAAGGATCGACGCTTGGCCTTCCACTGAAGAATTCGAGCTAAGGCTTAGGTCCCTAAAGGTATGCCCCACGAGGGTCACCAGCTGTGCCTCGCATTAAAGGCGCAGATACCACTCGGGCCAGAGGCTTGGCTTGGGTATTTGGTGCGCTCCAAGTTGGGCCACGTGTCAATCACTGAACATCAGGGATTGAGCACCAGCAAAAACCACTTAGTTTATGATGTACCTCATGCCAGGTCATAGTCGGTTTCCACACCAGTTGGATCGAACATCATGGGCTATTCTCTGAGTCGGCTCTCGGTGGAATGCCCCTGGGCCCACATGCTGCACGCCATCGGCTGCGGATTCTACCCGGATGAGCAAGACGCAGAGACGGGTATGCCCCCCGGGGACACTAGTCGGCCATGACGTCAGTCGAGGCCGAGTACCTGATTAAAACATTGTAGTTGGTGACATGCCCCTGGGTCGTTCGCCAGATCTTGCACGACAAGGGCGGATGTCATTAGCTATCTTGGGAGAGAAAGTTGGGTAGCTCTTATACTACTCGGCTGGACCCAATATACTGATTTTTCTGAGTCCTCCACAGCTTTCTTGCAAGTCAACGGAGCACTTGGCGTACAGGAGATTCCAGTTGAAGCACTCAGCTAGAGGGAGAACTCGGCTGATGTACGTCCGAGGCAGCAACAACTCAGCTGTGAAACACTCGGAGGCTACTGTGGACATTATGGGCCCCGGGTCCCCACGGAAAGAAAATCAACCAGGCCACCCAATGGGCCGGATTGCACCAAGCGTCTAGAAGGAGGGCCTTCCATGGAGCGGCCTGACCTGCCACGCAAGAATAGAAGTCCGGGGTTCCCAAACAAAGCACCCGGACATGAAGGAATAGATAAGCCTTCCAATTGTAACTTTCCATACCTGTAATCGACCAGGGTTAGGACTTATAAACCTGCCCCCCTCCCCTATATAAAGGGCGGCAGGAACTCCTGGTCGAGAGAGATCAATCACCCCATCATCATCATACACACTCACCGTGATCAATCTGATCACCGTGATCGTCCACCATAATACAAACCACGAACACTGGAGTAGGGTATTACCTCCACCGCAGAGGGCCCGAACCTGTATACTTCGGTCTCCTGTGTTACCATCAAAGCACTTCAATCACGCGCATAGTCCCCTAGACATTCATCTAATCATTGCCGACGCCACCCTCCTCTCGGGCCGGGTCACGAATCGTCGACAGTTGGCGCGCCAGGTAGGGGGTCGCGCAATTGAAGCTTCAACCTTGATGGCTTCCATCGGCGGGATCATCTTCACCTTCGCGCCCGGCCAGGGCTTCGTGTTCGGAGATCTCGGCTTCTTGGCGGGGCAGTTCGGCGAGCTTTCCTTGTGCGAGCCGGAATACGTCCGATCTACAAGCTATTGGGAGCGGATGTACGCAATCCCCGCCGACATCCACCACCTCCGTCAACCTCTTTCGGATTTCGATCCGGGGGAGGTTCCATCTGATGAAGAGCTAAGTTGGCCGATGGCTGGGTTCCCTTTTGGGCACGGATTGATTCGATCTGTGTCCGAGCCGGATTCGGTTAGAAGCCAACTCCGCAAGGAATTCCCATCTGGAGACACCTTGCGAATCGCCGACATCGAAGTCGGCAAGATCCTCTCAGACCCGAGCCAGAATCTGGTTCAAGCTGAGAGGCGTCCGAGTGCCCCTCCAAAGCAGATACCGTTCGGGCTAGACAACCTGGCCACTGCTTACCTCCGGGAAGCACGCCGCTGTCTAGAAGACGGGCTTGCCAGATCCAATGGAGAACCCTCTACGCCACAACTCCCGTTTGGACTGAACAACTTGGCCACTGTTTACCTCCGGGAAACACGCCGCTGTCTAGAAGATGGGATTGCAAAGGCCGACGGAGGTCACTCGGGCAACCAACCAGATCGAGGATTTCCGAGTAGCAACTCGGGGACAACCTCCGCCGGCTTTGCCGCCCCTGGGCAGGCAAAGTCGCTTCCCTTCGGCCTACGAAACTCCGCTGCCCTGTACCAGCGTATGGGTCTGGGGCGCGGGGTGCAACGGTCTCGGGCAAAGTCGGATGATTCCCTCATCACATACTCTCCGCGCGAGGTCGGCGTCCTCATGGAGACCACAACAGGCAATTCGGATCAAGATCTACAGGATCGCCCATACCCTTCCGGCTCAAATTCCGAGTCGGACGAGAGTACGGCGAGCTGCCCCGACACCCGCGGAATCTACGCGGTGGAGGGACAGCGCGCGCAGCCCGAAACCCGGAGGGAAGAAGCCGACCAAGCGCGTCTTGAGGCTGAAGATGAGCCACAACGCCGGCAGGTTGGCGAGGAGCGCGCTCGAGCCCTACGGGCCCTCGGGCGCGAAGTCCATGAAGAGCTTCTGCAGGCTCATTTGGGAGACCAGAACGTTTTCCAAACACCACAGCAGATTATGGTGGCATCCAAAGCGCTGCTAGACAATATCGGTCACCACCTAGACGACAACAGTCCCGCGACGCCGATCGTGGCCCAAGTAAAGGCCATGGTGATGGCTGCCGCGATTCAGGGTGCACAGCAGGAGCCGTTCCCGGCAGGTTCCCAGGCGGTATCCAGCCATTCCTGGCGGAGCCGCAACGCGTTGCCACCCGAGCAAGATGCCCGCCAATTGATCAACCGAGACCTCCGTCAGGACATCGAGGCAAGAAGACGGCAGCACGAGGAGGAGGATCGACGTCATCGCGAGGATGACCGAGATCGCTTCGGCATCGGCCCCGACTACCGACGCAATGACAGGGACGCACCACGAGACGACCGGGCAGATCGCCGAGTGGATGAGCGCCACACTCCCCCGCGATGGAGTCCGCCCCGAAGCCAAGCCTCACCAAGGAGAACCCCGCCGCGGGAGAAGGTCATTGATGGCATCCGTGCCTTCACGCACTGACTCCGTTGGGTAAACTGGCCTGACGATTTCAACCCGAAAGGCATAGTTAAATTCGACGGAGAAAGAGACCCGGAGGCTTGGTTGCAGATCTACTCTCTTGCAATCAAGGCCGCAGGAGGGGATTACAACGTGATGGCTAACTACTTGCCGGTCATGTTGACTCCAACCGCACAGAACTAGCTTGCAGGACTTCCGAAGAATTCCATCGACTCCTGGGGAGATATCTGCGACCAGTTCATCGCCAACTTCCAAGGGACTTACGAGAAACCCGGAACCCAATGGGACTTGTACCAGCTCCATCAAAGGAACGACGAATCTCTGCGCGACTTCATCCGGCGCTTCACGAAGACAAAGAACACAGTCCGAGATGTCTCCGAGGCGGTCGTTATCACGGCCTTCCAGAAGGGGGTCCGCGATCCTGACTTAATCAAGAAGATGTCTCGGAAGCAGCCGACCACGGTCAGGGAGATGTTTGCCTTGGCCGATCGCTACGCGGCCGCTTCTGACGCCCTGGCCGAGCGCCAGGAGGATCAGTCCAAGCCGAGTAACAAGAAAGACACCGCCGAACCTTCCAAAGCTAAAGACAAAAGGTGCAAAGGAGGCGAGATGATAGCAGCAGCAAGATCGGGCTCGGCCTCCTCCGCCGCGCCCGACTGACTACAACAAGGTCATGAACTCGCCATGTCCTTTCCACCCCAACGGGAAGCACGCGGCAAAGGATTACAATCTTTTGAAGAAATTCGCGCAGGAAAACAGCAACACCCCGGCCAAGGAAAACAAAAAAGATGACGACAAGCGTGATCCTCCCCTGGGGAACGCGTACCAAGAAACCCAGCGCGAACTCAGCTACATCTACGGGGGCTCGGACGCATATGAGTCCAAGCGGAAGCAGAAGCTTACTGCTTGGGACATCAATGCGGTGGTCCCAGCAACCCCTCAATACCTGCGGTGGTCCGAAGTCCCGGTCCAGTTCAATCGGGAGGATCACCCAGAGCACATACCATGCCCAGGGCGGTTCTCGCTGGTCGTGGATCCGGTCGTCCAGGGCATACGACTGCGCAAGGTTCTAGTCGATGGTGGCAGTGGACTAAACATCCTCTTCGCTAAAACCTTCGATGAGATGGGCATCCTACGGCTGGCGCTCCAAAAGACCAATGTTCCTTTCCACGGTATCATCCCGGGGACATCCTCCGTGCCAGTCGGGCATATCTTTTTGCCCGTCACCTTTGGCACGAGGGACAACTACCAGACGGAAAACCTCAACTTCGAGGTGGCCGATTTCGAGACGGCATATCATGCTATCTTGGGAAGGCCCGGCATCGCCAAGTTCATGGCTGTGTCGCACTATACGTATCTGGCGATGAAGATGCCAGGTCCGCACGGCGTTATCACGATTTGTGGTGACGTCAGATTCTCTAGCGCACTTGACCGGGAGAACTACGACCTCGCCCAGTCCAAGGAAGCAGCGGCCGAGTTGATCCAGTTCCGCGAGGCCGCCGTGACGCTCCAGGACGAAGGTGAGGTCCCCACCAAGAAGCAGTCCAAGCTGGGCCTGAAGCCCGACGAAGACGTCAAGAAGATCCCCGTCGACCCGTCCGATCCAGCCAAAACGGCCCTGATCGGGACAGGGCTCGACCCCAAATAGGAAGGCGCGCTCATCACCTTCCTTCAAGCAAACCGAGACATCTTTGCTTGGAAGCCTTCCGACATGCCGGGTGTCCCGCAGGAGGTGATTGACCACTCCTTGAACGTCAACCCCAGTGCGAAGCCTATCAAGCAGCGGCTTCGACGGTTCGCGCAGGATCGGAAGGACGCCATCCTATCGGAGATCACCAAACTCCTAGCCGCTGGCTTCATAAAGGAGGTGCTTCACCCTGACTGGTTGGCCAATCCGGTCCTCGTAGAGAAGAAAAACAAGACTTGGCGCATGTGCGTTGACTACACCGACCTCAACAAAGCATGCCCCAAAGATCCCTTTGGACTCCCTCGCATCGACCAGGTGGTTGACTCCACCGCCGGTTGCGAGCTCCTGAGTTTCCTCGACGCATACTCAGGGTATCATCAAATCAGCCTGAAGGAGGAAGACTGCATCAAGACCGCGTTCATCACACCGTTTGGGGCCTTTTGTTACGTCACCATGCCGTTCGGATTGAAGAATGCTGGAGCGACCTATCAGCGTTGCATTCAGCGTTGTTTTCATTCCCAACTCGGCCGTAACATGGAGGCCTACGTTGATGACGTCGTGGTCAAAACTCGGGAGAAATTCGACCTGATCACCGATCTGGCCGAAACTTTCGAGAGTCTTAACGCCTTCAACATGAAGCTGAACCCGGAGAAGTGTGTCTTCGGCGTCCCCTCGGGAAAGCTACTCGGATTCGTGATTTCACATCATGGGATCGAGGCTAACCCGGAGAAAATCAACACCATCTTGAAGATGGAACCCCCTAAGAAGCTGAAGGATGTCCAGAAGCTTAACAGGTGCATGGTGACACTCGGCCGATTCATATCTCTCCTCGACGAGAGAGGGTCGCCCTTCTTCAAGCTATTGAAGAAGCACGATAGATTCGAGTGGACTCCAGAAGCTCAACTCGCGTTTGAGGACCTCAAGAAGTTCCTTACTACGCCTCCTGTTCTGGCATCACCTATGCCACAGGAACCCCTTCTACTATACATTGCGGCCACGGCACATGTGGTCAGCGCCGCAGTGGTGGTACAACGAGTGGAAGACAGACACGTACAGAAGGTACAACGCCTGGTGTACTTCATCAGTGAAGTATTGGGCGACTCCAAAGTCCGATACCCACAAGTGCAGAAGCTCCTATACGTGGTTTTAATCGCGTCGCGCAAGCTGAAGCACTACTTCCAGGAGTACCCAGTCACGGTGGTCACTTCGTTCCCCCTGGGAGACATTCTCCACAACAGGGAGGCCATCGGGAGGATCGCCAAGTGGGCAGTCAAGCTGGGAGCCTTCGAGCTTTCGTTTCAGCCACGCACCGCTATTAAATCACAAGCGCTCGCCGACTTCGTCGCCGAGTGGACAGAGGCACAGTCACCCCCTGCCGCTGAGGAAGCCGAGTGCTGGGCGATGTACTTCGACAGCTCTCTCAGGCGACAGGGCGCGGGGGCTGGCATTGTGCTCATATCACCAGGAGGAGAACGGCTCAGATATGTCCTCCAAATTCACTTTCCCGCATCCAACAACGTAGCCGAGTACGAAGCTCTCATCCACGGGCTCCGCATCGCCATCTCTCTCGGTATTCGGAGAATGGTGGTTCACGGAGATTCCCAACTCGTGGTAAGCCAAGTACAGAAGGACTGGTCGTGCATCAATGATAGCATGACCGCCTATTGCCAGGAGGTGCGGAAACTTGAAGACAAGTTCGACGGCCTCGAGCTTGTTCATATCCTGCGACGAGACAATGAAGCAGCAGACGAGCTCGCAAACATGGGCTCCAGTCGGGCCCCAGTCCCGGCTGGTGTATTCATGCAAGAGCTCCATGCCCCTTCAACGTCCCCTCGTGTGCAGCCAGCCTCGTTGGAGGAATCACGACCCGAGTCGGCTGTCTTCACAGTCAACTCGGACTGGACAGGTCCGTTCCTGCACTACCTACGGAACGGAGAGCTTCCAGACGATCCTGCGCAGGCTGAACAAGTCCAACGCCGGAGCAAATCCTATGTGGTAGCGGCGTGCGGTTTCATCGGGCGCGATCGGGCATATTGCAGCGGTGCATATCCGCGCGGCAAGGCGAACAGCGCTACAGAGATCCACTCGCGCGTTATGGGAACCACGCTGCCTCCAACACTTTGGTCGGAAAAGCCTATCGACAAGGTTTTTTCTGGCCAGCCGCTGTCACAGACGCCAAGGACATTGTCCGAAAGTGTCAAGGCTGTCAGTTCTTCGCCCGGCAGATTCACGTGCCGGCACAAGAGCTGCAGACAATCCCAATCACCTGGCCCTTTGCGGCCTGGGGGCTCGACATAGTCGGACCTCTCAAGAAAGCACCAGGTGGTTTCGACCACATCTTCGTCGCCATCGATAAATTCACCAAGTGGATCGAAGTCAAGCCTGTGGTTAAAGTCACAGCAGCCAAGGCCACCGAGTTCTTCCAGGAGATCGTCGGTCGCTTTGGGGTGCCCAATCGGATTATCACCGACAACGGCACCCAATTCCGAAGCGGCGAGTTCCAGGACTGGTGCGACGACGTTGGAATCAAGGTCTGTTTTGCCTCTGTGGCTCACCCACGGAGCAACGGGCAGGTTGAGCGTGCCAATGGAATGCTCCTGCAAGGAGTCAAGGCACGAATCTTCGATCGGCTCAAGCCGTACGCTGGAAGATGGCTGAAGGAATTGCCCGCCGTACTCTGGGGGCTTCGCACGAACCCTAGCCGAGCTACCGGGCAGTCTCCCTTCTTCCTCGTCTATGGCTCTGAGGCGGTACTGCCGACTGAATTACAATTCGGATCCCCACGGGTCCAACGATTCCACGAAGAGGAGTCCGAAGACGGCCGAATTAACGACCTCAATCGGCTAGAAGAGGCTCGCGACATCGCTACAATCCGCTCAGCTAAGTACCTTGAAGGCTTGCGTCGCTTCCATAGTCGGAATATACGGGACCGCGCTTTCTCTGTTGGCGATTTAGTCCTCCGGGTATGCCAAAAGAATGAACACAAGCTCTCCCCGCGCTGGGAGGGTCCCTATATTATCGACACAGTGACGCGCCCGGGGGCTTATCGACTGAAGCGCGAAGATGGCACCGTCGTTGGCAACTCGTGGAACATTGAACAGCTCCGCCGGTTTTACACCTGATGGACTGATTGTACCAACCCTCACAAATAATAAAGATAAGTTTTTGGTTTCATTGTCTCTGTGCTTATACGGAACCAATCTGATCAACCTAATCTGACTTGCTACTTATTTGCCTTCAATTAAGCAGTAAGTCGGGGGCTACACTTAATTAGGTGTGGCGCCTCAAATAAGTAGCAAGTCAGGGGCTACACCTAATTAGGTGCGCAACAGCGCACCCAATTTCTTTTCCTCTGGGAATTGATCTAAGACTTCCTAGTCGGATCCCGACTAGCCAGTAAGTCGGGGGTTACACCTAATTAGGTGTTTTGCACCCAATCGTTATTCGTTATTTTTGTTCTACCTTATGCCTATTATTTCCGCTTTCCGGGTACGAGTAGTTCCGAGTAGCGAAACTCTGACTCCTATGCAAAATTCTAGTGCTCAACGCGCGATCGGGAGACAAAGCTCAGTGCCGACTCCTAGCGCTAAGACACGAGATGAGCTAGGCGGAGTGCTTAGCCAAAGGGATGAAAAATATTCAAAGCAAATAGTAGAAGACATAAGACTAGAATAAGAAGTGACCAACTAATCAACTCATAACACCAGAATCAGACTTACATTTCTTTGTACATTCTGGATCATTGTTACATGGATTTGTATCTTTACAGAATACCTAGACCCGAAACTTCCAACGGGAGGCCTAGAGACCGTCACGGCGGCTTCAAGCGGTCTCATGGAGTCACCCTCCCAGCAGGCGAAGCCCGCTGTGACAGCGCCAAGGTCAACTCGGGGTGCGGCGACTTGACGGTCGACGACGTTTTGGCAAAGCTCATCGTCGCCATGTCATGACGGCGACCCTTTAGGCGCTCGGGGGCTACAACCCGTCGCTGGAACCCGTTCGGTCGACCCCGTATCCCTTGGGTACAACCGACGCTGGATGGGCCCTCACCTTCAGCTCCGCCAAGGCCGCGCAGCGGCCTTGGGGTTCTCTCAGCCCTACCTGGAGTACCACTACAATGGCGTCGGATCAGCAGTTATGGGGTCCCATGACGTACGATCCGAAAAGAAGTGAAAATCAATCGGGTTGCGCTGGAACGAAAAGAAGAAAAAAGAGGAGGCAGAAAAGACAACTTTTATTAAAATTTACAATGGCCCGCGGGCCGATTACAGGGGTGACCCCGACCTAGGCTACGGCGGTGGCAGCGTCGCTGAGGCAGGCCCGGACCAGCGCTTCCTTGATCACGTCGGCCACCTCGGCGAGAGCCGGGACAACCTCGACCAGGGCCTCCACGGCGGCGGTGGCGTCGATGTGCCGGGTGCGGACTAGCGCCTCCACGATCGCGTCGGCCGTCTCGCCAAGCGCCGGGACGACCTCGACCAGGACCTTCACGGAGGCGACGTCACGATCCCGAGCCTGCTCCTCGGCCCTTTCGGCAAGGGCAAGCTCGTAAGACGCCCAGAGCTCCACCAGCTCATCGTCGACCATGGAAGCAGATGGAAACGGAGGAGTAGAGAAAGGAGATTGGATGAAAAGCAGCCGCCCCTCCGGTCTCTTCTTATAGCCAAGAGTCGGGGAGACGTGCCTCTTCTGCCAAAATTGAGAAGCTGAACCGATTTCAGATCAGCCTCAGGAGTAATGGCATCGGGAAGCAACCCCGGTAAGAACAGTTCTTCAGATTTGACGCGCATGTCTCTGAGCAATGCGGCGCGATGACCAAAGCGACGATTGGCATTCCACGGCGGGAGCTGAGGATGCCCCGTGGCAGTGGCAGAAGCGTGGAAGCTCAAGAGGCGCGGTCAATCTACACGAACAGTGAGAAGGTGACCCTTCGCTTGCTTGAAGAGGCTGGCACTGAGATTCTGCTTCGCGCGGGAAAATCAATGCTTGGTCTTTTTATCAAAGAATTCAAGCTAAGGCTTAGGCCCCTAAAGGTATGCACAATGAGGGTCGCCAACTGTGCCTCGCATTAAAGGCGCAGATACCACTCGGGCCAGAGGCTTGGCTTGGGTATTTGGTGCACTCCAAGTTGGGCCACGTGACAATCACTGAACATCAGGGATTGAACACCAGCAAAAACCACTTAGTTCATGATGTACCTCATGCCAGGTCATAGTCGGTTTCCACACCAGTTGGATCGAACATCATGGGCTATTCTCTAAGTCGGCTCTCGGTGGAATGCCCCTGGGCCCACATGCTGCACGCCATCGGCTGCGGATTCTACCCAGATGAGCAAGATACAGAGATGGGTATGCCCCCCGGGGACACTAGTCGGCCATGACGTCAGTCGAGGCCGAGTACCTGATTAAAACATTGTAGTTGGTGACATGCCCCTGGGTCGTTCGCCAGATCTTGCACGACAAGGGCGGATGTCATTAGCTATCTTGGGAGAGAAAGTTGGGTAGCTCTTATACTACTCGGCTGGACCCAATATACTGATTTTTCTGAGTCCTTCACAGCTTCCTTGCAAGTCAACGGAGCACTCGGCGTACAGGAGATTCCAGTTGAAGCACTCAGCTAGAGGGACAACTCGGCTGATGTACGTCCGAGGCAGCAATAACTCAGCTGTGAAACACTCGGGGGCTACTGTGGACATTATGGGCCCCAGGTCCCCACGGAAAGGAAATCAACCAGGCCACCCAATGGGCCGAATTGCACCAAGCGTCTAGAAGGAGGGCCTTCCATGGAGCGGCCTGACCTGCCACGCAAGAATAGAAGTCCGGGGTTCCCAAACAAAGCACCCGGACATGAAGGAATAGATAAGCCTTCCAATTGTAACTTTCCATACCTGTAATCGACCAGGGTTAGGACTTGTAAACCTGCCCCCCTCCCCTATATAAAGGGCGGCAGGAACTCCTGGTCGAGAGAGATCAATCACCCCATCATCGTCATACACGCTCACCGTGATCAATCTGATCACCGTGATCGTCCACCATAATACAAACCACGAACACAGGAGTAGGGTATTACCTCCACCGCAGAGGGCCCGAACCTGTATACTTCGGTCTCCTGTGTTACCATCAAGGCACTTCAATCACGCGCATAGCCCCCTAGACATTCATCTAATCATTGCCGACGCCACCCCCCTCTCGGGCCGGGTCACGAATCGTCGACAGTCACACACTTAACGGGTTGAAATATGACTGATGGATTGAATCGATTATTGGGTTTATGCGGATATAGCTCTGCTAGCATGAGAGTCCTAATGGGCTTCTATCGTAGAAGGCCTGTCAGTACGCGTCCTTTATAACGGGCAGAGTCGGGCGACCAGTTCCCAGAGTGGGGCGACCAGTTCCCTGAGGCGGGCGACCAGTTTCTAGACGCGGGCGACCAGTTCCCCGTGTTGGGTAACCAGGTCCTAGAGGCGAAGGACTCCCCACCATGAGCCCTAGCCGCCGTTGCGCCCCACTGCCCCATACATAAACCCCAGCCGCCACATGTACGAGTTCTAGCACACCACCGCGCAGCGTTCCACCCCTGTACGTGTGGATACCGTAGAGGCGCCGTTGCTCCTGCCTCGGCGCTGATCGATTTGGTCGGCTACCTCTACATAGACGTACGACGTCCACGACATCATCGCGGTGGAGATCCACGACGTGGAGACGCATCACGTTTGACTACCTACGGTGCTTGGGAGCACGTAGGGAGGCATCTCCCACTCTACCTCCGCTGCTAACGTGTTCCAAGGGTAACGATCCATGATCCCCTACTCGCATGATTCCTGGGTGTTCGCGGTAGAAAATTTTTGTTTTCAGCTAGAGTAGCACCACGTTCCCCAACAACTGGACCTAAGAAACTATGCGAAACATAAGTGTCTTAACCCTAGCCAGACTGCCTAGCTCACACAGACACCCTACTGGACCCCAAAATGGCGAAAAACAGAAGAAAACTAATGCTAGCCAGACTATCTTGATAAGCTACACTACCCATTAGATCAGCCCCATAATAGAAAGTACACTATGCTAGCCGGACTGTCCTGCTAGCTAGGCAGATAATCCGGCTAGGACTTTTCAGCACAACCCAATTTTTACCCCTGGGTCCAAAAAAATTCTAGACAATTCCCAAAAATTTGCAAAAAATAGGAAATGATTCTAAAACATATTTGGGACCTTTTCCAACCTATCTACACTCCAAAACACCCCAAAACTCATCCAAATTAAGATTGAGCCACCGAGGGGTTTAATTCCTGAAAAATGCCCAGATGGTCCAATTGGCACCCAAACTCCCTCAGACCTGTCCATATACTCATCATATGGATTTGCAATCTCCCTCTTGATGAGTATATTGACAAACACATGAAAAATGGTATGAATTTGAAGTTTTGGATTTTTGGAGCAAGATTTTGACAATGAAACTTCTAGTTTTGGTCAAAAGTCAAGTTTTGCTCAAGAAGGATCAAAATGACCAAAACAAGATTGGAAAAGGTTTCACATACCATTACAAACATGATCCAAAGTGTTTTGCCCTAATGTAACTTGATATGTCCAAAAATACATTTTTCTCCCAAATTCTCCCCCTTTTGGCAATATGATCATCAAGAATGTACAGGAGGCTAAATGGAGAACAATTTGCATCATTATGGTGAAAATTCAACCTAAAAGGGCTTTGTAAATTAGCCATATGAACATATAGCACAAGTATGAGACCAAGCTACTCAAGATTAGGTAAAAACTATCAAGTTCATATTCAATAGCTCCATTTAGTACAAACTAGCATTGATTACCAAAATTGCATTAATTTAGCATGATGAGCAAGAGCATAACAAGTGCAATCTCAAAACTAGAGGCAATGCATAAGCACGATTCACATGGATAATCTAGAGTGCAACCTTGGCACAACACATTGAGAGAGCTATATATGCATATCAAGGTCCTGAAGCTCATACTAATGCTATTTTTTCATTTTTTTTTCTTGCTTTTCATAGCATACTTTAGATTTTGGAGAGCAATTGCTAGCAAAGCAACTCCCCAAGGCCATTGGGCAAAACAACTAAGATTTCTTTTAATCCAGATAGCCCGAACAACCACAGCAATACGTACGTGCAATAAGATTCCAAACCACCTCGCTAACAGGACAAGTGAAAAAAGGTGATTTCTAGTTTCTACCTCTAATAGGATTCCATGGCCGACCTCCGCTCCTAAGATTGTTTTTAGTAACAATATCATTTCTACCAACACACCATAGAAAGATTTTATGTTTCAAGGAGATTTTATATTTCCAAAGATCTTTATCTATGACAAAGGCATCAGCGGAGCTAGAATTGTAAACTTTTGTAAAGAGAGGAGACAATGATGCAACCTTTTTATTTGGATTCCACACCATTAATTACATCATTTTGATCCTTTAGGTCCACTCTAAGACGATCATCAATCAAGGAACCCCACTTCATTTTGTCAAAATCAGAAAGTTCCCTTGTGAATTAAAAGCCCATCCCATCTGATGAGCAGCTACTGAAATTTCTTTGTGCATATAGATATCAGGGAAGGCCTCTTTAATGGGACAAGAATTTAACCAGTGATCTCTCTAGAAATCACAATTACTCCTACTATTCACGTACGTACCGTAATTCTCCTATATATAGTTAAGATAAAAAGTAGTCTTTAAGAAAAATGAGCAAGAACATGCACAATACCCCTTTTTTTAGACGAGGCGTTTGAGGACCGTATGCCTTGTGCCTTTGTGCTTTTTTCTTTTTCTTTTTTTAGGAGGACAGCATGCACTGCACTTCTTGATAGCAAGACAACCGGTCAGGATTATCCAGCTAGCTCGGATCTATTTATAGCATGCAATTGTTGGTCGGTCCATGACCAAGACGGCCAACGACGATCTCTGCGGTGCGCCGTACGTCCATGCATGTCCGTCACCCACAAATAGCTCGACAACGATCGCCGGCCACACAGACACACATCAATCGATCGATCAAGAAACAAGCTAAGGACTTACACGCCTACGCCAAGTAAGTAGCTTGGTCAACAAATGGCATCCTCATCCTCGTTCCTGCTCGCTATGGTGGTGGCGGCAGCGCTGTTGGCCGTCGGCTCGTGCAGCACTGCGCTCACCTTCCAGTTGAGTAAGGGCTCTAGCCCCACCCACCTGGCCCTCGTCACCAATGTCGGCATCTCTGAGGTGGAGGTCAAGGAGAAGGGCAGCAACGACTGGAAGGAGCTCAAGGAGTCATCGGCCAACACTTGGACGCTTGAAAGCAAGGCGCCACTCAAGGGCCCCTTCTCCGTCCGCTTCGCTGCTAAATCAGGTGGCTACTGTGTTGTCGACGACGTCATCCCCGCTGCATGGAAGCCTGGCTCCGTCTACAAGACTAACCTCCAGCTCTAAGTTAGCAATGGACACGTATATTGTACGCACGCTCGATCCTTCGTTGCACAACACAACGAAAATAATAATTATTATTATTAACATTTAAATAATTTTGTATGCATGCATGCGAGTGAGCAAATAATTTGTGACGGCAGGCAGCTGACCAAGTAAATTATACCAGGTGGTGTCCGGCCTCTCTGCACGTTGTGGTGGGGTTATATGTGGCCACGATTTAGCATAAATAAATCGCTAAGTTTTTGTATGTGATCCATATCGACGATTGGTTCACCGGGGGGTGTCGTCGGCAATGATATGTGAATATATATATATGGGGGTAGTGTGCTGGATCCAAGCTCGATGGTAACGCACAAGACGTGAGATTTAGACAGGTTCAGGCCCTCCGAACAGAGGTAATACCCTACGTCCTGTGTTCGGGTTTGACTGTGTTGATGAGGATCTCTACAATCAGATGTCCCTAAACCCTAAACCCTAGTTACAATAAGATGAGGTTTAGGACCTTCTGTTGGATGACCGACCCCCTATCCTAGGGTCCCTGTCCGCCTTTATATAGTGAGGAGGGGCAGGGTTACATGGCAGGATTCTCGGTCGGTTTTGGGACTAGAGTCCTAGTCGGCTTCAAGATAGATGTTTCTATCTATAGCCTATCTATCCGGATTTATCAGTATCCACATGTTTACAATAGAGTCTTTCCTATTTTGGATAGGTTCTATCTTTAATGCTGCCGTGGGGCGCAAGGTTTGTCCTTAGTCCGGGTGGTACCCATCTTTGGCCGAACGACACAGGCCGCCTCCTTGTGGGGTTCCCTTCTTTATCTTCCCCTGTGGATACCCGGGGTCCACATACTCCACAGTAGCCCCCGAGTGCTTCACAATCGAGTTGCTATTCTTCTGTAAAATGTTCTTCAGCCGAGTGCTTCATGCCGAGTGGCTCGGACCGGTCGACGCAATTCCTGACTAGTTTTTTCTTTGATTTCCTTAAATCCTGCAAGGAGATTGTGAGGTACTCAATGAAGCCCTCTTTTCCCAAATTTTCGAGTTGTATCCAATCTAATTTTTGTCAAAATACTAGCTTTTGACCCCTTTTGGGGTATGCATGGAGATGAAGTCATCTGAGTGGTCTCGAAGCCTCATTTTCCATGAAATTTTGTGATATTTGATCCCAGAATCCAGTGATCACCATGACCCATCATGGGGTATATCACAGTTTTAGTTGGCTCTGCCCGGTACCCGCATCCCACTTATGGCGGTGATTGGCATGACTCATCATGGAGTATACCGGGTTCGCTTAGATCGCGGTACCCAACTCAATTTTATTAGAGCCAGCAATTTGACCCATCGTGGGGCGTACCATTATTTTTTTGTTTGGTCCTAGGTTCATCCAAGCGATACCTATGCTCGTTTATGCAAAGCACAGCTAAAGGCCCAACTGAGCATACCCCTGAAGCCCAAAACCGGATCTTGGATATTTCCAATAAAATCAAAGTGCCACCTTGCGCATCGGATGATGATTACATAGCTTCACATTGAATTAGGGGTCTCTTTTTCTTCGCCTCAGCCATTTTGACCGACTTTGACCCATCTGCACGCCGTCTTAGGAGAGCGCGGCTTTTCCCATGTCACGTTGTCACAGTGTCCTGTACAGGATTCCCACTGTAGCGTGCACTTAAGCATTCGCAGCAGTTCACGATGCGCAACCCTTCGTCTCCCCAACCTATAAAAGGCTGAGGATTTTACCACACTCCCTTCATCCTGCTTGCACTGCTTTCGCCTCTTCTCTCCTTTTTGTTCCAAGCCATGGCGTCCCTAGCTCACTCCGTCTCCAGCAATGCATCCGCCATTGGGCGCCATGCATCACTGGGGTTTTCCCCGATCCGCATCAGTGCCATTAAGGAAGTCGGAGCGGCATCACTTGCCCAAGTCCCGCCTTCCAAGGCAGAATTCAAGGCAATCTTTGACGCTACTAAGGCGGAGGTGGTCGCCGAGAAGGCCACCGCTGTTGCTGCTGCTGTAGTGCCGCCTATTGCCGCCACACCTCCCACCGACGACGGGGAGGAAATTCTTCTTACCGATGAGGAAGGAGATTACACCGCATGGTGTAATTTCTACGATAGGGTCACGGCGGAGGCCCGCGTGGAGGACACCAACATATGGGAGCAGTGGTTCACCGACGCCGCCAAAGTCAGTCCTAGTCCTCCTAGTGCCAATGCTGATGTTGAGGATTCCAGCGCCGACACTACTGCAGCTTTTGCTCCACTAGCGTAGCTTCAGGATTTTTCTCTCTTTTTTTAAAAAAGCCAGCGCAGAGCCTTAGCTCATAATATAGCGCTGGTTTTAATCCTTTTGTAATTCAGCCGAAAGGCTTTATTAATGAAAAAATCCTTTCGAAGTTATCTTCCTGCAATATGCTTTTCGGTTTTTCCTGTAATGGTCAAAACAAGCATTATGTAGAAAACAGCATACGAATATTAATTAGAAATACTCGATTGCTCATTAATATTATTTTGGGGATTTTCCTTTTGTGTGCCACTTTCTTTTATCGACCAAAATTCGTCCAAGTGCAGTTTTGATTCCTTGTTATGCACTCAGCCTGACTAACCTAACCCCCGGGCGTTAGGAGTAGGCTCATGGCTTTTTTCCTGTGTAGCCCATCTTGGTTGACTAGGGTTCACCTTACATGGGGTCAGAGTTTCACTACTAAGAATTTTTAACATGCACTGTTTTCATCTATAATAGACAAAAGAACCTGGTACAGACTTAGGCGCGCACAGCGCACCTATTAGGTGTAGCCCCCGATTTACTGCTTAGTTCTGAAGCAACTAAGTAGCAAGACAAGGAAACCACTCATTGAAAAATCTATATAATAATACAATGGAACAAAGTTTCTATGTATAGAAGCGACGTAGCTGTTCTATGTTCCAGGAGTTGCCGACTGGTGAGCCATCTTCGCGCTTTAGTCTGTAAGCCCCTGGGCGTGTCACTTCATCAATGATGTAAGGGCCTTCCCACATAGGGGCGAGCTTGTGCTCACGCTTTTGGTTGAGTTTCAAAACCAAGTATCCTTTGGAGTAAGCGCGACCTCGAACATTGCGATTGTGGTAGCGACAGAGGCCCTGAAGGTACTTAGCTGACTGGATTGCTGCGATGTCTCTGGCCTCTTCCAGTTGGTCGAGATCTTGTAGTCGGCTGGCATCCGATTGATCTTCTTTATAATTCCAAATCCTTGGGGATCCAAATTCCAACTCGGTTGGTAATACCGCTTCTAATCCGTATACAAGAAAGGCGACTGCCCGGTAGCTCTGCTTGGAGTCATTCTTAGCCCCCAGAGCACCGCAGGCAATTCTTTGACCCAGCGTGCTGCATACGGTTGAAGCCGATCGAAGATTCTTGCTTTTAAGCTTTGTAGGATCATGCCATTGGCTCGCTCGACCTGCCCATTGCTTTGTGGGTGTGCCACTGAAGCGTAACAGATCTTTATTCACATCTCCTCACACCAATCTTGAAAATCACCAGTGGTGAACTAAGTGCCATTATCGGTGATAATCCTGTTTGGAACGCCAAATCTGACCACTATTTCTTGAAAGAACTCCATGGCTTTTGCCGTCGTGATCTTGGCTATAGGTTTGGCCTCAATCCACTTGGAAAATTTGTCAATGGCAGCGAAAAGATATTCGAGACCACCTGGGGCCTTTTTGAGGGGTCCGACAATGTCAAGCCCCTAGACTGCAAAGGGCCAGGTAATTAGGATGGTTTGCAGCTCCTGCGCCGGCACGTGAATCTGTCGAGCGAAAAACTGACAACCTTCACACGATCGAACAATGTCCTGTGCATCCGTTACAGCAGTTGGCCAAAAGAAACCTTGGCGGTAAGCTATACCCACCAAAGTACTTGACGCTGCGTGGTGTCCGCACATGCCCAAGTGGATTTTTTTGAGGAGAGCTTTGCCCTCTTGTGCTGATATACAACGTCTTAACACACCAGAAGCGCTTTTTCGGTAGAGTTCTTCTCCCATAACGGCGTAGTTTTTACTTTGACGCATGATGCGCTCTACTTCAGCTCGCTCGTCTAGAAGCTTATCCCTTACCAGATAGTCTAGAAATGGTAGCGTCCAGTCTGGGTCGACTATTAGCACCTCATCTTCTGGTTGAATATCCTCCGGCTGCTTTAACTCCTGTGGCAAGCCAACTGATGGTTTGTGAAGCTCCTGCATGAAAACCCCAGTCGGCACTATTGTCCGAGTGGATCCCATGTTGGCTAACTCATCTGCTGCCTCGTTGTCTCGCCGGAGCACGTGATTGAGCTCTATCCCATCGAATTTGTCCTCCAGCTTCCACACCTCTTGGTAGTATGCGGCCATTGTGTCGTTGACGCAGGACCACTCTTTCTGTACTTGGCTAACCACGAGCTGGGAATCCCCGTGCACCACTAACCGCCGGACGCCGAGTGATATAACAATGCGGAGCCCATGAACGAGTGCCTCGTACTCATCGACGTTATTGGATGCAGGAAAATGTATTTGAAGGACATACCGTAGCCTTTCTCCCGTCGGAGAGATGAGAAGCATGCCGGCTCCCGCGCCTTGCAATCTTAGGGACCTGTCAAAGTACATAGTCCAATACTCAATAGCCTCTTGAGCTGTCAGGGTCTGCACCTCTATCCACTCGGCGACGAAGTCGGTGAGAGCCTGTGACTTGTTTGCCGTTCACGGCTTGAAGAAAATTTCGAAAGCTCCAAGCTCCACTGCCCATTTGGCGATCCTCCCCGTGGCTTCTCGGTTGTGGAGTATATCCCCAAGCGGGAAGGAAGTAACCACCACAATAGAGTGCTCTTGGAAGTAATGCTTGAGCTTTCGTGAGGTGATATGTACAGCGTACAATAGCTTCTATACTTGCGGGTACTGAATCTTAGAATCACCCAGTACCTCACTGACAAAGTATACTGGACGCTGCACCTTCTATATGTGCTGTTCCTCCTGTCGCTCCACAACAATTGCAGCGCTGACTACATGAGTCGTTGCTGATATGTAAAGCAAGAGGGGTTCTTCGGGTTTTGGTGACGCCAACATCGAAGGGGTTGTCAAAAATTTCTTGAGGTCTTCAAAGGCCTGCTGCGTTTCCTGAGTCCACTGGAATGTGTCCTGCTTCTTCAGGAGTTTGAAGAACGGCATGCCTCGCACACCGAGTCGGGAAACAAAGCGGCCGATTGCTATCATGCACCCATTGAGCCTCATGACGTCCCTCTGACAAGTCGGCGGCGTCATCTTCAAAATGGCATTAATTTTTTCTGGGTTAGCCTCGATACCGCGATGAGACACGATGAAACCGGGTAGCTTTCCTGAAGGGACTCCAAACACGCACTTCTCAGGATTGAGCTTCATCTTGTATGCCCTTAGGTTCTCGAATGTTTCGGCCAAGTCAGAGACGAGGTCTGTTTTTACCCAAGTTTTGACCACAATGTCGTCCACATATGCTTCCACGTTGCGTCTGAGATGAGTGTCGAGGCATCGCTGTATGGCCCGTTGATAAGTTGCGCCAGCGTTTTTTAGCCCGAAAGGCATTGTGATATAGCAGAAGGCTCCAAACAGAGTTATGAACGATGTTTTTATGCAGTCTTCTTTCTTCAGGCTGATCTGGTGATACCCCGAGTAGGCGTCTAGGAAACTCAGGAGCTCGCATCCAGATGTGGTATCTACAACCTGGTCAATGCGAGGCAACCCGAATGGATCTTTGGGACATGCTTTGTTGAGATCGGTGTAATCTACGCACATGCGCCACTTGTTGTTCTTTTTACGGACAAGGACCGGATTCGCCAACCAGTCGGGATGATATACTTCCTTGATAAAGCCAGTAGCTAAAAGTTTTGTTATCTCCTCCCTGATGGCATCCTTCCTGTCCTGTGCGAATCATCTAAGTCGCTGCTTGATGGGCTTCGCCTTCTCGTCAACATTCAATGTATGCTCGATCACCTCCCTAGGGACACCTGGCATGTCAGAAGGTTTCCAAGTAAAGATGTCCTTATTTCGCTGAAGGAAGGCAATGAGCGCGAATTCCTATTTCTCGTCGAGCCATGTCTCGATCAGGGCTGTCTTAGCCGAGTCAGACGGGTCAAGAGATATCTGCTTTGTCCCCTCATCGGGTTTTATTGCGGCTTTAGCCTGTTTCTTCGCTAGTATGTCTCCTTCGTCTTCTAAGACTGCTGCTGCTGCCCGAATTCTTTGGAGCTCGGTTGCGGCCTCTTCAGCTTGTGTCATCTCGCAGCTTTGCTGTTTGCACATGAAGGATTGTTTGATGCATCCACTGATGGTGATTACACCTTTTGGTCCTGGCATCTTCATTACTAGGTATGTGTAGTGTGGCATAGCCATAAATTTGGCTAAGCCTGGCCTTCCCAAGATAGCATGATATGCTGTCTTGAAATCGGCCACCTCGAAGCTCAGGTATTCCATTTGGAAATTCTCTTTTGTTCCAAACTTCACAAGTAAGGTGATCTGTCCGAGCGGTACCGCCGAAGTCCCGAGAATTATCCCGTGGAAAGGCAATATGCTCTTTTGTATGCAACTTCGAGGGATGTTCATGTCGTCGAAGGTTTTGGAGAAGAGGATATTGAGTCTTCTTCCTCCGTCAACCAGCACTTTCTTGAGCTTGACACCACGGACGACCGGTTCTAGCACCAAGGGATATCTTCCAGGGTACGGGACGTGATCAGGGTCGTCCGCACGGTCAAAAGTGATGGGAACTTCGGACCATCTAAGGTACTCAGGGGTTACCGGCATGACTGCATTGATCTCCCGAGTGGTAAGCTTTTGCTTCCGCTTGGACTCATATGCTGCCGAGCCCCCAAATATGTAGTTGATCTCTCGTTCCGTCTCCTAATAGTTACCGTTGGCGGGAGGATATTGCTTCTTGGCATGCTCGCCATTCGGCCGGTCCGGCTGTTTGCCATGTTCTCTTGCAAATTTCTACAGTGTGTAGCAATCTTTTGCCGCATGCCTCCCCTTGGGATGGAACGGACAGAGTGCTTCCATCACTTGTTGTAGTCGTCTGCTCGAGGCCGACCGCGCTCGGTTGCTCCAACCATCTCCTCGTCTTTCCGTTTACGGTCTCTTGGTTTGGGTGGCTCGATTTGGTCTTTACCATCCTTCTGGCGCTATCGATCCTCCTGCCGTTCTACTACCGTGTCGAAGGCCGCTGCGTACGTGTCTGCCATAGCAAACATTTCTTTTACGGTTGTTGGTGGCTTCCTGGACATCTTTTTGATAAGATCCTGTTCGGTGACACCCCGTTGGAAAGCTGCTATGACGACCGTGTTCGACACTCCGCGGATAGTATTCTTTTTCTGGGTGAAGCGTCGAATGTACTCCCGAAGGGATTCTTCTTTTTCTGGTGAGGCTGATACAGATACCAAGGGGTTCCAGGCCTCTCGTAAGTACCTTGGTTTGGCGATGAACTGCTCGCAGAGCTCTCCCCAGGAATCGATAGAGTTCTCCGGAAGGCCCGTGAGCCAAGTTTGTGCAGTTGGGGTGAGCATAACCGGAAGATAGTTAGCCATGACGTTGTGGTCACCGCCGGCTGCCTTGATGGCGAGGGAATAGACCTATAACCAAGCTTCTGGATCCCTTTCTCCATCGAATTTTATGATGCCCTTCGGGGTAAAACGGTCGGGCCACGTGACTTGGGAGCCGAGTGGTAAACGCCTTGACCCCGTCAAAAAACGCATTGCCCTCATGCCGTGGGGACCGCTGCGGAGGAGAATACCTCCAGCGATCATCACTGTTGCCTTGTCTTTTGTGACAACGGTGGTAACCGTGGTCAATGCAATTGTTACGTCGATCATCACGATGCCCGCCTTCACATCGACTCCCTGTGCCAAAACGATCGTATTCATCGTCGAGTCGGCGTCTTTCCTCTTCTTCCCGCTTCGCGGCTGAGACTTTGGTGCACGTCGCCACTCGGACGGGGCCCGGGTCGACCACGATGTAGCCGACTGGTTGCTGTCTGAGTGACCGTGTGCGGGTGATCTTCTTGGTTGTGCTGAATTGCTGCGGCCATCACCATTGCTTTAATTTGGGCTACAATCGGCGTGGTAGGATTATCTTCTGCGATCATCAGAGCTAAATTATCCAGCAACGCCTTCGATGCCAGGTGCGGTGTATGGAAGACATTCTGATCTCCCATCTTTACGTGCAATATATCTTCATTGACCTCGCGTCCTCTAGCCTAGAGGGTGAGATCTCGGGCCTCTTGATCTTGTTGGTGATTGCCGTTGGCTCCTTTTGGGATTGCATCTCGGTGAAGCTGAGAGCCCGTCTACTGCTCCCCCACGACGTAAACCCCCGCGGAAGTGGGGACAGCTCCCCATGCTTCCCTCCGACCCAGGCTCCGAATTAGAGGAGCGGGAAGGGGATAAGTTGACTCTTTCGCTGCATCCGAGTGGTTCAATCACGCCCACCATGCGAGTTTCAACTCGAGGAGAGTGCTCACCATCACCAGATCAGGATTCCAATTTGATTGGGAGGTCATCCAGAGTGTTGCAAAACTGGCGGCACAATATTCGGCGGAAGGACGAAGCAGAGTTATCTAAGCCAAACGATGATGTAGATCGGTTACTGAAAGTGCATCTAGACACTAAACTAATTTTGGTGATTAATGACAATGTGTGCATGAATTAATATGTTTATTTGAGAATCGTCACAGCTCCAATTTGAATATAAGACAAGGACAAGATTGGAGATTCCCCGAAGATCTAAACAAAGAAGGAATCAAGATCATCTAGTTATAGGTTTTTATATTTTATTGAGTCCTAAGGACGACCGTACTATTAAGGGGGAGTGACAAAGTGAGGGTTTTTAGAAGAAAAAGTGCTCAAAGGATGAATTTTTTAGAACCTAGGTCAACTTAGATCCAATCTCCATCTCATTCTAAGTTGATCCATCCATTTGAGTATCGGACTGTCCGATGATTTCCTATCGGACTGTCCGATACCCCTCGGACAATGTCCGGATTTTCAGTCCTTGGGTATCTCTGTCCAACCTTGTCAAATTCTATCGGACTGTCCGATAGTTGACTATCGGACTGTCCGATACTCTTCGGACAAATACCCTCGGACTGTCCGATTTTTCAGAGTTTGAGGTCCTCTGGCTTGAAGTGCCTAATTTCATCGGACTGTCCGATAGTTTACCATCGGACTGTCCGATACTTCTTGGACAAAACTCTCCAGTGTCCGATTTTTCAGACCTTGGGACTCTCTGGCTCTGAGTGCGTTTTCTTATCGGACTGTCCGATAGTTGACTATCGGACTGTCCGATTGTCGACGATTCGTGACACGGCCCGAGAGGGGGGTGGTGTCGGCAATGATTAGATGAATGTCTAGGGGGCTATGCGCGAGATCGAAGTATCTTGATGGTAACACAGGAGACCGATGTATACAAGTTCGGGCCCTCGGCGATGGAGGTAATACCCTACTCCTGTGTTCGTGGTTTGTATTATGGTGGATGATCGCGGCGACCAGATTGATCACGGCGATCGTGTATGGCGATGATGGGTAGAAAAGAAGCCTCCCCCGACCAAGGGTTCCTGCCGCCCTTTATATAGGGGAGGGGGGCAGGTTTACAAGTCCTAACCCTGGTCGGTTACAAGTATGGAAGATTACAATTGAAAGGCTTATCTCTTCCTTTATATCCGGGTGCTCTATTAGGGAACCCGGACGCCTATTCTTACGTGGCAAGTCGGGCTGCTCCGCGGGAGGCCCTTCTTCTAGATGCTTGGTGCAATCCGGCCCATTGGGTGGCCTGCTTAGTTTCCTCTGTGTGGGGACCCGGGGCCCATATTGTCCACAGTAGCCCCCGAGTGCTTTACAGCCGAGTTGATGCCTTCTTGGATGTGTGTCGGCCGAGTCATGCTTCAGGCCGAGCGCTCCGACTGGAATCTTCTCTATGCCGAGTGCTCCATTGGCATGCAAGAAGGCTGTGAAGGGCTCAAGAGAGCTCCACAGGTTGGAATTTTTGAATGGTGCCCAGCCCAGTTTCTTGGAGTCCTAGCCGTCGGCGCTTGGGGCATAGGCGTAGTCCTGTAGATGAGCCGTAGTTGGCGTAGGCATGTAGCCGAGCCGTAGTTCGCGCTCGGGGCGCTGCGGCTGTCTTCGGCGCCGTGCACGAGAAGCCGGTGTAGAGAGTTGACGCGGTTATCCTCAGCGCAGTGCGCGAGAAGCCGGTCGTTGGGAGTCGACGCGGTTGTCCTCAGCACAGTGCGTGAGAAGCCGCTCGTAGGGAGTCGACGCGGTTGTCCTCAGCGCAGTGCGTGAGAAGCCGCTCGTAGGGAGTCGACGCGGTTGTCATCAGCGCAATGCGCGAGAAGTCTCAAGTCGGGGTGGTCGTCTTCATCGTTGCCGGAGCAATGAGTCGATGTAAAGAGTTGGCGCGGCTGTCCTCGGCGCAGTGCACGAGACGCCAGGCCGTAGTTTGCGCTCGGGGCGCTAGTGTAGGCACGCAGCCGAGCCATATAATGCACTCGGGGTGTTGGCGTAGGCGTGCAGCCGTACCGAAGCTGGCGTAGGCGCGGAGCCATGCCGTAGGTTGCGCTCAGAGCGCGGGTGTTGGCGTGGAGCCATGGTTGGCGCTTATAGCGCAAGCACTTCCTTGAACCCTGTAACATGTACATGTAGGATTTAGGCAGTATCTGAATATGGAAACATTTAGTCGGATATAAAGTCCGACTATTTTTATATGTGAAATAGCCTTTTTTACTTCTTTTACTCGATGATTTTTGTTAGTCCGAGTGGTTTTTTCTTCCTTTTGTTAAGCACTCAGCCTAGCTCATTCTGTTCCCTAGCGTTAGGAGTTGGCGCGGAGCTCTATCTCCCGGACACGCGTCAGGAACTAGAATTTTGCGTAGGAGTCAGAGTTTCACTACTCAGAATTATGACTCACTTGGATTTCACTTAAATCACTAAGTAATAAAAGCAAAAAATAACTATGAAAAAGATGGGTGCGCGGAAGCGCACACAATTATGTGTAGCCCCCGACTTACTCGCTAGTTGGAATCCGACTAGGGAGCAAGTCAAGAATCAATTCTCCGTCCTTTTGTCACTTCTCCGTACTGAGTTAAACTGTCTCGAATAGTTTTCATCCCTTTTGTTAAGCACTCAGCCTAGCTCATCAAGTCACCTAGCGTTAGGAGTTGGTGCGGAGCTCTGTCTCCCGGACACGCGTCAGGAACTAGAATTTTGCGTAGGAGTCAGAGTTTCACTACTCGGAATTACTCATACTCGAAAGCAGCAAAAATCAACACGGAAAAGGGCAAAAGTAACTTAGAACAGATGGGTGCATGCAAGTGCACACAGTTATGTGTAGCTCCCGACTTACTGCTTAGTTGGGAAATAACTAAGTAGCAAGTTAGGAAATTTGTATGTGAAAAGATCATGATGATGAAAAACATAGCTGCTTTGCTGACGACGACGTCGTCCTTGCTTTTGAGCTTTTAGCCCCCGGGCGTATCACCTTGTAGGCTTGAAGCACAGTCATGGGCTTGTAGTCATGCCGAAGGTTTACGCTCGGGGAGTTAGCATTGGTGTGTAACCGTACCGTAGTTGGCGTAGGCGCGGCCATGCCACAGATTGCGCTCGGGGCGCTGGCGTAGGCATGCAAGCGAGCCGTATAATGCACTCGGAGTGCTGGCGTAAACGTGCAGCCATACCAAAGTTGGCGTAGACGTGTAGCCGTGCCGAAGTTAGCGTAGGTGTGTAGCCGTGCCGAAGTTGGCGCTCGGAGCGCCGGGCGAGGCGGCAATGAGCCGTATGACGACTTTCGGTCTTTGGCGTGGCGTCTTGACCATGCCGTAGAAACCATCTCGCATTATACTGCATTGTACCCTGTGGAGACAATGAAAAACACGAGTAGTAGAGAAAAATTGGATCGTAAGGCAAAACGCATGATGTCCAATTATGTATTTTTGTTTTTTTCCGAGTGGTCTAATCTTTTCGTTAAGCACTCTGCCCGACTAGTCAAGCCCTCAAGCATAGGGAGTTAGCTTTAGCTGTGTTCCCGAGTACGCTATTTTGGGTGACCGGTCTCCGAGAGTTTCACTACTCAGAAGTCAACCATACTCGAATCAATAAAGGTGCACACAAGTGCACCTAATTAGGTGTAGCCCCCGACTTACTACTTAGTTGGAAACCAACTAAGTAGCAAGTCAAGAGAAAATTATAATGATGTAATTGAGTATGAAATTTGAGCATAAAGATAGGCGACTTAGCTGTTCTATATGCCATGACTTGTCGACGATCATGTCGTCCTCATGCTCGAGTCTGCGAGCGCCCGGGCATATCACCTTGTTGACATGAACGTAGGCTTGAAGCACAGTCGTGGGCTTGCTGTCGAGTCACAGATTGCGCTCGGGGGGCTGGCATAGGCGTGCAGCCGAGCCGTATGATGCACTCGGGGTGCTGGCGTAAGCGTGCAGCCGTACCAAAGTTGGCGTAGGCGCGGAGCCATGCCACAGATTGCGCTTCGGCGCCGGCGTGAAACATCTTGACAAGCCGTATGATGCACTTGGGTGCTTTGGCGTGGCGTCAGCCCGTACCAAAGTTGGCGTAGGCGCGGAGCCATGCCGCAGATTGCGCTCGGGGCGCTGGCGTAGGCATGCAGGCAAGCCGTATGATGCACTTGGGGTGCTGGCGTAAGCGTGCAGCCGTACCAAAGTTGGCGTAGGCGCGGAGCCATGCCGCAGATGCGCTTCGCCGGGCGTGAGCATGCAGAACAAGCCGTATGATGCACTTGGGGTGCTGGCGTAAGCGTGCAGCCGTACCAAAGTTAGCGTAGGCGCGGAGCCATGCCGCAGATTGCACTCAGGGCGCTGGCGTAGGCGTGCAGCCGAGCCGTAGGATGCACTCGGGGTGCTGGCGTAAGCATGCAGTCGTACCAAAGTTGGCGTAGGCCCGGAACCATGCCGAAGATTGCGCACGGGACGCTGGCGTAGGCATGCAGGCAAGCCGTATGATGCACTCGGGGTGCTGGCGTGAGCGTGCAGCCGTACCAAGGTTGGCGTAGGCGCGGAGCCATGCCAAAGATTACGCCGGGCGCCGGGCGTGAGCATGCGAACAAGCCGTATAATGCACTCGAGTCTTTGGGCGCGAAGCGGCCGTACCAAGGTTGGCGTAGTCGCGGAGCCATGCCGAAGATTGCGCTCGGGGCGCTGGCGTAGGCATGCAGGCAAGCCGTATGATGCACTCGAGGTGCTGGCGTGAGCGTGCAGCCGTACCTAGGGCTTAGCCGAGTGGTCATCTCGAAGCCCGTTCGTGATATCCGATTCTGACTTGTGCAGTAACCGGCAATTGACCTGACATGAGGCAGCAATTGACCCAGCATGAGGCATATCACAGGATTAGGTTTAGCCGAGTATACCCGTAACCAATTTCAATGGCGTAGGGAGCTCAATGAGCGTATCCTCGGAGCCTGAATCCTTAATAGCTTTCAACATCTGATTCCGCCTGGCGGTAACTAGCTAGTGGCCAGGCATGAGGCATGCTTACTCACTTGGCCGCTCGTGGCGGATGACGCGTGATGGCGCATAATGGGTACGCCGACGCGAGAGTTCATGACCTCACGCCGACCCCTGGCCGCTCTTGGCGGATGGCGCGTGATGGCGCGTAATGTCTCCTTATCAGCGCGGTTGTCCTCGGCGCAGTGCGCGAGAAGCCGGCGTACGGAAGTCGGCGCGGCTGTCCTCGCCGCGGGGTGCGAGAAGCCGGCCTTGGGAAGTTGGTTGTCATGGTTTCGACCGAAACCTCTTCTATCGTCATCATGGTGACGTTTCTCATCTTCTTGCTCCCATCGCCGAGTTTCGATGTCTTGGCGAAGGTCGCAGTTTTTTGCCGTTGCTGGAGCAACGAGTGGGTGCAGCGATTGTCGTTGTCGTCGTCGCCGCACGTCGGAGGTGTAAAAGCCATAAGTCGGCGTTGGAGAAGCCGCAGGTGGGCGGCGTAGGAGCCACAAATCAACGTCGTGGAAGCCGTAAGTCGGCGTGGTGGTAGTTGGCGCGGCTGTCCTCAGCGCAATGCGCGAGAAGCCGGCGTATGGAAGTCGGTGTGGCTGTCCTTGGCGTCGTGCGCGCGAGAAACCAGTCCCCGTTGCTATCGGAGCAGGGAGTCGGCGCAGCAGTCGTCGTCGGAGCCGCAAGTCGGTGTAGTCATTCCCATAGTCGATGAAGACGGCTCATCAGTCCGCATATGGTCGTATATCAGTCGGAGAGCCTCACCGCGGTCTCGGGATGAGTTCCTCCTTCATCATAGAGGTCCGCCATGGCCTTGTTGAGGTATGGCAAGGATCGCCGAGGTGCTGAGCAAACTCCACGTCGAGCTCCATCTCGTCGCGCGGAATTCGCGATACCTCCGCGCAGTCTGTCTTCAAACGGATGCCACGGTCGCGTCCGAACTCGGTTTTTGATAATCTTGTACTCGTTGGAAAGGTAACGAGATAAGTTTTCCAACTCATCAAAAATCACTCTGAAATTCCTTCTGAGTAGACGGAAAAACGCGATACAAGTTCCATCCAGATTCTGCACGGGAACAGATCGCATCTTCCTCTCGTGTTCGCCTCGCGGTTGAAGTCGTCTTTTGATCGGATCTGATCCGAATCCTTGAGGGCAAGTTTGCCGAGGTTGTTGATGACGAAATCCAAGCCTTCAAGATGAAAAGCTTGGCCGAAGGTGAATTCGACGGCGTCACTGCCGAGCGAGGCCATCGGGATTGCTGATGTAGATCTTGACGTCCGAGTGGGTTGCTGTTGATGACTCCCACTGTCTGAGACATGTTCTTGATCAGGTATTCTCCGTATCCGAACCGGAAATTGAGCCCCCGACACGCTACTTTTGGTAGGCGGCGGTGGTGCTCCCCAATCCGAACGGGAAACCGAAAACTTACAGAGGTCGCCGGGATTCACGAGCAGGTTCTGGACGTGATATTGTTTCGCCGATTCCCGTTGATCCGTAAGGAATCTTGAGGTGGGACTGGATCCGTTGGAAATATTATCTCCTTAGCTTTCCGTAGAGTGGTAGAACGTCGAAAACGGAGTCCGTATGTGGCCTGGGCGGCCGTTTTACGTACTGCCGCTCCCGGTATCCGAGTCGAACTCGCGGAGGACGCGAATTCCGGCGTGGACGTGAAGCACGTTGATGATCTCACCGTTGTTGACGGGAGACCTATGCATCTTGAGAGCTTGTGATCCCAAGATTGTCGTCGATGAAGTCGAAGCCCCTGAAGCGGAAAGCTTGGCCAAGGGTGAAGGTGTCGACGACTCCGTTGATTGCAGCCATCGAGATTGTCAAGATTGATCTGCGCGCTCCCCTACCTGGCGCGCCAACTGTCGACGATTCGTGACCCGGCCCGAGAGGGGGGTGGCGTCGGCAATGATTAGATGAAGATCTAGGGGGCTTATGCGCGTGATTGAAGTACCTTGATGGTAACACAGGAGACCGGATTAGACAGGTTCGGGCCCTCAGCGGTGGAGGTAATACCCTACTCCTATGTTCGGGGTTTGTATTGCGGTGGACGATCACGGCGATCGGATTGATCACGGCGATCGTGTATGACAATGATGGGGATGGTTTCTTCGACCCTCTCGGCCAAGGGTTCCTACCGCCCTTTATATAGGCGAGGGGGGCAGGCTTACAAGTCCTAACCCTGGCCGACTATGGATATAGAAGGTTACAATTTGGAAGGCTTATCTATGCCTTGATATCCGGGCGCACGATTTGGAAGCTCCGGATGTCTAGCTTGCGCAGCAAGCCGGGCCTCTCTGTGGATGACCTTCCTTCTAGAGACTTGGCGCAGTCCGGTCCATTGGGTGGCCTGGTTGATTTCCGCTCTGTGGGGACCCGGGGCCCATAATGTCCACACCGATACATATCGGACAAAAATCATCGGACTGTCCGATTTTCTCGACCTTGGGCCTTTCTGTCTCCTTCTAAGTGATACTATCGGACTGTCCGATAGTATACCATCGGACTGTCCGATGTTACACAGAATTGACTGCAACGGTCAGATTTTGAGGGGCTCGTATTTATACCCCTCACCAACCCAGGCTAGGGTTTGCTGGCCGCATTTACTCCTATTCATTCAAAGCTCTAGCCTCCTCACTCCTCCACAAGCTCAAGCTCACCTCCATTCCTCCCCTTCGATCTCTTGGTCAAATCTACCGGGAGGATTGAGAGGAAGAAGAAGATTTGAGTGCACCGACGTTCTAGGATTCATCCTCGAGCACTTAGTCTTCTTCAACCCTGTTTTTGCCACTCTATTCTCTTGGAGTTTTGATGGCTCCTAAACGGTCTAGGAGTTGCCCTTGAGCCACCAAGGGTTGTGGTGGACGAGAGAAGGATTGTGAAGGTCGGACTCCGCCTCCTCGCGGAAAGGAGTCAACTAGTGGATTCCAAGGGAGCTTGGTGCGGACCTTGGCGAGGATTAGGGTCAAGTGTGACCCGGGCTCAAGTGGACCGAGCCTACCTCAACGGAGACGTAGGATTCCCTCAAAGAATCCGAACTTCGGGAAAAAGTTGTTTGTCTCTCACTCTCTTTATTGTTTCCTAGCAAACCCTAATTTACATTTGTGCTCGATCTATTTGTGTATTAGGGTTTGTCAAAGATTGTGTGGTTATTAGTGTTCCTTGTGCATTATCCTTGATATTCTGTGGCAGGGACTAACCAATTTGCACCAGGTTGCTTGTAGATTTATCTTTGTGTGCGCAGGTAAATTTCACCTTCGGACTGTCCGATACCCTTCGGACTGTCCGACCATATACTATCGGACTGTCCGATACTTGTAAAATACTTCCGTAGGTTTAACTCTGAAATTTTAATTACGCCTATTCACCCCCCCTCTAGGCGACATATCAGTCCTTTCAATTGGTATTAGAGCCTAATCTCCTTTTAGGCTTAACCGCTTGGAGAATCAATATGTCGACTGAGGAAAGAAGTGACACCACCGGGGCCCAAATTCCTTATGATTATCCCATGCCTTCGTCTTCATCTCATGTCTCCATTCCGACGGGGCGTGCTCCTCAATTCGATGGCACATATTACCCTCAATGGAGACATAAGATGAAGATGTATCTAATATCTTTTTATCCGTCCATTTGGAAGATTGTAGAAACAGGTTTTGCTCCAAGAGATCCTGAGAGGCTTACCGCCACCGAAGAGCAAGACTCTTATCGCAACTACCAAGCCGTCAATGCCTTGCTTGGGGTACTTAGCCCAAGTGAGTTCAATAGGGTTGACGGGCTTGAGGACGCCAAAAAGATATGAAATACTTTAAAGATAGCTCATGAAGGAACCTCAAGTGTCAAGGAAACCAAAATAGAGCTCATCTATGGAAAACTAGGAAGGTTTATCCTTGAGGATGGTGAGAGCTACAAGGATATGTTTGACCGGCTCATGGTCCTTGTAAATGAAGCCAAAGGTCTTGGGTGCAAGGACCTCACGGACCATGCCATTGTCAAGATATTGCTAAGGGCAATAACTCCCACCAATCATCACCTAGTTCAATTGATAAGGGAAAGAGACAACTATCACTCACTCACTCCACATGATGTTCTTGGAAGACTTTTGAGTGATAAGATGATGGTAAAGGAGACAAAGGACATAGAAGATCTTGCCTGGTCAAGTAAGAAGAAGAACATTGCTTTAAAGGCCGGAAAGGTGATCAAGGAACATGAAGATAGCTCAAGTGACGATGATGAGCAAGAAGGGTCAATGAGCTTGGAACAAATGGCGTTCTTCGTTAGGAAATTCAACAAGTTCCTAAAAAAGAGCGGCTACAAGGGAGAAAGAAGCAAGAAGGGGTCAAAATCAAAGGGAAGACATTCCAAGAAGTCTTGCTATGACTGTGGAGAAGTTGGACACTTTATTGCCGAGTGTCCACACAAGAAGGACCAGGAGGAAAAGAAAAAGGACAAGTATTACAAGAAGGACAAGGAGAAGAACAAGAGCTACAAGAAGAGTTCAAAGGGACATGCTCATATCGGAGAGGAGTGGGACTCAAACTCCGACTCCGACTCCGACTCTGAGTCAAGCTCCGAGTCCGAAGATGAAGGATTTGCTTGCATTGGACTCGCCTCCACTACGACCACAACTCCACCATCGAAATCGCTTTTTGGAAACTTAAGCAATGATGATGATACCCCACATTGCTTCATGGCCAAAGGCCACAAGGTAACTTCCAAGTCCTCTACCAATACTATTATTGATCCATGCAATGAAGATAGTGATAGCGATTGCAACTTAAGTAACGCTAGCATAATGAGAATGCTTAAGAAGTTTGACATAAACAAAATGCATGAGCTTATGGAGAGAGTTAAGCAACAAGAGGAACTCCTCGAGAAAGGAGAGGATTTGCTCATCCTTGAAAAGGAGAGAAACCTCCAACTTGAGGAGGACCTTGCAAAAGAAAGAGGAAGAATGGAGGAGTTGGCCAAGGAACATAAAGAGGCCAAATCCAAGGTAGTCTCACTTGAGATCAACAATGCTTCACTCAAAGAGGAACTCATTGGGGCAAAAGAAGCCCATGAGACTCTTGTGATGATGTTTGATGATCTTTTGAAGAGCCCCCCACCTCTTCTAATGCACCTTGTTCCACAATTCTCTCCACAAGCAATGGATGTGCAAAATGCTATAACATTGATGTAAATGCTTGTGCCACTAACTTTGCCACTATGCAAGAGTTGGCAAGTGAGAATGAGAAGCTAAAAGGGTTTCTAGAAGATGGACTTCAAAAGTCCTACAAGGCGAGCAAAGGCCTCGAAGAGTACTTAGGTAAGAGGCGGGGTAACTACAAGAAGGCCGGTCTTGGCTACAAGCCTTCAAGGGGCGAAGAGGGCCACATTGTGGTAGCCCCCGCTACTAGACCTATCCATTTTGTTAAGGCTCAAGGATCACTTTCTCATATGTCGCATACTACTTTCAATGCATCCTATGTCCTTAAGAAGAACAATATTGGTAGAGTGCTTGCATATCGCATAGGACCTAAGAATAAGAATGCACCTTTGGTGAGATCCATTTGGGTCCTAAAGGCTCTTGTCACTAACTTGAGAGGACCCAATCAAATTTGGGTACCTAAAACTCAAGCATAATTTTGTAGGAATATCTCTCCGGTGGGCCGAGTTGGGTACTTGACAGTGGATGCACTCATCATATGACCGGAGAGAAGGCGATGTTCTCTCAACTTGACTCCTATGATCAACCCCATGAGAGCATCGTCTTTGGTGACAATGGTAAGGGAGAAATTCTTGGTCTAGGTAAGATTGCCATTTCTGAAAATTTATATCTTTCAAATGTTCTCTTAGTAGATTCATTGAAATACAATCTATTATCCGTACCACAATTTTGTGCTACGGGTTATGATTGTATCTTTTCTTTTGATGGTGTGAAAGTCGTTCGAAGGAGTGATGGTTTAATAGCTTTTAGAGGCCGTCTTAAGGGAAGGCTTTATCTAGTGGATTTCTCCGTAGATAAACCTAACTCTGGGATATGCCTTATGGCTAAATCTAGCATGGGTTGGCTTTGGCATCGCTGACTAGCTCATGTTGGTATGAGGAACCTTCACAAACTCTCGAAAGGCGATCACATCATTGGTCTAACAAATGTGAAGTTTGATAAAGACAGGGTGTGTAGTGCCTGCCAAGCTGGAAAACAAGTAGGAGCACCTCACCCCGCCAAAAATGTGATGACTACTACAAGACCACTAGAATTGCTTCATATGGACCTCTTCGGACCTATTGCATACATAAGTATAGGAGGTAACAAATATGGTCTTGTAGTTGTAGATGATTTTTCTCGCTTCACTTGGGTATTTTTCTTGCATGATAAGACAGAAACTCAGGAAACACTAAAGAAGTTCATGCGAAGAGCCCAAAATGAGTTCGAAGTCAAAATCAAGAAGATAAGAAGCGACAATGGAACGGAATTCAAGAACACTGGTGTGGAAGAATACCTCGATGAGGAAGGGATCAAGCACGAGTTCTCCGCTCCCTATTCTCCTCAACAGAATGGGGTAGTCGAGAGGAAGAACCGTACCCTCATCGAGATGGCAAGAACGATGCTCGACGAATACAAGGTCTCCGACATCTTTTGGGCGGAGGCCATCAACACCGCTTGCCACGCCATCAACCAGTTATATCTTCACAAAATTCTGAAGAAGACCTCATATGAACTTCTAACCGGTAACAAACCCAATGTTTCTTACTTTAGAGTATTTGGAAGTAAATGCTATATTCTAAATAAGAAATCTAGATCTTCTAAATTTGCTCCTAAAGTAGATGAAGGTTTCTTGCTAGGCTATGGATCAAATGCGTACACATACCGAGTTTTCAACAATACCACCGGTGTGGTTGAAATCTCGCGTGATGTGACATTTGATGAAACTAACGGCTCTCAAAAGGAGCAAGTTGATTCTCATGTACCAGATAGCGAAGAACCACCTAGCGAAGCGATCAAGAAGATGGCGATTGGTGACCTCAAGCCACAAGAGGGCGTCGAAGATAAGGAGGAACCATTGTCAACTCAACCCGAACCTCCTACTTCTACACAAGGTGAAGATGAAGATCAAGCCCAAGGAGACAAAGACAATGAAGATAATACCACTCCACCATTGACTCATCCAAGGGTTCATCAAAGCGTACAACGGGATCATCCAATTGATAACATCCTTGGAGACATAAACAAGGGAGTATCCACACGATCTCGTCTTTCAAATTTTTGTGAATTTTACTCCTTTGTTTCCTCTTTTGAGCCTACCAAGGTAGAGCAAGCTCTTGCAGATCTCGATTGGATTATAGCTATGCAAGAGGAACTCAACAATTTTACAAGAAATGAAGTATGGGAGCTAGTGGAAAGACCCAAGCAAAACATCATTGGAACCAAATGGGTCTTCCGCAACAAACAAGATGAGCACGAAGTGGTGATCAAGAATAAAGCACGGTTAGTTGCTCAAGGCTACACCCAAATAGAAGGTTTGGATTGCGGTGAGACTTACGCTCCAGTAGCTAGGCTAGATGCAATTAGAATTTTAATTGCCTTTGCTACTCACCATGGTTTTAAGCTTAAGCAAATGGATGTGAAGAGCGCTTTTCTTAATGGTTCGCTTTCCGAGCTTGTGTATGTTGAGCAACCACCGGGTTTCGAAGACCCTAAGTACCCTAACCACGTGTACAAGCTCCATAAGGCACTATATGGATTAAAGCAAGCACCTCGTGCATGGTATGAGTGCCTTAAGGATTTCTTGGTAAGAAAGGGCGTCGAAATAGGTAAATCCGATCCCACTCTATTTACAAAATTAGTAGATGAAGATATATTTGTTTGTCAAGTTTATGTAGATGATATTATCTTTAGATCTACTAATGAGTTATTTTGCGAGGAGTTTAGTCGCTTAATGACTAAACGTTTTGAGATGTCCATGATGGGTGAATTGAAGTTCTTCCTCGGACTACAAGTTAAACAATTAAAGGAAGAAACCTTAATTAGCCAAGCAAAGTATGTAAAGGACATGCTCAAGAAGTTCGATATGGATCAAGCTAAGCCAATAAAGACTCCTATGCAAACAAGCGGGCATCTTGACTTGGATACAAACGGTAAGGACGTCGACCAAAAGGTATATCGTTCTATCATAGGGTCACTTCTTTACCTTTGTGCATCTATGCCCGATATTATGCTTAGTGTGTGCATGTGTGCAAGATTTCAAGCCGCACCTAAAGAATGTCACTTAGTTGCAACTAAAAGAATCTTGAGATATTTAGTTCATACTTCTATTAGGATTAGACTTACCTAATTCTATATTTGGCCACTCCTACCAAAATTTGGAAATTCTTCCAGCCACCACTACGCCCAAGACCCTATAAATAACCCCCAAGACCCCCTCACCCTCCCATAGTTGGAGCCTCGGAATTGGAGCCCTAGCCACCAAAACCCTAGCCTTCGACGCATAAACCGAGGTATATCTCTCTTTCCAGCCCCCAAAACCTAGATCCAATGCAAGTACGTTGTAGAGCTTGTCGAGACGATCAATTTGGATATATGGAAGTCCTATTTTGGTGGAGAATTGGAGGAGATATGCAACGCCGAAGTTTGGGGAGAATCCGGCCATCTTGTCGCCGCCGCCGCCGCCACCCGCCGATCGCCTCGGGATCGCCACCAGCAGCTGCCGCTTCTCTTCCGCCCGCCACAGGTGTCAAGACGCGCCACCACGCCACAGCGTTCGCCACGCACCACACGACCCCGCCGCCACGCTGCCGCCGCCACCAGCCAGCGCCACCAACAAGACGATGACGCGTGTCCGCGCCAGTAGCCATCGACAAAGGGCCCCATCTGTCGACCCGCGATAGTCGTGACGATGGGCCCCATAGTACAGTGTAACCCGAGCCGACGCCGCCGCGTCAGCCGCCACGTGTCCGCCACGCCAGCGCCACGTCAGCGCACGTCAGCACCGCCGGCCCCAAGTGCCACGTCAGCAATGCTGACGTCAGCATGACATCACCCTGACGTCATCCCCGAGCCGTCTCTGCCACGTGTCAGTTCCCCATTGGTCAAGCCGAGCCGCTGAGCCGAGCCCAGCCAATCCCGTGCTGACATGTGTCCTTCCCGAGCCGAGCCGAGCCGGCCCATTAAGCCGTTTGAGCCCGAAGCCCTTTTTATTTTCCTGGAATTTTTTATTTTCTCCGAAACTTCCACGAATTGTTTAGGGAGTTCCCGAACTCCAAATTGGATGATTCCAGAGCCTAAAAATCACAAATAATCCCAAGAATTTTATATATTTTTATCAACTTATTTTAGCTCTATTTATTATTTATATCTATTTTATTTCTTTTTCACGTAGAACCGACGTGTACCTGCTGTACGGGAGTCGCCCCGGAGCCGTTCGAAGGAGGATATCCAGATCAAGACTTCTTCGGAGGCAAGCTAGATTCATATTGAATTCCTAGTTTGCTAAACTTTTATTATTCTGCCTTTATTTAATTTGCATGCATGAATTGTTAGCGTAAGTGCTATTTATTCCGATTGCACGTTAGTCTTCCACTAACGTGAATTAGCCTGCCATTGATAAGCCCGTTGGTCATACTTTCCTGGCCTATCCTTTGCATAGATGCTTAGCCTTGCTTCTGGGTTGGTAGTTGTTAGGTTACACTCATTAATTAATTGTGGTATCGTAAAGCTGTGGCTTCGTGGTATTGTTTTGGTAAACCTAATCAACTAAAATCAACGTGGTGTGTGTTGATTAGAGGAGACCTAGAAGAGGTGGATTTTGGGCTTGTGGTTGTGATGTGTAGGTCTCCTCTATAAGGACCATATACTTGTGACTACGAAACCGAACTTGAACAGTACAGCCACTTGTGCCTTCGGCCCTGGCTTATTAGCTGTGGAAACCTAATTTCCGGTGTACTCGCGTTGGAACGGATGCGACTTCCGATGGCTTAAATGGCGGTTAGCTTCATGCGGTGCGCCGTCAGATCCGGCTGAACGAGTGCGCATGACTGTCGGTCCGGCCGAGGTGTACCGTATTGGGACGCGAAACCAAAAGAATGGGTACGCTAAGGGACAGGTGAAAGCAGTGAACGGTCTTGTATCGTTTCTCCTTTGGGATTGAGATGAGGCTTGTGGGGAACGTGTACACACTCTGCAGAGTTAAAACTATCATTGATAGCCGTGCCCACGGTTATGGGAAGGTAAAGGAGTCTTCACAAGGATAGGTGTTAATGTGTTCAAGGATCAAAAATAAAGAAACAGTAGATAGGTGTTGATTTGAGCAAAATAACCACATCCATCCTTTGCCCTTGCATTCATTATTAAGGACCGCTTGCTGGGTAGCCGTGCACTCATTATAAGAATCACGGATAATTGTTCAGGAGAAGAAATCGACGTTGGAGTCAGTGGTGACCAGGAGGGTCCAACGCAGGGCGATTTTGGGAATTAGCTACACGTGTCCGAGTCAACCTCGGAGTATCGTCGCTGTTGAAGTCTTCCGCTGTGTTTCTTAATGTTTGCTACTATCCTGTGCAAGACTATGTATTCGTCTATGTCAACTGGATGATATTTACCTTATGTAAACTGTTAATTTCTAGTTATTTCGATGCTTGCGATGATATTCCAAACCGTCCTTCAGTGAAATACTACCTATGATCTTCTAGGACTAGTATTCGGTCACTCAAACCTGGTAGAAATACCGGGGCATCGACAGATTTGGTATCAGAGCCAGGTTGACTTTAGGATACCGTAGCTAGTTAAGCTTGAAAGCCTTAAGAAATTATTTTACTAAAAGTTTTTTCAAAGATTCTTTTCTTTCCATCTATCTCAGAATGTCTAGTTATTCTTTCCTACTTGAGGATTACTTTCTTTCTTTCTCTCTTACCCACTTATCCTCTATGTGTCTAAAAACAATTTGTTTTCACCTCTTTTCCAAATTCAAAGCGTAGTCTTTGTCCCATTATTGGTCAAGATTTGTGGAGCTGCCCAATGATCGAGATCCACCCTCAAGATCAAGCCCATACCATGAAAGATTCAGCAAATAGAATGGAAGAATCGAAGAATTACGAGTTGAAGACAAGAAGATTCTTGCGAAGTGAAGACAAGAAGATTTCCACAAGATTAAGTATAGGTATTCGTCAGTATTATCATGTTGTATTTTGTGCATGGAGTAGACCGTATCAACCTTTGGTTTTCTCGTTGTGATACGGCTATTCATAGGAGTAAGATCTAGGAAATTGTTTGGTGCATTGGATTGTTTAATTTCCGCAACTACAAGACAACCAAGACCTATCAGAAGATCGAGGAAGGCATTGTGAGGATTCACAATTGCAAGAAGATTGAAGGAAGACGATGTACAAGGATTGAGGTAAGCTAAAAAGGTGATTTACACACAAAAAAATTAAATTGTTTTGTTTTAAAAAAGAAAAATTCGTATGAATGATCATACAATTTCTAAAATTGTTTCAAAACCTGCTAAAAAAATCTAATAAACTTTAAGTACTTCCTAAGTATGAAGGCCAATTAGCCAATAATATGGCATTAATATAACAACTAATTTGTTGCATGTGTGTGTAAACCATGTAATGATTTGCGTCTTAATCGCGACTAAGTGGCATCTGCCGATGCACTTGGTCTGGTGTGTTGGATCTTTTACTCTGGATCTTTGTAATGGGTGCCAGAAAAATTTTCTCAAATTATTTTCACTAAAGGATGTCACTATCGTGTAGTTGCTCGTCTTATCTATCCCTTTCCTTGGAGCAGATGGCAAGAGGAAGAGCCCGTGGAAACCCTCGAGGCAATGGTCGTGGATGAGGTCGTGGACGTCGTGCCGCAACACCATCTGATAGTACAGAAGAAGCGGGTAGCCAGAATCAGACTGAGAGTCAGCATGAGGAAGAAGCTGTCAACCAAGCCAATGCTGCCGCTCAACAAGCTCCAGCTGCCGCTGCAGCCAAGCAACCCCAACCTGCTGTCCAACAACAACAAGACAATCTGGTGTTGCAAGCTTTGAATCTGATCGTGGAAGGATTGAACAACCCGCCACCCCAGCAACAGGCGCCACAAGTAGCACCACACCACCCGCAATCCAAGTTCAGTGACTTTATGAGGACAAGGCCGCCTCAATATTCAGGAACCAGGGACCCAGCAGAAGCTGATGACTGGATCAAGGATGTGGAAAAGAAGTTGTATCTGGCAGACTGTGATGAGTTCGAAAGCGTCCAGCTCGCTACTCACATGCTTAAGGGGAATGCTGCTCATTGGTGGGAGAACTACTGCAATGCGCACCCCAACCACCGCAACCTCACATGGGATGAATTCGTGGAGCTCTTCAAGAATACCTATGTGCCCCAGAGTATGCGGGATGAGAAGAAGCGTGAGTTCGAGAACTTGCGTCAAGGTAACATGACCGTAGCACAGTACATCAACAAGTTCATTGAGCTGTCTCGCTATGCGTCGGATCTGATTCCTACGGAGAGTGTCAAAATTTGGAGATTCACAGAAGGAATGGACTCAGGCATGAGGATACAGTTGCTACCTTTCCAATGCCAAGATTTTGAGCAACTGACTGAGAAGGCCATTATCTTGGAAGGAGCTCAACGCAAACACAATGAGGACAGGAAGAGAAAGATGAATTTCTAGGGACAGAGCGAATGCAACATCCATCATCGTTTCTCTCAGGGACAAAATTCCCATCAACCCCAGTACCAAGGACACAATCATCATATTCCGAGACAGACCTTATAATTGGTGCAGAAGTTTCAGAGTCAGAGCCAAACGGTCAATCAGCATGCTCACCACCCCAACCAGAGCGTCAATCAGGGACCAAATAGGAATGCATCAAGTGGAGCAACTGGAGTTACCTGATTCCGGTGGAGTCAAGTGGGACACTATTCTCATCAATGCCCCACTAAGCCAGCGAATCAACCGCAGAAGAACCAGGGAAGTGCATCTTCGCACATGGGTTCAAATAGGAGTGTGCATAACGCACCCAGGACGACGCCGAACGTGGGATCCGGACGCGTCAACCACGCCACCGTGGAAGAAGCTCAGGAGGCACCAGACGTTGTGCTTGGTAAGTTCCTAGCGAACTCAGTACCCGTTACAGTTTTATTTGATTCTGGAGCTTCGCATTCGTTTATTACAAAAGATGTGGTAGTCAAAAATCAGTGGAGGATTGTACCCCTAAAACAATCCCTAATAATTCAATCCCCGGGAGGATCCAAGTACACAAGTGTGGTATGCCCAGTAGTGGAGATTAAAATCGAAGGTTCTAAGTTCCTGTAGGACTTGATTATGTTGGATTCGAAATGAATACCAATTTTTTTGGGAATGGACTGGTTGATGAAGTACAAGGGACAGATTGATTGTGCTAGCCGAGCAGTCACCCTGACCAACACCGATGGCACGCAAGTCAGATATGAGTCGACTATGAAAGGTGGTCCGTTTGGAACCGTACATCAACTAGAAGTGAAGACGATGAACGAAGAGCAAATGCCTATGGAAGATCTGAAGGCAGAGTGCCCAGAGTTGTTCTAGGATCCTTCCGAATCTTGGGGACGAGATTCCTCTTAAGGGGAGAGGTTTGTGACATCCTAATAAAATTACTATGTCACTTAGTATTAAAAAGACACTAATAAGAAAATTAAAAACATAAAACATAAAATAATAATAGAAAAGTCTCTATTCAGGCATAAATAGCCTTAATGGGCCCTAATTAGGCCCATAAACCCCAAAGTCTACTTCTATTAGGATTAGACTTACCTAATTCTATATTTGGCCACTCCTACCAAAATTTGGAAATTCTTCCAGCCACCACCATGCCCAAGACCCTATAAATACCCCCCAAGACCCCCCTCACCCCCCATAGTTGGAGCCTCGGAATTGGAGCCCTAGCCATCAAAACCCTAGCCTCCGACGCATAAACCGAGGTATCTCTCTCTTTTCAGCCCCCAAAACCTAGATCCAATGCAAGTACGTTGTAGAGCTCGTCGAGACGATCAATTTGGATATATGGAAGTCCTATTTTGGTGGAGAATTCGAGGAGATATGCAACGCCGAAGTTTGGGGAGAATCCGACCATCTTGTCACCGCCGCCGCCGCTGCCACGCCGTCGACCGCCGATCGCCGGATCGCCGCTGCCTGCGTTCTCTTCATCACTGCCACAGTGTCCAGACGCGCTGTCGCCTTGCAGCGTTCGCGTGCACCACGCCGCGCCACTCCACGCGAGACCCGCCGCCACGCTGCCGCCGCCATCGGGCCGCGCCCGCCTCGCCAGCGCGACGACGCGTGTCCCGCACCCGCACCCGTAGCCACTGACAGGTGGGCCCCATCTGTCGACCCCACGCGATCGTGACCATGGGCCCCACAAGATAGTGTAACCTGCCGACGCCGCGCGTCCGCCAAGGTCGCCACGTGTCATCGACGTGTCCGCCACGCTAGCGCCACGTCAGCACCGCCGGACCCAAGTGCCACGTCAGCAATGCTGACGTCAGCATGATGTCACCCTGACGTCATCCCCGAGCCGTCTCTGCCACGTGTCAGTTCCCCATTGGTCAAGCCGAGCCGCCGAGCCGAGCCGTGAGCCGAGCCGCTGAGCCCCAGCCAATCCCGTGCTGACACGTGTCCTTCCCGAGCCGAGCCGAGCGGGCCCATTAAGCCGTTTGAGCCCGAAGCCCTTTTTCTTTTCCTGGAATTTTCTATTTTCTCTGAAACTTCCACGAATTGTTTAGGGAGCTCCCGAACTCCAAATTGGATGATTCCAGAGCCTAAAAATCACAAATAATCCCAAGAATTTTATATATATTTATCAACTTATTTTACATCTGTTCATTATTTATTTCTGTTTTATTTCTTTTTCGCGTAGAACCGACGTGTACCTGCTGTACGGGAGTCACCCCGGAGCCATTCGAAGGAGGATATCCAGATCAAGACTTCTTCGGAGGCAAGCTAGATTCATATTGAATTCCTAGTTTGCTAAACTTTTATTATTCTGCCTTTATTTAATTTGCATGCATGAATTGTTAGCGTAAGTGCCATTTATTCCGATTGAACGTTAGTCTTCCACTAACGTGAATTAGCCTGCCATTGATAAGCCCGTTGGTCATACTTTCCTGGCCTATCCTTTGCGTAGATGCTTAGCCTTGCTTCTGGGTTGGTAGTTGTTAGGTTACACTCATTAATTAATTGTGGTAACGTGAAGCTGTGGCTTCGTGGCATTGTTTTGGTAAACCTAATCAACTAAAATCAACGTGGTGTGTGTTGATTAGAGGAGACCCAGAAGAGGTGGATTTTGGGCTTGTGGTTGTGATGTCTAGGTCTCCTCTATAAGGACCGTATACTTGTGACTACGAAACCGAACTTGAACAGTACAGCCACTTGTGCCTTCGGCCCTGGCTTATTAGCTGTGGAAACCTAGTTTCTGGTGTACTCGCGTTGGAACGGATGCGACTTCCGATGGCTTAAATGGGGGTTAGCTTCATGCGGTGCGCCGTCAGATCCGGCTGAAGGAGTGCACATGACAGTCGATCTGGCCGAGGTGTACCGTATTGGGACGCGAAACCAAAAGAAAGGGTACGCTAAGGGACAGGTGAAAGCAGTGAACGGTCTTGTATCGTTTCTCCTTCGGGATTGAGATGGGGCTTGTGGGGAACGTGTACACGCTCTGCAGAGTTAAAACTATCATTGATAGCCGTGCCCACGGTTATGGGCGGGTAAAGGAGTCTTCACAAGGTAGTCCCATGTGTTTTAAATTAATTAACTTCATGGTGTAGTGTAGGCAGGGAGTGCCTCTCTTTTGGAGCCGGTTAGCCGTTCCTTTGGCTACGCTCCTCGTGTGTCGAGCCGATTAGCCTTTCCTTGGCTATGCTCGTGTGTTAATGTGTTCAAGGATCAAAAATAAAAAAACAGTAGATAGGTGTTGATTTGAGCAAAATAACCACATCCATCCTTTGCCCTTGCATTCATTATTAAGGACCGCTTGCTGGGTAGCCGTGTACTCATTATAAGAATCACGGATAATTGTTCAGGAGAAGAAATCGACGTTGGAGCCAGTGGTGACCAGGAGGGTCCAACGCAGGGTGATTTTGGGAATTAGCTACACGTGTCTGGGTCAACCTCGGAGTATCGTCGCTGTTGAAGTCTTCCGCTGTGTTTCTTAATGTTTGCTACTATCCTGTGCAAGACTATGTATTCGTCTATGTCAACTGGATGATATTTACCTTATGTAAACTGTTAATTTCTAGTTATTTCGATGCTTGCGATGATATTCCAAACCGTACTTGAGTGAAATACTAGCTATGATCTTCTGGGACTAGTATTCGGTCACTCAAGCCTGGTAGAAATACCGGTGCATCGACACTTTAGATGAGAAAAGATTTTGTGAGTTGAGAAATGAACTAAATATTCTTGATTCTAGAAATGTGACTTGATGTCTTGTACCCAATGGTTGTTGTATGTAAAATGAATTCCAAAATCAAACTATTTTGCAAACCTTTGTTTCTATTCCTTTTATCCTATATTTGATTCTTGAACTAGTCGATTCATATATGACCATTGTTCTCCATGAATTGTTGTTTCTGGTCATAAATGAAAAGACACCTGCTTATCTTACCTACTCCAACTCTTTTCCACTTTCATATCCTTGAAATTTCACTCCTGTCAGTTTCTGTTCTGACTGACATTGGACTGTCCGATAGTTGACTATCGGACTGTCCGATAGTTTACTATCGGACTGTCCGATGTGAGTGGAGTCACTTATAACCGGGTGGGGGTCGGTTTTTCACCCCACTCTCCACTTTCACCGCGCCCGTTACTCTTTCACTGCTCCTCCCATCTCTTGGCGCCCGGAGCACTTGGAGGGGAAATCGGCATCGAGGATCATCTTCTTGGCCTCCCGGGCGTGGATTTTGCTAAAGATCATCGTCGATCCGCCGGCATTTGCTTTCTACCCCTTCTCCTCTCCTCTCAAGGTAACTAGGGTTAATTTTCCTTGAAGATTCTTTGAAACCCTAGATTTATCTTGAAATTTGTTGATAGATATCCTTGGTAGTGTACTTAGAACACTCCTGTGCTTGGACATTGCCTTAGGTCTTAGCCGTTTTCACGGATTTCGCGAATTAGGGTTAGTTGCCTAGTTGTAGTTTTGTCAAGTATCGGACTGTCCGATAGTTTATTATCGGACTGTCCGAACATCTTCGGACTGTCCGATGGTGACAAAATCAAATAGGCAGCTTACACCTAATACGACTAATTCCTATATTGTCTCTTGATCCATTGTCATTCTTTTTCTAGCTTTGTGCAATGGATCCCAACCCTGGCAGCAGTCGGGACAAGGGCAAGGGGATGGCCACCTTTGAGCGCCGTGTCAAGTCCCGGCACAATCCTGCCCCTTCCTTCGCACCTCCAGACTCACCAGTACATCTCCTTCCTGCCCCAGCTCCTCCTCAGTCTCCTCCTCCAGTCCATAGGGTCGATAGCAGCTCAGATGATGTTGAAGAAGAGCAGACCGAGAATGTGATTGGACCACTGTTTCTGACTGCCCCTCAGAAGTTTGACAGTCAGTATGCTAGGAGGGTAGTCAGCTACAGAGGCAGAGGAGCACAGGCTCGTGCACAGAGGAATAGGGACCCTCTTGTGTATGAGAAGATGGAGTACACAGACCCCAGATTCTGGAATTTCTTCCATCAAGATTGGTATGAGTCTGTGATCCTGGACAAGAAGCAGCCCGTCATCATTATGCAGTGGATTGACTGGGCACACATGGAAAAGGCCAACAACGATGTATTCAAGGAAGTAATCCATGTGTGTGAGAAGCATGACCTCAGAGAGCTCATGGAGTTTAAGTACGACTGGAGTGTGGAGGTCATTGCTCAGTTCTTTGCCACTGTGTACTTCGAGAGAGACAGGGCATATACTTTGAGGTGGATGACTCAGGGCTCTTGGTACAGCACCACGAAGAAAGAGTTTGGTGAGATGCTGGGCATTTCTGCAGGGGTCCTCAGGAACAGGGAGAAGCTCCATGATGAAGGTTTCATGGATGCAAACAAGACCGACTTCCTGTATGAAGAAGGCAAGTTCTGCAAGCTAGGAACCACTGTGGGCATAAGGGCATTCTATGACGTGTTGAACAAGCTTTTCAGGAAGACCCTCACCCCTAAGGAAGGTGACCGCTCGAACATTTCCTCCTTCACTAGGAACTTGCTTGAGCGGGTGGGGGAAAAGGAAAGGAAATTTGATGTCATAGATTTTATTTGGAATGAGATCAGTTTGGCATCTTTCGACTTCAAGAAGAGCTGCCCCTATGCCCCCTACCTGATGTGCATGATTGAGAGGGTTAGTGGACTGAAGTTCCACAAGGAAGTTTCCCACACTGCTTAACAGATCAGGCCTCCTCTTGGTGGGACTCGACCTTCAAGTTCCAGGGGTGCTTCTTCCTCCTCTCAGCCTGCTCCTCCTGCTGCTGCACCGTCTGAGTCCAGGGGATCTTCGCCCAATCTGCGTGCTCTCAAGGCGATCTTCTGTTTGGGCAAGAAGAACTCGAACAGGTTAAAGAAGATTCAGCGACATCTTGAGCTCGAGTGCTCCTCTGACTCCAGTGATGCTGAGCAGCAATTTCAGCAGATCATTGGTGAGGCAGTGGACTCTGAGGGTGAAGAGGATGATGAAGATGTCGATGAAGATGATGATGAGGATGAGGACGATGACTGAAGGCCTTTCGAGCAGCCTTCTCTCTCTCTTTTTGGTGTTTTGATGCCAAAGGGGGAGAGAGTGGCGTAGCTTGAAAGATGATATCTATATTAAATCTATCCTTAGCCTTCCTTGCTCTGTTGAATCTTATGTTGCTTTAAATATGGTCGTTTAAAACTCTTGTGATGAACTATGTGTTTGTTGATGGGTGCTATTGTAATAGGGCTAGAACCTTGTGGTATCATTTGTGGTGAACCTTGTTTAATCTATGCTGCTATGTTGCTACTTGTTACTATGTCCATGATATCTCTTGTTAGCTTCAAATTGTGTGCCCCATGAATGTCATATGCATATGCTTTATATATGTTGTTGACTTGTTAGAACTCCCATGGCAAATTTGTCCTAGTGCATGTGGTTCATCATAATTCTATTTGCTGCACATTTTCAGGGGGAGTTTTTGCAAAATGTTTTGCTTTGATCATTAATTTTGTTCAATTCTATTGCAAGCTACACATATTGTCATCAATCACCAAAAAGGGGGAGATTGAAAGTGCATCTAGGCACTAAACTAATTTTGGTGATTAATGACAATGTGTGCATGAATTAATATGTTTATTTGAGAATTGTCACAGCTCCAATTTGAATATAAGACAAGGACAAGATTGGAGATTCCCCGAAGATCTAAACAAAGAAGGAATCAAGATCATCTAGTTATAGGTTTTTATATTTTATTGAGTCCTAAGGACGACCGTACTATTAAAGGGGAGTGACAAAGTGAGGGTTTTTAGAAGAAAAAGTGCTCAAAGGATGAATTTTTTAGAACCTAGGTCAACTCAGATCCAATCTCCATCTCATTCTAAGTTGATCCATCCATTTGAGTATCGGACTGTCCGATGATTGTCCGATACCCCTCGGACAATGTCCGAATTTTCAGTCCTTGGGTATCTCTGTCCAACCTTGTCAAATTCTATCGGACTGTCCGATAGTTGACTATCGGACTGTCCGATACTCTTCAGACAAATACCCTCGGACTGTCCGATTTTTCAGAGTTTGAGGTCCTCTGGCTTGAAGTGCCTAATTTCATCGGACTGTCCGATAGTTTACCATCGGACTGTCCGATACTTCTCGGACAAAACTCTCCAGTGTCTGATTTTTCAGACCTTGGGACTCTCTGGCTCTGAGTGCGTTTTCTTATCGGACTGTCCGATAGTTGACTATCGGACTGTCCGATACCTATCGGACAAAAATCATCGGACTGTCCGATTTTCTCGACCTTGGGCCTTTCTGTCTCCTTCTAAGTGATACTATCGGACTGTCCGATAGTATACCATCGGACTGTCCAATGTTACACAGAATTGACTCCAACGGTCAGATTTTGAGGGGCTCGTATTTATACCCCTCACCAACCCAGGCTAGGGTTTGCTGGCCGTATTTACTCCTATTCATTCAAAGCTCTAGCCTCCTCACTCCTCCACAAGCTCAAGCTCACCTCCATTCCTCCCCTTCGATCTCTTGGTCAAATCTAGCGGGAGGATTGAGAGGAAGAAGAAGATTTGAGTGCACCGACGTTCTAGGGTTCATCCTCGAGCACTTAGTCTTCTTCAACCCTGTTTTTGCCACTCTATTCTCTTGGAGTTTTGAGAGCTCCTAGACGGTTTAGGAGTTGCCCTTGAGCCACCAAGGGTTGTGGTGGACGAGGGAAGGATTGTGAAGGTCGGACTCCGTCTCCTCGCGGAAAGGAGTCAGCTAGTGGATTCTAAGGGAGCTTGGTACGGACCTTGGAGAGGATTAGGGTCAAGTGTGACTCGGGTTCAAGTGGACCGAGCCTACCTCAACGGAGACGTAGGATTCCCTCAAAGAATCCGAACTTCGGGAAAAAGTTGTTTGTCTCTCACTCTCTTTATTATTTCCTTGCAAACCCTAATTTACATTTGTGCTCGATCTATTTGTGTATTAGGGTTTGTCGAAGATTGTGTGGTTATTAGTGTCCCTTGTGCATTATCCTTGATATTCTGTGGCAGGGAACTAACCAATTTGCACCAGGTTGCTTGTAGATTTATCTTTGTGTGCGCAGGTAAATTTCACCTTCGGACTGTCCGATACCCAACCATCGGACTGTCCGATACCCTTCGGACTGTCCGACCATATATTATCGGACTGTCTGATACTTGTAAAAGACTTCCGCAGGTTTAACTCTGAGATTTTAATTACGCCTATTCACCCCCCCTCTAGGCGACATATCGGTCCTTTCAGTTACACGGGTTACCTTCGGTTTGAATCTGGTTAACCAGAGAGAGCTTGCCGAAGTCATCAGCAAGGAAATCCAAGCTTCCGAATCGAAAAGCTCAGCGAGGATCGAAGTCAGCGGTGGTTCCGTTGACCGTAGCCATCGAGCTTGATGAAGTTGATCTTGACGCTCCCCCTACCTGGCGCGCCAACTGTCGACGTTTGGTTCATCGGAGGGTGTCGTCAGCAATGATATGTGAATATATATATATATGGGGGTAGTGCGCTGGATCCAAGCTCGATGGTAACACAAGACGTGTGATTTAGACAGGTTCAGGCCCTCCGAACAGAGGTAATACCCTACCTCCTGTGTTTGGGTTTGACTGTATTGATGAGGATCTCTACAATCAGATGTCTAGTTATGATCTAATCTTCTGTTGGATGACCGACCCCCTATCCTAGGGTCCCTGCCTGCCTTTATATAGTGAGGAGGGGCAGGGTTACATGGCAGGAGTCTCGGTCGGTTTTGGGAGTAGAGTCCTAGTCAGCTTCAAGGTAGATGTTTCTATCTATAGCCTATCTATCTAGATTTATCAGTATCCACATGTTTACAATAGAGTCTTTCCTATTTTGGATAGGTTCTATCCTTAATGCCGCCGTGGGGCGCAAGGTTCATCCTTAGTCTGGGTGGTACCCGTCTTGGGCCGAACGACACGGGCCGCCTCCTTGTGGGGTTGCCTTCTTTATCTTCTCATGTGGATACCCGGGATCCACATACTCCACAATCCATATGCCTAAATTCTTCTAATTAAAGATTCAATTGTTGGAGTATTATTGTTATCTTGTACTTCCATGGATTTGTATGCCTAAAATCTTCTAAGACATGTTGGAGTATTTTGTACTCGTTGAACAACAGACCATATTCTATGATGGATGCTGATATGGTTTGTTTTGAAAGCTGACAGCAATAACATGGCAAGGATTCGATAATCCACAAACTGACTCGATGGACAAAGGAGCTTTGCCTCTTCCTTTAGCGTTCAATCGCGCGATTACAAACTGACTTCATCCACAAAGCAAGGACTCGATTGTACTCTGAACTAAGTTTTCCAAAGCTGAAAGTAAAGAGCTAGCAGCCCATGTCCACACTACATGGATTTTCCAGCCAAAGAGCTAGCAGGCCACTTCCACGCTGCATGCATGCTGACAGTAGACGCGATCCGCTACATATGCATGAACTCTTTGCCTTGCCATGACAGAACTCACTGATTGAGGTACTCTATTGCCTCGTTTAGAATGTCTTTATCACAGTGCAACCTAACCGGAAGAACACACTCTCTCTCTATCTTAAGCAAATGTTTCTTTAAATGTGTAATACGGTAGTGTTGCTCCCCTTTTGATGCAAAATTTCCTTCATTCATTCATGAAGAGTAAGAAAAATATGGTTGCTCCTAGCAATTGGGTACTGATCATAAGCTTGTTGCACCTTCTTGATGATATCCTCGACATTATTTGGAGTCGACTTATGAAATAAGGATTGAAGTGCCGCAAAAAACCAAGGTCTAAAATATTGTGATCGGGGGAGTTGGCTGGCCGACACATTAACCTTTTGTCGAAAACATTAGCTGTTGTTGCATTGCAAAAAGCAGGATCATCAACTGAAATGTGTGTCCTGGCATTATCTTGTTGTATAAATATAAGGGTACCATGTTCTTCTGCAGGCCATTTCTCCTTGATGGTAGGCAATAACTTGTTTATAGTGTACTCACGACTAACATCTTTGGTGACCGACGGTAATACCTTAGTTACCAATGTACCGAGAGGCCTATTCACACTATTCCTTTTCGTTGGCTCTACAAAAGTAAATGGAAATATCCCAATCTTCCCTGAAAACGTCACATTACATTCAACATCAAACCTCGGTCTTGCAATTGCCGCAAGGAATATAACCTTCTCAATGAAATTCTTGCTTTGTGTGGTTCTTCTCGGATCCTACTCGTTTGGCACCAAGTGATAGTTCTGACTCTGCTGCTGCTGACGACAAGATTTGACCGAAGTCAATCTAGGACCAAGGCAACATCGTGGCAATCAAAAGTCAAAGTCGACCCAAGGGTATCGAGTTGTAATCAGCTTCGAGGGAAATTATTGTAAAACGGCTTTATACGAGCCGGTTTTAGATGTTTGTATTATAGCCAGTGTCATGATAGTCTAGAACTTTAGGTAGTTTATATACCTCTCTTGAGGGGACTTGTAAGGACAGAAATCTACTTCTCGACAATACACTATTTTCCTGCAATTTTACTTTTACTTAGGCTTTACTATCTGATGTCGACTAGTTCTAACGAAATCGACTTCAAATCATGAGTAAAAGCCGTCTTGATTAAGTTTGATCCTTTTTACTCATGTTCTTCGGTAGATTGCACTATCTCGGCGAAAGCCGATCTACACTTTGTTCTATCAAACCCCCGCAAGTTTTACTGTCTCGATTAAATTCGATCTTCAACCTGCTTTACCGATCCAAATACTTGCTGAGTAGTTTACTATTTAGTAGGAATTAAATCACCACAGCTCTATCGGCTTATTTGTAGCTGGTATATTCATACAACTAGTATTGACTCTCTTGCCGGTATTTGTCTAATCAGAATGATAAGCCGATTAGAAGTATTTTACCAAGTTTCTCATTGTCAATTGCAGCATCAAATTGACTAGCACGCCTTGAACCGTAATTTTGGTGCTCGGGAGCCAGGTCCTAAACCCATGTGTGTGGAGTGCGGATCGCTACAACTTTCTACATCAACACACTTTTTGGCACGCCAGTGGGACATGACCAAGTCGCAAAACAATGCAGACAAGTCCGTAGTCATGGAAGGAGAGTAGTACTCCGAAGGAGTAGAGCGAGAATGTAACATTCCATAAGATTCCCAATTTTAGTATAAATTTTTTTCGCAAATTCATAGACCCAATTCTCTTATTGAATACACTAAATGAAATTCCCTTAATGAAATCTTAATTAATTATACTTAAATTATATTATTAAACTTCTAACTGTACAATAAGTGTGTAAGATTAAATCTTTCTTAAACCCTCCTAAACACTTCTTAAACCGCCCCTAGAACTCAACATAATTTTCCCTAATCAAATATTAATTATTCCTAGAAAGAAAAGCACACCCTACCAAAAACAAATAACCAAATCCATTTTATATCACAAACAAATAACCTTAAAATCCATCAAATCACTTATTAGAATAATTCTAACCCTCCCTAAAAATTTCATAATTTTTCTTAACTCTTAGTTATTTTTCCTCATGGCTTAAAGCTTTAAATAAATTATCTAGACATAAAAACCTTACAAAATAATAGATTTTATTTCATATTTAGATTCTAAGATTTTTTTAAATTTTTAGACCTTGTCTCGCATTTTTGTGATTTTTCTATGATTTTATATGAATTCTTGACGTTCACTTAAATTTCTAAAAACCCCAAATTCCAAATCGGGAAGCCCTTCCAAAAACGGAAAGTACACTTTCCCTTTAAGGAATACGCTTTCCTTCTAGTTAAACCGCCCGAGGAATTTGCATTATGGAACACGTCGCACAGTACTAGTTTTAATCCGAACCATCCACCCTAGATCCAACGACGGGCCCTACGGCCACGTCGCATCCCTGACTGCGCCCGCGGAAACCCCTTTGTCCCCAACACCGGTGCCGCCGTCTCTACCACGGTATCTTGCCGAAAACCTACAGTAACGCCGCTCTTGTCCACCTCCGCTGCTGATTTAGCCCTATCCGGAACCTTCTCGTCACCGTGGACTTTATCCGCCACCTCAGAAAGTCAATCCAACCACGTCCCGCCGCTAATTACCCACCGTCACCTTGCCAGCGCCGCCGTCTCTGCCACGGTATCTCGCTGGAAACCCACAGTAACGCCGCTCCTGCCCACCTCTGCTGCTGATTTAGCCCTATCCAGAACCTTCTCGTCACCGTGGACTTTGTCCGCCGCCTCAGCATGTCAATCCGACTACGTCCCGCCGCCAATTACCCACCGCCACCTTGCCAGCGCCGCTGCCACCCAAAGTCAGCGCCGTAGCTGCCACGAAGTCTCCCCGACCTATAAAGGGACCCCGCTGGCACCGCCTTTCTCCAAGCCCTCTCCTCCTCTCCCTTTCCTCCCCGGAGCGCCACCACAAAGCCCTCTCCGCCGCTATCTCCCCCAACTCCGGCGACCTCCCTTTGGCCCAAACCCGATCGTCCCGGCTCTCGATCCCAACTAGCCGAGTGAACCATAGAGCACCGTGAGCAAAACCCCCAACCCAATTCGTTCAATTGAACCTTTTTTGAGTCCTTGTGATTATCTTCATTGTTTCACCAAACTCAAAAACCTTTTTCGAGTATTTGTCAATATACTCATCAAGGAGGAGATTGTGGGACCATGTGGAGGTCAACCCTTGAGTCTGATAAGTAATTGACATCCTTGTTTGGACTTAAAGTTGAATGGTTTTGAGTTTGAGGATTTTTGGAAGCCTCGGTATAGCACGGAACAATAAATTGACTAAACAGGGCTAAGTCAGGACCCAATGGATGACATCCGGTGGTCTCCAGACAGTGTCTAGAGAGCCTCCGGATAATGTCAGGAGGAGTCCAGAGAGGAACTCCAAATGAGAGATCCTCCGGACAGCGTCTGGAGAGTTCTAGAGAGCAAAGTCCAAAATCCCCCAAAAATGGGTCCTTCGGACCATGTCCAGAGATTGGCGGAGAGGGGTTGGGACCCACCAGATAGTGTTCAGAGGAGCACAGTGAGCACAACATTTTGGTCAATTTATCTTGTGTGCATTTGAGATTATTGCATATCTTGTTGGACTAACTTGCAGAAAAAGAAAGGTAAGATGATGAGTTGTTGTTTCAAAAACGTTTGGTCTTGTGTGGTTCAGGACCGGTGAGATCCTGAGTTGGCAGCGTCGGGACGTGATCAGGAGGCTGTGCGAAAGGGATTGTCAGGGACTGGTAAACACAAGATGAACATGGCGGTGGACTAGCTGCAATCTTCTGGTACGGTGGGGATACCAGAGGCAAGAAGATGTAGCAGTTCAGGATGGACCGAGTGCACCGGGAGTGGTGTGACTCGGAGAGTTGGTGTGTGGGCCCTGCGTGGCCAGGCGTGAGTAAATCATGGCCGTCCAAAAGCTATCTGAGGGTGATCTTGATTTGTCGCGATATATCATGATACCCTAGAGCCTCGGTGATATATAAGGATGGGGAGAGAGATGCCTCCCTTCTCATGAGTTGTTGTAGCGTGAGTCGAGTTTTGCTCTTCGGGAGCTTTGCCATGCCATCCTGTGGGAGTGGCCGTAAACCAAACCTATCCACAGAAATACGAAAACCTTCAGTAAAATCATCTGTGTTCGTTCGTGACGTTTTCATCAGATCGTTTGCCTGTAAGTGATTGCATGTGAGTTATGTCTGTTCCATCACCTTCTCCATGCATGGTGTGAGGAACCGGAAACTGTTCATCTTTTGCAGTCTTGCCCTCTATGTTCTTCTGGTCAGCACTTTTTTTTGCTCTCTTTGGGGCTATTTTCGCAAGATTTTTTTGTGTGATTTTTGGTTGGTCCAGAACTTGGGGTTCTTGCTTGCCATGACATGTGGGGATGATTGAGAGGCCTTTTCAGGCATAAAAATCCACGAGCAAGCAGCTCTACAGATCGGCCTCTGGTGTTGTTTTGGGTAGCCAGCAGAGCACTATGTGCAAGAAAAGACGACCAAAAACACAATTTGAGGACGGGAAAATGCCCAAAAACACAAAATTCAGCAGCCAGCCTGTCGTTGAAACCCAAGGCTGAAAATAGCCTCTGAAAAGCATGCCGTGGAAACTCTCACATATGCCAAGGATCAACATTTCCAAACTTTTGACCTTTTGCACAAACTCAATTTCAAATACAAAAATACTACTCAAAGGCAACACTGAGATGTCACATATACTCATCACCAAGTCAGATAGACCACCACACACTTTGATCCATACCTCCTGCTTGGAAGGTAGCTATACTATTGTTGCCGGGGATTATGGATCACGAGCATTCTCCTCAGGATCACCCACCTTGGCTGTACAAGAAGCTGCTCGTCATGCGGTCACCCTCCATGGCCATGAGACACAACTCGATCGGTTCCACTACATTCCATCTCGATGGATCGGGGCCCAAAGGCTCATTATTATGCGCCAAACCAGCCCTGTCGTCTCTAGGAGCTACTCTTATTATACACCTATATATTCTGCATCGATCAGTCTTCAGAGGGAACTTGGGAAGTACCGATTAATTGTCCAGCATAAAGATCAGAGAATCCAGACACTAGTACGTCAACACTGAAAGGAAGAAGTAGCAAATGTGAAGCCTCTCCGTCAACAATGACTAAGAAATCGAAGCGCAAGCTAGCGTTCAACGGACCTCCAAGATTGTGGAACATCGCCCAGTTACTAGCTAGCTAGGAGTAGGGGTGCAAACGGGTCGGATACGGGCGGATATCGCCTGTCCCGTATCCTAACCCATATTTTTTTCTCGGATACAAATCCGGATACGAATAAGCCGGATACGGATCCGAATCCGGATTGTCCCGGATACGAATACAGGACGAATACGGATCGGTCTCGGGTCGGGATCGGATAAACAATCGGATATTTCACATACATAAAAATAGCACATAATATAATCATTTACTATACTATAGCAATACCGATTAAGCTTCCATGTTTAATACAAAAGCTTAGGGCATGTTAATATTGAATCAAACACTAGTTACAACCTATATGTTCTAATCAAACATGTTTAATACAGAATGTCTATGTTTATCGGATATGTTCTCGGATATCTATGTTGCTAATTTACATTGATATTTTTCGGATATCTCGGATATGCGGGTACGGATCGGATACGGATCGGATACTGCTCTTCCCATATCCTAACCCATATGTTTTCCGGATAGTCGGATTCGAATTCGGATTGTTCCCAGATATAACCGGATATCATTTTTCCGGATTCGAATCGAGTTTTAAACGGATCCGGGCTCGGATCGGGCGGGAAATTCTTGTCCTGTTTGCACCCCTAGCTAGGAGCCTCACCGCTAAGCAAGCTGCCATGCCACCTCAGTGTTAAGGGAACAGTAATCCAAACTTTTCAAGTCATGGATGTACCCCCACCCCATGCCCTATACTTAGGAAACAGAACCAAGTAACCTAGCTAGCTTTGGCCTTGCTAAATATATAGGGACCCACACCACAAGTAGCTTAACCTTGAAATCCCGGCCTCTACTTATCTACAAAACCGCTAGTTTGTTATGTATAATTATGTGATATATGTATATGTATGTTGTTGGTACTGTGTGTTATAACTATGTACGTGGTTTCTTTTGGTCTGTCTTTCTTGGACTTGATATATGTTCATACTTCTCCTTCATGCATGCATATTTTCACCTCGCAACCTAAACCTGAAGATCGTCATTTCCAGATGCTGAGGAATTAATTAGTCTAAAGGAACAAGCGCCGATACGTACCCACCAGAGAGTCGCTTTGATGGAGAAGCAAGCGGCAGTACGTAGGGTGTCACCCCCTCTCCAACCCAATAATATATAGCTGATGAAGATATACCTCAACAACCGCAATAATCGATCTCCAAGATCTTGGAACAACAAAACCAGTCGGCCGAACAAACAAGATAGATTTCCTTGGTCCTCCAAAGTTGTTTGGAATTGAAGAAGCTAGCATGGTTGGCTGGTTGCAGGCTATAGAGAAAAGGAGGTACGTTCTTCCTCTCCAGATGCCATGCAAGTGCAACCCGTCATCTCGAAGATAGCGCCGACGCACGATGGTGGAGTGAAACAAGAATTGAATACCAAATTTTTCCCCCAACAAATTAATTAGGAAAAGCACCGGAAGCTAGGATATGGCAACTCTCCCCTTCCTTGGGAAGAATTCAAAGGAGCCTTCCAAAGGAAATGAGGAAAATGAAAATGGAGTACCTAATAAGATGTCAGCCTATATATGGCTCAAGAGATAGAGATAGATGTAGCAAATGAAGAAGAAAGAAAAGAAATCAATGTTTATTGAAGGACGTACTGCAACCAACAATTCAAAAACAACCAGATGATCTGAGTTTCCAGCAAGTGGTCAATAGGGCTTCTAGCCGAAAGACACAAAAGCTTCCTGGCCATCCTATAAAAAAGACACAAGAAAATTGTCAAAATGCCACTCCCAACAAGTGGCTTCGCTAAAATACCACTCCTCTCTTACTGACATGTGGGACCATTTGTATCTATGACAGTGGGTTTGAGTGACATTATTTTAGCAAAGCCACTTATTGTGAGTGATAAAATAGCAAAAGCCCCTATAAAAACACACCCTCGAAACCTACCACTTATATATATGAAGCCCCAAGAGCTCACCAATCGATCCATACCCCGTCTTGGGACTCAGCAATTAGCCATGGAAGCAACTTTGGTGGGAAAATAGGACCATTTAATTTGTTACTCACTCAATGGCCAAAGGAATTAATATCCATCTCAAGTCTCTCCAATACCACAACAAAACAAAACGTGGAAATTCCCAGCAGCATATATTTCTCGTGGCAGACTAAGACACCTTGCTGCAAATTGTCCTAATCCCAACAAAACCAAATCCAATAATCAGATTTGCCTTAGTTGTCGTCAACCACGGCCGGACACTTTGCATAGGACTGCCACTCGAGCTGATGTTGCTTATTCAAATTACTCCAAGTATAGGAAATACTCCAAGTTCTATGAATCAAAGACCAAACCACTCCCCGAGAAGAGAGAACAATAAAGCTGGTATATCTTGAAGAATAGGAATACTATACCCTACACCTAGATCTCATTGCATATCCTTTGATCATATCAGCATCCTGCATTCTCGAGCTTGGAATCTCAGGACAAAGATTCTTATAAGGGGAGGTTTTGTAACATCCCAAAATATAAATCAGTTTGATTAAAGGAAATCGGGAGTTAAAACTCAAATTTTTAAAACTAGTGCTAAATGATAATTTCAGTTTGGGGATAAATTTAAAATTTGCTAATGCAATAACTAAATAAAAGAAATCTAATTTTGAATATCAAGAATGTAAAATTTTAACAAAATAAAAATTAATTCAAACTAACAACTCTCTTGAGAGCAAATACAAAACTTGTACAATACAAATCTTGAGGAAGAACACTTAGAGGGAACTCAAAATTTGTAGGAACTAATTTGAACCCAAATTTTCAAATGCATAAAATAGTTGAACTCCTTTTAACAAAATATTCCTCTGGTTTGTAGTGAGAGGTGTTATTTTAACAAAAGATAATTTAGCTAAGAGGAATTGGCCCGTAGATATATCTTGTGTGTTCTGTAATCAGAATGAAACAGTGTATCATTTATTTTTTGATTGCCACCTTTCTAGGTCTGTTTGCCGTTTAGTCCAAATGGTTATGGAATTAAGACATCCGATAAATATGCAAAACCTGATTACTAATTGGGTTGCGGGTTTGTCAGCTCATTTGAAAAATAAAGTTTGGGTGGGAATGGCTGCACTTTTTTTGTCTATTTGGCTTTGCCGTAATGAAATGATTTTTAACAGAGCAAAAGGTTTTACTTTTATACAGGTCATCTTCAGAGCTACTTATTGGCTGCGACAATGGGCGTTGCTACAAAAGGAGGATGATAAGAAAATCTTTCACCGGGTTTGCCAGTCTTTGGAAGTGGTGGTGATATCGGTCTTCTTCCACCACGGCTGGAGATTCAATAAAAGATTATCCATGAACTGATGTTATCCTTTTGTTTTGCTTTCGCCTTCGATTCTACTTATGTGTGTTGGTTTGTAAATCTTCATTTTGGTTTTGTTTGGGCCGTGTACACCTATGGGTGTAGAGGCTGGGTTCTATCCATTATCTAAAAAAGGTTGAACTCCTTTTGGCCTTGGGCCTCAGCCCTTGCACTATCCTTCTTGTGGCCTAACCCAATCCTTTCCACCGACCCAGCCCAACATCACCCTCCCTCACAACACAGAGGCTAGGACGGCCCAGGCCCAGCTAGCCCATCTCTCTCTCTCTCTCTCTCTGTGGCCTATGTTACTCTAGGCCCAGCCCACCATCCCTCTTCTCCTCCCCTGCCCCTAGCCACGGCCAAGCCTATGCCGCCTCTGGCATCCGACCGCGCCGTCCAGCACTACCTTTCGCCGGTGTAGGCACGACGATGGGGCCCACAAATGCAACTTGCACCGAGCGGGACCCACGGGCATTTAATGACATGAAGACCGCCGGAAACGTTGTGAGCCCTACCATGTGCACGCACAGAACGCAGAGAGTGCCGCCTCTCCGTGCTTGCTCGAGCCCTCATCGCTGTAAACCACAATGACCGACCACCCGCAACTTGCGCAAAGTAGGACCCGCCAGCATTAATTGCTCCCCGCTAGCCATCACATTGTGTACCCTTTTTGCCCCTAGCCCAATTGACATTGCCGCCATGATGCCATCCCCCTCCATCCTCCCCTTCTCTGTGTCTTTCTACTTCTCTGTGCATAAAGCCAAATTTTCCAAGATAGCCTATAGTTTTGAAATTCTTAAAACTGAAAATCGATGTAAATCAAGAATTTGTATTTGTCAAACTCCGGTCACAATCGGTTTTGCCCAAACCTGGCTACATCACGGTTCCCTGCCGTGAAACCCTCGCTTGCAGCTCCCCGCTACAAGGAAGAAAACAAGGCACACGAGTCCATCGTAGTTTTCATTTAAACACTATTTTAAAAACAAATATAGAAGATGTACTCTAGAGGTAGTTTTCTCATAGTCCACCCTTGACCGTGGGCACGACTATCATATGATAGTTTTATACTCTGCAGAGTTTGTACGCTTTACCCATGAGACAAGAATAGCCCCCCGGTAGGGATCCTCCTGACAAGGCCTTTGGTAATCTCCCTCTTAGTCTAGTAGCCCCTCTAAGGATTCTCCGCAGCGCAAGAGAAGACTACCATTGGCCTCAGCATAGTTGTCGACTCCAGTTGGCAGAGGTCCCCTCGTGAGCCATCAGGATGACGTCTAGAACTTCTGCACCTGTTCTGCTACATTAGCAGTCCGAACTAGGAGTTCCAAAGCTACTAAGCCAGGGAGAGCCCATACACACGCTCATGGTTGTACTGTAGTACTTATGATGGGGATAAGGCCCCGGCCGTGAGGGAGGGGCCCACTAGGCGGCCCATAGCGGAGCCAGGCAGGCCCGGCGAGACCCAGCCGAGCAACGGCAGCCCGAGCCGAGCATGGGGTGATGCTCAGGTCGCCAAATGGTCACCTGCTCCCATAGGTAGGTGGCGTAAGCCTACCCTAAGCCTGCTGCGCGTGCCATGCCGGGTCGTGTCACAATGAAGGGGGCAGGCAGCCAGAGCAGGCCACTGACAACATCGCGGGTTCCCAAGGCCAACGCGGGGCTCCATGGCGACAAGACATGCGCTTTTCCCCTGACGCAGTGACACGGTAGCCGTACTGACCCTGGTTATGCGGGACACGTGTCATAGCAGGGAGGTACAGCGGTGACGTGGTGCTCACCTACCTGCTGACTCGGGCACTCCATGGACAAGACAAGGCGTCTACGCGGTGGGATGATGATGGGAGACCGTACGGGATAACTTCGGTCATGGCGACCGCAGCGTGACCAGGACGATACATCATTAATGATTAGATCACATAGCAGGGGCGCATCCCAGTATAAATACCTCGCTACATCATTTGTAACGGAGGAGGCAATTCAACATACACAGCGGAGGGACTCTGATCCAGCGCTTTCGATAGGCATAGCAGACACAACTCTATGGGAAAGCGTACCTCCCCGTCTCTCTTTCCCTCACACTCCCTGTACAAACACTCTGCTATCAAGAACATGTATTGGACGTAAGGTTTTTACCTCTCCTGAGGGGCCTGAACCAGCCTAAAATTCCCCCGCGTCACAAACTCATTATCTCTCTAAGAAGCCCTCCAGTCTGAGCATACGAAGGAAGCTCCCGAGCATCCATGTACCAGGAGGAAGCCTTCGTTGGGCCTCGCACCCCTCTCACACCTTCATCTCGCGGTCGAGGGCAGGGCCGGAGCCCAACCCTCGACACCTGGCACCCACCGTGGGGCCCAACTAGCTCCTTTTGTTGCAAGCAGAGGGGAAGATGCCAAACTCCTCGGATTTGGAGGATCTCTGCTTCGATGACTACGATGACCTCGACGACTACTTCGAGGAGTCAGGGCCGGCCAGGATCACGGATCCGGACGGTCACACCAAGGATGCCCGAGACTCCTCGGTGTCCCTCTACCGCTGCTGCGGTGAGGATCCTAGCGAGGAATATGTTCCTAAGCCAGTTAGCCCCTGAGCATTTCTGGGAGGCGAGAGCTCTAGCCGGCCAGGCACGCTCCAGCTCTCCAGAGCATCGAGCGGGTCGGCATCAAGCATGCGCTCGCGAGGGGACACCATTTTGACTCCCTCTAGCATGGCAGCTACATGAACAGTGCACGCCATCACCGGGGATCCACCTCTCGTGATGGAATGGCCTGTGGCCGAACACCCGAGCAAGCGCTCGAGAATGCGCGCGGGTGGCTCGCCAGCTACGTCGAGCGAGCTATGGAGGCTAGCCGCACGTGCCCGAGCGGTGCGAACCCCGCAACTCAGGAGCATCAGCGTCCCGCCCAGTCAGGCACACCCTCCAGGAGCATTTCTGCCTCCGCGCCCTAGCTCAGGTGGTCGCGACCTCCGTAGGGATATAAACCTCGCTATACAGCCAACGCTCGGTGCGGCGTTGGCGGAAAACCTGGAGCAGCTCGTTGAAGGGCTGGACCCGTCTCGGAGTGATTTCCGAGCAAGCAGGACCCCTCGCCGCAAGACTCCCCGTCAGAGCCTTATAGGGAGTTCACATCGAGACCACCAGCGCAACACCTCCCATCGCGACCATCAAAGGGGGGCGAGGGGAGCCGAGCAACCACCACCCTCGCAGGTAGCCAAGGAACCACGCCGCGAGGAGCGAGCACCACCGATCGCTTGAAAGGGGCATGAGTGGCGCCACCGGCGATGTTTCAGGACCCCACTGAGATGGAGTTTTTCTCGTCTCGGACCCATCCCGCCCAGGAATGACGACCAAAGGCTAGGGGGCGCGCAGCACACGGATGCCCGGCCTTCTCCCAAGCACTTCGGGAGGCCCCGTGGCCACACAAGTTTAAGCCCAGGCACATAAAGCACTTCGATGGGACCCCGAACCCAGAGGAGTTTCTCTCCGTCTATGCCACCGCCATCTCAGCCGCTGGCGGGGACGAGGACATTATGGTCTGGTACCTCCCGACCATCCTGAAAGGAGCAGCCCGCTCGTGGCTCATCAACCAGTGAGAAGGGTCAGTGCATAGCTGGGCTGAGCTGTGCGAGTCCCTCCAAGCCAACTTCGAAGGCTATTGTGCCCGCCCCGGACGCCCTCGCGACCTCAAGTGGGTCATCCAGGGCAAGGACGAGAGCCTGCGCAAGTATGTGCAAAGGTTCATGAAGGTCCGCAACACCATTCCAAACATCTCGGATGAAGCCATTGTTGAGGCTTTCACCGAGGGGGTGAGAAACGAGCGATTCACCCAAGACATGGAGATTTTTGCTGGCTACTCTACCGGTGAACTACTTCAGATGGTGGAGCGCTACATCAACATCGAGGAGGCGGTCAAGAGAAAAAAGTCAAGCAACAAAAACTCGCGCTGCTCGCCCTTGCCAAAGCCGTCCGAGCAAAAGCCGTTCGAGCAAAAACCCAAAGGCTCCGGCAAGAAGAAGAGGCCCCCCGCGGGTCGTCGCTGCCATCAACGAGCAAAAGGGACATGGCAGGAAGCAGCGGTGATCCAGCTCACCGCCCAAGGACAACGAGCAGCGCAAGGAGTCACCCCCTCAGGGAGCGGTGGCGCCGAGCAAGCTGTTCTGCCCGCTCCACCAAGTGCACGGGCACGACCTGCGCAACTGCCGCACCTGGGCGGCACGCTTGGAGGAGTTCTACAAGGGCCAGGCACCAATGCCCACGCTCCCCGAGCCCGACGCAAAGGACTCTAACTGCGCGGTCCAGCTCGGCCTCAAGAAATACCCCAAGCAGAGCGGCCATATCACCATCATCTTCGACGGCTCCGTGGCCTACGCATCAAGGTGCGAGCTCAAGGCAGCGGCCCGGGAGGTGCACCGCATCGACCAAGAAACATTCCCCCAAGAGCCCCTGCACTGGGCAAGCGTCAAAATGACCTTCTCCGAGGAGGAGATGCCTTAGGGGATGACCAAGCCGCTCAGGCTCCCCCTGGTGCTCGCACAGACCATCAGGAACACCAAGGTGGAGCGCGTGCTCGTAGATAGAGAGAGCTCTCTTGACCTCCTTGCTCTCTATGTTCTGTACAAGATGCAAATCCCTCGCTCCAAGATCAAGCCTGTCACTATGCCCTTCCACGGCATAGTCCTGGGCTCGAGCATCATGCCCGTCGAGCAGATAGTCTTGCCCATCATGTTCGGCAGTCTGAGCAATTTTTGGACTGAGCTGATCATGTTCGAGGTGGTGGACTTCAAGTAGGCCTACAACGCCATCCTTGGCCGGCCGGCCCTGTCCAAGTTCATGGCGGCCACACACCACGCCTACCACTGCCTCAAGATTCTCGGGCCGAATGACGTCATAATGGTCCGTGGAAGCCAAACAGCCGCACTACAGTGCGATGAGACGGTGCTCTCCATGGTCGGCTAGCTACCCGAGCGCGGCCCCGAGCAAGAGCCTCGCATGGTGGCCCGACCCAAGATGGTGCTGTAGCCTAGGGAGCCGACCAAGGTGGTAGCACTAATGCCAGAAACCCCTTCCAAGAAGGTCCATTTGGGGACTAACTTGGACCCAAATAGGAAATCGAGCTTATTATCTTCCTTCGGGCAAATGCGGATGTCTTTGCATGGGAGCCATCCGATATGCCCAGGGTCCCAAGGGAAGTAATAGAGCACAGGCTAGCGATTCAGCCTGGAAAAAGGCCTGTTAGGCAAGCCCTTAGGCGTTTCCCTCAGTGGAAGGTAGATATCATGCACGAGCATCTAGACAAGTTGCTTGCTGCCGGTTTCATTCGCGAGGTCGAGCACTCTGAATGGCTGGCCAACCCTGTAATTGTCAAAAAGAAAGGTGGAAAATAGCGCATGTGCGTTGATTACACCAATCTAAATGGGTCTTGTCCCAAAGACAATTTTCCGCTCCCATGCATCAGCCAGCTAGTAGATGCGACGGCGAATTGCCGCTTGATGAACTTCCTAGATGCATACTCAGGGTATCACCAGATACGCTTATCTCACGAAGACGAAGAGAAAACTGCCTTCATGACCCCGTTTAGGACCTTTTACTACACTACCATGGCCTTTGGACTGAAAAATGCTGGGGCTACCTATTAGTGGTTGATGCAGAGGACGTTCCACAGGCAAATAGGGCGCAACTTGGAAGTCTACGTAGACGACATTGTGGTCAAGAGCCATGAAGAGTTCACACACTTGGCCGACCTGGAGGAAACATTCGCCAATCTAAGCCGCCAGAAGATCAAGTTAAATCCAGAAAAATGCGTCTTCGGCGTACGCTCGGGCCTCTTGCTCGGGTACGTGGTCAGCGGCTCAGGCAGAGGGGCAAATCCAGAAAAGATCAAGGCGATCGAGAGCATGCAGGCCCCCACAAACCTGAAGGGCATCCAGTCTCTCGCCGGGCGAATGGCCGCCCTTAGTCGGTTCATCCCCTGCCTTGGTGAGCGTGCCCTTCCTTTCTTCAAGGCTATGCGAAAGCATGATGGTTTTGAGTGGATCGAGCAAGCCGAGCAAGCCCTCTGTGAACTGAAGCGCTACCTCTCCAGCCCACCAGTGCTCGTCACACTAGAAGAGCAGGAGCTGCTCCTCCTCTATCTCACCACCGCACCACAGGCCGACAGCGCAGTCCTGGTGGCCAAGCGAGATGGCGAGCAGCAACCGGTCTACTACGTGAGTGAAACGCTCCACGGGCCAAAAGAAAGGTACCCCGAAGCGTAGAAGCTCTTATACGCCCTCCTCATGGCATCAAGAAAGCTGTGCCACTACTTCCTCGCGCACCAAGTCACCGTCCCAACAAGTTTCTTGCTGCGAGAAATCCTGGGAAACTCAGATGCAACCGGGCGCGTCGCCAAATGTGCCCTCAAGCTCAACGGCTATGGCATCCAATTTGTTGCCCGAACCGCCATCAAATCCCAGGCCCTTGCCAACTTCATGGCAGAGTGGACATGCTCGGCTCAGCCCGAGCATACCCAAACCGAGCCCATGACCAAGAACTGGGAGCTATACTTTGATGGCTCCTGAGCTTTTGATAGCTTGGGGGCTGGACATGTATTGGAATCCCCCCACTGAGACAAACTCTAGTGCGTGGTCTGGCTTTGCTTCCCAGCAACTAACAACGCTACGGAATACGAAGGCCTCTTGGCCGGGCTCTGAGCATGCATTTTGCTTAGCATCCAAAGGCTGACTGTAAAGGGAGATTCATAGTTGGTTGTTAACCAGGTGAATAAGGAGTATCAGTGTTCCGATCGCTCAATGGCGCGTTACCTGGACGAGGTGAAGAAGCTGGAAAAGAATTTCAAGAAATTCGAAATTCTGTACGTGCCTAGGAGACTAAATACCCTGGCCGACCAGCATGCCAAGCTTGGCTCCTCGCTTGATCCCATTCCCATGGGAGTGCTCGTACAGCACATCAATAAGCCCTCCATACCCTCTGGAGAGGAGGCAGAAGAAACGAACGGCAATGTTTCCATCCTCGAGCGGGAAGCAGGGTGGATGGCGCCATTCGTCCAATTACCTTGCACACGGGACCCTGCCAGAGGATGAAGCTGAGAAATCCTGGCTTATCAAGAGAGCCTCGCCATACTGAATGGTGGGAGATGCCCTGTACCATAGAGGTGCACTTGGAGTTCTCTCTAAATGCATATCCCTTGAAGAGGGGCGATACCTACTAAAAGATCTACACGAAGGGATGTGTGGGGCCCATGCCTTGTACCGCACCCTCGTAGGAAAGGCCTTCAGAATGGGCTACTACTAGCCCACCGCGCTAAACGATGCTCGAGAGGTCGTCTCCACTTGCAAAGCATGTCAGTTCCATGCTCGGCAGACTAATCAACCAGCGCTCGGCCTGCAAACCATCCCCCTCATTTGGCCTTTCGCAACTTGGGGCCTGGACATCTTGGGACCTTTCCCTAGGGGCACCCGAGGATGCAAGTACCTATTCGTTGCCATCGACACATTCACCAAGTGGATCGAGGTGGAGCCCGTGTCTAGCATCACGCCCTACGCCGCCACTAGGTTTTTCCGCAACAACGTGGTGGCTCGCTTCGGCGTACCGAGCTAGCTCATCATGAACAATGGAACCCAGTTCATCAGTGAGTTGTTCCAAGAATATTGCGAAGAAATAGGCACCAAGATCTGCTTCACCTCGATCGCTCATCCACAGAGCAACAGGGTGGTGGAGCGAGCCAACGGACAAATTTTGCAAGGAATGAAGAAGTGAGTCTTCGACAAGCTAGATGGCCATCAACGAGCATGGGTGGATGAGCTTCCCATAGTCCTCTGGGCCATCCGCACCACTCCAAGCTGAGCAATAGGTGACACTCCTTTCCGGCTCGTGTACGGTTCCGAGGCCATGATCCCGGCAGAGATCGACCTCGGCTCCGAGCACGTCGACCTCATGGAAGCTCAAGACAACCAAGACCAGCGGCACCTCGACCTCGACCTCACCGAAGAGCACCGCTCCCAGGCACTGCTACAATCAGCCACATACCAACAGGCTCTCCGAAGGCACGTCGATTGCTCGGTCCGGCCAAGGTCCCTGCAAGTTGGCGATCTCGTGCTGCGGCGGGTCCAGGATCTATCCTGAGCAAACAAACTCACCCCCCGATGGGAGGGGCCTTTCACCGTCGTCTCGGCCTCACGACCAGGCGCTATCAGGCTTGCTCGGGAAGATGGCCACGTCCTCTCCAGCTCCTGGAACATTGCTTTGCTTCGTAAGTTCAGCGCTTAGTTAGGCGTCTCACCCCCTTTTGCGTTTTCTCAAAATTCGCCTCAACTTGTAGACCATCTTAGCAATGCATTCCCATTCTACTTAAGCCAACCCATTGAATGTCTCTCTGCTCGTTGGGGGTTTGAATGAAGAAAATTGCTAAGTTCTGAGGTTGCAAGGTCTGAGTTTTCACTCCTATGGGTGTTCTGCGCACGAGTTCTCGCTTGCTTAAGTACCCTTCGTCTGTTCCGCCCTTCTCACGAACCACCATCTCACAAGTGCTCGCTCTTGTTAGCTGACCATCGTCGCAAAGAGCCACCTAAATAGGGGCCCGCGTTCCCGAGCTCAGCACTAAAAGTGAAGGTGAAAGCGCTTAAGAAAACTCGCACATCTCCTTTTTCTCTCTCCTTCCCTGCCACCACACCATCGATCGCAACTTTAGGGCGATGGCATGGAGGCAAGAAAAGAGGGGAATGAGTGGGTAAGCTTTCGCCTAACGCTCTTTCAAAACGCTCGCGTTGTTCCTCTCTCCTGTTCTCTGTTCTTCTTGTTCTTATAGGACAAAGGCAAGCAGCAGGACAAAATGCAAAGGGAACAAGTGCAATGAGTGATAAAAAGCTAAGGTAATGATTTCATTCGTTAAAGTTCCAAGCTAATACAAAAGATCATTCTTTTACAGGAAAATCTAAGGGGCTTGGCGCTTCAAGGCCCTAAGTTCATCCTCAAGGTCCTCTAGGCTAGTGCGCAGGCGGATTAGCTCTACCCGAGCATCCCATCCCTTGCGAACCTCGGCACGAAGCCCCTGCAGATGCTCTTAATTCGACCTCTTCCACACGAGCTTTGTTAAGCTTGTTGCGTTGGTCGGCCGCTTCCACCTCCTGCCGAGCAGCGGACAAGTCTTCAGCAGCCTTTTCAGTGGCCTCCTGGTGTTCCTGGATTTTGGTGTGAAGCTCCCCGGTCAAGCTTTGAAGCTCCTCGACATGGGTCCTCAGCTGATCGTTGCAGTGGCCCGCGTCCTCATGTTCCTTTCGAATGGCCCACAGGCTAGAAGCTGCCTTGTCCTGGGCCACGTGGATCTCTTCCTTGTCAAGGACCTCCAGCTCGAGGTCCTGCACCTTCCGCTCTAGGTCCTTGACAGTCTTCTAAAGCGGGGCCAAGGACTTGGCCTGAGCTTTCTCATGCGCCATCTCTGCCCGAGCTTGCAGGGTTGCCTCGCACAGCTCCCTTCTCGAGCAAGCCGTGGCGCTCATGTTCAAACGCAAGCTCCGCGCACACGGACCGGAGCTCCTCCTCCTCGGCACATTCAAGCTCGGCGACGCGTTTGCGGGCGGCTGCCAGCTAGGCCCGCTCCCGCTCCAAGTCGACCTCCACTTCCTTGAGGCATTGGCCACCGGTCTCCCGAACAATTGCTACCTGGGCCTCCGCGTCCCTGCATAGCTCGTCAACACGCCGCCCTTGGTCGGCGACGCGCTGGTGAAGCTCCTCAAGTTTCTTCTCACGGGCGGCCTCTTGCTCAAGTACGTCTTCGTAGGCAACCCCAGCAGTGCAAATGTCGCGCACAAGTCCTTGGAGCTTCTGCATGGCAAAACATTGATCAGCGCCCAACCACACTAATGCGAAGGTAAGGTGGAGTAGGCTCTGTTGGAATAATTAGCACTTTCTGGTTTATTTTAATCCAAAGATAAATCATGCAAACCATCTGATAGATACCATATAGAATTAACAAATCACACGAGTAGATCCTAGATACACATGCAGCAAAACTACACACATATCCCTCATGGATACTCGCTAGCAGTAGGCACATCATAATTGAATTAAACATGGCAGCGAAAGGATTTACGTACTGGACGTTGTCGTCGTCGCTGTAGTCGACGAGATGGTTCCTCTGCTCCTCAGAGGTAGATGATGCTGTAGGCGAAGCCGTCTCGACACAGTGGTGGCCGACGCAGATCGCGTCGGCGTAGCAGACGAAGACCTCTCGAAGCCGACGTGGGAAGTAGCGAGCAGTCGCGGGAGCGCTTCCCAAAAACCTGATTCGCCCTACCCGGTGCAGGAGCTCGTGGGCGACCGGTTCCGGAGACCTGCTCTCCCGCTAGTCGGTGCACGCCGGCGCACGGGACGGGGAGACCTGAAACGGCAGCAGAGCAGAGGGACGTGGCAAAAACCTAGGGTTTTTTCTCGTTTTTGCTCCTGGGCTGCGGCGGCGGCTTATATAGGGAAAACCGCGTGACGGGTAGAGACCACGTCCCGCACGATTTCCATACCTCGTATCCGATCCGAAAAACCCAGAGAGCAAAAGAAATAAATCGTAAAAGGAAGCTGCGCCTAGGCGAGGCATCTGGACCGATTTCGGCGAACCATTCACGCAAGTACCGTGCGCCCGCACCGCCCCGGCCCGAGCCCGAGCCCGAGCCAGGCGAGGCAAGGCGAGCGAGCGCGTGTGGGCTTCCCCTTTCTCCCTCTCCCATGATTCTAGCATGGTGCAGAACACCCCACTATATAAGTTGGTGCTCTCCCACCTAAACTAGCAATATGGGACTACTGTGAAGTCCACATGCCTCCCATGAGGTGGGCTTTTGAGATTTTCTAGGAATTATTTCTCCATTAAATGGGCTAAGGCCCAAATAATTCTAACAATCCCCCACCAGATCTCAAAGTCCCACTGATAATTTGCCTGTTCCCAAAACTATTGATATACCAGTTGTCGACGATTCGTGACCCGGCCCGAGAGGGGGGTGGCGTCGGCAATGATTAGATGAGGATCTAGGGGGCTTATGCGCGTGATTGAAGTATCTTGATGGTAACACAGGAGACCGGATTAGACAGGTTCGGGCCCTCTGCGGTGGAGGTAATACCCTACTCCTGTGTTCGTGGATTGTATTATGGTGGATGATCGCGATGATCAGATTGATCACGGCGAACGTATATGGCGATGATGGGTTGAAAGTCTCAGCTCTGTCGACCAAGGGATCATGCCGCCCTTTATATAGGGAAGGGGGGCAGGCTTACAAATCCTAACCCTGGCCGACTATGGATATGGGAAGTTACAATTGGAAGGTTTTATCTATTCCTTGATATCCGGGTGCTTTGTTTGGGAACCCGGACGCTTATCTTGCGTGGCAAGTTGGGCCGCTCCGTGGGAGGCCCCTCTTCTAGATGCTTGGCGCAATCCGGCCCATTGGGTGGCCTGGTTGATTTCCTCTCTGTGGGGACCCGGGGCCCATAACGTCCACAGTAGCCCCCGAGTGTTTCACAGCTGAGTTGCTACCGTCTTGAAAGTGCGCCGACCGAGTCATGCTGCAGGCTGAGTGCTCCGTTGTCTTGCGGGGAAGCTGTGAAGGACTCAGAAAAGTAAGTTCATCGGGCCCAGCCGAGTAATATGAGAACCACTCAGCGTTGCCCTCCCAAGATAGCTAATAACACCCGGTCTTGTCATGCAAAATCCGGCGTCTGACCCAAGGGCCTGTTACCAACTATAATGGTTGATTAGGTACTCGGTCCCGACTGACGTCATGGCCGACTAGTGTCCCCAGGGGGCATACCTATCTCTGTGTCTTGCTCATCAAGGCAGAATCCGCAGCCAATAGCGTGCAGCATATGGGCCCAGGGGCATTCCACCGAGAGCCGACCCAAAGAATAGTCCATGACGTTCGATCCAACTAATGTGGGAACTGACTATGGCCTAGTATGAGGCACGTCATGAATTATGTGGTTTTTGCTGGTGCTCAATCCCTGATGTTCAGCGATTGACACGCGGCCCATCTCGGGGCGCACCAAAAATACTCAAGCCGAGCCTCTGGTCCGAGTGGTATCCGCACCTTTAATGCAAGGCACAGCTAGCGACCCCAGGGGGCATACCTTCTGGGACCTAAGCTTTAGCTCGAATCATTTGACAAGAGAATCGGGCAGTGATTTTCCCGCTCAGGGCGAAATTTCGGCGCCGACCTTCTTAAGTTGCGGGGCCCGGGCCAGCAAAAGATCGCCCTCTCCGCCCTTTCGCCCAAGCCAACCGCGTCCTCTTGTGCTCTCGCGCCCCTCCGCCACCAAGGTTCCTAGTTAGGGTTCCTCCACGCCGCCGCCACTTCTCCGACTCGGCGTCCGATCTCGACCAAGATGGCCTCGGAATGGATGACCTCGGTGACGACGGAAGAGCGGTTGAACGATCTGGTTGCCGCCGGAGTCCTTCCTCCGCAGCAGCTCATCGATTGGCGCGCCTCCGCGGGTGAATCGGTTCCTACTCCCCGGTCAGAGGAGATTGTAGTTTTTGAATCTTTCTTTCTGCGTGGTCTAGGGCTTCCCGCTTTCTCTTTTTTGCGCGGGTTGCTCCACTTTTATGGGATCGAGCTGGTGCATTTGAACCCTAACTCGATTCTCCAAATTTGCATCTTCGTTCACCTCTGCGAGGGCTTCCTCGGCATCTCCCCTCATTTTGACCTTTTTCGCCACCTTTTTCACTTGAAGGCTTATCCCAACAAAAGCGCTCCCAAAATCGTGGGGGGAGCCAGATTCCAGCTCTGCGGCGGGATGAAGAAAGAATATCTCTCCATTCCCCTCCGCGGTTCGCTGAAGGGCTGGCATCAGGAGTGGTTCTACTGCTCCAATCCTTTTCCATCCCTTCCTCAGTTTGCTGGGAAAAAGCCCGCAGTCGCCTCTTCATGGTCGTCTGCCCTCCCCTCTTCTTCCATGGATCAGGTCACCGAATTACTCGGCCTGATCCAAACTTTGAAAGAGGACGGGTTGACTGGCGAAGCAGTCTGCGTCAGCTTCTGCCTACGCCGTGTTCAGCCTCTCAAGGAGAGAGTCCGCCCCGCGTTCGAATATAGCGGTGAGACGGACTCTACTCGGGAGACTCCCGAGCCGATCCCCCGCAAGGCCTTCTTGGCCCGACTAGTCCCGTTCTTCAATCCGGGCACGGAGATTAGCAGTCAGGGCTGCCCAAAGTCTTTCAATCTGACGTGGCCCCCGCCCGAGGTAAGGAACAACACTTTTGGTATCTTGGGGCGGGACTGGCCGTGAATCTGACTGTCTCCTCCCTTTGAACGTGTGCCCTTCCTAGGATCGCGCAGCCTTCGTCTCCGACCCGCCGTTGCCCGAACTTCCGACGCACAAGGATGTGCCGTCGAAGCGCTCCGCCTCGGCCTCTGATGAAGAACCTCGGGCCAAGAGGGGCAAAGGGCCAATGATGGATGAAGAAGAGGTGCGTTTTGACGATCCGAAGCCAGGGGTCGGGCCCACCATACGCGACCCGGAGGGTGCCTCGGGGAATCGGGCCACCCAGCCCTAGAGGCCGCGTGGGCGGGCGAAGTCTCCTCCGTCTTGTGATGTCCCGCCGGCACCTCCGTGCGCTGGGGCATCGGCGGGACCTCAACCTCCGGTCCCTTCACTCGGGGAGGTCCCGGCGTCAAAATTAGAAGATCCTCCAGGCAAGACCTCGTCGGACTTCCCTGAGAATTCGCTTTGCGGGTCGTTGTCTGACTCTTTGTATGGCAGGACACCTTCGAAAGACCTCCCGACTGGGTCCCCTAATCGGGAGACTCAGGTTTTGCGTACACCGCCTCCTTCGTCCCCGCAGGCCCCAGAGAGCCCGCCGAAACGTCCATCGCCCCCGGCGTCCGAAGGCCAGGCATGGCCTGTGTCGTCGAAGCGGACTTTCAGAGGGACAAGCGCCCCGGCGTCTCCGCCTAGCGTGGGGTGTGTAGAGGAGAAAACGCCGGACGTGGAGGAGATTCCGCGGGAGCAAACCCCGAACTCTCCGGCTAAAGACCCCCCGTTGTTTGCGACATGGATGGACCTTGCCGACCGCCTTTCGACGATCGATGATTTGGAGGAGGGGGCGGCGCGAGAGGGCCTTATGGAGTGCACCGCCCAAGCTGCCCAACACGTCCAGGTAAGTTGGGATTCGACCCAACTGGTTCTGCTGGCTCCGTTGTCTTCTGACTTATCTCCGCCCGATCTCTAGGCTCTCATAAATGCCTCCGAGAAAAAGACGGAGTTTCTCAACTGCCTCCTCCCTCAACTTGAGAATTTCAAGGAGGCGCAGAACATATACGCAGCCGAGCGGCGAGAGCTGTTGGCCGAGAGGAAAACGCTGCAGGAGAAGAGGCTCGACCTCATCGGCTCTGTCCGAGGTAAGTCTCCCTTACATCACATAGGGATCTCACCCGGGGGACCGACTTGTAGACGCCTTATCTTTTATTTGGTTTGAAATGCAGTTCGAGACTCCAAGATTGCCGAGCTTGACGCCGTCGTGGCGGCGCTCCGGGCTGAGCTGAAGGAGTCCCAGGGCCGCTATGCGGCTTTGGAGGAATCAAGATTGAAGGCTGCAGAGGAGTTAGAAGGTACGCCTTCTGATTGCGTGGCCTCCCGTTCTCTGCAACATAAGTCGCTTCTTGACGTGTGCTTCCTTCTGCAGAGTATAAGAGGAAAACGCAAGCGCAGTATGGCGTCCTTCAGGAAGAGGCGAAGGTCGCCAGAGAGCGCTATGAAGAGCTTCTGACGGCCGTCGATCTGACCCGGAGGCGCTTGTTCCCGAGGGACGAGGAACCGGCCAGTCGGGCGGAGCTAATTCATCAGTGGGCCGGAGCCCCCGAGCGCCTCAAGGGTCGTCTTCGTGATGTTGCGTTGACGAGCTCCGGGCAGGCGTTGGCGATTGTCAAGTCCCTGTATCCTCGAGTAGATCTTGATGCCGTCAAAGAAGGCTTTGCCTGTCCGGAAGACCAAGCCGTGGCGCTGCTCGAAGGCGCGAAGAAGGTCTCCGAGTCCTTTGTAGAGGATATAGATCTGGATAATCTGTGAGAAATGTTAGCCCGTGTGACGGAGATTTGTCATTATGAATGTAAATCTGATGGGCTAGTATTTGGTTATCCTTGTTCTAGTCTCACTACCATTTCCTTTGAAAGCCTTTCATCCCTTTGGCTAAGCACTCTGTCTAGCTTATCTTGTGTCTTAGCGCTAGGGGTTTGAGCTCTATCTCTCAAATGCGTGTTCGAACATCAGAATTTTGCGTAAGAGTCAGAGTTTCGCTACTTGGGACTACTCACATCCGGAAAGCAGGAAAAAACGGCCATGAGATAGAACAAAAGTAAAGACTGGGTGTGAAGCACCTAATTAGGTGTAGCCCCTGACTTGCTGCTTAGTTGGAAAACAACTAAGCAGCGAGTCAGGAAAAAACTGTTGCGACGTAGTGTGCATCTTGAGCATAAGGATAGCGACTTAGCTGTTCCTTATGCCGTAGATTAGTGTTGGCACGGAGCCGCACTAAAGGTTGCGCTCGGCGCCGGCGTAAGCGTCTTGAGCAAGCCGTGTAAGCGCTTTCGGGCGCCGCATGAGCGTCTTGGCCGTACCAAAGGTTGGTGTTGGCACGGAGCCGTACCAAAGGTTGCGCTTCGGCGCCGGGCGTAAGCGTCGCAGCAAGCCGTGTAAGCGCTTCGAGTCTTGGCATGGCGTCTTGGCCGTACCAAAGGTTGGTGTTGACGCGGAGCCGTACCATTGGTTGCGCTTCGGCGCTAAGCGTGGCGTCTGAGCAAGCCGTGTAGCGCACTCGGGGTGCTGGCATGAGCGTGCAGCCGTACCAAAGTTGGTGTTGGCGCGGAGCCGTACCATAGGTTGCGCTCGGGGCGCTGGCGTGGGCGTGCAGGCAAGCCGTGTAGCGCACTCGAGGTGCTGGCATGAGCGTGCAGCCGTACCAAAGTTGGTGTTGGCGCGGAGCCGTACCATAGGTTGCGCCGGTATTGGCGTGGGCGTCTTGAGCAAGCCGTGTAAGCGCTCGAGGTGCCGGCATGAGCGTGCAGCCGTACCAAAGTTGGTGTTGGCGCGGAGTCGTACCATAGGTTGCGCTTGGGGCGGCGTGAAGCGTCTTGAGCAAGCCGTGTAGCGCTTTCGAGGTCTTGCATGGCGTGCAGCCGTACCAAAGTTGGTGTTGGCGCGAGCCGTACCATAGGTTGCGCCGGTATTTGGCGTGGGCGTCTTGAACAAGCGATTAAGCGCTCGAAGTCTTTGGCATGGCGTGCAGCCGTACCAAAGTTGTGTTGGGATATGCCCAATGAAAATTATGAGTCGCATTTGATGTGGGCTCATGGATAGCGCGGGCTACATATGATGTGGACCGGGACCTAGTTGGGCCTCTAGCGTAGAGGGCCCAATAGTGGGTGCTATATAAAGGGTGGCGGTAGAGAGGCCGATGTATGCTAGATACACGATCTCTTCCTCTCCACCGAAACCCTAGCCGTCATGTCTCCCAAGGGTTCGTGCGTTGGTGCTAGCACACCGCGTATGGATGGATTCCAATCCCTGTATGTGAGGATACCGTAGAGGCGCTACGCTTGTGGCGCTAGTCAATGCGAACCGAAGGGTGAGACATAATCTGCTCGCGGCCAGATTCTGGACATGATCTAGTTTTATCGATTCCCGTTGATTCTGAGGAAATTTTGAGGCGGGACTGGATCCGTTGGAAAGGTTATCTCGATAGCTTTCCGTGAAGTGGTAGAACGCCCAAAACGGAGTCCGGATGTGGCCGGGGTGTCCGTTTGAAGGCGTACTGCGCAGGGAGGTCGCGAATCCCGGCGAGCTCGTAGACCTCGTCGACAGCGGCGGCGGCGTGGGGATCGGCCGTGGTGCACCTCGGGGGATGTTGAGGACCAGCGAGGAGGAGGCGATCTGATCGCCATAAACGACTACTTCCGTACGACTACGTGCAGATCGATTGAACCGGCTTCATCGACTCGTCTTCCGCTGCACTCCACGTCGTGAGGTAATCTTGATCTGTGGTCAATTACTTGCAGGGGGTCCTGGGTCTCGGCGGTAGAATTTTGATTCTGTGCTAGCGTAGCATCCCGCGTTTCCCTACAAGTTGGTGTTGGCGCGGAGCCGTACCATAGGTTGCGTTCGGGGCGCTGGCGTGGGCGTGCAGGCAAGCCGTGTAGCGCACTCGGGGTGCTGGCATGAGCGTGCAGCCGTACCAAAGTTGGTGTTGGCGCGGAGCCGTACCATAGGTTGCGCTCGGGGCGCTGGCGTGGGCGTGCAGGCAAGCCGTGTAGCGCACTCGGGGTGCTGACATGAGCGTGCAGCCGTACCTGGGGCTTTTTAACCGAGTGGTCATCTCGAAGCCCATTCGTGATATCCGATTCTGACTTTATGCAGTGACCGGCAATTGACCTACCGTGAGGCAGCAATTGACCTAGCATGAGGCATATCACAGGATTAGGTTTAGCCGAGTATACCCATAGCCAATTTCGGTGGCGCGGAGAGCTCAATGAGCGTATCCTCGGAGCCTGAACCCTTAACAGTTTTCGGCATCTGATTCCGCCCGGCGGTAACCAGCTAGTGGCCTATCATGAGGCATGCTTACTTACTTAACCGCTCATGGCGGATGGCGCGTGGAGGCGTCTAAACGACAAATGTAAGCAATAAGGACAGGAAGAGGACTTAATTAATGTAGCGCGTGAAGACGGAGGAAGCAATAAGGACAGTTTTCGGTCCGGTAGTTGTCTCTCCTGCCGAAGGTGACAGGCAAGAAGATTTGCCCGACTGGCACGGAGTACGTCCCCGGGATGATCCCGTGGAAAGGAACGTCGGCCCTTTTGAGCGCCAACCGCAGGATGCCCATCTCGTCGAAGGTTTTAGCGAAGAGGATGTTAAGTCCGCTTCCTCCGTCGACTAGGACTTTGCGAAGTCGTACGCCCCGGACGACAGGATCCACGACCAACGGGAACCGCCTCGGGCATGGTATGTGATCTGGGTGATCCTCCCGGGTGAACTGGATCGGGACCTCGGACCACCGCAGGTACTGAGGGGTTACCGGAGCCGCCGCATTGACCTCCCGAGCGGTGAGCTTCTGCTTCCGCTTGGACTCATACGCGTCCGAGCCCCCGTAGATGTAGTTGAGTTCGCGCTGGGTTTCTTGGTACGCGTCCCCCGGGGGAGGATTACGCTTGTCGTCATCCTTTTTGTTTTCCTTGGCCGGGGTGTCGCCGTTCTCCTGCGCGAACCTCTTCAGAAGGTTGCAATCCTTCGCCGCGTGCTTCCCGTTAGGGTGGAAAGGACACGGCGAGTTCATGACCTTATTGTAGTCGGTCGGACGTGGGGGTGGCCGAGTCCAATCTGCTGCCGCCACCATGTCGCCTCCCTTGCACTTCTTGTCTTTGGGTTTGGAAGACCCGGCAGCGTCTTTCTTGTTATTTGGCTTGGACTGATCCTCCTGGCGTTCGGCCAGAGCGTCAGAGGCAGCCGCGTAACGATCGGCCAAGACGAACATCTCCCTGACCGTGGTTGGTTGCTTCCGAGACATCTTCTTGATTAAGTCGGGATTACGGACGCCTTTCTGGAAGGCCGTGATGACGACTGCCTCGGAGACATCTCGGACGGTGTTCTTGGTCTTGGTGAAGTGCCGGATGAAGTCTCGAAAAGACTCATCGTTCCTCCGGTGGAGCTGGTATAAGTCCCACTGGGTTCCGGGCTTCTCGTAAGTCCCCTGGAAGTTGGCGATGAACTGGTCGCACAGGTCTCCCCAGGAATCGATGGAGTTCTCCGAAAGTCCGGCGAGCCAATTCTGTGCAGTCGGAGTCAACATGACCTGCAGGTAATTAGCCATCACGTTGTGATCTCCTCCTGCCGCCTTGACTGCAAGAGAGTAGATCTGCAACCAAGCTTCCGGGTCTCTTTCTCCGTCGAATTTAACTATGCCTTTTGGGTTGAAACCATCAGGCCAGTTTACCCAACGGAGTCGGTGGGTGAAGGCACGGATGCCGTCAATGCCCCTGTCCCGCGGCGGAGTCCTCCTTGGCGAGCCTCGGCGTGGCGGAGACCATCGGAGCGGGCTCCGTTGCGGGGGAGTGTGACGCTTGTCCACTCAGCGATCTGCCCGATCGCCTTGTGGCGCATCTCTGTCGTTGTGTCGGTAGTCGAGGGCGAGACCGAAGCGATCTCGTTCGTCCTCACGACGACGTCGGTCATCCTCCTCGCGCTGCCGTCTCCTTGCCTCGATGTCTTGACGGAGGTCCCGGTTGATCAATTGGCGGGCATCTTGCCCGGGAGGCAACGCGTTGCGGCTCCGCCTGCTGCGGCTGGAAGCCGCCTGGCTGTTTGACTTGAGTGTGCTAGGATGCTCTTGTTGCGCGCCCTGAATTGCGGCCGCCGTCACCATGGCCTTTACTTGGGCCACGATCGGCATCGCGGGGTTGTTGCCATCCAGGAGGTGACCGATGTTATCCAGCAGGGCTTTGGATGCCACCATGTTCTGCTGGGACGTTTGAAAGACGTTCTGGTCTCCCAAGCGAACCTGCAGAAGTTCTTCGTGGACTTCGCGCCCTCGAGCCCGTAGGACCCGAGCGCGCTCCTCATCGGCCTGCCGGCGTTGTGGTTCATCTTCAGCCTCAAGGCGCGCTTGGTCGGTTTCTTCCCTCTGGATTTCGGGCTGTGCGCGCTGTTCCTCCACCGCGTAGATTCCGCGGGTGTCGAGACAGCTCGCCATGCTCTCATCCGACTCGGAGTTTGAGTCCTGTAGAATCAGATCGCCAGTTGCGGTCTCCATAAGGGCGCCGACCTCGCGCGGGGAGTATGTGATGAGGGAGTCCTCCGACTCGGCCTGAGTCTGTCGCGCCCAGCGCTCCAAGGCGATCTTATTGATGCAGGCGGCGAGTTTTGCAGTCGAGCAGGCGACCGCCCGACCAGGCGGCAAAGCCGGTGGAGATTATCCCCGAGTTGGCACTCGGAAATCCCCGATCTGGCTGGTTGCCCGAGTGACCTCCGTCAGCTCGTGCGATCCCATCCTCAAGGCAACGGCGTGTTTCCCGGAGGTAAACAGCGGCCAGGTTGTCGTGTCCGAACGGGATCTGCCTTGGAGGGGCACTCGGAGACCTCCCAGCCCGAGCCAGAATTTGATTCGGGTCCGAAAGGATCTTGCCGACTTCAAAGTCGGCGATCTGCAAGGTATCGCCAGGCGCAGATTCCTCGTAGAGTTGGCTTCTGGCCGAATCCAATTCGGGTACAGATCGGATCAATCTATACCCAAAAGGGAACCCGGCCGTAGGCCAGTCTGGTTCTTCATCGGAAGGAACTTCCTCCGGATCAGAACCCGGAAGAAGTGGTTGGGAGTAGTGGATGTCAGCGGGGATCGCATACATCCGCTCCCGGTAGTTTGTAGATCGGACGTGTTCTGGCTCGCACAAGGAGAGCTCGCCAAATTGCCCGGCCAAAAAACCGAGATCTCCGAACACAAAACATTGACCTGGTGCAAAGGTGAAGATGATGCCGCCGATGGAAGCCATCAAGATTGCAGCTTCAATTGCGCTGCCCCTACCTGGCGCGCTAACTGTCGACGATTCGTGACTCGGCCCGAGAGGGGGGTGGCGTCGGCAATGATTAGATGAGTATCTAGGGGGCTTATGCGCGTGATTGAAGTATTTTGATGGTAACACAGGAGACCGGATTAGACAGGTTCGGGCCCTCTGCGGTGGAGGTAATACCCTACTCCTGTGTTCGTGGATTGTATTATGGTGGATGATCGCGATGATCAGATTGATCACGGCGAACGTATATGGCGATGATGGGTTGAAAGTCTCAGCTCTGTCGACCAAGGGTTCCTGCCGCCCTTTATATAGGGCAGGAGGGCAGGCTTACAAATCCTAACCCTGGCAGACTATGGATATGGGAAGTTACAATTGGAAGGTTTTATCTATTCCTTGATATCCGGGTGCTTTGTTTGGGAACCCGGACGCTTATCTTGCGTGGCAAGTTGGGCCGCTCCGTGGGAGGCCCCTCTTCTAGATGCTTGGCGCAATCCGGCCCATTGGGTGGTCTGGTTGATTTCCTCTCTGTGGGGACCCGGGGCCCATAACGTCCACACCAGTGTTTCGGTGACAATGGACTATGCCTTAAATTGCACCTAAGACTCTAAGCTATACTCATCCACAACTTGAACAATGGACTACGCCTTGAATTGCAAGTTTTGTGTGAATAAGTTTCACTTAAAGCCTTAACTGATACTTGGCCGCCAATAGGCTACCCCTCAGATAGAGCATATAAGTCGTACTCCATGGTCTCTTTATGAGCTTACTAGAGATCACCCAAGTCTCATAGACTGCGACTTCCAACAGTCGAGCTCATATAGGTGTGTTCTTTCAAGATGCTCTGTAGGGTGACATCTTCGCTAATTAAAGCCAACAGAACACATTAAGGCAAAAGCCATCATGCCATACAGATTTCTAGAGTATTGCATCTTCACTTGGAACGGGTTCAGGAAAATTTTATACTCTCCTCCAGTTAACAAATAGCTTGTTTTTCCCAGGCCCTAATTCACGGGATCTCCGATCACATAGGCTGGGTTACCACTATGGTGTAACTCACGTGGGTCTCATACCCAGTTCCTTCGATGCATTGTCTATCACATTCCGTAATAAACCCTTTGTAAAAGGATCTGTCAGGTTTTTAGCCGTTTGGATATAATCCAGTGCTATCACTCCGGAGTTTCTCAATTTTCTGACAGATTTCAGACGCCTTTTCACATGTCTTGAGGACTTCATGTTGTCCTTAGAATCTGCTCACCTTGACAATCCTTTGTTTGATTGTCACGGTTAAAAGAATAGCCGGAATTGGCTTTTCAACCACTGGAAGGTCCAACAAGAGTTCACGCAACCACTCTGCTTCAACAGTGGCCGTGTCCAAAGCAGTCAATTCTGCTTCCATTGTTGAGCGTGTCAGAATAGTCTGTTTGCAAGAGCTCCACGAGACAGCTCCGCCACCAAGAGTGAACACATATCCACTTGTGGCCTATCTCATCTGCATTGGATATCCAATTGGAATCACTATACCCTTCCAGCGCTTTTGGGTACCTGGTATAGTGCAATCCAAAGTTCGTAGTACCTCTCAAGTAGCGCATAACTCTTTTGAGTGCTTGCCAATGATCATCTCCTGGATTTGAAGTAAACCGGCTCAGTTTACTAACAGCAAACGAGATGTCTGGCCTTGTAGCGCTAGCTAGGTACATGAGTGATCCGATTATTTGAGAATATCTTAATTGATCTTTAGCAATTCTCTTGTTCTTACGAAGCATAATGCTAGGATCATAAGGTGTTGGAGAAGTCTTGCAATCCGAATAGCCAAAGCGATTCAAGACCTTTTCCACATAATGGGACTGTGAAAGAGTGATCCCATCCTCACCTTTGAATAGCTTGATGTTCAAGATTACATCAGCCTCTCCAAGATCATTCATGTCGAAGTTTTGAGATAAGAAAGACTTGACCTCGTTAATCAAGTCAGAGCTAGTCCCAAAAATCAATATGTCGTCCACATAGAGATACGGAATAACTCCCTCGCCCCCACCATAGTGGTAGTACACACACTTGTCAGCTTCGTTTACAACAAAGCCGGCTTGTGTCATAGTTATGTCGAACTTCTCATGCCACTGCTTAGGTGCTTGCTTAAGACCATAGAGCGATTTCAGTAACTTACACACTTTGCTCTCATGTCCTGGTATTACAAATCCATCTGGTTGTTCCATATAGATTTCCTCCTCCAACTCTCCATTAAGGAAAGCTGTCTTCACATCCATTTGATGGACAAGAAGACCATGAGAGGCAGCCAATGATAGTAATACCTGAATGGTCGTGAGCCTAGCAACAGGTGAGTAAGTATGAAAGTAATCCTCTCCTTCCTTTTGCGTATAGCCCTTTGCCACAAGTCTAGCCTTATACTTTTCAATAGTACCATCAGGCCTGAGTTTCCTTTTAAACACCCACTTACAACCCACAGGCTTATAGCCATAGGGTCTCTCGGTAAGTTCCCAAGTCCCGTTAGCAAGAATAGAATCCATCTCGCTACGAACTGCTTCTTTCCAGTAGTCTGCATCCGGAGATGCAAGAGCTTCTGAAATAGAATAGGGTGTATCATCCACGAGGTATATAGTGAAGTCATCACCAAAGGATTTTAACGTCCTCTATCTCTTGCTCCTCCAAGGAGCTTCACTGTCAACCTCCTCAGGAATCTCAACTTGTGCAGCTGGTTCAGGAATTATCTTAGAGTTTTGACTAGAACTGCTATGCTCATTTTTCATGGGAAATATGCTCTCAAAGAAAGTAGCATCTCAATTAGGGTTAGAGTTTTCTCACCTGCGTTGCACTTGTGTCGTCTATGTGTGTGTACACTGACCTATTGGACCTTAGATCAATATACGTGCTATTCACAATATAGTACCAGAGCAAAATTAGGGTTAGAGTTTTCTTACCTGCGTTGCACTTGCGTCGTCTCTCCCACCGTCCACTTCGGCTGTTGTAGTCTTTCTCCGATAAGGTCTGGCCTCTATGCCCACTACTGTCTTCGCTGCTTTGCTCCGGGATTGTCCCTGCAATGTCTCGAGCTCATCCTCGCTTGTGACTCGTGGACAACGCTGCATGGATCCTCTACCGGATCACTACTGCTCAACCAGTCGCCGTCGTGGAGGCCAGATCTACCGTTGCTCTGTGCTCGTTTCCCTAGTCGTCAGAGCCCACACCTCGGCCATCGCCCTAGTCATCGGAGCCCGCGTCCTAGATCTCAGATAGAACATTTGTTCATTTACATTTATGTTTCGCCATGTGGCAATATCTCTCCACATGAGCTGCCACAGTGGGAGAACCGTTCTCAAAACCACTTGGAGATGCAGGAGGGAGGGAGGTATGCGCACCACTTAATGTACTTCAAGGGTCCAGGTATCCCGGTTTCCAAGGTAAAGGGTTTAAGTGTCTGCACCCGGTTTCCGAGGTAAAGGGTTTAAGTGTCTGCACCCCTATAGTTCAGGTGGCCAAGTAGACTTTGGGGCTGTTCTTGAGCCATGGCGTATCTAATTATCTATGTATGTTGGCGCGATAGGGCATTTCGTTAGTTCATGAAAGCGGATATGAAAAGTCGTCCTGCTTGGTTCATGATATTTTTAAAAGCTTTCGTTCAAGATTTTCAGACTTTTTAAAACCGGCAACAGGAATTCAGTTTTTCAAATGCACTATGGCACACGTAGATAATCAGATACGCTATGGCCAGAGAACAAACCATTTTTTTTCGTCTCATCAAAATTGTGAGTGGTGTTTTCTAGTAGGGTTTTTGGGCATAGAGCCCGTTAATAGACCCTGATGGGCCTAGCCGTCTAGTTTGTTTTCAGAAGCTTTTAAGAGCAAAAGAACATGGGTCGCGCGCAATGGTCCCATATATCAATTTTTCTAGTAGGGTTTCTTGGAGGAGATTTGCATATATGCCACTCTCAATAAGTGGCTTCGCTAAAATGCCACTCTGACCCACTGTCGTAGACATAGATGGTCCCATAGGAGTGGCATTTTATCAATTTTATCATTTCTCTTGCCATAGAGCCCGTTAATAGACCATGATGGGCCTATTTTGTTTTTAAAAGAAGGAACATGGGCCGCGCGTGCGATGGTGGAATTTGCGGTGGGTGATCCATTAAACCCAACCATTCCCACGGATAGGAGTGTTCACTGTTCACTGGCCAGCCGAGCTTGTAAGTTCAAGGTTCCCCACATGTGTGTTTTGGTTTTAATGATTAATGACAAACACATTTAGTGACAAATAAATGTATTAATGGCAAACATATTAAATGACGAATGTATTAATGACAAACATATAAATGACAAATGCATTAATGACAAGCAATATTAATGATAAACCTCTTATATGTCAAATGCATGTTTTAGCTAAGTGCTTAATGTCAAACCTCTATTGTGCTTAGTGCTATGAGACTAACGAGTTTATTGATAAGTTGTTTTTTAGTCTCATCTATCTTAGAGGAACTCTAGTATAAGCTATTCATCCAAGGCAAGGGTATTTATGCGACATTGAGAAACCTTTAGCGCCAAGCAATCAACTTCCATGAGTCCTGCCAGTGACTTGACGGCAAGGATATCATTGCCGACTTGCCTCACTATCTTGCAAGTCACACTTGCAATTAGGATGAATATGCTACATTGAGGTATGTACACCGGTATTCCACTTCTATCTATTAGTGCATTCCTCACATGCTTTGCATATGGCTTAGGTTGATCTTAGCAATGCTCATTAACTCATGTAATATCCATTTGAGCATATGCATTTTGATCTATGCCATGATTAGGTAAGTGATTGGTCTAGGGGACATTTGGTCTTATAAGTTTTATATTGATTGTTTCCCCTAGATGTTTCACTAGATAGACTTCACCATGCTTTATTCTATATGTGCATACATGCTATCATGTTTACTCTATTATGCATATTTCTTGTGAAGTCATTATTTAGATATAATAATGATCTTATCTTCACCGTGTTCAATTAATATGTGCATATGTGCTCTATTGTTTATTTCATTATGCACATCATTAGTGAAGTAATTTTTATATGCCTTGTATTTAATCATTCACATCATTAGGCATAATACTCACATGTGCATATGTATTCATCATATCATTAGTGATGCACATGTGTAGTAGATTTCACAAGTGTTCATATGTCTTAGGTCATTTATCCTTGGAACACTTGTGACACTAGGTTATTTCATCACATTAATTCTATATTGAGCGTTAGGGACTAATGTCTTTCACTGAGGTGTTGTGAAGAGAATTAGGTCCCGCCAAGGGTTACGACAACCGGGAGCGTCAACAGGATGACGGCCAAGTCGAGGTCAAGGTGACGAGGATTCGCCAAGAGTTGAGGACGGAGTCAAGGTCGATTTGACGAGAGGATCATCGGGCGGATGATCGAGTCAAAGTCGATAGGACGGAGAGCCTCATGAGGGGATCAAGTCAAGGTTGACAAGACGAAGGCGTCGTTGAGACGTGGAGGTGGTCGTGTCTTAGGAAGCTCAAGGCAAAGGTGAGTGCCTAAGGATGTTTCCTAGTGTTTTGCCGGTCTTGGTGTGTGGAGAAAAGACCGGGTTATAGGATAGTCGCCGTACTATCAAGAGGGGTCCGGATCAGTGTTGATCGGACCGGTTCTTAGCTCTCGTGTGATGCACATAGGTCTCCTTGCCCTTGGTAGAGCCTTGTGAGGTGTCTTAGGGTTTAGGGAGGTGTGTGGTGAGAGCCGAGAGTGTGTGTGCGAGGTTGCCGGTTGCTTAGGGCTTGGGATGCCCTTAGAACCGTGTGTTTTCAGCCTCTCCGGACTGGGTCCGGAGAGCCACCGGACTAGGTCCGGTGCAGCGTACTGTGCAGAGTTTGCGAACTCTGGCAGTGAGGTGTAAGCCTCACCGGACTGGGTCCGGTGAGCCACCGGACTGGGTCCGGTGCCAGCGTGTGCTCCTGCCGGACTGCGCGGGTCCGATGGGCGGACCGCGTCCGGAGGAGTGGGCGTGCGAGCCAGCACTTGGTTTTGTGCTGGTCTCCGGACTGGGTCCGGAGGTGTCCGGACTGAGTCCGGAGGTGCTGCGGGTTGCGCCGTACTCGCGCCTGACTGGCGGTCCATTGGGCGGACCGAGTCCAGTGGCGTGGCAAGTGTGCCTCTTAGGTTTTGCTCGGTGCGCCGGACTGGGTCCGGGGCGCACCGGACTGGGTCCGGAGGTGGATCCAGTAGCCTCTGTTTGGTGAGGCGGTTCTCCGGACCGGGTCCGGTGGTGACCGGACTGAGTCCGGAGGTGTGTAGGAACCCTAGTGCGCTAGGGAGTCCGGCCTTGTGGACCGGGTCCGTTCTTGCAATGATGGCGTTCTAGCCTTCACCGACTGGTTCGGTGGTCTCTGACCGGGTCCGAGAAGTCTATAACGGCTAGTTTTCTTCCCAACGGCTAGTCCTGCGGGATGGGGGTATTTATACCCCCCTTGGCCGGTGTGGGAAGGGGTTGGCTGTGTTGTGAGCTCACATTTGAGGTGTTCAAGTGTGAGAGTGTTTGTGAGGGACTCCTATGTGTTAGGGGTACCCTAAGTGGAGGGTGATCACTAATTGGGAGTGATTAGGTGATCCCCTAGAGCTAAGAGTAAACTAGGGAGCTCCTCATCTTGCGAGATCGAGTCGAGCCCTAGGTTTAGTGAGTGGCTAAGTTGAGACTTAGTGCATCACTTGTTGAGCTTTGATCCGGTGTGATCAAAGGTTCCGAGCTTGTTGCTCTTGGTGCTTGCGAGCACCTAGACGGCGTGGGCGGCGTCGTGTGCGGTGACCTTCCCGACGAAGGTTGTGGGAAGGCCCGTGCGAATTGTGAGTGGCGTTGGTGCTTGCCATCTCCGGAGTGGAGGAACTAGCAACCACTAGTGAGACGAGGCGGGAGGGCTCGTTTTGGAGCCGGTCCTTGTGCGCGAGGGCTTGCCTCAACGTGGACGTAGGACCGCGGTCCGAACCACGGGAAAAAACACCGTGTCTCTTGTGGTTTGCTCTCTTGTACCTCTATTACTTTATATACGTTGCTTACTATTTGATCACCATTTATATTGCTAGTAGTTCTAGTTATTGTATTGTGTATACTTTACTAGAACTATACTTTGTGATCTTGTGTCTAGAATTGAATTGCTTAATTGTCACCCTAGGTTTGCAAAACCAATCTAGTCTATCTTTGTATTCTAGGGTGATCATCTTGTTAGCTTAGTATAATTTGTGCTTAATTAGCATAATCGTCACCTTGCCTAAAACTAGTGTTCAAACCGTTAATTCGCTTCCGCATTGCTTTGTAGTTTGAACACTAGAGTAAAATTGAATAGAAAGTAAAATTTGAAAAACCCAATTCACCCCCCCTCTTGGGCATCCGAGATCCTTACAGAGCTGCCGGATCCGCTCAACCCTACCTCAACCCCGGTAGATCCGCTCAGCTGTCGCAATGGCGCCGCGGAGGCGGAGTGGCCGGCAGCGACGAGGGCATCAGCAGGACGACTCCCCGCCCGCGCCAGTGTCCCCCCTTGACCTTCGACCGCTTCAGGCGACACTGCCTGTACAAGATCCCTCTCCGGTGCCCCTAGTGGATCCTCAACAGCTTCAGGCAGCACCACAGCCCTCTCCGGTCGCGCCGACTCCTGCAACCCCCTCATCGGCCTTCGTCTTCGCTGGATCTGAGACGCGCCTATCCAGCATGGCGACCCCCACTCACCAGCAACCCCCTGCCGCCAGCCATACCTCATCCTCTTCTGCACAGCGGTCAGTACCCTACAACACAAGACTACAGGCAAGCCGACCGCAACCGGTGGCCTCACCATCCTCACTGCTAGAGCTGGGACCGTCCACCAGACGCAGTACCGTTAGTTATAGAGATGCACATTTGGGCAAAGAGAAGATGGCTGCTTAGGAAGCTGCTAACAAAGAGGACATGGCGCTATTTTTGCAGTTCTTAAGGATGTAACTGCAGTGCATTTCACTCTTGTAGCTGTGGATAATGTATACATCTCCTTTTAGGATCTCAATAGGATATGCCGCCTCCTCGATAGTATATGATATTTTCTTCCTTGGTTGTGCTTTCTTGTCATGCAGTTTCACTAAACCTGGTAACAGAAGCCCTACAAAGCCGAGGCACTTGCAATGCAGACGCGTGGGGACTTTCATCTCTAAGTCAACTTTTACCATATGCTGAGCCCGCAATATCTGAAGTTGGCAATGATGATTGGGAATGATGCTGACAGGTAGTTACCAATACAGACATCTACTTTTGCTTTCTAGAGTGATTGTCGTTTCTCTTGACACTGTCTTATTTACATTGCAGCTCTCATGCGTGTGGAAGCCTGCTGCCGCTGATTTCCTTGCTGAAGAAGGGTTCGATGCAAAAATCTCTAGTAGAGCCTTGATCAGCTTCGCTGAGAAAGCAGACAGCATCCAGACCCTCAAGAATTTCCTAGAAGCCAAATCCCACCGGCATTGGAGGTCTTTGCATCTGCCATATGTGCCTGGACGTGGGACGTGGAGTGCTTTGATCCTCCACTAGCACGGGCCCGCTCCTCGACACTTATCGCAGCCTGAAGCTCAGGCGTCGCCAGCGCCTTCATATGCTCAAGAAGTGTCACAAAGTCTCGCCAGGAGGGAGGGAGCTTAGCCAGGACTACATTCACCTGAAAACTCTTAGGTAGGAGACAATCAAACTGGTTCAGGTCCCTCACATGGAGCTAAAGCTCCTGGACCTGCTCCACAATTGACTTGTTCTCCACAATCTTGTAGTTCAGGTAACTCTCGGCCACAAAGCTCTCATTACCATTATCCCCCTCAGCAAACTTGACCTCCAGGTCATCCCACACATCTTTTGTCGTCTTATAGCTAGCGTAGATGTCGAAAAGCCTATTAGAGAGTACGGCCAACAATCGTGCTAGGGCAGCGTGGTTCGCGTCCGTCCAATATCTGCTCTCCTCCTCTCGATGAACAAGAGGAGCAGGGAGGAGTGTCCCCGCCTTATCGAAAAGCAGAGGAACATCCCTATCTTAGCAGTGGGAGCAGACGGAAGAGGGGCGGAAATCACCCAAAAGACCTTCAGGTCTATGAACCACATCCTAGCACATGCCTGCCAGCATTTGAAGCTGGAGCCGTAAAAAATCTCTGGCTTAACTACATCACTAGAGGCCATAGCGAATATTTGGTTTCTGGATTGTTGTAAATACTGCATAATGAGCAAAATAATAACAGAAATAATTCCAGATATAGTAAACAGCAATATAATGTCATGGGAATTAAATATAATCACATTTCTTCTTAAAGACAGCATTAGAGCAACTAGAGAAGTGATTATCTAGCAAGTATCCATGACAAACAAAGAAGGAAAACAAATAATAAAATCAAGAACTAGAACTTAGATTTTATTTGTATTGATTGCTCTCAGATTGCTAGAAGGGTTGCTAATTGAAATTAGTCATTCAACTTCTAGATGGACAATTTCACAAGTTATCTAGTCTCGAAAATTTCAGGATTTCTATCCTAGAATAGCAATCGCTTCTTGCACGCTTGAAATAAACACAAAGACTAAGTGTATGATATAGCAAAGACACAAAGCACTAGTAATCAAAAGATCAATACATCGCCTAAGCTAGTCCTCAAACGACCACAAAAGCGAGCCGAATAGCGACAAATGCACACTATATCAACTAGTATCAAGCTCATGCAACCACACTAGTTCTCCATTAAGATATAAGTAGTGCAGCAGTAAATTGACCAATTAATTCAACTTCTAGTGCAAAATCATACACAATAAGTCACCAAAATGTAAGCTAAGAGCAGTACTAATCTAGGTCTAGCAATTTTCTTCAATGAACAGATTAAACAAGTCTTAATCTAAGCAATCATCATCGAGCATTTTATATCCAAAGCCCACACTGTACTGCTCCCTAAATGAGGTGAACTAGCCCCTTGTACAGGGTACAAGGACCCCAAATCCAACCCAAATGGCACAATATTTTCACAAATAAAAGAGAGGAACCGACAGCTTACAGTGCACCAGAACCGAGCCGGCAAGTAGGCAGAGCAAAGCGCGAGTAACTCGCTGTCCCAGAAACCAAATCGCCATGCTACACACGCAGCCACCGACGAGAAGGCCGGAGATACGATGCCGTCTCCCCCACCAAGGCTGAGGCCGCAGTGGAAGAGCGAGGAGCAGAGGAAGCAGCGCGGGGCACCGGTGTCCACCTCGTGGCCACCGAGTACCGGAGTCGAAGAGGAGAAGGGCAACAGCACCACCACCGCTCCGGCGAGCAACAGCAGCCGGCAAGAAGACCACAAGCACCAAGAGCGCAGCCACACAGATCAGTCGGGAGAGGAGAGGAAAAACTCAAAACTTCTCTCACACAAAAGAAGAATCCCATAAGATAAAGGCAAGGGAGGAGCACCGGACTGGACGAGAAGCCCGGAGACCAGACCACATCGCACCGCGCAGCACGGACGCCGAGAACCCCGGTGCCGCCGCTCCTCATCGCCTCACGGGTTGGAAACCCTAGCAGCTAGTCGAACCAGCTCCAAAAACAAAGAATACGCTGGTGTCCTCTTCCTTTGTGTTGTTGAATGGGCTAAAGCCCTAAAGGCCTATAAGGCCTGCTTCATATCGGGCAAAAGCCCAACAGGGTACTACTAGTCTAGGCCTACAACAGGAGCCCCTCACGGTCGATGGCCTACGGCGCCGTGCTACCTGGCCGTGCACTTCCCCCAAGGCCTTGTCCCAAGGTTGTTCCCTTCGGCATGGCGCGGAGGTTTTTTTTAAAGCACTAGTTGAGTGCCCATACGTTGCAACGGAATCTAAAAGGATGACACACATGATTATAGTCTACTTTAAAAGTAATCAAACAACCTTATATTCAAAAATACACAATAATGCTAACCATTCATAGTATCATCAGGGAGCAAAAAGATATTTTAGAAGACTAATTTTAAAGTTGCTTCATGCAGACCACCACTGGAACTCTGGAAGAATGAAGCGAAGAAATGCTAAAATGTTGTGATAAGGGTTATTTTTATTTCAAACCAACTGGTTAAAAGAAAATTCAACCTGCCTAGTGAATAACTATTAAGCATTACAAAAAATGCCCTCTTATATCAGGGAAATTTAAGAGATGACAGTGATTTCCCGTAACCAACTGAAATCAGGATGAATAACCCCTAACTGAACTATACAAAGATATATATGTAATTCTATTGGCAGCATATGTGATGCAAACCACCCTTTCCGTGCAAACTCCGTGAAAACCACCCGTAAAAGTTTTGAAAAATTCTCAAAAAATTACCATATGTAGGGGAGGTGAGCTTCTACAACCCTGCAAAATTTGAAGATGAAACTCAATAGCATTTGAAAGATATGAAAAAGACAAATTCAGCCTAAATAGTAATTTTTCACTCTTTAGCACTATTCATTTTGCTGTTTGTCTTTTTCATATCTTTCAAATGCAATTGAGTTTTATCTTCAAATTTTGCAGGGTTGTAGAAGCTCACCTCCCCTACATATGGTAATTTTTTGAGAATTTTTCAAAACTTTTACGGGTGGTTTTCACGGAGTTTGTACGGAAAGAGTGGTTTGCACCACATATGCTGCCAATTCTATTTACTTATAAGCAATAGCATGAGGTTGATCAAATTGCTCAACAGATACTACTGGGTATAAAACAGAAGGTTTAATTCCTGGCGTTAAGGCCATGAAATGTCCTTGCAAAAGCAGATGCAGTGAACTTGTTGTTGAGTTAAATCAAATCCGCTATGATATTGAGAAAATCGAGAAACCATCAACTTTAGCATGCACTAAAGGCGTCTAGGTACATTAGCCGAGAATGGACCAGATGAAGTACAAATCTAGTGAAAGAAGACCATATCAGTAGTGACTTCCTCGATTATGTCAATCAGCTTCCAAAGAATCACATCAGTCTGAAAAGATGCATAGAAGCAATGTTCATTGAACATCTGAGGGACACAAAGAAGATTAATAAAATCATAGTTTAAGCAGTGGAATCACATCAGAAAGTTGGTCTAATATGAAGGCAATTGAGGACCACCAAAGAAGCACATAGAACGCAACAAAAATAGAGTGGAGATATGCGCAAACAGCATAAAAACAAGAGAAAATATGGTAAGGCAAGAAATATCCATAGACAGCTAACTGGAAATTGACCTGGAGATTAATTAGAGAACAGAGGAAGTTAAGAATACTTATGGATTACTTAAGGCATCGTTCTGCTGGGCCTTCACATTGACGTTTATGTGTCACAGCAGCGAACGTGCGTGTGGCTTTTCAGCTGAAAAGCCAATGCAAACACAGACACAAACAAGGCTAAAGCTTATGCATCATTCTACCAGAAACCACATAACGATCTGCAAGTAGGATGCCAAAGGATTTGAAAATTTTAAGTGCAAATTGAACTACCAAAGAAAATGAAAGAGTGCTTAAATGACAACAGATACTACAAGTGCATCGAGATGAACACAAATTACAGAAAGAGCAAAGAAAGTACTATGGATAATGCAAAACAAGGAACTTATCTGGTAGGAACCACCCAAAAAAAGGAAAATAAAAACTTCAATCTCAGACTCAGTTTTGGAATTCAATTTGCATAGTGCAGAACAAGGCAGATTGCCCATGCCAATCGAAAGTGGAAGGACAAAACAGTGTAAGTGGAATGATTCAGATGTCTTTTGACACGTCAATGGTTTTAGGGACTAATCTAAAGGCACGCAAATCTATTTTAACGGTCAAAATTGTTATAACTCATTAGCCTATTTGGAGGGTGCCAGCCTGCCAGGGTGGCTCTTGTATGACATATTCCCCTCAGTGATATAATCATGTGGAGTAATAACTAATAATATGCCCCTTTCTAGATAACAGTATTTATATATCCATTCCTGGAGCAGTAGAGCTTTGTATCTTATCAGACACTCCTCAAAACACCAAGTTTTGTTTTGCCATGGTGCAATGTGAGAATGTCAACTCTTCATCCATGTGCAGTGAGCTGGCATGCTGCGTCAACTATCAGTCTCCCTGCCGCACCACCTGCTAGAAGAAATATTTAATCATGTAACCATAGCACATATCCTCAATCTGGCCTAGTTATACTTGAATTATTATCAACATAAAACATGACATATGACAATACACCTAGACATGTTAAATCCTTTGAATTAAAACATAATAACCAGACAATAGTGAAGGCCAAGATCTTGGTCCTGCAGCAATCCGGTAAGTTGTATGGAGATATTTTTCACTGCTACACAAAATTTTAAGGGTACCAAAAACATGTAAGTGCTATAGTCCATTCGCTGCTTAGTCTACAAAATATTTAAAAACAGAAGAAGCATGAGCTTTACACTTTCCAGCATCACTCCGCATAAGTTAACGTGTTGTTCAGCTTGGTAGATGCATTTTATCCGAGCTAGCCGTTGTCTCGCATCACCCGCTGCCGCCCAGGCGAACGAGTGCCTAAACCACACTATTTCATCTGTGGTACCTTCCATGAGAAACAAATTCTATCATTTCTTGGCACAGTAGCTTCGTACCAAAATTGCAATCTGCTTCTATAGAATACGATGAAAAGTTGAGGTATTCCTAGTTCCAGAATCATAAGAAATGTGGTTTAGTTTAATGGCAATCAGCTTCGATGAATATATATGAAATAGAAACTCAACAGATAAAACAAAACGAACTGTAAAATATGTATGTAGTTCCCTACCAACATTTTTCTATATTAATTGATTGATCCTATATTCCTATGAGGGCTGACAAAAAAAAGTAGGGACCAACTACTGGGGGATTGTGAAACAGTCCTAGTGAAATAATTCAATCCAAACACAAACAGTCATTTCAGCCATAACTTTTTTTCTATCTCTTATAATGGATGCTACATGACATTTTCTTAATAATGACAAAAGAAATGCCAGAGATGTCAGACGGCAAACTCATTAAGTGCTAACAGGACATGAGTGATTTTTTCACAATAAAAGCAAATACTAAAGTATGTGCCGATGGGGCAAACACCTGATAATTTTTCTTTGTAATAAACTACCTTAAGAGAGAACAGCTGTGAACACAACTAACTTGCCATGCCCATATTGTGAAATGCTCAGTCATAAAATGTATGCAGTAAAAGGATAATGGAAGGTTTTACAGATTTGATGGAATGATGAATTATTGCAAAGAAACTATTAGGCAACGAAAGCAGATAGTATCGTCAGTTTACCTTCAGAGTCTGAATCTAAATTAATATTGATTGCAGAACTGTTTTGCCTTCCATTCGGTGCTCCTGTAAGAAAAAAGAGCCACAAAAAGATTTGTCAGACTCTTGAAACATACCCGATAAAGCTTAATTTATCAGAAGATTTTCATTTTGATGATGTTGTAAATTCTGGGGCATAGCAATAAGCTTTCCAGATAAAGAGTAACAGGCTGATGCAAGCTAAAGAATTATACATTATACCATCTGCCTTAGTAAAACATTCCAGGAGGTTAAGAAAAGTTCTGCGGTTAGCTATGGTAGAGAGCTTGTCTTCAATGGTTTTCTTTAAGAGTTTAAAAGTTTGTGAACTGAACTGAAGTAAACACATTCATCAGTATATGCTTAAAAAAATTGCAAGTACAGTACATGTCCATTCTTTTTTTGGGGGGAGGTGTCGACGATTCGTGACCCGGCCCGAGAGGGGGGTGGCGTCGGCAATGATTAGATGAATATCTAGGGGGCTTATGCGCGTGATCAAAGTATCTTGATGGTAACACAGGAGACCGATGTATACAGGTTCGGGCCCTCTGCGGTGGAGGTAATACCCTACTTCTGTGTTCGTGGTTTGTATTATGGTAGACGATCGCAATGATCAGATTGATCACGGCGATCGTGTATGGCGATGATGGGTTGATCTCTCGAGGGGATCAGGATCTGGATCCCGAACTAGGGCCCCTGCCTCCCTTTATATAGTGGAGGGGGCAGGGTTACAAGTCGGACTCCTAGTCGGTTACGAGTAGGAAAGATTACAATAGGAAGGCTTATCTCTTCCTTTATATCCGGGTGCTCTATTAGGGAACCCGGACGCCTATTCTTGCATGGCAGTCGGATAGCTCATGAAGGCCCTTCTTCTAGATGCTTGGTGCAATCCGGCCCATTGGGTGGCCTGGTTGATTTCGTCTGTGTGGGGACCCGGGGTCCATAACGTCCACAGTAGCCCTCGAGTGCTTTACAGCCGAGTTGATGCCTTCTCTTGGATGTGTGTCGGCCGAGTCATGCTTCAGGCCGAGTGCTCCGACTAGAATCTTCTCTATGCCGAGTGCTCCATTGGCATGCAAAGAGGCTGTGAAGGGCTCAAGAGAGCTCCACAGGTTGAAATTTCAACGGTACCCGCCCAGCTTTCTTGCCGCTTGCCGCCGGGCGCTTAGGCGTGGCGTGAACCTATAAGTGAGCCGTGGCTGGCGTAGGCGTGTAACTAAGCCGTAGTTTGCGCTCGGTATTGCCGCAGTATCTTCGGCGCCGTCTTGTAAAGCGGTGTAGAGAGTCGACGCGGTTGTCCTCAGCCTTGAGCAAGCGAGACGCCAACGTAGGAGTCGACGCAGTTGTCCTCAGCTGCCTAATCGCGCGAGATGCCTCCGTAGGAGTCGATGTGGTTGTCCTCAGCGCAATGCGCGAGAAGCCGCAAGTCGGGATGGTTGTCTTCATCGTTGCCGAAGCAATGAGTTGGTGTAAAGAGTTGGCGCGGCTGTCCTCGGCCAAGATCTTGCGAGACGCCGAAGCCGCGCTTATGCGCAGTAGCGGGCGTAAACATCGCGTCGAAACCATATAATGCACTTTGAAGTCTTGGCGTGGCGTCAAGCGAGCCATAGTTGGCGCGTAAGCGCGAGCAGCCGAAATGCGCTGCATATTTGGCGTAAGCACGCAGCAAGCCGTATGATGCTCTCGAGTCTTTGGCGTAAGCGTCTTGGCCGTACCAAAGTTGGCGTGGCGCGAGCCATACCACAGATTAAGCTTCGGTATTTGGCGTGAAACATGCAAGCAAACCGTATGATGCACTCGAGTCTTTGGCGTAAGCGTCTTGCAACCGTACCAAAGTTAGCGAGGCGCGAGCCATCTGGTAGATTCGCGAGCGCGGTGTTGGCGCGGAGCCATGGTTGGCGCTTATAGCACAAGCTCTTCCTTAAACCCTGTAACATGTACATGTAGGATTTAGGCAGTATCTGAATATGAAAACATTTAGTCGGATATAAAGTCCGACTATTTTTATGTGCGAAATAGCCTTTTTTACTTCTTTTACTCGATGATTTTTGTTAGTCCGAGTGGTTTTTTTCTTCCTTTTGTTAAGCACTCAGCCTAGCTCATCCTGTTCCCTAGCGTTTGGAGTTGGCGCGGAGCTCTGTCTCACGGACATGCGTCAGGAACCAGAATTTTGCGTAGGAGTCAGAGTTTCACTACTCAGAATTATGACGCACTCGGATTTCACTTAAATCACTAAGTAATAAAAGCAAAAAATAACTATGAAAAAAGATGGGTCTTGTATGGCCACAATTATGTAGCCCGACTTACTCGCTAGTCGGAATCCGACTAGGGAGCAAGTCAAGAATCAATTTCTCGCCCTTTTGTCAGTTTTTCATACTGAGTTATGCTATCTCGAATAGTTTTCACCCCTTTCGTTAAGCACTCAGCCTAGCTCATCCTGTCCCCTAGCGTTAGGAGTTGGCACGGAGCTCTGTCTCCTGGACACGCGTTAGGAACTAGAGTTTTGCTTAGGAGTCAGAGTTTCACTACTCGGAATTACTCATACCCGAAAGGAGCAAAAATCAACACGAAAAAGAGCAAAAGTAACTTAGAAAAGATGGGTACATGCAAGTGCATACAGTTATGTGTAGCTCCCGACTTACTGCTTCGTTGGGAAATAACTAAGTAGCAAGTCAAGAAATAACATGAATTTGTATGTGAAAAGATCATGATGATAAAAAACTTAGCTGCTTTGCTGACGACGACGTCGTCCTTGCCTTTGAACTTTTAGCCCCCGGGCGTATCACCTTGTAGGCTTGAAGCACAGTCGTGGGCTTGTAGTCGTCTTAGAAGGTTACGCCGGGCGTTAGCGTTGTGTAACCGCGTCAGTAGTTGGCGTGGCGCGAGCCATGCCACGATTATTCGGACGCCGGGCGTGAGCATGCAGGCGAGCCGTAGGATGCACTTCGAGGTCTTTGGCGTAAGCGCTGCAACCGCATTAAAGTTGGCATAAGCGCGAGCAATGCCACAGATTAAGCTTTCGGGCGCTAAGCGTGGGCACATCAGTAAGCCGTGTGATGCACTCGAGGTCTTTGGCGTAGCGTGAAACCATCTTAGAAGGTTCTTATTCGGCGCGGGCGTTAACATCTAGCCGTCTTAGCCGAAGTTGACGAGGCATCAATGAGCCAGATGATGCACTTTGGGTCTTTGGCGTGGCGCGTGACAGTGTCGTAGAAACCATCTCAAGACTATCCAAAGATTGTACCTGTGGAGACAATGAAAAACACGAGTAGTAGGGAAAAATTGGATCGTAAAGCAATATGCATGTTGTCCAATTATGTATTTTTATTTTTTTTTTCCGAGTGGTCTAATCTTTTCGTTAAGCACTCTGCCCGACTAGTCTAGCCCCTGAGTATAGGGAGTTAGCCTAAGCTGTGTCCCCGAGTACTCTATTTTGGGTGACCGGTCTTCGAGAGTTTCACTACTCAGAAGTCAACCATACTCGAATCAATAAAGGTGCACACAAGTGCACCTAATTGAAATAGTAGCCCGACTTCTTTGCTTAGTTGGAAACCAACTAAGTAGCAAGTCAGGAGAAAAATTATAATGATGTAATTAAGTATAAAATTTGAGCATAAAGATAGGCGACTTAGCTGTTCGATATGCCATGACTTGTCGACGATCATGTCGTCCTCATGCTCGAGTCTACAAGCCCCCGGGCATATCACCTTGTTGACATGAACGTAAGCTTGAAGCACAGTCGTGGGCTTGCTGTCGAGTCGGAGATTGCGCCGGGCGCCGTTAAGTGAAGACGTGTGGCGAGCCGTAGGATGCACTCGGTGTCTTTGGCGTAAGCGTCTTGGCCGCATTAAAGTCGGTGTAGGCGAAGCCATCTGAGAGAATCTTTCGGTATATTGGCGTAAGCGTCTTGAGGCCGTATGATGCTTCGAAGTCTTTGGCGTAAGCGTCTGGTGGCCGATGATGCACTTAAGGGTCTTTGGCGTAAGCGTCTTGGTGGCCGATGATGCACTTCGAAGTCTTGGCGTAAGCGTCTTGGCCGCACTAAAGTCGGTGTAAGAGCCATACCATCTGCTAGATTACTTCGAATTTGGCGTAAGCGTCTTGAGGCCGTATGATCTTCGAAGTCTTTGGCGTAGCGTCTTGACCGCACCTCAGGCCTTAGCCGAGTGGTCATTTCGAAGCCTGTTCGTGATATCCGATTCTGACTTGTGCAGTAACCGGCAATTGACCTGGCGTGAGGCAGCAATTGACCTAGCATGAGGCATATCACAGGATTAGGTTTAGCCGAGTATACTCGTAACCAATTTCAATGGTGTAGGGAGCTCAATGAGCGTATCCTCGGAGCCTGAACCCTTAATAGCTTTCAACATCTGATTCCGCCTGGCAGTAACCAGCTAGTGGCCTAGCATGAGGCATGCTTACTCACTTGGCCGCTCGTGGCGGATGGCGCGTGGCGGGTGCGCCGACGCGAGAGTTCATGACCTCGCGCCGACCCCTAGCCGCCCTTGGCGGATGGTGCGCAATGGCACATAATATCTCCTTGTCGGCGCGGTTGTCCTCAGCGTCGTGCGCGAGAAGCCGGCCTAGGAAGTTGGTTGTCACGGTTTCGACCGAAACCTCTTCTATCATCATCATGGTGATTTTTCTCATCTTCTTGCTCCCGTCGCTGAGCTTCAATGTCTTGGCGAAGGTCGCAGTTTGTTGCCGTTGCTAGCGCAACGAGTGGGTGCGGCAATAGTCGTTGTCGTAGTCGCCGTACGTCGGAGGCGTAAAAGCCATAAGTCGGCGTTGGAGAAGCCGCAGGTGGGCGGCGTAGGAGCCGCAAATCAACGTCATGGAAACCGCAAGTCGGCGTGGCGGTAGTCGACGTGGTTGCCTCAACAAGAATCTTGCGGCCGGCGTATGGAAGATGAAGGCGTGGTTTGTCATGGCGTCGTCTTGTGAGAAACCGAGCCCCGTTGCTATCGGGAGCAATGAAGTCGTATGCAGATAGCGTCGTCGAGCCGCAAGTCGGCGTAGTCGTTCCCATAGTCGATGAAGGCGGCTCGTCAATCTGCATATAGTCGTATATCAGTCGGAGAGCCTCACCGCGATCTCGGAATGAGTTCCGCCTTCATCATAGAGGTCCGCCATGGCCTTGTTGAGGTACGGCAAGGATCGCCGAGGTGCTGGGCAAACTCCACGTCGAGCTCCATCTCGTCGCGCGGAATTCGCGACACCTTCGCGCAGTCTGTCTTCAAACGGACGCCACGGTCACGTCCGAACTCGGTTTTTGATGATCTTGGACTCGTTGTTTAAGGTAAGGAGATAAGCTTTCCAACTCATCAAAAATCACTCCGAAATTCCTTCTGAGTTGATGGAAAAACGCGATGCAAGTTCCATCCAGATTCTGGACGGGAACAGATCGCATCTTCCCCTCGTGTTTGCCTCGCGGTTGAAGTTGTCTTCTAATCGGATCTGATCCGAATCCTTGAGGGCAAGTTTACCGAGGTTGTTGATGATGAAGTCCAAGCCTTCGAAGCGGAAGGCTTGGCCGAAGGTGGATTTGACGGCGTCGCTGCCGAGCGATGCTATCGGGATTGCTGATGTAGATCTTGACGTCCGAGTGGGTTGCTGTTGATAACTCCCACTATCCGAGACATGTTCTTGATCAGGTCTTCTCCGTATCCGAACCGGAAATTGAGCCCCCGACACGCTACTTTTGGTAGGCGGCGGTGGCGCTCCCCAATCCGATCGGGAAACCAAAAACTTACGCAGGTCGCCGGGATTCGCGAGCAGATTCTGGACATGATCTTGTTTCGCCGATTCCCGTTGATCCGTAAGGAATTTTGAGGTGGGACTGGATCCGTTGGTAAGCTTATCTTCTTAGCTTTCCATAGAGTGGTAGAACGTCGAAAACAGAGTTCGTATGTAGCCTGGGCGGCCATTTTACGTACTGCCGCTTCCGGCGTGGACGTGAAGCACGTTGATGATCTCACCGTTGTTGACGGGAGATCTCTGCGTCTTGAGATCTTGTGATCCCAAGATTGTCGTCGATGAAGTCGAAGCCCCTTGAAGCGGAAAGCTTGGCCAAGGGTGAAGGTGTCGACGACTCCATTGATTGCAGCCATCGAGATCATTGAGATTAATCTGCGCGCTGCCCCTACCTGGCGCGCCAACTGTCGACGATTCGTGACCCGGCCCGAGAGGGGGGTGGCGTCGGCAATGATTAGATGAATATCTAGGGGGCTTATGCGCGTGATCAAAGTATCTTGATGGTAACACAGGAGACCGATGTATACAGGTTCGGGCCCTCTGCGGTGGAGGTAATACCCTACTCCTGTGTTCGTGGTTTGTATTATGGTGGACGATCGCAATGATCAGATTGATCACGGCGATCGTGTATGGCGATGATGGGTTGATCTCTCGAGGGGATCAGGATCTGGATCCCGAACTAGGGCCCCTGCCTCCCTTTATATAGTGGAGGGGGCAGGGTTACAAGTCAGACTCCTAGTCGGTTACGAGTAGGAAAGATTACAATAGGAAGGCTTATCTCTTCCTTTATATCTGGATGCTCTATTAGGGAACCCGGACGCTTATTCTTGCATGGCAAGTCGGGCCGCTCCGCGGGAGACCCTTCTTCTAGATGCTTGGTGCAATCCGGCCCATTGGGTGGCCTGGTTGATTTCGTCTGTGTGGGGACCCGGGGTTCATAACGTCCACAGGAGGGATCAGTTGTGTGCATTTGAATTGAGCAAAAAAGCATCAATGGTGTCAAAATTTCATTAATGAACTTACATGAATCCAACCAAGAGTGAAAATTGAGCCCATGTCCTGAACTTCAAATAGTTCTTCTTCATTTGTAGCTTCACACTGTAAAATGAAGAAAACTATGTAATTTAGCAATCTCTTGTAGTGCTGCAATTTAGCCTTCTAGGTACTGCATTGTAATAAGGTGAATACCTTGCACTAAGAAACATGTAAGAGAAATCAGATCAAAACAACAACTTACTGAATCAGATGTAGATTTCTGCTTTGGTATTATCAAGGTTGTCACACAAAAAGTTCTCTTTTCCTGTATAAATTATATATTGTTAGTACTCTACTACTCTAGCCAATTAACTGTTTGCATTTCCTACAGGGGAAGTACATACCAGGGTGCCAGCAAGAACCCCGCATGTCTCTAAACTTCTTTTAGTGTTTGCCTCAGCAACCCTTAGAAAACACTCCATCAACTTCACTGGCTAAGAAGGTCAAATTAAAATCATCAGCCAAAATAAGCCGATGTATACAACAGTTAAAAATAAATGCAGATAGAGATCCATAAGCATGCATTTCCTATAAAGCTGTAGGTTCAGAATAATACTATGGTTCGAAAAAGACAGGCATATTTCAAACTTACAACATGCAAGTCCTGATAATGTCCGGTTTGTGAGATAGCAAGTCCTGGTGTTGGATCAGCAACACTTGATGGAGAAATTGGTCTGCGCTCAGGATGTACCTCTGCTAGGACTGGTGGGGGAGAAGGCTGTCTAATACTCAACTGGGAAAACTCTTCTTCCAGGCTAATAGAAGGTGCATTCTTCTGTAGGTGTAGACCATCGACCATCATCAAGAGACAGAACATTTTTCATATCATCATTATCATTTTTAGTGCTATAAGGAGGTGCTATACTGGCACCATGCAGACCATCTTGGTTCAACATAGCTGGCACTAAACTGCAGAAGCAAGGGGATAATAATCACATGATAAGAAAGCAAATCATATAGCTGTGAGCATGAAAAATGTTGCATATAAATATGACTAATTTCCTTCTGTAATCTCTCTTCTGTTCCAATCCTCTGCATAAGCATTTTTTTTTGTTCAATTAGGTTAATCAAAACTGCTTTCTTTGAAAATCAATTTAGTCCATCCTAAACCCTAGACCTTGAAGCATGCCAAATATGCCACATATATATTGCTTTTCATATAAGATTCTATTTGCTGATCCAGAACAAAATAAATTCTATTAAAATTTAGGCAATTCAAAAGGACAAAATTGGGATTGTTTCTCTGACCAACTCAACTGAAGACCAAGCTGCAGCTCAAAGGGCTAGGGACTTCCATGTTGGTTGGTAAGATTATAACAGTACTATGTGACAAACCCTCTAGGTTTTTTGTTGAACACAATTTCCCATGCTGAAAAACAATGAATCATACAATTCAGGTTTATGGATCCATTAATAAATGGATAGTATCCAAAAACAATGCAACATAGTGAAAGAAAGGCTATCTAGTTGGCTAGTTTCACATCTAAACAAGCTAAGTTAGTCAAGGGCTCCGCAGAATAAACAAAGGACATGAGTCAAGCTTGAGAAATGATACATATATGATAGACAAATGGTGTGCTGAAATGTCTACTAATCCAAATTGTAATCAAGCCTAAAATATTAGTTTAAAACCTTGAAATGTCGGCGCGGTACAAGGCGGTGAGGAAGGGGAGGCGGCGCCGGTCAGGGAGGGAGGCGGCGGCGCGGTGAGCTGAGAAGGAAGGAAGAGGAAGAGCAGCTAGGAAGAGGAGGCGCGGTGGGAAGGGATGGGAAGGAGGGCGAGGTCGGTCCGCCGGGGAGGAAGGACGCGCCGGCCGGTGGGGAGGGGAGGGATGGGGAAGGAGGGCAGGGCCGCGGGGGAGGGGGAGGGGGCGCGGGGGAGGGGAGCAGGGGCGAGGCGGCCGGTGCTGGCGAGCGGCGGCTGCGCGGCCGCGTCGGCGCGGTACAAGGCGGTGACGAAGGGGAGGCGGCCGGTGGGGAGGGGAGGGATAGGGAAGGAGGGCGGGGCCGCGGGGGAGGGGAGCAGGGGTGAGGCGGCCGGTGCTGGCGAGCGGCGGCTGCGCGGCCGCGTTGGCGCGGTACAAGGCGGTGAGGAAGGGGAGACGGAGCCGGTCAGGGAGGGAGGCGGCGGCGCGGTGAGCGGAGAAGGAAGGAAGAGGAGGAGCGACTAGGAAGAGGAGGCGCAATGGGAAGGGATGGGAAGGAGGGCGAGGTCGGTCTGCCGGGGAGGAAGGACGCGCGCGCCGGCCGGTGGGGAGGGGAGGGATAGGGAAGGAGGGCAAGGCCGCGGGGGAGAGGCGCAGGGGCCACGGGCGGGGGAGGCTAGGGTTAGAGGTGGTGCGTGGGAATGTTGACCATTGGATCGAGGTGAAGGGATGAGATTTATAGTTGGTGAAACCACCACCACCACAAATCTCTTTTTAATAGTAGAGATTTAAGGTGTTACAATTGTCCAATCCGTTACCCTGTACATCTATCCAATCAATTGTGCCCCTATTAGGTTGTTGCGATGGGACGAGTGCGCTCCCCCAAGCAACACACACGTGCGAAGGACAGCTGTTGGCTGTTCATTATGCCCTCACAGCCGCGTCGTTTCGTCTTTCATGAGAATTTACTACCACGCTTTTTGTACTGCCTATATATGGGGGCCCTAGGGCAAGGACCTCTGTCCTTTTCACGCTGCTCCTGCCTAATATATGGGAGTCCCAAGCCTTTAGCGAGCCTGCCTCTTTTAGCTCATCGTTTTCTTCATGGCTCGTGGCTTGAAGTCTACTCCAGCCAGTGTTCCGGTGACCTTCAACACAGAATTGGGCTCGTCGGTGATGACGAAGTTAGTACTCAAGGACTTGTGCAAGACTCATAGGATTGGCTCTTCCGCCGTCCGCAACATCGGAGCTAAAGCCGAAGATCAAGAAGGACGAGCTACTTCCGGCTGCCCACGTCAGACATTCTGCCCGGTGTGCTTCAGATTTACAAGGCGACACTGACACAACTTACTCCGAACGCCCTGGTGCGGGTTTGCTTTTTTGAGTGGGCTCTCCACTCACACGGGGTGCAACCATCTCCGCGTGAATCCACCAGGCAAGATGGCAGCCAAAGAAGAAGGATGACGAGGACCAGAGCTGCTATGGATGTCTCAACTTCCAAGCGCGCAAGGAGCGGCTGTACGTTGTACACCCCGACATCCATCACCAAGAACCGATAGGACCGAAGGTACGTACGTGGTTCTACCATGCCATTGACGAGGGAAGCTACCTTCGGCAGATCAAGATGGACGGCACTTTCCTTGCGAACCCCGCCATATATATATCGAACTAATGGGAGACGACAAGATCCAATCGATTGCCTCGCAGTTCAACATGCGGAGTTTTGCATGCTGGGGCTGGGGGTAAAGTAAGTGGGAGGTAGATGTGAGTTACAAAGACGAAGACGGTGCGCTTCGCTACAGCGCCCCGCAGGGTCACCGATCGAGGTACCGCCAAAAGAATCATTTTACTCCATTCTATGACGAGTGCATGCTCCGTTTTTTTTTCTTTTAGTGGTTGACATTGCCACTACGGAGAAGCGAAGCGAGCAGTTTCAATGCTTGCAAAGGAGGAGCAGGCACGGGCCGTGGCAGTGCATGCGCCTCTGAAAAACCGTACGTGTTTAGTCCGTACCAGTGGCTGACCTTTTGTCCGTCTAGCTCCTCTTCGACCGCAACCGCCTTCAGCTTTTTCGAGGGAGCGGAGGTAGGAGTATCACCGTACCAGCGCCCTCCGCTGCAGTTGGAGCTTCCACCTCGTCATCCGAGGTCTCTGTCCTTCTCTAGGGGGGAGCACGCTCTGGAACGTCCTAGCGATTCAACCTTCCTCGATCTTAGCGATTCAGAAGAGGAAGGCGATGCCGCCAGACCGACGACTCCGCCTCGGGCTGCTACTGAGAGCATCCATACCAGAAACTCTATTTCTAGCTATTTTCTTTCTCTTCTACTCTATTTTCTCTCTCCATTACTATAAAATTCTTTCACACTTTACACTATATCCTAAAAGATTTCTTCCCTCCACCAAAAACTCTATCCTCGCCAAATCAACGCTACAGTGTATATAGAGTTTCTGCTACGGAAGCGGCTCGCCATCTCAAGCCCAGCTGGGGATCTATCACGACCGATCCAATCAGGCCTCGCCCGCATGGTAAGGTTACCTCGGAGGCTCTGCATTCTATTTCTCCTTCCCGAAATTTAAAGGGAAAGCACCCACGGTCGAAGAAGGGCCTCCGTTCCGCGTAGAGTTCATAATGGACCCTAGATCCAGCGGATACTATGAACCCGCGATGATGGAACTACTAGAGCACAAGTCTGGCCTCAAACTAGCCATTATATATGCTCCGGACCAACGCCACCAAGGTGATTTATTTGACTGCATTTTTTTCTTTTCCTTGTCTAATTGACCTTAGTAACACTGGTTTGTTTAAAATCAGAGCGTCGCACTAGCTCTTCAACCGGAGCGGTTTGTTCAAATGGCCCGCGATGAAGGGAGTGACCTCCGGAAGAAGGTCACGAGGTAGAAAAAACTGAAGACACTCCTGTTTCTAAAAGCGTGTATATCTCATTTATTTTACTTTTTATTATTTTTTAACTCCGTTTTTTTTATCTTGTAAGCATGTCTAAAGGCTTCCTAAATCCTAAAAACCAAGGACATCATCCGACTCTTGAGCCCACCTCGAGAAATTATCGAAGTTACGAGATAAGTCAAATAAACAAATAAGAAATAAGACAGATAAGCTGAAAAGAACATACCCTTAAGCTCCGGGGTTATTGCAGCGTCTCAAGAGTTGTGCCGGGGGCTGGAGCAGCTAGGCATACGCGGCCCACCCGAGGATGATTCCGGAGACGGAGGCATGACCGGGTGGCTTCAATATTACGCCCGCGGCACTCGCGTATAGGGAGCACTGTGCACGGGCTGTTTTTTTGAGCAATAAACAGGCAGGAGCACTGCCATTCCATTAAGCCAGGAGGAAAAAATGTACATGAAAGAGAGAAGGAGAGAGATGAGAGATGAGATGAGAAGAGATTAATCGGCACTATGCGCTGTCAACCGGGAGGGCTACCAAATTTCGCATGCGACAGTCATCTCTAATGAGTGAGACAATGTTGACTGATGTCTTGCTAACATGCTAAAAGATACGATGATTTCTCTCCTTTCAGATGTTCCAGACGGTGTAGATGACCAGGCCATTGAAAGCCTATTTCACACTACAATGTTGACTGATGTCTTGCTAACATGCTGAAAGATACGATGATTTCTCTCCTTTCAGATGTTCCAGACGGTGTAGATGACCAGGCCATTGAAAGCCTATTTCACACTACAATGTTAACTGATGTCTTGCTAACATGCTGAAAGATACGATGATTCACTACTACAGAAATGCTCATCCTCGACCCCTCATCACTGGCGGCTATAATTGTCACCGCCAGTGATGAGGGTCATAGGACCCCGCGCGGCTTCGGACAGATTACCGCCCGCCAGTGATAAAGTTGTACGACGAACCGCCAGTGAAGATTACATATCACTGGCGGTTCACATGAAAACAGCCAGAGATAGTTACATATCACTGGCGGTTTATATTAAAACCGCCAGCGATAGTTGTGTAGGGTCAATTGGCGGGAGTTGGCGGGAAACGGAAACTTTCTCTGACGGTCATTGTTAGAACCGCCAGTGATATAAAATCATCACTGGCGGTTTTAAATAGAACCGCCAGTGAGTTAGGGACGTTAGTCCCGATTTTTCACACCAACCGGGAATTATTAGTCCTGGTTTATCAGGCCAACCGGTATCGTGCCCCCATCAGCCGTTCAGTCCGAGTTGGTTACACCAACCGGGACTAATTCTCCAAAAATAAAGGCCCGTTCAAGATGCGAGGGGAGGTAATGTTCGCCGAGGTGGCGGGAATACGTTTTGTAGTTTTTTGGTGATTGAAGTTAGTCAGGTTAAATCACTTGTCCCCACATGTCAGACTCAGGTTAAATCATCACTGGCGGTTTTAAATAGAACCACCGGTCGTTAGGACGTTAGTCGGTTTATCCTGTAACCGAATTATTAGTCGGTTTATCGGATCAACCGCACTGCGTGCCCTGTCGGCCGTTCAGTCCGAGTTGGTTACACCAACCAGGACTAATTTCCCAAAAAATAAAGAAGGAGCCGTTCAGTCCGAGGGGGAGGTAATGTTCATCAGAGGTAAGCGGGAATACGTTTTGTAGTTTTTTGGTGATTGAAGTTAGTCTAATATTTTGTGTTAGGTCTAGGGTGTTCTCATGTTTTTCGAATTGATGATTAAATTTTTTTACAGGTTCAGTGATACATAGAAATTAAGAGAGAGAGCCAACGATTTGAGATCTGAATTATCATCCGATACATTTCAAAAGTACTCATATAAGTATTCATATATAAGTTTAACCATTTCAAATTTAAGCACATCATTACAAAATACAAACTAAGAGATAGTTGCAATAAAACAAAATGCCGCAGCCTCGGCATGTCACTTTCCCGGCGCTGATGAATTGCCTGTCACGCCCGGAGGTGGATTGTCGTCGACAGGAGGACGTCGACGAGGGGCAGGAGGTGACATCGTCGACGAACCCACTGATTCGGCAGGCGGTGGAGGAGGAGGAGGTGGATTGACGCCGACCGGAGGCCATGGAGGAGGCGGGATGCCCAATCGATCTCGCATCCTGACAATCCTCCTGTCATGCGAAGTGTACAGGTTCATGCCGGGACGTGGAGGCGGTGGGTTCTCGGCCATGACCTACAAATCAGACACTATATAAGAAATCTGCAAGCCAAAATCAGCAAGCCCAAAAACGCTAATACCTGATCGCGGCGAGGATGGAGGCGGCGTCGGAGCCGAGGTTGGCGGCGGCGTCGAGTTAGGGTATGGATGGCGGCGGCGTCTGAGAGTTCTGTAGAAATAACTCTCGCGCAAAAGAATATAAAAGAGGGCTCACATTGTCCCGGTTGGATAACCCAACTGGAATTATTTTACACATCACTGGCGGTTTGTATTAAAACCACCAGAGATAGTTGTGTATTGTGTCAACTGGCGGGAGTTGGCGGGAAACGGAAACTTTCCCTGACGGTCATTGTTAGAACCGCCAGTGATAGAAAATCATCACTGGCGGTTTTAAATAGAACCACCAGTGAGTTAGAGACGTTAGTCCCGGTTTTTCACACCAACCGCCAGTGATAGTTTGCACTACATAGTCCGACCCTACCTCAATTATTGGTGCTCTGCTCAGTGTTCTGCTCACACTGTCTTCTTCCTGTTCGACTTTAGCAGCGACGGCAGCCGCGGCTGTACGTTGGTGCTCTGCTCAGTGCTCTGCTCACTCTGTCTTCTTCCTGTTCGACTATAGCGGCGGCGGCGGCTGTTGCTACAGGTGGTTCAATTCCAAGTGTATTTTTTAATATCCAAGTGGGTTTTTGAAGCTCCAAGTGCTACTGTGCTAGAGGTTAGTGATGATTTTTATTTTTCTTTGTACATCCCTTTTTTCAAGAGCAAATTAATAGATCCTACTCTAAATTATTAAATGCTTTGAGATCTAGATATATTAATATTTGTAGTTTTGTGATGTACATGGAGAGTACGATAGTTAATATGTTTTGCTTGGGATATGTTTTGAATGTGTAGAATGCGAGAGAAAGTAATATATTAATTAATGAGATCGATAAGCAACAATTGATATGGTTCATGAGTTTGTAGTCACAATTAATGTGATAAGCAACAATTAATTTGTAGTCATATATAGGAGGAATTAATTAATTTAGCTAGTTTTGTGTATATGCCAATTATATAAAGGCAACATATCCGGTGCACCACATCTACATATAAAATTTCATGATCAAATTCGTCCTATGTTAAGAGTAATAAAAAAGACAAATTTCTGACAAACTTGAATAGTTCAAATGCACCCGAAATTTGTCTTTTTTGTAGCTTCTAGCATAGAACGAATTTGATCATGAACATTTATATGTAGATGGGGTAAGTTCAGATGTACTTCCATGATTTTTTACAGAATTTTTTGAAACTTTTTTTAGTAGGGGTGCACCAAGGTTGCACCGTAACCTTGGGTGCACTGGATATGTTGAATTATATAAATAATATGTAAACTATTTGTCATACTAGCTTTGTCCTAACGCAAACTATGGATACATTTTTGCAGATAATAGACAGATCATGGATGTACACGGAAAATCGTGCGACAGAAGAGTACGTGAATGGGGTGCAAGGGTTTATGAGAGCCGCGCTGGCGGATATGCATGAGAGAGGGGTTGACTTGATAAGTTGTCCTTGTGTTGATTGCGATAACTTGAAATTGTATAGGAACTCATCTCAAATCGAGTATCATCTCATTAAGCGGGGTTTCAAAAAAGGCTCGTGTCACGGTGAGACACAGAGTACAACTGAGTGTGAGGATGACGCCTTTCTAGTGGATAGTGATGGTGCGGGTGTCGAGTGTGATGATGACGTCGGTGAAACATTAGCTGAGGAAGTTTACGAGTTCGATAGAATGATGCTTGACGTCGAAACAGACTATGGCAGGACGGAAGAGTTCATTAATTAAATTCAGAAAATGGTCAGAAGAGTCCAAGAGGCCAATCTTTCCTGCCTGCAAGGTGAAACACACTTTATTGGCGACTGTCCTTGAATTCCTACAATTGAAGGCTAGGAACCGTTGGTCTGATAAGAGTTTCACGGAGCTCCTCGCCATCTTGAAGGAACTTCTTCCCGTGAAAATTTGATGCGAAACAACATATGGTGCCAAAAAGTGATTTGTCCCTTAGGATTGGGCGTGCGAAAAATTCACGCATGCCCCAATGATTGCATCCTATATCGTCACAAGTATAGCAACTCGACTCATGCCCGAAATGTAAAGCATCCCGCTATAAGAGAAATGTCAAAGCAAATAACGACAGCGAGGATCGAGGCCGACCTTAATCGAGAACCCCAAAGAAAGGTTTTGTGGTATCGCGATCCTCCTCGTCGACACGATGGTTTGGAAATGAGAAAGAGTCTAGACTTCTCGGTGGCTTTCGAGCATCGCAAGAAAGATGGAAACTTAGGCACTCGCAACGCTCATGATGGAGAAACATTGACTACAAGTTCCCGGATTTTGGTGCAGACCCTAGAAATTTAAGGTTCGGGTTGAGCACAGACGGCATGAATCCATTTGAAAACTGGAGCAGCAAGCATAGCACATGGCCTGTGAACCTATGCATATATAATCTTCCTCCTTGACTCTACATGAAGAGGAAGTACATCATTGTGTGCCTACTAATCCAAGGACCAAAGCAGCCCGGCAATGATATAGATGTGTACCTTGCACCATTGGTAGAGGAACTACAGATGCTGTGGAACGAAGGGGTCAGTGTATGGGATGCGGATCGACGGGAGACATTCACGCTACGTGCAATGTTGTTTTGCACCATCAACGATTTTCCCGCACTTGGAAACCTATCTGGCATGAAAACAAAAGGAAGTAAAGCTTGTCCTCACTGCTTAGATGATCTGACAAGTGTGTGGCTCGAGAATTGCCTAAGATCGTGTATATGCGCCATCGACGGTTTCTACGTGTGAATCATCCATATCGCAAGATGACCAAGCAGTTCGATGGAACCAGGGAGAAGGGATCGGCTCCACGCATACTTAGTGGAAAAGAAGTGCATGACATGTTTGCAGACCTGCATGTTCAGTTTGGAAATGTGAAATGGGGAGAAAGAGGAAGAAAACAAAAACCAATGAAAACGGCATATGGAAGAAAAGGTCAATTTTTTGGGATCTACCTTACTGGGAGGAACTATATGTTCGACACTGCTTGGATGTGATGCACGTGGAGGTTAACTTTTGCAATAGTTTGGTTGGTTCATTTGCTTCATATGAAGGACAAAAGCGAAGGATGGACTAAGCGCACGGCTCGACTTAGTCGATATGAACTTAAGAAGTGAGTTAGCACCAATAATTAGTAGTGCGGGCAGATGTAACTCCCTCCACCTTGCTTTACTCTATCAAGGCGAGCAAAAAGAATTTTGTCGATTACTTGCATGGTATAAAATACCCATCCGTTCTGTTGCCAACATGAAGAGGATAGTGTCCATGAGTGACTTGAAATTATGCGGAATGAAGTCACATGAGTGTCATGTTCTAATGACTCGAGATGATTCCGTTGCAATAAGGAGTATATTGCCTCGGGCGTCCGTAGAACCATCACAAGGCCGAGCTTGTTCTTCAATGCAATCCATCGAAAAGTCATCGATCCCGAGACTCTTGATTAAGCTCTGAGCGAAGCGATAGAAGAATTATATGTGATCTCGAGATGTATTTCCCCCATCCTTCTTCGATATTATGGTACATCTCATGGTTCACCTTGTTAGGAAATAAAGTTATGTGGCGGTGTTTCTCGTTACATGTATCCATTCGAGAGATACATGGGGATTCTAAAGTCATCGTCATAACCGATATCGCCCTGAGACTAGCATTGTCGAAGGGTATGCAACAGAGGAGGTGATCGAATTCTGCATTGATTACATGTCGCAAGTTGACCCCATAGGTGTGCCCGTATCCCATCATGAGGGTAGGCTGCATGGTACTGGCACACTTGGGAGAAAAACGATCACACCTGACGGAGACATGAATCGTAAAGCGCACTTTATTGTTCTGAATCACATGACGGAGGTGGCCCCTTACATAGAAGAGCACAAGGATTTCCTACGTCGCCAGTATCGAAACAAGACTCAGGCTTGGATAAAAAAGGAGCATAACCGTCGTTTTTGTGATTGGTTGAAGGCACGATTCACCGGAACACAGTGTCCTTCTCTACTCTTATGGCTAGCAAAGGGACCAAGATACATGGTAGTGACATGGCAAGGATATGACATAAATGGGTACACATTCTACACGATATCTCAAGACAGAAAGAGCACAGTGCAGAACAGCGGCGTTCGTATAGATGCATATGAGAAGGAGCACAATCAAGGCCTAGTAACACAACGCAAGAGCTCGTTCTATGGTTTCATTGAGGAGATCTGGGAACTGGACTACGTGGTTTTTAAAATACCCCTTTTTTGGTGCAAATGGGTCCAAAGTGGAGGGGTTAAGAAATCTGATGAGTTTGGTTTGACTATCGTTGACCTCGCCCGGGTGGGATTTAGAGATGACCCTTTTGTCCTCGCAAGCCAAGTTTCACAGGTCTTCTATGTCATAGATCCTGCTGATAAGACCAAAAACGTTGTTCTTAGTGGGAAAAGAAGAATCGTTGGAGTCGAGAATGTGGTGGATGAGGAAGATTACAACCAATTCGATGAAATACCTCCATTAAATGATGAAACCAACCCAAAATCAAGTGAAATGGCCAATGCAACCACCTATGTGCGCACTGATCATCAAGAAGGGCTGGTCGTCGAGGATTGATTGTGCTATTTTATTTGTATCATATATTTGAATTATGTAATCCTATTATATAATGTTACTTTAATCCAACCGGGACTAAGCTACCTCCTAAGCTTTAATATATAATAGATATGCGTGCATGTGAGCTAATATATATAATAGATACATATAATCAATCATGCAGAAATAACTCATTACATTCATTACAACTTTAATGTAATTCATTACAACTTTATTTACAAAACGTTCATCGGGATCTTCTATGCGCATTGCTCTTGTTGGCCGTAGATGTCGACCCCGACAGTTCACTAGTCCTTAATGAAGGTCCCAACCAATTAGACACTACGTGAAACTCGCCTCCTGGACTTACGACATCATCGTAAATCCAGCCGACGAGTTGTTCTTGGACTGCTTTAATGTGCGGCGTCGAGAAATCTAAGGGACCTTTCAAGGAGGTAGCACCTCCGGTCTCGATGTGCATAGCATGGCACACATAGTAGCCACATATGTTGGTGCCCGACGGCTGACGCCAGATCTGTGGTGATAAAAACTAAAAGCGTGAAATGGATGAGCATAATGGCATACGTACATGAGAGGCAAATGTAATATCGAAATCCTTGTCGAATACTCCCACCGTTTTTTTACGGTGCCGTGCGAATGCACTACACACGTGATTGTGAATTGAACATGATTAGAATTTGTTTCAAATGAAGTACAACTAGCACAATAATGAAAGGAAGAAGAGTACCGGTTCAGCATGTCGATCAAGTTTTGGTACTTTTCAACTGGTCTCCTCAACGAGTCCATAACTGTGATCTTGCTACGATCTAGCTCGATAATGAGAAGAATCCAATGAAAGCTGTACATAGAGATGTCAACGTAGGTAACTAAATAGTTGTAACATCGGGTTAATTATGGAAAAGGATTAGAACGAGGTGAGATACGAAAACACGTACTCGAAACTGTAGGGTAGTAGTATCCTTGGCAGCAAACTCTGACCCATTAGCCCCTGGTATATGTTGGTCTCTGTATCCTTAGGACAGTAAGTAACAGTCGTCTCATTGATAACTAAAGGGTCGAGGAAGCCAATGTTGAAGATGCACTCCCTTCTGCATCTTTGTATCTCCATTCTACATAAGAAGAAATTAGTTAGGCTTGCGGGTTAGTATAGTGCAAGGGCCCGCACAGTGGATTTCTGCAATTAAGTAAGACACTTACAGAGTCCAGCAGCTCAACAAGGCCACGTCGATGGCGTCCGTCTGGTATAGCTCATATATTACTGGCCATTGGACAAAAAATTCATTGTCGCCGTGGAAAAAATCTGCTTCTTTGTACTTGACGCTGAATGACTCTAGGCCATGCTAGTATGCATGCAGGTACCATTCATGGAATTGACGCATCCTGGTTGGTGGCTGGACAAGCTCATCATGCTTGACCAATGATGCGCCCGGTGAAAATGGCCACCTGACTTGAGCAACTTCAATCTCTTTGTTGCCAAATATTTATTCTGGATCAAGCCCAATGTCTTTCATGAATTTTTGCATCCCCTTGGCCTTCTTCTCGGCTGATGATGTCATCGCTTTTGACGTCTTCTTCCTGCTCTCCTTGACCAAGCAGCGCTCGTAGTCAGATACAAGAGGTTTTTCCTTTTTATCTTTCAAAGTTTTAATTGTCCTCAAGCCTTTTAGAAATTCTTCTGTACCAGGCTGAACCTTCTTCTCTGGTGACTTGGGTTTAAAAAATTTTGTGACCTCCGCTCTGACTACCTGCTCGGTCTCCTCGGGCGTCATATCGTACGCCCGCTTTTGAATGTTAGCCTGCTTCTTTGCTTGGGACCTTGTCCCCTTGGGAGCTGGTGGCCGAGCTGGCTGCCTTGTCTTCATCGTTGCTACTGGGCGAGCTGGCTGCCTTGTCTTCGGCGACGATGTTGGAGTTGAAGTTTTGCTTGCGGGGGTTGGTGCAGGAGACGGGCTTCTTCCACGGGGCGTCTTCTTTGGTGGCGATGGAGGTGATGGATGTGACGACGAGCCGCCTATGTGTGCCGGAGGTGATGAAGGTCTTGGAGAGGACACGACCATGATATCTTCAAAAATGATGTACTTCTTGCGCCATACGATAAAATTGTGCATTACCTCTCCTAACTTTGTAGTTCCGTCACCTCCGAAAATATCGAGGTCAAGGTCCTCGCACCCTCGGCATACCTCCTCCACCGAGACCTTGAAGTAGCCCAGCGGTATCTGCTGGCCATGGATGACCTGCCCCGGCTCCACTGGGTGAGCCATGCCGTGAGCCGCCTTGAAGGAGATGTTCTTCGCTTGGACGTGCAGCTCACATCGTGTCCATTGCGTTATGTCGTCCACGGGCCAGTGGCCCAAGTCCGCTTCAGGCAGCCCACCAGAAGCGCAGCTGCTTCGCCGCCTTGAGGGGCTAATGACGTCTAGGTTGGTAGGAGGTTGCTGGCCCGCATCCAGTCGTTGGCTCAATGCTAACTGCACCTGTCTTTGCACCTCTTCTTGTATGCTCTGTTGTGTTTGGTTTAGGCGGTCTTCAAGCATTTGCAGCTGCTGTCCCTGTCGGGACTTGCTTCTCACCCGACTCCTATATGTATCGGCGTCCTTCGCGAAACCAATCTTCCACGGAACAACGCCAACGCCCCGTGTACGTCCAGGGTGCTCTGGGTTTTCTAGGGCCCTTGTAAGCTCGTCGTTCTCTCTGTTTGGAAAGAAGATGCCCTAGGTAGAGTCCTCGATCGACTTTACAAGTCTTCTGGCCACATCTGTCAGCACCGTGCCGAACACCGCCTTTCCATCATCGTCTAGGCCGCCGCCGTGAGCATAGAACCAGCTCTTTGCTCTGTCTGGCCATTCCATTGTTGCGGGTGCGACCCCCTTCGCCAAAAGTTCAGCTTCCCTCTTCTCCCATTTGGGCATCGCCTGGCGGTACCCACCAGGGCCGAGGCGGTGGTGGTATTGCTTCCTCTGAGCATTCTGCCTGTTCTTTTCGGTCATACTTTGACCTTCTGGCGAATTCTTGTAGTTCACGAACGCATCCCAGTGATTCTGCAACTTCGGGTACTTATTGAAGTCAGGCGTTCGGTTCTTTTTGATATAGTCATTGTTCAACTTCTTTTTATATGTCTGGAATGCGATGGCCAGCTTCTTGAACGTGTAACTCTTCACCTTTTCTTCGGTCCCTGGGGGGAAGGTGAACGTCTCCTTCAGATCGGTCCACATCATGTTCTTCGTATCTTCGGGGACATTCGCCCATTTCGCGATGCTTATTGGCACGTGGTCCCTGACTTGGACGCCGCATGCTGAATTGAACGGCCCAAGCGCCCCCAGGGGCGCAAGAGGTTGGCCGTTATCGCCGACTTCAGTGATGACATGTCTTACCTTCGCCTTCTTGCTTGCACCTCGATGACGTGTTTGGCTACTCGATTGACTGATCTGAAAATATGGTACAATAATGAACGGGTTATAATATTGGCTTATCATGATAGTGGAACCGGCATATAGACGTTCGATCTAATTACCATGGTCATCTCAGTGGACTCTGGGGCCTCATCGGTCTCGACGGGCCTTGCGGCTTCGGCGGGCTCAGGGAGCTCATATACATCATCTCCTGATATCAAACTGTTCATGAACTCATCGTCTCCATCAATTCCTTCTCCCGCCATTGTTATTTCTTAGGCTAGAAGAAGGCACTGAAAATTAACGAAAAAATATCAACAAAAGTATACGGCGATGAGGATGGTACGTATATACTTATACATTTCACACTTATATATATATATACGGCGGGGACATATAAATTTTTAAATTCACCAAGAATTAGAAAGAATATCACATGCTCAAAAATTTTAATATGACTACCTGTTCATCATCTCATATATCCCTTAATACCACCCCTAGAATTAGAAAAAATCACATGCTTACAAATGTTAATATGCTCTCCACATAAATTTGCACATAAAAGTAACATTTTCTAAAATTACAACATAAATTTAAAAAATTGCACATAAATCATAAAAAGAAATAGCACGAAATAGCACCGAGGTCGTAGGTGGCGATGAGGTCGACGAGCAGGTCGACGCCGGGGCCGCAAAGCGGTGGACTGGGCGGCGGACGGCGGAGACGCGGCTTCGCGAGGACTTCGAAGGTGAGGATGACTGCAGCAAGCGCGGGGTCGTCGTTGCCGAGGAGGACGGGAGGAGGACTTAGAACACAGAGGACCTAAGCCAGTAACCTCTCTCTTTTCAAATTTGTGCAATGGGGCGTCAGTCCCGGTTGGTTTCATCGCCCGAGACTATGTGAGCACTTAGTCCCGGTTGATTACACCAACCGGGACCGCCTCACCCATGGGCGGTGCGCTAGGGACGTTAGTCCCGGTTTTGCACACCAACCGGGAATTATATTATTCCCGGTTTATCATACCAACCGGTACCAAGCCCCCGTCAGCCGTTCAGTCCGAGTTGGTAACACCAACCGGGACTAAATCCCCAAAAATAAAGAAGGCATTGCCTCAAGCAAGACTCGAACCCGTGATCAGTCCGGATTGGTTACACCAACCGGGACTAAATCCTCAAAAAATAAAGAAGGTATTGCCTCGAGCGGGGCTCGAACCTGTGACCGACCGGTCGGGGAGCCCGCGCTCAAGTGCACGCTTCCAGCCAGGAGAGGGGGGAGAACTGTTCGCACATAGCCGGGGCGAAGTTTTTTTATACCCTTCCTTGTCTGGAACTTTATGTAATATGTTGGCTCGCACCGTCGCCCCTGCTTCGAGGGTTTAGCTAACATCACTGGCGGGTATATTAAGAACCGCCAGTGATAATTACTACCATCACTGGTGGTTCCACAATAAACCGCCGTAGTAGCTCACCTTTCTGCTGAACCGCGCGTCGCAACGTCCATTTGTCGCCCCGTCAGCCGTTCAGTTTATAGTTTATAGTATGTTTTATACTTTTGATTTTAAAGTTTTCTTTAGTATCATAATTTATAGTTTAAATTTTTGGTACATCTATAAAAATTTGTAGAAAATAGTAATAACTCAAAAAATATGAGGACAAATCTTATGGCCGGGTCCAAAAACAAATATTATAGGAAATGTACATATATTACCATTATAATAATTTACAAATAATGGTACCCTGTACAATGTTCCACAGGGTTACCACAAACTGCTAAAAGCTAATTAGTTTCTAATAATATTAACTAACTAATTTCTAATATTAACTAACTAATTTCTACTAATCGTCATCTTCGTCGTCGTCCTCCTCCTCGTCGTCGTCCTCCTTCTCGTCGTCGGTGTCGGCGCTATCGTCGGAGGCGGCGGCATCGGCGATTACAAGAGCGGCTCACGGGCCGATTACAAGAGCGGCTCCGACCTAGGCTGCGGCGGCGGCAGCGTCGAGGGCTCGGGCGCGGACCAGCGCCTCGACGATCACGTCGGCCACCTCGGCAAGAGCCGGGACGACCTCGATCAGGACCTCAACGGAGGCAACGTCGCGAGCCCGAGCCTCCTCTTCGGCGACTTCGGCCAACGCAAGCTCGTACTCTGCCCAAAGCTCCGCCAATCCATCGTCTTCCATGAGTGCAGGCGGAGATGGAGGGGTTAAGGAAGGAGTCTGGGCGAGAGACAACCGCTGCACCGGCCTCCTCTTATAGCTAAAGTTGGGAAGTCGAGCCGCTTTCGCCAAAATTGGGAAGCCGAACCGATCAAAGCGGATGTCCCTGGGCAACACGGCGCGACGATCAAAGCGACGATTGGCATTCCGGCAGGTGGAGCTAAGGATGCCTTGTGGCGGCGGAGAGCGCGGGAGCTCAAGAGGCGCGGTCGAGCCTTGCTTCCCGAGCTCGTATATCATCAGCCCCGGTTGGTTTCATCAACCGGGACTAAATTGACATTAGTCCGGGTTGGTTACACCAACCGAGACTAATTTCCTAAAAATGGCGCGAGCGGGATCCCTACTGGAGTTGGCTCGCTCCGTCGGTTAAAGAGACCAACCGGTACTAATTCATACTATCTAGCCTGCTTAGTACCGGTTGGTTTAACTAACCGGTACTGATGTTACCCGGTACTGATGTTCCCCCCGGACCTGCAGAACGTTGAACCGGGACTGATGTAACTGTCGGTACTAATCTCTACTAGTGTTTTGGCACTATATATATATGTCCCCAGCCGAAATTTTCACAAGTCCCGTGCGCACTCTTGATTTTTTGAGTTGCCGCTGTCTTCCTCGCCGAGCCTTAGCCGCCGCAACCGTTGTCGCCGCGTCCTCGCTGCCCTCGTCGTCCTCGTCGCCGGCGCCCTCGCCGCCCTCGTCGTCCTTGTCGCCGTCGCCCTCGTCGCAATAATGTTGAATGAATATGAAAGTTGATAATTGTATTATATTAATGTTGAATGAATATGAAAGTTGAATAATATGAAAATATGTTGCTTAGCCATGAGTATGTTGATTGAGTGAATAACTGTGAAGTAATGGACCTGGAGACATGTTCTCCTGGAGCACTGGATATGTATTTGAGTATTTGTGTGTTCATAAAATTTCTTTAGTTCCATATTTCTGTGCATAATTAATTGAAAATTTTCATGTTTTTTAAAAACCGCTAAATGAAATAGCTTCCGCTATATCCCGCTATAGCTTTTTATAGCTTTTAGAGGAAGCCGCCGCTAAATGGCTTAGCCCGCTATTTAAAACCTTGCTGATAACCTAAGTGTCACAGAAATCTTCAGCGCCTTACCTATGCTTTAGTCTGGTCTCTCATGCGCCATGTCATGCATCGTTTCCAATATTTCCTAATAGATTCTAGCCACAAAAATCCTCAAATCAGTCAGAAACTTTCATCTTTCATAAATTTTTAATTAGAAACTAGTGTACGTGGCGAATTTGTTAGAAAATGAGTAGCTTGAACATTAGGCAATCTAAAATGAAAGAAAAGGAAATTAACGCATGCTTGTTCACTGGCAAGGTACTAATTTAGAATTACTTCACAAGCATGGGATGATCGAATTAGGGCAACATGTAAAGTCAATATAACCGTAAAATATCTCACAGGAAAATAGAAATAAATAATAAGCATTGATGTACCTTTCATGTGCTTCTCTTATATGTAGAATGGACCATGAGACCACCTCTCAAGCAGCGGCAGCGCCCGAGGCCACCCCTCAAGCGGGGACCGCGCCCGAGGCCACCCCAGCTGTGAAGAGAAGGGTTAGCAGAGGGCCAAGCAAGCTCAAGATTGATGTCGTTCATACCATCACAGAGGTCAGGAGAGGTGTACCGGTCCTTCCCACGAAAGCTACATCAACGTATCGAACAATGTGTGGGGTGGTGGCTAGGGCACGAGTCTCATGCACCACCAAAACCTGGAAGGACCTCACCCCTCAGGAAAGGGACCAACTATAGGAGGAGCTCAAAGGGTCGTTTCAATTCCCTGAAGACTCTCTTCCTGAGGTGTAGAAGAACACACTGAAGCGCATGGGGATCGCCTGGAAAAACTGGAAGGTTGATCTCGTCAATGATTTCGTCAACGAGGAAAAGACCCCCTTTCTAAAGTACCCTTTTATTACGAATGAGGTGTGGGAGGAGTTCAAGAGGATGAAGACAACTGAGGAGTTCAAGGAGTCCTCCGTCAAACACAAGGCCATTCAGGCCAAGAACACCCACCCCACGACTTCGGCCTTCTGGATATGCGCAAAAAGAACGCGAGTGGGAGCTGGCCGACTGCGCCAGTGAGCAATCTGAAGCCACCACGAGGCTCACGAACACGTGTGCTGACCGCTAGATCAGGGCTAGGGTCAAAGTCACACCGACAGGGCCAGTTTTCTCCACGCCCGAGACTGCTGAGGTGGTCCAAAAGCTGGTAAGTTCAGAATGACACTTACAATCTTTACTTTCGTAACACCCCAAATAAAATGTGTCCCTCCATTGCAGAGGGAGTATGACACGCAAGCATCGCAAGGCTCCTTTGTCGAACATAGGGAGCGAGACATCCTAACCGAGGCCCTAGGAAACAAGGAGCACCCAGGCCATACACGGGGCATCGGGGTGTACGTTTCATGGAAGGAGGGGTTCCCAAATGACTATCTGGACTACAAGAAAAGGAAAGGTGTACATAATATAGAGGAAGAAATTCAAATGAGGGTACGCGCAGAAGCTGAGAAGATACGAGCAGAATGGGAGCCCTGGGTACAACAGTTGGAGGACCTCATAAGGAACAGACCCGAAGCAACCCCTAATACACAAGCTGTCGGTTGCTCCCCTCCATTTAAAAGCAGTTGTGCTTCTGCACCTTCACTCGATGGGGCTGGCCCGGCGAGATACCCGGTGGACGACATCAAGGAGATTACCCATTGCATGCTCTTAGTTTCGTATAGCGCCGATGTTTCACTCGAGGTCACCCCTGCATTTCGGGGATGAAGGTTCATGGTGCGGACTTGGCGGCGGGCTACGCGAAGGTCCAGGTAGACGCTGTTCTGGACAATACCACAGCGAAGATCCCACTGGTGAATCCCCCAATAATGAAATCATAACAGTTGGGAATGCTGTCCATAGTTTTGTCCAGTGGCCCAAGAAGGATATTACTCTTATACCAAATATTGCACAAATCGAGGCCGGCGGCATTGGAACCGTAGATCCGATCAGTAGTGATGCCGAGGAGAGAACGAAGAAAGCCATGTCTGCGGCAGGCCCTCAATCTTTGAAGACAAGCTCACAGAGCAATAAGCGTGTCGCGTCCTCACCACCAGTACGCTCCCCAGAGAAGGGGAAACGAATCGTCCGTCAAACTCCCACGCCTAAGAGGAAGATTCACTGGTCGCAGATAGGGAAAAAATTTCAGATGGGAGAACCACTGCATTCCGCTGCCGCATTAAAAGACATGGGTACGGCCTGCCAGAACCTGCATGCTTATTACCTCAGGAACTCACGCCTTCCCGTGAAAGAACGATTGTCCAGTATCGTGGGTAAGGTGAAGGGCAAGTATTTCCTGGACGATAAAGATAACTATCTTACTATCAATTTCGAGGACCTGTGGTTTTTGTATCAATTGCAGGAGTTGGACGCCTCTCTCATCCGCTGCTTTGCAATGTAAGTGTGTACAATATTGCGCAATGCTAGTGTATATTATTCTTATGCACTTATCACATATATCTTACTTTTCAGTCAAATGTACCTAGTTGCCAAACGAGGTCAAGTCCAGGTCGGTTTTCTCGACCCTGGCATTGTCACCCAGGACAACATAAAGGCGGATAGAAAGAATACCGGGCTATACCTTAAAAGGGCCCTGATGAATGGACAGGACAAAGCATACTTCGTGTTGTCCTTCAACAAAAATTTCCATTGGATCCTGCTGGTCATAGAGCCTAGCAAAAACCTGGTTTTCTACCTCGACTCGATGAGGATGAGCACCACACATGAGTGGGAAGATTTAAAAGGCCTACTGAATGCGGTGTGGAAGAGTTATATCAAGGATGGGGGCAAACACAATGCTGATCGCAGCATGGAACTTAGGCATAGAGAGAGATATACAGTAAATGTCTATTCACACTTTTTCTCATAATAAAATGGAAATTTTTTTAGTGCCTGCCCCACTGATTATTGTGTCTTGTCATCTTTATACTTCCTTATGTAGTGCCACCAGCAGCCCGGAGGCCATGCTTGCGGCTTCTATGTTGCGCGCCATATGCAAATCCTTCTGGAACGATCATGTGAAGATTTAGACATTCAAGATTCAAGCCTCGGGTTCGATATTCTTGCAGACATTAGAGATAGTTTGGCTACGTTTATTAATACCCAAGTTATTGACCCAAATGGTCGTCTAAACAGTACACAGACGTAGTTGACTATAACAGATATTTTGTATGAAGTGCATGCATGTCCTGTAATATTGATTATTGATGCTAATTATTCATATTATTGACTATTATTATTGATGCTAATAATTAATACAGGCGTAATTATTGATTATTGATGCTAATTATTGACTATATTAGAGAATTCTGGATTATTTTTTTTGACCCAGGTTGAAATATCACTGGCGGTTTTAGGAAGAACCGCCAGTGATGGTAATACCTTCTTCGGCGGTTCAATATGGAACTGCTAGTGATGGTAGTCATTTTCACTGACGGTTTTAGGTAGAACCGTCGGGGAAGGTCATTATATCATTGGCGGTTTTAGGTAGAACCGCCGGGGAAGGTCATCATATCACTGGCGGTTTTAGGTAGAACCGCCGGGGAAGGTCATTACTATCACTGGCGGTTTTAGGTAGAACCGCCGGGGAAGGTCATTGCTATCACTGGCGGTTTTAGGTAGAACCGCCAGTGACGGTAAAGTTTCACTGCCGGTTCCATATTAAACCGCAGGTGAAGATCTACATATCACCGGCGGTTTTTGATTTAAAACCGCCAGTGAAAAATTGCTATCACTGGCGGTTTTAGGTAGAACCGCCAGTGATAATGACTATCACTGGCGGTTCCACACCCGCTAGTGAAAATCCCTGATTATCACTGTCACATAATCACTGTCAGTTCGAAAACCGCCAGTGATGTGAGTTTAGAACCGCCAGTGATGTGGTTTTCTGTACCAGTGATTTCTCTCCTTTCAGATGTTCCAGACGGTGTAGATGACTAGGCCATTGAAAGCCTATTTCACACTACAATGTTGACTGATGTCTTGCTAACATGCTGAAAGATACGATGATTTCTCTCCTTTCAGATGTTCCAGACGGTGTAGATGACCAGGCCATTGAAAGCCTATTTCGCACTACCGATGATTAAAGAGGCTGCCATGGACCACCAGTCCTTGAAGGTGGATTGGGGCGTGGCGAGAGGAATTTGGCTGAACTCTGGTCGAAGGATCTCCTCCCAGATTGCCCTAGAGAACGGGCACTGAATGCACATGTGGTCACTAGTCTCCGAGTGGATGTTGCAAAGGGGGCATGAGGGGTTGTGTAGCCACCCTTTTGCTGCTAAGGTTTCGACTGTGTTGATTTTTCTGTGTATAAGAGTCCATGTAAAGAACTTGCATTTATTTTCCGTGCTCGCCTTCGAGATGTTTGCCACGTGCTGTGTCCCTGGCGATATTCGGAGCGCCAGAGAAACAGAGCTGCGATCATCTTAACAGCCTTCGCACCCGGGACCATCCACTGCCCACTCCTGAAGAGATCAAAGGCTGTAGCAAGCTGGTCAAGCGATGTGCCCAGAACTTGGCCGGCAGATTCTGGGCGGCTCACGGTCACTCATCTGCCTTGGCCTCCATCTCCATCTCCATCGAGGAGGTCCAAGCGATCGCTGCTCGCACCGCCTCAAACCTCCACGGTGGCCGCCGCAACTGGACCTTCGACCTCGACATCGACTTCTGCTGCTGCGCCTACGCCGAAGCTTCCCAGCAGGACGTTGTTGGTGGTCTCCAAAATACGAATTAATGCGCCAGCATTCCGGTAAATGTGGTACAAACCATCATTTTCACGCAATGATTTGTTTTAAACTAACCCAATTCCACAAGTTTTGGTGAGTTTGTGTTTGCAGGGAAACACCAGAGAAAATTGGACAAAATTGGGGCCAAAGTGAGCCCGGCCGACCTAGCCCAGGCCGGCTGGTCCCACTTAGAGCCCAAACCACGTGTTTTCTCCAACATGTCAAGAAATATACCAGGAGTTGATCCCCATCGTGCATTCAACGGCGGTTTAAGCGAATGGCCGAGATGGAGCTTACTTGGATTGAGGACCCCACTATTTGCCTGAAAATTTGTCTTTTTTGTTTCTCCCAAACGAAGTTGAGTTTTGACTTGATTTTTGGTGGTAATGTAGTTCGTACCCATACCTATCTCTAGTAATTTTTTCACGAATTTACAAAACTTTTAAATATGGATTTTGCGGTGGTTGCACCGGGTGCATGAGTGCATTGGATATGTTGCCTAATATAAGTCTTCCTATTACTTAAGCCGAGCATTTACTTTCCGCATTATCTCTTCGAGTGTGGAAATTATAAAGAGAATTTATTTGTGTTCACTAGGGTTGAGTCCAGATTTAGAGCTCTTTCTAAGCCGGGTTGTTTCTCCGAAGATCATGGAGAAATTATCGGTGCTTATCCTAGACACGGTGTCTAGGATTTGTACTGACTTGATCGACATCCAAATTCAACGGGTTGTGTGGTAGGTAGGCAAGTGGTGACAACCCTGTCTATCCGGTGATCAGGCAGAGTTTGCTCTGACTGCCCGGTTGTGAAGTCCACCACGTTAGGATTTGGACTAGTAGGGCCCTTCGGGACGGCCGTAATCATCTGGTGTTCTTAACTGATAGCGGGTGGTAGCAGGTCTTCCGTGCTCCGACATGAACACAGACATAGTTCAACATCCATATCTTCTAGTAGCTCAGCTAGGTAATTTAGTAAGACTTAATCAGGAACTTAAACTAGTCTCGTTGTCCTCCCGAATAGCTAAGCCGCTCTGTATTTTAAGGGGTGTTTGACAGGGCTCCAGCTCCAATTTTTCAGCTCTGCTTCACAACTCTACTGTGAAACAGACCTATGTGGAGCTGAAGCTATTAGTGGGTGTTTGGCTAGCAGGTTGGCTCTAGATCCAAGAATGAGAAAGATTTTAGGTGAATGGTCAATACTACCCTTGGTGCTTTTGCAGGTATGTTTGGATGAGGTCCTTGACTTGCGACGTGATGGTTCTTGTGTTCGAGACTTTCCATGCTTACCAAAGTTGCACGTTTGAAATTTGGATGAAATCAAACAAAGTTGTACCTTTCCAAATACACAAAGTTTTACATTTTTAATTATCCTTGTTGGATTCTAACTCTAATTCAAATTAGACTAGGACTCGTATTGGACTCTATCTCGGGTCTATCTCTCATATATATACCAACCCTCAGACTTACTATAAACACACGCCAAATAGTGATTGTTCTTTCCGTGGTTTTTTTCCTCTCTACATTGGAGAGGTTTTTTCCACGTTAAACTCGGTGTTCAGTGTTCGCATGCGTGTGCGTGTGCCCTAACCCTAACAAGCGGTATCAGAGCAACGTACCTAGGCTTCCCGTCGTCACCGCCCGTCGTCGACGTCGCGCTGCTGCCGCCGTCGTCGCGACTTCACCGGCTTCCGCGTGCGCACCGCCGCCTCGGCTTGTGCGCCCTCCGTCGCCGGGCTTCCGTCGCGTGTCGCCGCACTTCACCGGCGCCTCCCGCGCGGCCCCAACGCCCCGCGCGTCCTCCGCCGCCAGCACCGCCAGATCCGACGCCGGACTTGCTCGCGCCGGCCCTGCGCGGCCTTGCTCCGCGTCGACTCGGCCTGCTCGCGTCGCGCCGGCTTCGGCTGCTTCGTGCCCGGCCGGCTCTCTGCTTGCGTGCGTGGGAAGGAAAGAAGAGAACATTGTTCTCTGCCCTGTGCGCGTGGTGGAAGGAAAAAGCTGCCTCACTGTGTCCTCGCTTGCGTGGTGAAGAAAAAAAGGCAGCAAGGTCACTGTCTTGCTCGAGTTCCCACGCGAGGCCAAGGACAAACAAAGATCTCTACCCAGCTACTGTTCAGCTGCAAAAATTGCAACATTCACCATCTGATTTATCAGAGAAATTTTTTTCTCCTTGTTGAACTGCTGATCTGCGCTCTTTTATTCGCCACCACTATGTCCGCAAAAATTGACATTGCGAAGTTCGATGGCAAGATCAGTTTTTCTATCTGGCAAGTTCAGATGAAAGCCATTCTTACGCAGCTCAGTGTCCGAAAGGCACTTCTCACAAAGCCGGAGGATATGTCCGCAGATGATTGGGAGGAAATCGATCAGAGGGCCTTGTCTGCCATACAACTCAGTTTGTCCACAGATGTTCTGCGAGAAGTCATTAACGAGGAGACTGCCGCCTCATTGTGGAAAAAGTTGGAGACGCTATATATGACGAAAAATCTCGCCAACAAATTGCGCCTTAAAGAACGTCTCTACACTATTCGCATGGCAGAAGGTACCTCTATTCAGTCTCATCTTAATGAGTTCAATTCAATCATCATTGATCTAGAGCAGCTAGATGTGAAAATTGATGATGAAGATAAGACAATTTTGTTGGTTGTCTCTTTGCCTGCTACCTTTAAACACTTTAAAGAAATTATGCTTTATGGCAATCATGATACCCTCAGTTTTGAGAATGTTAAATCAAATTTGTTGTCAAAGGAGAAATTTGATGTTGATTCTCGTTCCGGTGAAAAGGGTGAGGGGTTAATTGTTAGAGGTAGATTTGAACAGCCAGGCAGTTCTGATAGATCAAAATCCAGATCTAAATCAAGAGGTCGTAAACCCAACAATTTTTGTCGTTATTGCAAAAAGAACAATCATGATATTTCTCAATGTTATAAATTGAAAAATAAGGAGGAGAGACAGAAAAAGAAGGATAATGAGAAATCCTCGGCCGATGCTAGTTTTGTTGATAATAATGATAGTGGTGAAGCTCTTATTACTACATCTGATATAAAGAAACGTACATCTTGGATTATTGATTCTGCATGTACCTTTCATGTCTGCCAATATAAAGAGTGGTTTTCTACATACACTCCTGTTGATGATGGTGATGTAGTTATTGGTGATGAGTCTCCACTTGAAATTTTTGGCATTGGTTCTGTTCAAATTAAAACTCATGATGGCACAGTTAGAACCCTTAATAATGTTCGCCATGTTCCCAGAATGAAAAGAAATCTTATTTCTCTTGGCACCATAGAAGCTTTGGGTTACAAGTATACCGGTGAAAATGGTGTTCTTAAGATTTCAAAAGGCAACCTTGTTATGTTAAAAGCTGATCGTGTAAATAGTCTATATTACTTGCAAGGATCAACAGTTACAGGTTCTGCAGCTGTTTCGATTGCATCCAATCCTCACAATACCAAGATTTGGCACATGCGCTTGGGTCATATGAGTGAAAAAGGTATGCATCTGCTGCATAAGAAAGGACTTTTACATGATATTGGCAAACTTGATTTCTGTGAGCATTATGTTTTTCGCAAACAAAAGAGGGTCAGTTTCGCTATTTCAACTCACCAGAGTAAAGGAGTTCTTGATTATATTCATTCTGATCTTTGGGGTCGTTCACCTTTTCCTTCTCTCGGAGGAAGTGAGTATATGATTACTTTCATGGATGATTTTTCTCGCAAAGTTTGGGTTTATTTCTTGAAACACAAGAATGAAGCTTTTCCCACTTTCAAGACTTGGAAAGCTTTAGTTAAAAATCAAACTGGCAAGAAAATCAAGAAATTAAGAACTGACAACGGATTGGAATTTTGTAGTGGTGAGTTTAATGCTTATTGTGCTGATCATGATATTGTAAGACATTTGACTGTTCCAAGTGCTCCTCAACAAAATGGTGTGGCGGAACGAATGAATCGTACTCTTCTGGAAAGGGCTCGTTGCATGCTCTCCAATGCAGGCCTATGGGGAAGCTTTGCTTTATGATGGGTCGAGGCTAACGCCACAAATGCTTATTTGGTTAATCGCTCTCCAAATTCAGCAATTGACTTTAAAATCCCAGAAGAGGTTTGGTCAGGTAACCCTGTTGATTATTCTAATCTAAGAATTTTTGGGTGTCCTGCTTATGCTCATGTTAATAATGGTAAATTGGAGCCTAGAGCTAGAAAATGCATATTTGTTGGCTATGGTCTTGGTGTCAAGGGATATCGTTTATGGTGTCCTGATTCTCGCAAGGTGATCGTTAGTCGTGATGTTACTTTTGATGAAAAAGCTATTTATTCATCTGATGGTAATACTGCAAGTGAATCTGAAATTTCTGGTGATGGTACAAGTCACACCGAATTTGAATCTACTTCACCTGTTGATTCTGCTACTAGTTCTTCACAACCAGTTGCTACACAATCAGATGATACTCATGCTAGTGTTGATCCAACACCTCTAGCCACTAATGATCATTGCATCGCTCGAGATAGAACAAGGAGAAATATCCAGTTGCCTGCTAGATATCGTGACACTGATAATGTTGCCAACTATGCTGCACAAGATATTTGTGATGTTTTTGAACCTTCTTCTTATTCTGAAGCTATCTCATGTGAAAACTCTTCTATGTGGTTGTCTGCTATGAATAAAGAAATTGAGAGCCTTCACAAAAATTGTACATGGGATTTAGTGGAGCTTCCTGAAGGTAAAAAACCTTTAAAGTGCAAATGGATTTATAAGAAGAAGGATGGTATTTACGGAGTTGAGCGGCAAGATGGAAAGCTCGGTTAGTGGTTAAAGGCTTTGAATGAAGGAAGGTATTGATTTTAATGAAGTTTTTTCTCCTGTTGTTCGCCATACTTCTATACGAGTTATGCTTGCTTTAGTTACTCTATTTGATTTGGAGTTAGAGCAACTCGATGTTACAACTGCTTTCTTGCATGGAGATTTAGAGGAGGAGATATATATGACGCAACCTGATGGGTTTGTTGCTTCTGGAAAAGAGCACTTAGTTTGTCATTTGAAAAAGTCTCTTTATGGCCTCAAACAAGCTCCAAGGCAGTGGTATAAAAGGTTTGACTCATTCATGATGGCACAAAACTATTTTCGCAGCAACTATGATCATTGCATTTATTTTAAGCAATTTCCCAATGGATCATTTGTGTACTTGCTGCTTTATATTGATGATATGCTCATTGCTTCTCATGACAAGTCATTGATTAATCAATTGAAGACTTAACTTAGTCATGAATTTGAGATGAAAGACCTTGGACCAGCAAAGAAAATTCTTGGGATGAAAATTCAGCGTGATCGGAAGGCTGGTAAATTATTTCTATCTCAGAAAAGCTACATTGAGAAGGTTCTTGAAAAATTTAATCTCAATGATTGTAAGCCCGTTTCTACACCATTTGCTTCACATTTCAAATTATCTTCAAGTCAATGTCCTACCAATGAAGAAGACAAAGACTATATGTCTCGTGTACCGTATTCCAGTACTGTTGGTAATCTTATGTATGCTATGATCTGTACAAGACCTGATTTGGCTCATGCTGTTAGTATGGTTAGCAGATTTATGCATAATCCTGGCAAGCAACATTGGAATGCGGTCAAGTGGATTCTTCGTTATCTGAAAGGTACTTCTGATTTTGGCTTGATGTTTGACAAAAGTAAGGTGAAGACAAACAGTGTTGTTGGGTTTGTTGATTCTGACTATGCTGGTGATCTTGATAAAAGAAGGTCTATTTCTGGATATCTATTTTCATTGTGTGGTTCAGCAATAAGTTGGAAAGCTTCACTACAGTCTATTGCTGCCCTTTCTACTACTGAGGCAGAGTATGTTTCAGCGACTGGAGGTGTTAAAGAAGCTATTTGGTTGCAAGGTCTGGTTTCGAACTTGGTATTCCATGTAATGTTATCTTGTTTATTGTGATAGCCACAGTGCTATTTGTTTGACCAAGAATGAGATGTACCATGCCAAGACCAAGCACATTGATATCAAGTACCACTTCATCCGTGATATTGTTGCTGAAGGCAAGATTATTGTGGGAAAGATACACACTGATGAAAATCCTGCAGACATGCTTACAAAGCCACTTTCAAACACCAAGTTTAAGCATTGCCTTGACTTGGTTGGTATTCACGGAGCTTAATACCCTACGGGGTTGAGGGGAGACAATGTTACTATGGATTTAGAGTTAAGGGGAGATTTGTTGGGTTCTAACTCTAATTCTAATTAGACTAGGACTCGTATTGGACTCTATCTCGGGTCTATCTCTCGGCTATATATAGCCAACCCCTTGTACCTGTAAACACATGCCAAATAGTGATTGTTCTCCCCGTGGTTTTTTTCCTCTCTACATTGGAGAGGTTTTTTCCACGTTAAACTCGGTGTTCCAGTGTTCGCGTGCGTGTGCGTGTGCCCTAACCCTAACAATCCTATATCTAAATTTAAATGAAGCAGTATTATGCATATATCTGAACTTCAATAAAGCGGTCTGTACACACAGCTGCACATCAGCACATGGAACAAACAACCTTGGAGCAACGTGTTCTTGAACCAGACGGAATGGTGCCATTGTCAGGGCTGATGAACACCATGGATATCGTTAACCAACAGCTTGCCCACGTTGTACAGGAGCTCGAAGGGAAGCTTTGTAGGCAGCATCTGACTTCTCAATGCCATCAAAGAGGTAGCCGAAAGGTGGCGTCCTGATGTATCTTCCTGAACCGGGAAGAATGTTCAGAGTTCCATCCTCCCATACCACTCGCCCCCTTGAGATCGTGACTTCCACCATTCCCTACACCAATTGACAAGCAACATCAGTATGTTGGAATCGAGTTTATAACGCAAGTGGATCACCTATAAAATTCCGGATGAAAGAGCAGCTTGAAGTGCTTTGCTATGCCCTACTTCACGTATTTTGCCTCTTCCATTTGAAGTTATGAAAGACTGTTAAGACTTTCGCTGCATGTTAGACTTCCGCTGTTATAAGGCTTTCGTGCCAGTTAGCGTACTCTGATGTATCTTTAATTCGCATTCTGATGTAATATTTATTCGAATCTGTAATGGCAATGATCCAATATTCTGAAATCTGTGTGTACTAGCTACTGATCAAGGGCTTAGTACAAGTAATGCACATGCGGGTCCCGCCTCTGCCCGGGGGTTTCCGACAGTGAATATTTTTTTTTAATTTTACTTTGTCATTGCATTATTGTTGGTGCACATTTGATAATAGATTGCTTTGGTTTTTTTCTTCTTTTTCTTTCGTTGTGACACGTACTGCCCAAACGGTCATGCATGTCGTGTGTTCCAATTGCCGCCATCCCCATATCCAAATTTGTGGCTGCACCTCTTATGGACCCACGATCGAATTGGATGGGGTTTTTGGAGATGCTGTGTCTCAAGTGCTGCTACGACGAATACGGATGCATGTCGCGTGTTAACCGTCTCCTACAGGTCAAAAGATCACGAAATGTGGTGTAGATTTGCTCCTTGTGTCTGTCTAGAGAATGGTCGCGGTTTTTGTCAAAGCCCCGTTGGTCTCAAGCAAACACTTCAACCTCACGCACAATTGGTCGGTCATAGATATTCGGTTTGGCACGTCGGTCCAAATCACAAAAATAACAAATTTTCAGCTTATAAGCAAACACAAACGCTGGAAAAAAATAGTACCATTATTGGGTCTGTCTTTTTCTGTCATTCTCATTTGGATCAATCGATATGGTTTCTATTAGGGCAAATGATGGCCCACATATGCTTGATGTGTATATATAGGTACAAGCTATTGGTTGAGTGTCCAGACAGGGAGTAGAAGGTAATTCTGATTGACATTGTCGGGAGTAGTTAACTTGTCAATGGGTATTTGGCGGTGGATCAAGAAACCATGGTCATGATCCCACCGACTTTGCGACCGCGGAACACTGGAGAATCACTTGGTGTTTGTATTAAGGAGGGTGGAACCCCAGGTGCTGTAGAGGTCTCCTAGGTACTCTATAAGAAGTCTTAGGTGTTTGCTTGTCATGCGATGAAACAATTATTATTAATTTATATAACTGTTATGACGTTTGTCCTAGTATCATGGTATGTATTGTTATATATGGTGCTACTGTCATTATTTATGTATGAATGCATATTTAACTTATGTGACCTTAGTATATAGCATGTGTTTTTTCAATAATTTTCGTGATTTATTATAGTTACTTTTCACGTTTTATTAGTCGTTCTGAAGGAGATTTTATTGTTATAAATTGATTTTGTTCGGTCGAAAACTAAAGTGTGACGTTCGCCTTGCTATTTGGTAAGCTTCATTATCTTCAGTTTTCCTTGAAAAGAAGAGTAAGGTGTCATACCGATATACATGTATATTCTCCTGGAAGCAACTCAAGAACGCATGTGGCCGGTTTGACTGATCATGTAGACGAGGCGCACGTACGTACGCCTAAAACCGCGCATCATGTCATGGTGCTTCATCAGGAAGTGAACGCCTAAATGATGGAGTAGTACATACTTTTATTAATTCTTTTGGCGCCTAAAGAGAGCACATGCATGCTACAGATCTGGAGAGCAAGCAGCACATGACGATCGAGCTAGGCATTATCTTCTTTATAAAGAGAGATGCAACCCTGCTTAACCGTGCATCCATGTCACCCAAAAAATGTCGGCCGTCCGATCTGCCCGTCGCCTTGATCCGTCGGTCAGCTTGCAGCCCAGCAGCACAAACGGATTGCTAATGCAAAAAGGCCCTCCGCCTTTTTGATTTTACGTCCGCGTCCTCGGTTTTTCACGGGCGTTCGATCGGCTGATCGGGTGGCCCTCGCTGCGTCGTCTTTCGGTTTAGCCCCTCATCTTTTTTTTCCTCAACCCGCCGTCCCTCCACTTGCCCCGAACCCTAGCGCGCCCGATGCGCAGGCCTTCCTCGGTCCTCCCCGTCGCTCCCGCCGTCCTGACGCTCCCCTGCGACGCACCTCGCACCCCCCGTCTCCGACGGCGCCGCCTCACGGATCCGGCTCCTCCCCGCCGTCCTCCCCATCTCCGCCTCCTCCTAGCTCCTTCCCGGCGTCGCGCATCATCCTCCATGCCTAGGCCACCGCTCCCCCAACGTCTCCCCATCACGTAGCCCTCCCCCATCTCCTTCCACCTCGCCCCTTCTCCTCCCATTCCCCCGTCGTCTCGCCCCCACGCGGGTTCGTCGCTGCCTCCCACCGGCGCTGCCTCCTCCCACCACCGACGACGTTGCTACCAGTCCGAGGCTCCTCCTCCTTGCCTTGTGGCCGTTGGCTCTGAAGGGCGGTGAGCCAACTAGCGGTGGATTTGGGGACGCCAAGGTTGGCGGCGGCCAGATCGAGTGAGCCAACTGGCGGTGGATTTGGGGACGCCAAGGTGGGCGGCGGCTAGATCGACAGCGAATCCGGCCTCGACGGCGGTGATTTGGTGACGCTGAGGTCGGCGGCGGCCAGATCGACGGCGAATCCGGCCTTGACGGTGATCGGATAGGGGCCAAACGAGGTCAGTGCCGTCGGCGATACCTTCTCTCCCTCTCCGCTTGGCCGCGCTCCTCCCTGTGGCTCCGTCGTGCGCCGCCGCTCCCTCCCCTCCTTCCCTCCGTTCGCGCCGACCCCCTCCCCTCCCCTCCTCGCTCGGCCGCGCTCCTCCTTGTGCCTACGCCATGTGCCGCCGCTCCCTCCCACCTTTCCTTCGCCGGCGCCGCCCCTCCTTCCTTCTAGCGCCGTCCTTCCTCCCTGTGACACCGCCATCTACTGCCCTCATCCGCCGCCGCTCCCTCCCCTCCTTCCCTCCTCCACTGCTCCTCCTGCCCATTCTCCCGCTGTCCTCTCCTGGCGCTTCCTCTCAGCCTTCCGTCTCCACCGGAGCCGCCGTCCCTCCTCACATCGTCACGCCACTCCTTCTCTGGCCCGGGACACCCCCCTCTGTCTCCTTCGCCCCTCCACGTCCGGCCGCATTCACACTTCCCCTCACCAGATTTTACCTCTGTAGTTGAGGGAATAAGGGGGATAAGTAGAGTTAGGGTTTAGGAGAGAGGCAGTGCTGCTGTCGGGAGCACGAGAGGGAACAACCATAGCCGGCCTAAGCCGCCTTTGGCCTGATTCGTCCTCAACCGCAGCACCTCGGCATCAATCACCATGCATAGGTAGGCCACTCCAGCTCTTCATCGCTCCCCGCCTCTTCCTCTGCAACGCGGCTACAATTCTACTACTAATTTGTGTTATGTACTATGTGCTACCGCAAGTCATCGGTGAGCTGCTGCAAGTGATGGGCGAAGGTAATGTGTCATTAAGTGAATTTGTGATGTACTCATATACATGTGTGCCATTGCTACCGGTCATTTTCTCAAAACCGATTACAAAAGGAGATTCTTATGGGTGCCTTATATGGATAAAAGCTAGGTTAAGCCACTGCCATCTATACAGCACATGTAGATTGAAACTCCTTGCCAAGTAACTGTGAATTGCCATTTTTTCTCTTCGTAGAGATTAGGTAAGTTATAGTTAAACCATGCAAGATATCTCATATGGCCAGTGGCAAATTGATTTAGTGGAAGCTAGAGCAACAAATTAGAATCCAAAAATTATTTTCATGTTTACAAAAAAATTATCTTCCTCTTGGTAAAATAAATCTTCCTAGCTTGCCTCTTTGTGCATAATGTGTCTCAAATACCTTGCAAGTATAGTAGAAAGTCTCATAACAGCTTACAACAATAGTAGTACCTCTGTTACTTGCAAACTCTGCCCATATTCCACTAGCTCCGGCATGATTAATCTCCTACAAATAGAATAATTACTCATCTAGCTACAATGAATGATGGTTGCTTATACTTAGCTACAATGAATAATTATTGATCTAGAATAATTATTTTCAACAAAATATTACATTAACACTCTTTTTTGGTTGCTTATACTTAGATACTGATTGATGCCACGAAATGGTCCACATCTCACATCTTTGTAAATGACAGTCTTCCGGTTTGAAAATCTTACACGTAGGTAATTGCTTCCTTGCTGCCTACTCAGCTCATTATTCATAAGGAAATTTGATATCGTACAATCAGTCCCTTCAATTTTTTGCTCCTCCCTAGAACTGTACAATGTGAGAACCCTTATAGGCTGATTACCTATTGTTCAACTGTACAATGTTTTTTGAGAGACAAACATTGAAATCTATTGTTCAACTACTAAATTTCACGTTTTATGTCTATCTACGAAGGATACCTGATGCAATGCATAGACTTTACAATTTTTTTGTTATTATCTTTTAGTGGTCTCACTAGATAAAACTAAATGCATTTTTGTAACATCCCAAATTTAATAAACTTAATTTTGGTAAGATAAATAAAATTTAATTCTGTTTGGTGAATTAATTAATTAACTAAGCATGCATTCATTATTTCATGTGCATAGTTTTATATGTGTGAAAATATAATTATGATATTTTATAGGGCAAATAAATATTTTCTTTTATGAAAAGTTGGCATTGAAGTTTCAAACCATGTTTGCAAGTTTTCCCCCAAACCAAAATAATTTATAAAGCCATTTTGGATTTTAAAAGATCTAATAAAGAAACCTATTTATTTGAAAGAGGAATTTACCTAAAAACAATGTTTGAGAAAATATTCACTCCAAGCCAGAACATTTCTAAAATGTTTGGGAACTATTTTTCAAATTTATTTCAAAGCCAAAATCACTTTTAAAACAGGTTTAGGAATTTTTGGAAATTAATTTCAAAAGGAAAGTCATAAATCCCATTTCTCAAAATCTTTTCAAAAACCAATTTGAAAATAGAAACATCTTACAAAAGTATTTTACAGAAATCAAATTTTGAATTTGGGGGAAATTCCAAATTTTTCCCATTTTCCTTTTCTTCTTTCCTTTCTTTTTCTTTTCCTTTCTTTTTCTCTTTTTCTTTCTTCCTTCTTCCTCCTTCTTTTCTGTCCCCTCCCTCACTCGGCCGAGCTGGAGGAGCTCCCTCCTCCTCCTCCCTCTGCCCTGTGGCCCCGTCGCCCTCTCCCTCGTTCACTCACCACGCGACACGTGCCCGCCGTTCTTCTTGTTCTTGCTGTCGCTCGTCCGTCAAGACGCCTGTATTGCTTCGCCGCCGCCGCTCGCCCCGCCGTTCTCCCACTCGAGTGCTCCGCCGCTCGCTCCAGAGCCGCACTCGAGCGCTCCCGGCCGCCCAGCCACTCGGACGCAGCTATAAAAGCCACTCCGAGCTCCACCGCGCCACCTTTCACCACCGCCATTCTTTCCCGAGCTCTGGCCACCGTCGCAAGCTCTGCCCGGTGCGTTTCATGACCGCCCGAGCTCACCATTACCTTCCTCTCACCTCCAGCAACATTTCCCCTCACTCAATTTTGCCTTTCTTGCACCGCAGCGCCCGGGGGAACTCCTTCTTCGCCGCCGGCCAGAATCACCGCCGCGGGGAATTCGTCGCCGTCACAGCCCCATTCGACCCCTGCTTCCTTCTACTTCCTTCGTCGACCACAAGCTTCCTTCCACCGGAGCCGCAAGAGCTAAGGAGGAGCCGGCAAGGAGATTCCGTGCTGCCCTGCTTCGCCGCCGCCAC